>OW240914.1:199418204-199477457 GCA_933207985.1 Pelobates cultripes
TCTTACACTAACTATATGAAATTTTGGCTAAGATATCTGCATGGTTAGCCCTACTAAGTTCTATGCTTTAAGACCTTATATTGGTAAATAAGGGAACCAGCCACGGCTACAATTGGCGACCACGAAGGGACATTGTACTTGGAAGCTTTAATTATAAAATAATAAATACCTATGTAACCTCTTATACGTAAGAGAAGACACAATACTTTGTCATGGCACAAGTCTTGAAATATCAAGAATCTATTGAGCTATTTGTAGCCCAGACTCAGAGAGAGATCTTCATCATTAGAGATGATTTTAATATGAACCTGTACAAGGCACTTTGAGTTCAGGTGCCAGGTACATTGTAATTAGCATGCAATGCTGAAATTGTGGATCTTAATATCACAAGAGAACAAATATACATATTAGATAAACTCCCTAATATGCCTAATACACCAGCATAGCATGGTCCATTAGTTCTAGGACAGTGGATTGCAGGCAGGGGGGTATGTTCTCTTTGTAGCTGCTTAGTATGCACGCGCAGGAAAAAGTATATGAAAAGTTTTATAAAACAGTGATAATTTGCATACTGTCAGTTACGATAGCTGTTGATTGAAAATCAGGAATTATAACAGCATAACTATTTTTGGAGTCTGGAGTTTCCAGCCAAGGTTGCGAAGATAGAGACATGTAAACATGTAAACATTCCAAGGAATTGAGAAGTCGTTGTTTTATATTCCAAATTCTGAACAACATTATTACATACAGCCATAAAGAGAAAGACATGGCTTTTAAATATATTCGGTGCAGTACACTGCAGCATATAGTTTATATAATATATGCTAACTAGCTCATATTGTTTCCTAAACAGAGTTGAAATTATACTACCCTCCTAGAAAAAAAGGCAACAGGTGGTTATACATCCTTTGCTTCTCTAAATGCTCTGCAAAAATAGTTATAAAATGATTAAAAATAATATATATATATAAGATAAATCAGGGCAAAATAAAATTGTAAATATATAGGACCTCTAACTTTTAAACTGAAATTATTAAAGGCTTATTTAAATAAAATGTTAAATACATTTACAGCTTTAAATGTGACCAAAAGATACTAAATGATGTGTTAAGCAGCCAGCCCAATTCACTAGTATTCTACTATGTGAAGTGCACAATTCCTGCACATAATGACTTTGCTTACTCAGGTACAGTCTTTAGTCTATTGCAATGGCAGGATTAAAGTCCACCAATTTTAAAAGGGAAAGCTTACTTAAATCAGTGGTACTATCCCACTGTACCTTTAGTGCTAGCAGTAAGGAAATTAGAACATTGATATTGTACTATTGACTGTAATCAGATCAGACACATGTAATCTCAGTGAATTTCATAAACTAGGTTTTCATAAAATAATATAAAATTAAATTAAATATCAAAGTTGTTTATATATAAATATATCAATGTTGTTCATAAATAAATTTATATAGACTAGGCAATAAGAGCATTTACATGCATTCAGCAGCCTGCTCTCTTTTAGAGGCAGAAACGGATTTATAAAAAAAATAAAAATAAAAAGTAGGTTTTAAAAAGTCCACAGTCAGCCACACATGATGAGTGAAATAATTGCTTCTTTAAAAGCTATATGCTGCCGCAATTATGTATATAAATACAGATTAGGGAACAGCACAGAAATAAAAATACAGTTTTAAATCTCATGTTTGGGAATTCAGTTCCACCACATATTCTACAATTCTGAAAGAGGCTAATTTTAATAATAATAATGTTTTTGTAAGAGCATTGTGAATATATATACTGCTAATTCGGTTTTTAAAAAATCTGTTCTTTATCTCACATTATGAACGGGCTTGTAATTCCTATCCACACTAAAAGTTGGCTTTTAAATGTTATTATTTTAACTTTAATATTTCTGAGTCAATACAGAGGATAAAGTAATTTAAAGAAAATATATTGAAAGTATATTAATTGATAAGATTTCATTTATCTTTTTTGGTCCACTGTTCACTGATCTTGAATCTCAGTGTGGTGTTCAAATCGTTTTTCTTACGATACGTCGTGAGTTTATATCTACAACTGCATATTGCTTTGTGGAAACAAATTGAAAGCCTGGCATTGTAATACGTGTATGGACATGCTTAAAACAAAGCATGTTCATTCTCCTCATATAGTTGGTCGTTAACAGGCACTTTGATGCAATGTGTCTACCAACACTTTTCTGTGGTCACTGGATCACAAAAGCATAACCTATCTCTCAGTCATGATGCAGAGTTTATGCTTGCAAGGATATCCAGAAATAATCCACCTGGTATCTGCATAAATACTCCTATCGTTTAGAGGGGTTAATTACATAATAACCATTGAAGGTAATATGTTGGTTGTTCTTCCTATAGAGGAAAGATAGACTTGCCCAAAAGCTTTTTCATGGCTAGGACAAGCTCTTATAGAGAGAGGTATTGTACTTCTGACTCCTGAAAAGGAATAGTGGTGGTCCAGTATGGGAAATACTGTAATTCGTGTGTTTAGTAATCATAAGCATTTGCTTATTGCCACATTACTGATGTACTGTTTATTGAAATATTAATATCTAACGTACTTTTTGGATTACTATATATTGGAAGTTTGCCAACATCTCATGGTTATAAATATGTTTTTGTATATGTTAATGCATGTACCAGGTTTACTTGAATATATCCTGTGCGAAGTGCAACCTCTGATACCACATTTTCTAGTGTCACTTCCTTAGTATGCATTTGATAATCCCAGGACCATCCATTTGGATGGTGGTCCTGCAGTTACTGCAAAGGAAACCTAAAACTGGGCAACCACATTTGGGTTACTTTGGGATTTCAGTGCGCCAACCACCCCCAATGTTGCTTGCCCCACACAGTGGTATCCATTTATTCCTATGGTACAGATGAGCATTGACAACATACCTGATTATACAAATGGTGAGACACCATATGAAATGTTACATGTTTTTCACTGACAAACATATTTCTGCACCTGGGAGTGCTTAGGACCATTGGTTCTATTAGAGAAATTTAGGGAATTTTTTTTTCCAGCCCACCTCGCCTTGCACCACCACCTATTTCCTTCTGTTGGCCAGCTTGCCCTGGAGAGGGTGACTCCGAGAACTTTTACTACAGAGAACAATCAGAGCCAACAGAGAACAGTGAGTTTTGATATTTTATAACCTGCTAAATACTAACAGGACTTTCACAGAACCATTGACTGACACAATGGATGCTGTCAAAGATGGCAAGATAAAACAAACATAGGACGACAGAAATTCCATCAGAACACAGCCACCAGAATCATAGCCACGTAACAGACTGAATCATGATCTGACATCTGAACCTGCAAATGTGGAGAAGGATGAACAGACAGACGTGATACATTCACAGTTAACATGGAATGTAAAAAATGAATCATCAACATCATTATAAGAAAGACTCTGGAGAAAACAGATTGAACCTGAATTATCTTATACAGTAAGAAAGAAATGCAAAGATGGATGCAAAAGGATGCTAGAAAATTGGTTATGGTGTCTCCTTCTTACAATCTGCAGCATTATCATAACATCAACCCTAGCTGTCGTTTTAAAACTGCATTGGAATTATGTTAACAAGCAGGAAGCACCTGAACTGAATTGGACTGCACACTATACAAGTTCTTTGATCGTGATGACTCCCTCCAAGAACTATCTCAAAAGGAGAGTCATAGCTCACAGTGAAACGATTGCTAATGTGACCTACTCTGGTATTTCACAAGGAACCTATTGAGATCATTCCAAAAACCGATTTTACATGAGAAAGATGTGAATGGACTATTACAAATCCTAATAATGGACTCAACGATGATGGCAAAGCATGCTGAAAATCAGAAAAAGACGGGACAGATGCTTGTGAAAGACTTTGGATGCACCTATGAAGGTGATTAAGAAAATACTTTGCCATATAGTTTATCATTGAGTGACTACCGCAAACAGCCTTCTTATGTTGAAAAGAAGTGCTATGCTAATTCTGTACATTGCTATTATGTTTCCAGACAAAAGATGACCGGAAAAAGAAATAAAGGCTGATAACTGTCAACACCCAGCTGTTTCTCAAGATGTAACATGGTACTGAGAAAACCTGATTGACTATCAAAGAACCTCACAGTACAAGACACAGATTGTTACCTACAACTCAGAAAAAGTGGTTAATAGGAAGGAGCAGAAGAAGAGGAATATAGATTTCCTACTGGAGTGAAAAACCATCATGGAACAATATTCTGTAATAATGAATTTTACAATGACATTTGGTGGCATGTGAATTTGGAAGAAACACATCAATTAACAAAAGAAACCTTGATACAATTAATAAATAATAAGACCGGCCTACTAAGAGCAGATGCCCTGCCAAGAGAATGCAATATAAAAGGCCAGCAAAATCTTTCAGAAATCTGACATCACGGGACACCTGTACTAAAGCACGATTTGCAGCTTTTCTTAAACTCTACATATTATGTACATACCTGCAAAGCAAGGAACTCCTGTAAACATAAACACAGAGACATTGATACAACAAGGAATCTGTAATAGTTCTGTTGCAGATGTGATCTACCGATGTACTCCTTGCTCTTTTGGTATAACTATACCAATCAAAATGTTAAATTGCTCCCTAGGACCATAGACCAAGGATTCTTGCTATATTCTGGACTTCCAGGAATGTGGTGCATGGACAGAAAAATTATAATTACTAAAGCAATCATGCTATTTTTTTCCCTGTATCAGAAATGTGTCAGTGACGATGTGTAATATAATAGATACTATAATTAATGGTATAAAAGAAGATTATTGCTAAAATGCCATATGCAGCTGCAGTCTGGCCTACAAACAAATACGTAGAAGAATGTAACAGCTAATTACCCAGATGAATAATTGAATCATGATAGTTAAAGATCATATGATTGCAATAACAACTGCAATAATGAATAATGTTTAAACTTTAGAAGAACGTGTAAAATGTTTACATCAGAAACTAAGTTTGCAGAGTGATATAATTAATATAATCTAATTAATATAAGTGAAGTACTTCAACAGTTAAAATTTAACTGAAAGACAGACAGAAACTTTACTTCACTTATCACAAACCTATATTTACAATGATAAACATGTTCAGTCTGCCAGAGCTAAGGCCAGTCAATGGAAAGTTAAAGAGTAATGTGGATTAACCCATCCAGGTGATATACATGATTATTTTGGAAATGGATCATTTAGGTCACCTATTGCAAACTGTTGATAAGATGTCAAAGATATAAATTCAACATCCATACCACTCTATGTGTATATATATATATATATATATATATATATATATATATATATTAAAATACACGTAATCAAATATTTTATCGGTTTTTCAAATACCAAGAAAATGTGATTTGGTTTGTGATGGTTAAAGTTACATATACCTGGTGGCAATGATCCTGCCACATCTATTGATTGTTGAATCAATACATCATGCATACGATTATTAATTCATATTCTGATTGTAGCATACCCCCACTTCAACCAGTTATAGTTACAACAGATTTTGATATATATTATTATCAAATAAATGTGTTAAAACCACTTATACAAAAGGTAGAGTTAAAATATAAGTACCTTCAATATTGTTTCTGAGTGTTTTTCTTAACTCACTTTTAGAAATAATAAAAAATCCAAATCATCTTAAGCTACACCCAACAGCCGCTGGTAAATATACTTAAACAATTAAGATTCACATTGTTAAGCATCCAATCTCACGAACGTGACTTTCCACAATGGCTGTCAGATCTTGGTAATGTTTTTAAGACAATTTTTGTGTGTTTCTGGTATTTTAAGCCACTAATAACTGTAGTTATTATTAGGGAATAAGTTGCCTTCTCCCTAACAGGTCAAAGAAAGATAATTAACGTCATATTTCCAATTAGCAACTATTCTAAATAGATTGAGAGATTTTGAATAAAGGAGTATTTTTAACATTTAAAGGGACAATATAGTCACCTGAACAACTTTAGCTTAATGAAGCAGTTTTGGTGTATAGAACATGCCACTGCAATCTCACTGCTCAATCCTCTGCCATTTAGGAGTTAAATCCCTTTGTTTATGAACCCTAGTCACACCTCCCTGCATGTGACTTGCACAGCCTTCCATAAAGACTTCCTGTAAAGAGAGCCCTATTTAGGCTTTCTTTATTGCAAGTTCTGTTTAATTAAGATTTTCTTATCCCCTGCTATGTTAATAGCTTGCTAGACCCTGCAAGAGCCTCCTGTCTGTGATTAAAGTTCAATTTAGAGATTGAGATACAATTATTTAAGGTAAATCACATCTGTTTGAAAGTGAAACCAGTTTTTTTTTCATGCAGGCTCTGTCAATCATAGCCAGGGGAGGTGTGGCTAGGGCTGCATAAACAGAAGCAAAGTGATTTAACTCCTAAACTCCTGAATTGAGCAGTGAAATTGCAGGGGAATGATCTATACACTAAAACTGCTTTATTTAGCTAAAGTAATTTAGGTGACTATAGTGTTCCTTTAAAGAGAATGTAATTTTACATACCATTGAGAACAAAGGCGGTAAATACTTTGCTGCTTCAAATTATCCTTATATATCTAAATCATATACAAGAGTGTTTATCTTTAAAACAAAACACTAGAAAGATTAACTATGTTACTATTTCATCTATCATTATTATAAAAAGTATAAATGTAAAGATTTTTCCACAGATTTTACCTGTTAACATTTTTAGCACAACAGCACCTGATGAGATTGAGATGTCTATCACTGAGCTGTTACAAAGATTCCAATACAGCAAAAAGAGGTGTTCTTGAGAATCCACTTTGATTGCTGTATCAACATAACATTTACTAGAATGGGATCCATGTCACTTAAGACAATGTCTTGGAAATGCTGTCAATTAATTTATTCCGCAAAAGAATATCGGAGAGTATCCAATCTATACACATCATAAACAGTGTAAAAATGGTTCATGAAAAAAACTAAACAAAAAGCAAACAAGCAAAGACAAAAGACAAAGACAAATACCAACACCATCACCACGGTGATAACAGATGATGATGATTTAATATCTGCAACCAATTCTAGCCAAATATTTGGAAACCTGGACTCTACAACCAATACTGTACAACTAATACCCAGGTATTCTACAAACTCAACCTCCACCAATGTATCTAAGGAATGTAAACTTCTACAGGCCTTTAAAGACTTTGGATTACAAATACAATCACTACTTTTAACTTTGGATTACAATTCGTATCCGGATCTATCCAAGAATATCTTACTCTGGAACCTGGTGTTCTTTTCAATTCTTTCCCAGACAAAAGCTTTGCTCATTTTAATCAATCACCTTTACAGGCAAAGATCACACTACGGATATTTTACTGCTACAACAATGATGGGAGCACAAAAAAAACTAAAAACTGTTGGAGAACTTTGGTTCACTAATTTAAGGAAGAAATGCTCTACAATGCCCACAGTTTAATGGAGAGGGTGTTATGGGCAAATGCAAATATTACAAGTTTTAGAATGAAATGTTGTATTTCTTAAACTGTGTACTTTGTCTTTAAGAGATATTGCAAATTGACAAGGTGTTAGAAATGGAACATATTGTTAATCATAACTGTTTCTTTAAGCAATAACCTCAGTGCATATTATGTTTACGCCATTTTGTCCCAGACAAATTACAATAACAATAATACATAAACAAGCTTCAAGGCTATGCTACGACTCTTTCAGTACGTAATATACTGCGGTAACCTTAGTAGATAAGAATGTTCAGACTTTAAGATGCCATCTTGAACTAAGTCAGGAAAATTTCCATGACGTATGCACCCTTTAGTGATGGACTTGTATTTTTGCCAAGTTAAGGGAGGTCCTAAAATGAATAAAGTAAAAGAAGTGTTACTTTTTCATATATGAACTACGGTAACCCTAAAATGGAGACACCTATGGTATAAATAGGTGTACTTTTACATGTTAAGACACAGAGGAGAGACTTGGAGACAGACGCTGCTCCATCTTAAAATGACAGAGAGGCTGACATGATGACATGTTAAGAAGGGTATGTTAACCTATTAATGATATTTGCAAGCATTTAGTTTAATCTTATAAACTCTGCTATAATGGATTTTATATGTCTATATTTATATTTTTATATAATAAATATCCAAAAAGACAAAACTATTGCTTCCAGGACAATCCTTATTTTATATTGTATTCTCAATTATTTATATATGTTAAATAGAGGATCTCTTACACAAACTATATGAAATTTTGGCTAAGATATCTGTATGGTAAGCCCTACTAAGTTCTATGCTTTAAGACATTATAGTGGTAAATAAGGGAACCAGCCACGGTTACAATTTATTATGACAACAAATGATCACAGTGCATACATATAAAAGTAGATGGGGAAACTACTTAAATTCACTAGCAAACAAATAAATAAATTCAACATGAAAACAAAAAGAAGAAAATTAACAGAAAAAGTGAATCACTTATCTAGCCCAGTAACTTATGTTCTTAGGGGGCTCAGACAAAGAAAATTGCAGCTTACTACAAAATTAGATTTTTGCCCCAAGTAAGTGCTCTAGTCATTTGCATGTCATCAGATGTTTTAGCCTTTGTATCCATCTCAGGTTTCCAAGCCTGCCCTGAAAGAGGTGGAGGGTAGGGGTGACTGTTATCACTTGTAGTAGATTTTCCCTAATTGTTTTTACATTCCCTTTGTAAATCTGCACTGTCAAAAAATAATTTCTCTATATTGTAAAAATAGTAACACTATTACTAGGCACATTACTGTGCATTAAAATGTGAAAAATCATATATTCAAGGTTTAGCATGTACTATATCAATAACAGCATGACAGTATAGATCTTCAAAGTTCTTGAAACCAAAGTTTATGCTTAGTTTTTTGAAAAAAACATGTTTCTTGTTCTTCAAAGACACAGAACAATTTCTTCAAGAGTTGAGCGAACCCGGACTGTAAAGTTCGGGTTCGTACCGAACATTAAGTTTTTTGGACCCCGGACTTGAACACGAACATTTCACTGTATGTTCGGGTTGGAGTTCGGTGTTCGGCGAATTAATGGCGCATTTTCAAAGGCTGCAGGGCAGCCAATCAACAAGCGTTTGATTCGTGTGCCCTTGATTGGCCAGTGCAGCATGTGACCCAGCTTCTATATATAAGCTGGAGTCAGGTAGTGCCGCAAGTCGCATGAGCTCTTATTAGTGTATGGATAGGATGCTGCTGCTTTCAGGGACAGATTAGGAAAGAATTCTGCAAACTAGTACATTAGTGGGGTGCACTTCATATCCGAGGGTCAAATAGAAGCGTCAAATACTGCGGTTACATAAGAGTTTTAAAAAGTAAATTTTTTTGGTGCTAAATAGTACATTAGTGGGGTGCACTTCATATCTGAGAGTCAAATAGAAGCGTCAAATAGTGTGCTTAAACCGCAGTTGTAAGCATTCTAATTGTTTTGCTGCTAAACTGCTAAATAGTAAATTTTGGGCGTGCTCTTCATATCTGAGAGACAAATAGAAGCGTCAAATAGTGCGCTTACAGCGCAGTTGTAAACATTCTTATTTTCTGTGTGCTAAACTGCTAAATAGTACATTTTGGGCTTTCTCTTCATATCTGAGAGTCAAATAGAAGCGTCTAATAGAACGCTTACAGCGCAGTTGTAAACATTCTAATTGTTTTGCTGCTAAACTGCTAAATAGTACATGTTGGGGCCTGCTCTTCATATCTGAGAGTCAAATAGAAGCGTCAAATAGTGTGCTTACAGCGCAGTTATAAACATTCTAATTGTTTTGCTGCTAAACTGCTAAATAGTACATTTTGGGGCCTGCTCTTCATATTTGAGAGTCAAATAGAAGCGTCAAATAATGCGCTTACAGCGCAGTTGTAAAAATTCTTATTTTCTGGGTGCTAATCTGCTAAATAGTACATTTTGGGCCTGCTCTTCATATCTGAGAGTCAAATGGAAGCGTCAAATAGTGAAGTCAGTTTATGGGGAAAACTGTTGCCTGGATACAATTCTAAAACAATTTCCATATGTCCTTTGCAGACTTTACATGCTGGAAAAACACAGGTGCCAACTGCTGTGGCTTTCTGCAATGTGCAGACCGGCAATGTGGGCAGGGTTGAGGAGTGGGTGGAAGATAATGTGGAGGATGATGAGATCCTAGACCCCACATAGAATCAAGGTCATGCAAGTGTAACCGCATGTGGTTCCCATATTTACCACTATAATGTCTTAAAGTATAGAACTTAGTAGGGCGAACCATACAGATATCTTAGCCATAATTTTATATAGTGTAAGAGATCCTCTATTTAACATATATAAATAATTGAGAATACAATATAAAATAAGGATTGTCTTGGAAGCAATAGTTTTGTCTTTTTGGATATTTATTATATAAAATATAAATATAAAATCCATTATAGCAGAGTTTATAAGATTAAATTACATGCTTACAAATATCAATAATAGGTTAACATACCCTTCTGAACATGTCATCATGTCAGCCTCTCTTTCATTTTTGATGGAGCAGCGTCTGTCTCCAAGTCTCTCCTCTGTGTCTTAACATTTAAAAGTACACCTATTTATACCGTAGGTGTCTCCATTTTAGGGTTACCGTAGTTCATTTACTTTATTCATTTTAGGACCTCCCTTAATTTGGCAAACTTACAAGGCCATAACTAAAGGGTGTATACGTCATGGAAATTTTCCTGACTTAGTTCAAGATGGCATCTTAAAGTCTGAATAGGTTATCTGTTGTTTATACTAAGTCGTAAGTGTACAGTCGTGGGAGATTCCCGGATTTGGGGAAGTTCCATTAACTTGGGGTTACCACAGTATATTGTGTACTGCAAGTGTCGTAGTATAGCCTTGAAGCTTGTTTATGCATTATTGTTATTGTTATTCGTCTGGGACAAAATGGCGCAAACATATTATGCACTGAGGTTATTGCTTAAAGAAACATCTATGAAAAACAATATGTTCCATTTCTAACACCTTGTCAGTTTGCAATATCTCTTAAAGACAAAGTACACAGTTTAAGAAATACAACATTTCATTCTAAAACTTGTAATATTTGCATTTGCCCATAACACAAGTGACGTGTGCAGTTTGGAGGAAGAGGAGCTGGTCGCACAGAGGCACCAGCACAGCATAAGAGGGTGCAGGGTGCAAAAGCGGAGAGGTCGTCCCCTAGTTCTCGTCGGCATATATTATCGTTAGAATTCCCGCAGTTATCCAAGTAACAGATGGAGCGATAAAAGGAACCAAACCAGATTTAACGAGCCATTTGCAGTATCGCAGTCCGGTGACCGGGGCCCAGACACTGTCTTGGCGGCGGTCGGAAGACCTGGACCCAGTATGCCTGATGTTGAAGTTAGGAGTCACATTGTGGAATGGATTAGTAGGGTCTGGTGCAGGGTAACCGCACGCCCCCTGGTGTTGAGCACCAGCATTTGTGCGGCCACATTCAATGACCCTGATGCAGCTTCAGTAAAAAGAGTACTGGATACCAGAAGCCATCACCAGACTGATCCGCAACTTGGAACAGGATGTGACATTCACTGTAGCGGCTGTGCGCACCCTCAGCGTTCTCACCTTGCTGCTGCTTCCCTGTCTGCGCTGCAGCGTAACTTCGGCCTTCCCGCTCACCGCCTCATGAGACTGTGAGAGCAGCAGCAGGCGATAGTTGAGTTTCAGATGCAGCACGCACGGGTCAGTCACTCTGTGGAACAGTTTTCTTTTTTTTATATGTCCCAATATTTTGGGGGCTACCCCAATTAAAAAAAATAAATAAATAATAAAAAAAAAAATATATATATATATACATATATATATAACAGTGTTGGCTACCTCCTCCTCCACCGCTGCGTCCACCTACACCACCACGGTCACCGCCTCCTCAACCTATGGGTCACTTAGTATAAACTATGTACACAATAGCAGAGGCTTGTGAAGGCCTTTTCTCCATGCATCAGGAGCTGAGCTCAGTTTGAACAATGAAAGAGAATGCCCTGCACTCCAACTATCTCTCAAACGATCAAATTCTGTTGATCCTCCTGACAGCCATGCTTTAGATTTTGATTTATGTTCTTCCAAAGCTAAAATCAAAGATTCCATCTAGTGCGATTTTATGGCTCAGCTGTATTTTTTATTTTTATGTTATTTTAAGTGATTTCCTTATCCACATTTGTTTGCAGGGCACTTGTCCTACTCTTACCCCATTTTACTTCCTTTTCCAGCCCTCTAGCCCTTTGCAGGACTTTTTTAGAGGCATTTTAGTGCCCAAAAGTTCGGGGTCAAGTTCGAGCCTGAACCTGGACTTTTTTTCAAAGTTCGGCCGAACCCGCCGGACCTGAACATCCAGGTGTCCGGTCAACTCTATTCAAGAGTTAACATAGTCAAAAAACATATTGGGAGAAAACTGAGTGCTTGTGTTTGATTTGAGTGATTAAGTGATTTCAACAATGCATGACTGTTACATGATTAGCCTACTGGCTGGCCCTTGAACAAGAAAGATGTGCATGCATTTCTGATGTTCTTTATTTTCATTTTTGCTAAAATATTTTGCAGCTATTTTTTTTTTTTTTTTTTTTGCCAAAATCTGTTTCAGAGCATATTGTAATTAAGGCGTTGAAAAGATTTCTCATTCAACTACATGGTAAATTGCTGCCTTTTGAGTTTTGCTCCACTGAGCTAAACAACCAAAAAGTAACAGTTGATTGTATGATTTACAGCAAGGGAATGTAGCAAGATTAATTTATGAAAGTGTTAATTTCTACTGAACGATGCACTTTTTCTTAAACAAACCACAACAGTCTTCACACATAAAGCACTTCAGTTTCCTTTTCAGCTGTTTCAGCAAGCTGAAATGCTTTATGTGCTTGAAGTTTCCACATATAACTTAGATTATTGCTATTTCTTAATTAAAACTAATTTAATTTAAACTTAAAATGTTGGGTTGTATGAATTAATTTGTCTGAAAAAAAGATGTTTTTGACAACTTGGGATTTGTAAATGTGGAGTTTCGATTCAGACAAATGTTGTTTATGCAATTGTTTCTGGAAAAACTATTTGGACAAATCAGGGCAATGGCATGAAAATTGGCCAATCAGTGTACTGAAAATATATATATATATCATGTATATATCTTGCAGTACAAGGACAGGTGCATTTTCACACTATTTGGTTCACCGATAAAATGAGAAATAATCAACAGAAGAGAAAAAAAAAAGTAGTAAAAAAAAATATATACATTTACTAAATGTATAATATGTAAATATAGATTTTTTTTGTTTTTGTTTCTGATACTCTTTTTTTTACCTCTCTTGATCACTTCTCATTTGATCTTTGAATAAAATTATCATTAAGTGACTGCCCCCTAACCATCAATCATTATTTTCACATCAGTCATCTTTTTAGGGGGGGCTTCATGGATGGAACTCTGAATCATAAATCAAATTAAACATTTTTGTGCACTGGACTTTTCATTTGCTTCATTATTTGTCTACATAATGTTTCGGTTTCAAACTGCAGATTGACCAAACTTTGGACGAATCACGATTCTGGAGAAACCCAATGCACTAGTCTAATATCACTGAATGCAGCACACATTTGCATGGATTACAGCATGGTCAAATAAATTGAATATCTGATGTAACATGAATGTCTGAGTACAATTAATTTAAAAATATTTATCTCTTGAAAATCTCCATAAAATGTAGTAATTTGAATTCTGATGTCTTCATTTGCATTTGTCAGTGACAATGTCTAATTTTTTTTTAAGCAAAGATAGAATATGTTTTATGTATTTAAAATTGAATACATCACTGGCTGAATGTGATACAACAAATTTAAAGGTATATGCAATGCAAATGTATGGATTTTTGGGTCAATACCCAGACGTTCATTTATTGATGTTCATATGAAACACTTGTTTTAAAAGGAAAGTTTAATTACAAAAATAGATTTTTTCATTTGATTCAATTAAACAGGTTTGAAAATCTATGAACATATGTCCAATTTTTCATAGTGCAATTTCTGTAATTTCAATGATGTTTGCTCACTGGTTCACTTCCCTTTCTTATTGTACAAATGAAAAAATGCTTGATAATACACTTGTGCATGGTGGAAAAATATGGTTCAGCAGAATTTTTTTTTTTCATTTTGTCAATTTCCTTGATGCTTTGGCTTGGCTTAAATGAATATTGTTGTAAGAGTTAAAATTAAGCATATATAAAATGTTTGCAGTGTTAAAATAAGGAATACAATGATAGAAGTATGAGAGTGCTGTTAGAAAGGAAATAAAAATAAGTAACAACGTTTGAATTAGGCATTAGGTAAAGATCATAGGTTTTGCAAATAAATTGTATTATTCTCAAAGAGATGCATTGACTAAGATGGCAAATGTGAAATTGATGTTTCATTGTAAACATGTTTTGCTAAACACCCATCGCCATCTTAGACAATGTAATGGCCATGTCATGTAGTTTGATATGTGAGGTTAAGCATAGGCTACTAAGCCTCCATTTTAGTATTGGCTAATACAATTTATTTGAGCAGTGGAAAATTATGGGATGTTGTTTTGAAGAAATTGCAAGTGACTCTTGTCCTAGGATGGCTGCCACAATATGGTAACTGATAGGAGACACAATTGGCCACAAACAAGTTTTAATTTTAGAGAGGATGTTCTAGTATGCACCATATGATATCTAAGATCCCATCCACATGAGTTAAAAGTATATATATATATATTTGTGGTCAGTGCATAAAGCCGTAAAATTTGTAACATTAAACAAACAGTGCATGGAACAAGTATAGCAAAAAAGGGGATGATCTGCTAAACAAATGACAAGAACAGTGCATAGCGCATAACTGTGTGTATGAATAAACCAAATGTGTAGTTTTCAAATGGCCACTCACACTTTCGTTGAAATAAGAATGCCTTGAAAATAAATTACTTTTTTCAGCAAGATAAATTGCTCTTTTCAGCATAAATGCCCTTCCAGGAATGATTCTTCCACCACTTTTAAACTCTCATGGAACAGTTAAAAGGTGTGTGCTCAAAGAAAAAAACAGAAGTAGTACATACAAAATATAAAACAATGGATGTAATCTCACTGTCACCACCAGGGGTCCTACGCGTTTCGTCCGTATGTAGGACTTCCTCAGGGACTTCAGTGACCAGAAATGACAGCATACAAGTGAACAATAAACAACCCTTTCCTTCTCCACCCTTTATACCTCCCCCAATGTCCACAAAACTCTTCATCCAAATCAGGTGCTTGAATTTTCAGTTCGGCGGCCGATGTCTATGACGTCATCCTCATGCGTCCGTCGATTTCGCATGCGTTCCACCATGCGTTCCACTGCCGAAACCCGGAAGTGCTTTATGCCTTCTATGTATGAATCACATATTTCTATTCCAAATCTCTCTCATTAGAGGCAGATTTAATATACATGGACCGGAGGCAAGAAGAAAGGGGGGGGAAAGGGAAAAGGAGGATTATACACTTCAAATAGTACTACAAGATTCCAGATATATATAACTATCACAGCCTAATTATGCTTAATCACAATAAAACTATATACACTATATAATATATGTGCACATAGATCAAATTAAAATCAAATAAAGATATATAATATTAAATAAACAAACTAACATAACAAAAATGACAAAAATAAATGAATAAAAAAGCAAAATAAAAATAAAAATAAAAATGAAAAGTAAAAATAAAAATAAATATAAATATAAAATCATAATTGTAAAAATATATAATGAAAACAAATAAAGATAAAAATAAAAATAAAAATAAAAATATGAATAAAAATAAAAATAAAAATAAAAATAGAGCACACACACTTATAAGGTGGACAAAACGTGATATCCCAATTTATGTTGCATTTTTTCAAATATTCCATAAGATATAAAGTATCCATACATTATTATTTTTCTCCTCTTTTTTCCTTTAATGGAATATTAAAAACATCCCAAAAAGAAGATTTATTAAATTTATAGTTATCATTGGAATAAGATAATTCAGGTGGATTAGATTGGGAGATTAAATTAAATTATAGAGTATAGGATAGAATTCCATAAATATAAAAATAGAATTCGATCCATCCCCTATCCTCTTTTTTCCTTTAATGAAATGTCAAAGACATCCCACAGAGAGCAATTTATTAATTTTAAAGTTATCCTTAGAATAAAATATTCAAATAAATTATATTGAAAAATTTAATAAAAATAGAAAAGAATGTATATATGATTGGAGTTTAATTGAATCCAAGAATGTAAGATCTTAGAATACAGATTAGGAATCGGTAAACATAAATTTGATGTGGTTGGAATTCAATAAATTTCGGTATACATAAATTTAATGTAGTTGGAATTCAATAAATTTCAGTATACATAAGGAGGCAATCTATCTATCCCAAAACCCATTTAAATTTGATAATACAGAAATGTTCTACTACTAATGGTGTAGAGAAATTATTTTACCATCTATACCATAAAAAATATATAGAAAAAATGGAGCATTTACATTAGTGATGCAGAAAGGTACATACATCGTTTAATTTTCAAAAAAGCTCCATAGGTCTATATCTAAATTCAATCCATGTGGTTGCAACGTTTTTAATTTGTTTATCCAAAAAGTCTCCCTTTGCGAGAGCTTCTTCATTAAATTGCCCCCTCTCCAATAAGGGTCAACCTGCTCTATACCCATGTAGGAAAAATTATTCCAATTAAATTTCCTGCAACTAGTGCAATGAATCGGTACTATATGTTTTGTTGACTTTTTCCTAATATTATTTTGATGTTCCAAAATCCTCTCTTTCAATTTTCGGCCCGTTCTTCCCACATACTGTTTCCCGCATGGGCACTGTAGAAGGTAGACCACATACCTAGAGTTGCAATTTATATTAGATTTAACCTTAAATTTCTCTTTAGTAGTTGTACTTATAAATTCTTTTTTCTGTATATATCTCTGATTCTTGCAAGCCTTACATGAATTACAAGGATTGAAACCTTTAATATTTGAGAGTGTACCTTTACGTGCGATTTTTAATGCATAGCTTGGAGCTAATATATTTTTCAGATTTTTAGTTTTTTTGAAAATTATTGGTGCTTTTTTTGGGAGTACCTTTCCTAATATGGGGTCTTTGCACAAAATATCCCAATGTCTGTTTAGAATCTTTTTTATGTTCCAATGTTGTGTATTATATTGTGTAATAAACGAAAATTGATAATCTTTTTTTGGGATTATTTTCTTTGGATTTGATTTCAAAAGACTTTTCCTATCTTTCTTTTCAATTTCTTGAATTTCTTTCTCCAATGGTGCTAATTTATATTTTTTAGTTAGAAATTTATTTTTCAAATGTTTGGCCTGTTCATGGTAATCTATGTCTCTTGAGCAGTTTCGTCGTATTCTTGTTAGTTGGCTTCTTGGGATAGTCTCCAACCATTTATCATGGTGACAACTCTTTCTATGTATGTAACTGTTACCATCAGTTTTTTTAAAATAACATTTGGACTGTACAGTCTGATTTTCAACAAAGAAGCAGACATCTAAAAAATTAATTGTAATGGGGTCTATCTCACAAGTGAATTTTAAGCCATAATCATTATTACCGATGTAATCCAAAAATAACTGCAGTTCTTTATATGATCCTTGCCAAATCATTATAACGTCATCAATAAAACGTTTCCATAGGACCAGGTTCGCTACCCAGCCATGCCCCCTCCATATTTGGTTGGATTCCCAATCCCGCATATATATGTTGGCATAGCTGGGGGCGAACCTGGTCCCCATTGCTGTACCAGTGATTTGGAGATAGAATGAGTCATCGAAGAAAAAATAATTGTGCTTCAAGATATAATGAATACTTTTAAGTATAAAATTTCGAAAATCTGGTGAAACACTTTCATCTCTCTCCATGACCCGTTCCACTGCAATCAGACCTTTGTGATGTTTAATAATTGTGTAGAGAGATGAAACATCTATAGTTACCCAAATAAAATCGTCTTTCCAATTAATATCTTCTACTATTCTTAAAATATGTGAGGTATCTTTCAAATAAGAAGGTGCCTCTTGGGCATATTTTTGAAGATTATGATCTACAAATTCTGACAAATGTGCGGATACCGAATCAATGCCACTAATAATTGGCCTTCCCGGAGGTGTAATGGGATTTTTGTGTAACTTGAGCAAAAAATAAAATATAGGAATTATGGGAAAATTAATGAATAAAAATTCCATATTATTTTTTGAAATGGTGCCTTCCTCAAATGCCTGATTTAACAGGATTTTAAGAATAGAGTTAAATCTTTTTGTTGGATCTTCTGTGAGTTTTGTATAAGTATTTATTTCTCCTAAAATATTATATGCTTCCTCCATGTAATATTCTTTGGTCATAATGACTATGGCTCCACCTTTATCGGCCTCTTTTATAATTATAGATTCCATTTTTTGTAGTTTGGCTACACTTGCCGATTCCTCTTTACTCATATTGTATTTATTTCTCTGACAATTGCTTTCTTTTTCTAATTTCTCCAAGTCATGGCATACCATGTTATTAAAAGTCTCTAGAAAGGGACCTCTATCTCCAACTGGATAGAAATTGGACTTTCTTTTAAAAGAATTTTGTTTTTTGTTGAAAGCCTCACTAGATGTTATAGAAACTTCTGTGTCTCTTTTCAGAAAAAATCTTTTCAATGTCATTTTACGGATATATTTTTGAAGATCTATATATGTATTAAAATGATTCATCTTCTGATTTGGGGCGAATTTTAATCCCTTATTAAGCGCTTTTAAATCACTAGTTGATAATTCTATATCAGTTAGATTATAGACTCCATATTGTTTTTCTAATTCCTTTTTCTCAGGAAGTCCTCCCTTTGGGGATCTTCCTCTGACCTCTTTCTTTTTGGTGGGGTTAACTGACTTTCTCGTGTGGTTTCCTTGATGTTGTGTCGGGGTTTGAAAAATTAGGTGATTCTCCCTTCTTTGGGATTGGATTCCCTCCCTAAAAAAAGGTCTTCCCTTTCTTTTTGATTTCCTTGATTGGTATTGGCCACCTGCGCATAAGTTCTTTTTGGTGAATAACAATAATTTGGAGAGATAGACTCCTCTCTTTCCTTCTGTCTAATATATCTCGGTGACTTTTTTAAAAATTTGTGATTGTCTATTTGTGATTGTCTATTTGGAGAGGAGTATTTTTTTCTATTAATTGGAGAAAAGTGTCCATTTCTATCTTTTGATGAATATCTGGAGTGGTTGATTGAATCATGCTTTTTATAAGTGGGATAATCATCTTTTCTTTTTAATTTATTCCCATAGCCAACATCAAAATTCCTTATATTTCTTTTAAAGTGATTATTATATGTGTGTCTATTCTTAATTTTATTTGTTGTGGAAAAAGTATTATATTTTTTATCATTTCTATCTCTCTTCATTTTATTGTTTTTTGTTTCAGCAATTCTTTCTTCTAATTGATTAATTGTTTTACAAACTTCCTGTTCCTTTTCTTTATATCCAATTTGATCCCTATTAAGGGTTCCCCCTGTTTCTAATAATTTTATATCATTTTCAGTTTGATCTCTATTTTCTTTTTCAAATTCAATTATCAATTTCATAAGACTTTGTGAGCAGGTTTCCAATATCAGGTCCCACTTGCTCAGAAACTCCTCATTATCTGTCCCACATGCTGGAATTTTTTCCACCCATAATCCTCTAGGGATTAAACCTTCTTTAAGGTAACTCTCTAAATAAGATATTTCCCACCACTTTTTAGTCTCTTTTATCATTAATCGCTCTAATTTAGTGAAATAAAAACTATCAGTATCTCTTAAGGGGATAATATCTATGCCTTGTTGAAACATTTTTTCAAATCTAACATTTCTGCCCCTCTGAATATTTGCAAATGAGTTGGTTGCCATGATAATTGTGTCACACTATGAGGAAATATACAAAGATGCAAAAAACAATATGTGTGCACAAACCACAGTGCAATAAGTGCTCAACAGATAAATAGCAGAAAAAAACCTCCCTGAACCAGGTAGGATTTCCCCGAAGACTTCCTCCTGTCTTCAACAAAACATGTATAGCAAAAAAGGGGATGATCTGCTAAACAAATGACAAGAACAGTGCATAGCGCATAACTGTGTGTATGAATAAACCAAATGTGTAGTTTTCAAATGGCCACTCACACTTTCGTTGAAATAAGAATGCCTTGAAAATAAATTACTTTTTTCAGCAAGATAAATTGCTCTTTTCAGCATAAATGCCCTTCCAGGAATGATTCTTCCACCACTTTTAAACTCTCATGGAACAGTTAAAAGGTGTGTGCTCAAAGAAAAAAACAGAACTTGTAGTACATATTTAAAAATGTAGAAAAAATATTTTCTCGGAATTCTATCCTATACTCTATAATTTAATTTAATCTCCCAATCTAATCCACCTGAATTATCTTATTCCAATGATAACGTTAAAATTAATAAATCTTCTTTTTGGGATGTTTTTAATATTCCATTAAAGGAAAAAAGAGGAGAAAAATAATAATGTATGGATACTTTATATTTTATGGAATATTTGAAAAAATGCAACATAAATTGGGATATCACGTTTTGTCCACCTTATAAGTGTGTGTGCTCTATTTTTATTTTTATTTTTATTTTTATTCATATTTTTATTTTTATTTTTATTTTTATCTTTATTTCTTTTCATTATATATTTTTACAATTAATATTTTATATTTATATTTATTTTTATTTTTATTTTTACTTTTCATTTTTATTTTTATTTTTATTTTGCTTTTTTATTCATTTATTTTTGTCATTTTTGTTATGTTAGTTTGTTTATTTAATATTATATATCTTTATTTGATTTTAATTTGATCTATGTGCACATATATTATATAGTGTATATAGTTTTATTGTGATTAAGTATAATTAGGCTGTGATAGTTATATATATCTGGAATCTTGTAGTACTATTTGAAGTGTATAATCCTCCCTTTCCCTTTCCCCCCCCTTTCTTCTTGCCTCCGGTCCATGTATATTAAATCTGCCTCTAATGAGAGAGACTTGGAATAGAAATACGTGATTCATACATAGAAGGCATAAAGCACTTCCGGGTTTCGGCAGTGGAACGCATGGTGGAACGCATGCGAAATCGACGGACGCATGAGGATGACGTCATAGACATCGGCCACCGAACTGAAAATTCAAGCACCTGATTTGGATGAAGAGTTTTGTGGACATTGGGGGAGGTATAAAGGGTGGAGAAGGGAAGGGTTGTTTATTGTTCACTTGTATGCTGTCATTTCTGGTCACTGAAGTCCCTGAGGAAGTCCTACATACGGACGAAACGCGTAGGACCCCTGGTGGTGACAGTGAGATTACATCCATTGTTTTATATTTAGATGTAAGTGATTAAATTATTTTTTTCTACATTTTTAAATATGTACTACAAGTTCTGTTTTTTTCTTTGAGCACACACCTTTTAACTGTTCCATGAGAGTTTAAAAGTGGTGGAAGAATCATTCCTGGAAGGGCATTTATGCTGAAAAGAGCAATTTATCTTGCTGAAAAGAGCAATTTATTTTCAAGGCATTCTTATTTCAACGAAAGTGTGAGTGGCCATTTGAAAACTACACATTTGGTTTATTCATACACACAGTTATGCGCTATGCACTGTTCTTGTCATTTGTTTAGCAGATCATCCCTTTTTTTGCTATACATGTTCTGTTGAAGACAGGAGGAAGTCTTCGGGGAAATCCTACCTGGTTCAGGGAGGTTTTTTTCTGCTATTTATCTGTTGAGCACTTATTGCACTGTGGTTTGTGCACACATATTGTTTTTTGCATCAGTGCATGGAACAAGACAGTTGTGGTGTGCCGTAACTGACGAGGTAGTAGGCCTGAAATAAAAGAGGGCAAAAAGATGTAACCAGTTTATTCAGCCTACAATACAACATAGAATATCACATAATCATATTTTTAAATGCAAGGCGCACCTCTTTTACCGGCTGAGGAATGTATCTGGTGTAAGCCGTGGACTTTCATCGGCCTAATATCTTAATGATGTGAGCCGGAATATTCCTTTTAGAAGCGGTAGTAGCTGCTCCTATTCTAAATGAATGACCTGAATATTCTGCTGGGTTCAAGCCTAACCGAACCAACAACATCCTTACATAGAGCATGAATTTGCTCGTAGTGAGTGTATTCCTGTGTAAGGCTAGCAGTGGTTGGGTTGGAGCCGAGGGAAAGGAGGAGAGGTATTGATCGAACACTTCCACGGGCACCATCTATTACCAGTGGGGTAGTAGGTAATAGTGACCATCTGACCCTTGGTACTTGTTTTCGTATGGTGTAGGGACAGTAAATAGTGATCGTGTGCTTTTACCAAGTTTGACCTTGTGATAAAGTTGGGGGTGCAGTAGTTAGAGGTGGTAAATTCTTTGGGCCGAAGGAAACCGTAAAAATCTAAATAGATGGCTGTTTTAATTACCTGATTAGTGTGAGTTTCAAATGGTGAAGTGTCTAACAGGTTTGACAGTGACTGAAACAGGAGATCGTGGATGGGTAATCTGGATGGTGTGGGTGTAGGGGTGGAGTCCTTGATACCTTTAAGTATAGCTTTAACTTGGTAAGATGACAGAAAGCATTGTTTATTAGGCCAAGTAGTGAGGATGTGATGTTGAATACTGGTGATGTATAACTTAATAGTGTTGAATGATAGTGTTAGGTGAAGGTGGCAAAAGGAAATGAACGCAATCATTGTTTCCATGGACACTTGGTCTGTGATCTTGTAGTCAAGCAGAAACTTATTAAAGATATGAAAGGCCCTGCCGTATGCCTTCCTGGTGTTAACCGAAAGACCCATTTGAGAGAGTTGCTGCCCGTGAGTGAGTAGTTCCTTTAGTCCCAAACCATCTCCTGCCACTGCGACGCTGGAGTTGATATCAAGGTAGCTGTTGATAGTGTCGCCCGGAACTCCTGAAATCGAGACCGTGATAAATGATCAGCAGCGATATTCAGAACCCCAGGAACATGTATGAACGTTAAGAAGAAACTGTGTTTTGCAGCTAGCCACGTGAGAGTCCTCATAAGTGGAACGTCCCTTGTTTACAATATGGCATGTTGCCATGTTGTCTGAGAAGCAACGCACCGTATTCCCAGACCAGCAAGCACCCCATTTAACTGCTGCTGCCACGATCGAGTAGAGCTCAAATAATGCCGAGGTGTCTTTAAACTCGGGAATCTCATTAATTTCCCCCGGCCATATACCCCACATCCATTCATTGCCAAAAACTGCGGCAAATCCCAAAGTGGTTGTTGCATCTGTCCATACAGACACTGACCTATTCATCAATACTAGAATGAAAATGCTTTTTCCATTCCAGTACAGCAAGAATTCCCTACACATGCGTAGGTCAGCGGTAGCATGAATGTCTAATGTAATGCGTGAGGAATCAGATTGTAATAGGGGAAATAAGCTCAGCAATCGTGATATAAACGCTCTCCCTTGTGGTATAATTTTCATTGCAAAATTAAGTGAACCCAACAAGGATTGCAACACCTTCTATTACAAGAACCACCTGCTGGGTAATTGTCAATGGCTGAAAGGATGCATTCAATCTTTCCCCAGGGAGGCTAGCCTGCATATGCACAGAGTCCAGCACCACCCCCAAGAAGTTAATGATCGTATCCGGACCTTCAGTCTTTGTGGGTGAAATCGGTACTCGAAGTTGTGAGAACAGTCGTTTTGTAGAAAGGAGGCTACTGGGAGGTAAGAGGTTACTTTCTACTGACAAAAAATCATCTAGATAATGGATAACGATAGGGCATTTACATATGTTAAGCAGCATCCAGCACAACGTCTCAGCAAATATATCAAAAATCCTGGGGCTGCTCTTAGACCCAAACGTGAGACGCGTGAAAAAATATGAATCATGCCACTTAACACCATGTAAATGCCACAGGGACGGATGGATAGGGAGTAACTTAAATGCGTTCACTATGTCCGTTTTACTAAGCCATGCCCCTACTCCCACCGAGAGGATGGCCGTGATGGCATGGTCTATGGTTGCATATTGGAGAGAAAATTCCTCAGATGGAATAAGCGAGTTAAGACTTGGCGTAGGTGAAGCGTGGGGAGCAGAGAGGTCCAGAATCAACCTTTGCCTATTGGAGGATTTACTTGTGACAAGTCCTATGGGGTTAGTTCTCCAAACCGCGAAAGGCGGGGAGTGGAAAGGGCCAATTAGAAACCCTTGGTCAATTTCTTTCTGTAGAAGTAGGTCAATTGTGTTGGGAGCTGCTTGTGCCGTCTGCAAGTTCTTACATTCTAGGATCCCAGTAGGCATGTGCACAATACCAGTGTGAAACCCCAAAGTGAACCCTGCCACCAGAAAATCTACTAGATGTTGAGATGGATGATCACACAATAACTCTTTCAGCAGGGAGACATTAAGAGACGAAAGGTACTGCTTGGGATAAAATTTATTTGGACACATGACCTTAGAGTGAGTCCTGAAGCATTGGGAGCAGACATGCAGTAGTCTGCAAGCACTGTAGTCGCAAGTGCCTGTGTTAAAATTATTAAATATTTGAGATTTTCCCCAAAACACTATATCACGTCCCAGTTTATCCTTCAGTACCTTGCCTGTTCTCCCAGTGGGCATCATATTTGTAGGGGGGAATAGAGCATTCACCTCTGGGGAGTTAGTGCACAAATTGGCCGTGTGGGAGTTGGACGCACAAATGGCACAAGCTGGGGTTTTGAGGCCTGCAAAGTGTCGGCAAAAAAGCTCCGTATCAAGCACCCCCCAATCAGCTTGATAATTAAACTGGGATAGAGCAGCCGACAACTTTGTGGAAAATGCACGGTGGTAGTCGTAAAAAGACGTGCCACCATACTTGTGCCCCAAATCCACCAGCGTGTGGAGATAGAGATCCAACTCTTCCCTCCTATCAGAATATACGGAGCATATCACGTCTCTATAGATCCCGAAAGCCAACACAAATTCGGGTCCCTAGATCCCTAGATTAACACTACAGACACGTCCCCATATGCATACGTTTTATTTTCAAGGACATCTTGAGAAGCAATGAGAAGTGATACCAGATTGATATCCTTCCCTTCCAAGATGTCCTTCTTGATGCTAGCAGGCACAATGTGTGCCGGGTTAATAATATGCGGGTCTTTCATACCAGTTGGAATATTACCCGTTAGCTGGTCTGGGCGAACCGTGGCGACCGGATGCCCTAGTTCTGAGGGTGACCGTTGCTGGCTATCTGCATCCATCTTATCAAGTTTGGCCGTAATACGGCCCAAGGAAGTCAGGACTGAAGATAAAACAGTATGTAGATCAGCCAACTGGCTACCACTAAACCCTTCATCCGCCCCGGAATTATCAGTCTGAGTATTCAACAGTCTATATAATTCGTCTTTCCTAACCGTAGCAGGGAAGGGAATGTTCCTTTTCCTCAGTTCGGCAGTGATCCTAGGAATGGTCCATGCCCTGAGTGATGCAGGGCTTGCTGTGTCGTCACCCCGGGAAGGAGTGACTGATCTAGCCGGTGTACTGGGAATGTACAAATCTTCCCCGCCTTCATGTAGTTGTGACATGCTGCAAAACAAAATAACATGTTACCTGGGGCACTACCCGACTGGCTGATGTAATTAATGCCAAGTAGTGATGTCGCGAACGTGAATTTTTCGGCAAATGTACGCGAACCCGCGAACCGGGCGAACCGCCATAGACTTCAGTGGGCAGGCGAATTTTAAAACCCACAGGGAATCTTATTGGTTGAAGGGGGGGGAGACCTACTCTCCTCCCCCCCCGGCCCCCACCCCTGGGCGGCGGGTGGGGGCCATAAAGATAATGAGGGGGGGACCTACTGTCCCCCCCCGGCCCCCACCCCCGAGCGGTGGGTGGGGTCCTAATAACAATAATGGGGGGACCTATTGTCCCCCCCGCCCCCACCCCTGCGCCGCGGGTGGGGGCCATATTGATAATGGGGGGGGACCTACTGCCCCTCCTGGCCCCCACCTCTGCACGGCGGGTGGGGGCCATATTGATAATGAGGGGGGGACCTACTGCCCCTCCCGGCCCCCACCCCTGCACGGCGGGTGGGGGCCATATTGATAATGGGGGGGGACCTACTGCCCCTCCTGGCCCCCACCTCTGCACGGCGGGTGGGGGCCATATTGATAATGAGGGGGGGACCTACTGCCCCTCCCGGCCCCCACCCCTGCATGGCGGGTGGGGGCCATATTGATAATGGGAATCCACGCCACCGCCCCCACCCCTGCGCGGGTGGGGCCATATTGATAATGAGGGGGGGACCTACGTCCCTACTGACCCTGGGCGCAAGGGCGGGGGCCATTAAAGATAATGAGGGGGGACCTACTGTCCTCCCCTGCCCTCACCCCCAAGGCGGGTGGGGGCCATTGAAGATAATGGGGACCCTACTGTCCTCCCCCCCACGGCCCCCACCCCTGGGCGGCGGGTGGGGGCCACAAAGATAATGAGGGGGGGGGACCTACTGTCCTCCCCCCCCGGCCCTCACCCCTGGGCGGCGGGTGGGGGCCACAAAGATAATGGGGGGGACCTACTGTCCTCCCCCCACGGCCCCCACCCCTGGGCTGTGGGTGGGGGCCCTAAGCAAATCCCCCCCCAAGGTGACTAGGGGTCCCCAAGCCCCTAGTCACCACCCCCCCAAAATAAAAAGTCCCTACCTACCCCCCTCACCCTAAAAAATAGTGAGGGGGGAATAAAATAACTAACCTGTAAAATAAAAGTAAACTTACCATTCGACGTCTTCTTTTTTCTCAAATCTTCTTTTTTCAGCCCCAAAAAAGGACAAATAAAAAACCATCATAACCGTCGAATTGAAAATAAAATAAAAATCCCGAGCGCAAAAAAAAAACCAGACGAAAAAGAAAAAACCAGAGCGCAAAAAAATAATCCATCTTCACCCATGGAGGGCTCCGCGCAGACTGAACTCTGCAGGGCGGGGGAAGGCTTATAAAGCCTTGCCACGCCCTGCAATTAGGCTAAGAACACTCTGATTGGTGGGTTTAAGCCAATCAGAGTGCTCTTTGTCATTTTACACAGCGTGGGAAAATTCAAAAGAACTTTCCCACGCTGTGTAAAATGACACAGAGAACTGTGATTGGATGGCTTGAAAGCCATCCAATCACAGTGCTCTGTGTCATTTTACACAGCGTGGGAAAGTTCAATTTTCCCACGCTGTGTAAAATGACACAGAGCACTGTGTTTGGATGGCTTGAAATCCATCCAATCACAGTGCTCTGTGTCATTTTACACAGCGTGGGAAAGTTCTTTGGAACAGTAGGTCCCCCCCCCATTATCTTTGTGGCCCCCACCCGCCGCCCAGGGGTGGAGGCCGGGGGGGCAGTAGGTCCCCCCCTCATTATCAATTTGGCCCCCACCCGCCGCGCAGGGGTGGGGGCCGGGGGGGGGGAGTAGGTCCCCCCCTCATTATCAATATGGCCCCCACCCGCCGCGCAGGGGTGGGGGCGGGGGGGACAATAGGTCCCCCCCTTATTTTTCATTTTAGGGCCCCCACCCACCGCTCAGGGGTGGGGGCCGGGGGGGGACAATATTGGTGTTTTTAGGGGCCCCACCCACCGCTCAGGGGTGGGGGCCGGGGGGAGGACAATAGGTGTCCCCCCTATTAGTATTTAGGGCCCCCGGGACCCCTTTTTTTTTTTTTAAACAGTGAGCAGCCACAGGCTGCTCACTGTTTAATAGACATGCCCCTACTCGCGGTATTGCGAGTAGGGGCACAATTTACTAATACTAAGTAATTTTTACTTAGTATTAGTAAATTAATAGGGGTCGGAACGAACGTCGCATATGTTCGCCATCCGTGGCGAATGCAAACACGCTATGTTCGCCAGGAACTATTCGCCAGCGAACCGTTTGGGACTTCACTAATGCCAAGCGGCAAAACTATTACGTAATAACGTGACAGGGAGGCCCTGCTTGTTGCCAAGAGGCTTTGAGAGTTACTATCTATGATTTGGCTTGTGTGGGGTACGTGGCCATTGACATTATGGCGGGGTGATGGCCTCTCTGTGACTTGTAAAAGCATAAGACAGAATGGGAGTGACAAGTGAGGCCCTCTCTATGCAACCAAGCGAGGCGGCTACCTATGAATTGGCCCGAGGGAATGTCGTACCTCCGAAATGAGGATGGGTGTTGGCCTCACGGGACCACTAACGTACGGCTTAGAAGGCCAGAAAACTTACCTAGAGGCTCCTGTTCTTAAATGCCAGTATAGCCCTGTACTATGAACCCGAAAGTGTATGGAGGATGGGGAAAAATGTAGAGAAATCATGACGTACCTGATGAGCAAATTGCAAGGTAGTAGTAAGAGGTAAAACAGGCATTCTGTCGTAACCTATGAAAGTAATAGTGAGTTTCCAGGGTTATGATAATATGCAACCCTCCTACCCCCCTGCTAACAGGATACCTACTGTATATATTCCAACCGTAGGGGACTGGAATCAAATACTCCAAAGGAGTAAGGATGACCTAAACCCAGTAATACAGAAAATACACATAAGTACCCGGCCCTTGCGAGGATAATAACTAGTGATTCCTGACCTATACGAGGTGCAAAGTTGGTATAGTAGCAGCACACTGTGGATGCTGTTGAGACTGAAAAAGGTCCATAATTACTGACATGCAACAGATTCCTTAGCACCTAAATATATATGTCCTATAACAATTGCAGACATATGATACTCTTAGCTGTGGTACATATAGTGTACGTGTTTGGACCTTTAAGAGCTGGAGACGTAAAATGCTCATAGAAAAGTTATTCCATCTCTAGTAACCATCTGCTGATTTATTCAAAATTGCAACCATAGCATATGAGTGCCACATACCTATCAAGCCATACAACCCTACCAGAACCCCTATTATCAGTAGTAAACTATCATCATCCATATGTGAAAAATTCCCAGCACTAAGTCATAACTATTATGACCACCAGGGGTCAGTCAGACATGTAATTAACACTATATCAAAATGTAACTACAAATTGTGTAAAAATAAGACCTGCTATAACCAATCCAGCCACCAGTCGCCCTAACACCGAAAATGTCTCACTAAAAATAATACAGTGTTCGGCAAATGAATGGCCTAAGCAAGCCATAATTATAACCTATCGAATGATCGAGAAATCTAACGATTTGTCAAACGTTTAACCGAATGCATAGTAATGTAAGTATCCGAAAATGCGAATATACAGTATGTGCCCGTCGACCCCCCGACGTAATCGGCCGCGCCGTTAGTGCGAGGGCCGCAACTTACGATTTTGTGACTGGATGCGAGCCTGGAAGCCCCCGATACAGTTTGTCTGACTGCAAAGTCAGACAGCCGCACTAGGTGAAACAGGAATTGTTTGGACCTCCAGGAAGCTGCCCACGAGCTGAAGCTAAGTAACAGCTGTTTGGTCGGACCGGAAGTGACGACCACACACAATCACCAGACCTAAGACAGTACTGAGGGAAGTGCTGGTGCTCCTTAAGAAGGGGAACCAAGTCCCTCCCACAACTTCATGCCCTGCCTTCTATATATATATATATATATATCTCAACAACCAATACAGTTATGGGGGTGGGGGGGAATTGTGAATGAAAACCCCTTCCACCTGAAGTCTGAAGGATAGTTGTGGATAGTTAATACAATGTTAAACTAAAATCTGCACACTAGTCAAGCCATAAGACTTGCTTTTCCCACAAAAATCACAGATTTGCAGTGATGTTACTACCGCAAAGGATTCTGAGTGGGATCACATTTTTGCCTCATTTCAATTTAAACAGGGATTCCTTTGATTCTGTGTTTGCTGTATACAACAGCTTTCTTCCCTAAGCTGCCTAAGCATATGTGGGTGAATACCATCTGGCACTGGGACCTTCCTGTCTGTAGTTTCCATGGTGAGCTTTTCAACTCTTTTTAAATATAGACATCATATCTACTTTTCTCCAATACCCTGGTACAATTCCTGAAAGAAAAGAATCCTGAAGAATTATATACAGTGGTGTGGACATTTCTTCCTAAACATGTGTGGGTGAATACCATTTGGCACTGGGACTTTGGTTAACGCTAATTTATGTTAATTTAATTTGTGAAACACTTTATCATGTGTTAATCCAATGTTTGTTGTAAGGCTACTGTAACAGGGATTTGCAAGTCAACAGCCATGGATTCTTCTTCCCTATATTAAACATATAAAAATTATTTCAAATTTCTGCCTTGTCCTGATCCTTCTTGATTAACTCACCCATCTTATTTCCACTGGATCAACATTTTCACTCCTATAGGAACTTATTCCCACACGAACAAGGTATTTTACTTACCTTGTGTCAGTACTGTGTGAGTCTCCTCGTGGCTAGGCCTGCCAATGTGCTGCTGCCCACAGGAAAGCATCTTTATGGGATGCTTTCAATGTCGTCAGGCAAAGCATGGATATGCTGAATGCCAGTGCTGCACATTGTGCTACCCTGACCCACGAAGCAATTCTAGTGGCAGTCTGAGTGAAAAGGCAGTGTTTACATTAAAATGTCTGCAGGAACAGGCTATAGACACACCAGAACAACTACATCAAGATGTAGTTATTCAGGTGAATATAGTGTTCCTTTTACCTTTTTGGCATTAACACACGTATAAAATGTGTTGGGGTTGGTCTTGTTCTCCGTGGCTGTGAGCTTTTCATTTTTTCAGTTTAGCTCACCCTTTTTATAGTTGTTATAGGATGCAATCAAACCCTCTATTTTAAATGTGTTGAATGACATTTTCTTATCTTTTATTATTTGACTGACCCTTTTTACTAAGCCACATTGGTTTTAACTTACTTCTTTTATATTTGTTTCCAATTGCTATGTGTAACAAATGGAGGAGCCTAACCTGTTTTATGGGGACTTTGATATGCATCAGTTCGGGACATTTGAAGCATTCATCATATGAATGCTAACTACCGAACACCGGACCACCCTGCTCCCTAATTATGGGTAATTTACCTCCCTGATCCACAAGTGCCTTCTCATAGAAAACCCAGGAACGCTTTGCGAAGTGCCTGGGTGGCCGCCATTTCGGGACTTACACGTGTTCGCGGCCAGCCTAACTCCCGAACAGCGGTGTGTTGCCGTCGAGTGTCTGGAACTAAAATCGGACACTCGAGTAGGCGAACACCACTGAGACCTCCATAGCACTGGGAAATCATGCTACAACTACCGAATGATAGGCCGTTCAGTAGAAAGACTTAATAGCCTATGGGGATTCTGGCGAACGTCGGGTTACGCACGGATGGCAAGCCGTTCGGGACTTTTTACGCACAAGCAAAGACCGACCGCAGGGCCAAAATTCATGGAACTATTTTCGGCCACTTTGCCCGTGCGGTCGGTCAAAACTTTCACGCTCCATATCTCCCGAACCGCTGAACCGAATGAGCTGAATTTTTACTATGTTGGTTCCCCAGAATAGGGTTATCTATTTGGGGTACATCCAAAACGTGGGGAAAAATGTGTCCGTGTTAATTCTGTTATAAGTTTATCTGAGGGGAGGAGATGTGTGGGATGTACCTTATGTTTATTGGTTGTTTTGTTAATTATGTGGGTGTCTCCCTTGCATGGACAGAATCACATAAAAAGAGAGTGCCTGTCATTAAAAGCCAGTTCTTCTTGACCCTTCAAAACGTAGCCTTGTCTCGTTCTTGAAAGGGAATATGCAGCATAATCACTTAGCTCTTTTAAGAGCTCTACTTGACTCCTGCCTTGGATCCAGTGGATGGGAATAAGCGACTCCATTACTATACAGCGACTTGCCGGGAAGAAAAGGACATCTCCAACGGCTGATACCCTCTTACTACCTGGGTAGCCGTTACAGTATGTATTGTGAAGTATGTGTTTATAGAATAGTTTTAAAGTCCTTCCATTTATCCTCTGTGCTTTTGCCAGTGAATAATAACTACGAGTCAATTAGTTGTAAAGATGCACTTATCTTATTGAATTTAGACTTTTGAAACTAAGCGTTTTTGTACAACCCATAAGAATGTGTTTGTTTGTTTTTGAGTTAAAGAGTACTCCACTTCCCACATGGTAAAAAAGGAATCTGTTTTAGTAGATATACCCACAATTAATAAATGCATGCATTTTCATGCGTGCATTCATTGGTGGTATATCTTAAAATAGCTTGCAAAGGCTGCAGTTTTTATGAACTGCAGCCTTAGCAAGCCCTCCACTTTTTTGCTGGAAGAGACGTTTAGTCTCTTCACAGGAACTAACCAATCAGAGGTTTCTCTGGTTCGTGTGCTGAGGAGCAGGTCTTGAGCTGAGGAGCTGGTGAGGAAGCAGGCATCTCAAGTAGAGCATTCCTGCCTCTTCCGTTAGCTCAGGGGAACTAACGGAAGGAGTCTGCAAACCTTCCTGGCTGTTTGATTGACAGCCAGGGGGTTGTTCCCTAGAAAATGAATAAAAGTGCAAATTTCTCATAGGAGCTGTGAGTACAAAAATTCACTTCCTGATTATCAGATTTATAAGGAAGGGAGGCAGTGAAGGAGTTTATGCACCAGGAAGAAGGCCACAAAGTTTGAAACGCAATGTGCTTGGACTACCAGTCTTTATTTAAGTTTGCTTTTGCACTTGTTTTAATGTTTTATTTTCAAGTACATTTCTTTTAAAATTTTATAATTCTGGTTGCTCTTTATTACTCAGAAAGGAGTGGACCAGGAGTGGAGCAGATTGCCTGAGGAGTACATTATTCAACACCTGCTAAATGTGGCTCTGGATATTGTGAGTGACCCATTACCATTGATTCTAATCTAAAATGTAAAACATTATTATGCTATCTTAGTTTTTATGATTTTACAGATTAATCAACAGACATTGTGTAATGTATGAAAACTGTTTTTAACTCACTGTTTTGTTTTGTTTTTATTATAATTCCCCTTTTTTTTACCATGTTCTGTGTTTTGACCTACGATCTTTGGACCAGTGTATGTTTTGTGGCTTCTCATAGACTTTAAGTGCGTCATACTGCTGTTCCTCATTTATTCTTCCTGACCTGGCTACATACTTGCCCTTGAGCTTGTCTATCCCTGTTTATTGTGTTTTAACCTGGCTATGTTCCTGAACAAGGGGTTTACTCTTAATCCTAATTCCAGGGTACCAGTCCCGGGTATGTTCCTGACTGAGTTTAGCTTGTCCTGTGTTAGAGGCTATCCTTTGTAGTTTTAGTGTTACGTCTTCTGGTCTGCAATGTGTTAGTATTAGTTATGATACTTAGTATTTTCACTTTAAGTGCTAAACCCAGTCATCCTAAGTTTACACACACTGCACAAACACACACACTGCATTCACACAAACACACACTGCATTATATACACACTGCATTCATTATATACACACACAACACACAACACACACACTCTGCATTCATCATATACACACACTCTGCATTCATCATATACACACACAACACACAAACACACACTCTGCATTCATTATATACACACACAACACACAAACACACTGCATTCATTATATACACACACCACACAAACACACACTCTGCATTCATTATATACACACACAACACACAAACACACACTGCATTCATTACATATACACACAACACACAAACACACACTGCATTCATTATATACACACACAAACACACACTCTGCATTCATTCTATACACACACTGTAAATAAATATTCAATTAATGTAATTTTATTGGGATCTAATTTTATTTAGAAATTTACCAGTAGCTGCTGCATTTCCCACCCTAGGCTTATACTCGAGTCAATAAGTTTTCCCAGTTTTTTGTGATAAAATTAGGGTCCTCGGCTTATATTTGGATCGGCTTATACTCGATTATATACAGTAATTATCAAGGACAAACATACTCTGATAAAATGTATACAAAAGAACAAAGTGGTGTGCATTTGTATTCTTTTATATTGCGATTCATCAGAATGTTTGGCGATTGGCAATCTGTCCAAAATCCTAATTTTCTAAACACTATATGGATGAATCACAAAGCAAAGTAATCAGACAATGGACCAACAGCTTAATTAGACTCATAAGAATATATGAATATATAAACATTTTACTGCTCCTCTTCTTTTTCCATCAATTGGTTACTTTTTCTCACTTAATCTATGAGTGCACTGCAAAATATATTAATTTTTCTAAATCAAAACCTAAAATACTTTTGGTTACTTTAACAATAAGATCCTTAATTCTTACCAAACTTTTAATTGTCAAAATGTACACCAAAAAAGTAATTATGTTTGTGCCATTCAAATGACCAGTAGTGTTGAAAAGATCTGTACCAGTAGCAACAACATAGTGATGCCAAAGTGTGTTTTTCTTCTAGGAATATCATTCCATGCTCACATAATGTCGGTGTAACATAAGATGAAAATATAATTACACAGAAAAGGAAAAAAAAAAAATAGAACAGAAATAAAGAAAAATCCATGGAAGAGAGTTTAATAAAAAAGAAGGAAGTACAAATTGTTAAACATTAATCAAAAGGAGGAATACTTTCTAATTTGCCAATGGCCCATTAGTGTCTTAAAGTGGCCCTAGGCATTAGGAATTAATTTTAATTATTCCTGTTCATAAAAATATGAGACGGCACATAATCAAGCAGGCGAAACTATCCATTACTGATTCATAGTCCTCACAGGAACCATAATAATCATGCAATCTACCTTCTTAATAGGAATAGATGAACAATTGATTTTGTGGAGTAGAAAAAAAAGACAAATACATTTCTCTACACTGTAACTGCCTTCTACCAAAGATTCACCTAAATAGGGCTATTTATCTTTTGGCAAGATATGTCCCTTTAAGTGCTTATATTACACTTTCACCCTTGGGAAATAGCCCTTAACAGGATTTGAACATATGCAGGAGGTTTATGACAGTTGTGATGATGGATAGTAATATTTAGACAGCGGCAAAACAAAATGATTCTAATATATTGCCCCACAATTATTTACCATCTATTTCTCAGGTCCATTGTCTATTTCAATATGTTTAAATGATTTTGTATTGTATCCATATCTTATTTTTTTTTATTTTTTTACTAAATGCAAACATTTTACAGTTTTCATTATTAAATTATATTTTTGATTAACTATTGGGGTCAATATGTGTTTTCTGTCTGCACCTCCTATATCTGGATGTTCAGTAAATCTTATATTTTTATAGGAAGACAGAAAATCATCTTTCTGTGCCAGAATAACCCACATTGATTACACTTTGGTTCGAGCTTAAAGTCTTTCCTATGTCACAAAGTATAGTCATTTTTTCTGTTTATTTTAAATATACCATAAACACAGCATGCATCCACCTCTATATAACGCCAGATGCGACTAAGGTGCTGGTGTATGCCACTATGCTCTTTTGCCATGACTACTGCAATCCACATCTCAGTGGTCTTACGCATTACCAATTTGCTCTGTTATAGTCAATATTGAATGCTGTAGCAAGGTTCATCTTCCTGTCCGCTCACACCTCCCATGATCCCTTCTCTGTCAGTCCCTACATTGGCTTCCCATTAAGATATAGGACTCAATTTAACATTTCTATTACTTGCCTACAAATCTCATACATAATACATAACATCGCTCCTACCTATCCTCCCTAATACACACCTGGGCCTCTACACTCTTCCATGCTTCATTAGACTTACATCCTCCAGTCTCCATTCCTTCAAAAATCATTGAAAACTCACTTAGTCAAGAAAGCATATCAATTAAACTATTAATAGCTTTCCCTCCCTGCATCTTTCTTCCTTTCCTGCAACTGTCTTCCAAAAAATAAACACTAAGCCTTTTCTAACGTACCCTTACCATGTGTGTCACTATAGCCCACTCCCCCTAGCATGTAAGCTCACTGAACTCATTCAAGCCCTCTGTTCCTGTGCGTCCAACTTCTCTTGTTACAAATACTTATCTGTTAGTTTACCCATTATACACCGCTGCAGAATGTGTTTTCTAAATAATAATTATAATAGTACAAAATATTCCAAAAGTGTTAGTAGACATACTGTAAGTGGAGTATAAGGGACGTCTATTCTATGGAAAATTAATTAAAGTGACACAAATCCCTTTGGGACAACTGTCTCATTCAAAAGCTTTAGTTTTGAATAAGACTTTTGCCTCACTCTGCATGCTGAAAAAACATACAAATATGATTTTCTTTTTCTTTTCCTATTCATCTGATTTTTTGTTCTTACTCTTCTCACACTCACTTCAGGGGGGCACTGATGTAACATTTTAGTATTCTATGCCTAGGAAGGAGTATGATAATTCAGAGTAGGCTCCAGTGTCAGGTTTCTCTCTCAATGCTGCTGTACAATATCCTGTGCAGTCGACTGGTCTTAAACTGATGGGTGTATGTATGGGGGCTGAATAAACTGCCTTAGCTGAGAGGCATGACCAATAATGCAATCTGACCAAGTTTATAGTAAGTTTATTTCCATTTATTACATGCTTTTTAAAGTTTGTCTTGCTTTATTTTGGTTTTTATATTTGTTTAAAAGTGTTTGCTTAATGGTTTAAAAAAAATAATGTCACTTTAATCAGTCTGCAAATGTGTTTTCCTTTAATCTGAATGCAGAAGATCCTCCACTGCGGTCCACTGGGCCACATTACAAGAGGGAAGTCAGAGACCATAAAGGAAGGGAGGGGGAGAGAAATGAGACAGATAGAGGGTTTGGGGGATGAGACACATAGAAGGTCTGGGGAGGAATGAGACACATAGAGGGGCGGGGGGAGAAAGAGCCATACAGAGGGCCTGCTGGAGTAAGAGAGGACTGGTGGAGAGACACGCAGAGGGGCTGGGGAGAAGGAAGAAACACACAGAGGGACTGTGGGGGAGAACGAGACATGCAGAGGGTCTGGAGGAGAAAGTTATACTCAGAGAGGCTAAGAGAAGAGACATGCAGATAGGGGGAAGAGAATAGGGCTTGGAGTAGAGGTAGAGAAAGAGAAGAGAAGGGACTTTGGGAAAGAGACACACGGAGATGCTGGGCCATGAAAAATAGAGTGGCTGGGGGAGGAGACACACACAGAGGTTGTGGTAGGGTAGAAGGAGAAAAAGGGTCTCAGGCTAAGAGACACACTGAAAGGGCTGAGGGGAAAGAGACATACAGAGGAGCTGGAGAAGGGTAAAATGAGATACACAAAGGGGTGCCCAATGTCTGACCTGCCAAAGGTGTGGTACATTGACGTTGTGGCAGGCTTATGCATTGTATGATCATATACTGTAACTAAACCTTCATTATTTTTTGCCTAGATTAGGTGTTTAAAAAAAAAAATCTGCGATCTTTGAAATTGCTGTTAGGTGGATGAGTGAGTGTGCTGGATCTTGTGTATTGTATAAATGGATCCCAGCAGCACCCCATTTATGCATGTTCAGGTGAGTGCACCCCCCTGGGTTCATATATATAAAAGATAGAAAAGTCCTTGCACTCAAACTTTGATGAATTGGTAACCGTGTGCTTGAAATCCAGGAAAATACAAATAAATTCAAATAGTGATCAGCATTCTCGGATTTTCAAGAATTAAAAACTAACAATTTATTAAGTATCCATTAAAAAAAGATCAACGTTTCAGTCCCAGCAGGGACTTTCATCAGGATCAGGATGAAAGTCCCTTCTGGGACTGAAACGTTGATCTTTTTTTAATGGATACTTAATAAATTGTTAGTTTTTAATTCTTGAAAATCCGAGAGTGCTGATCACTATTTGAATTTATATATATATATATATATATATATATATACACACAGATAAATACATATATTAATGTACACACATAAAGGTTATTTTAAAAAAAATGACCCTTAAATGACAAGGGTTAAAATCTAACTCAAGGTATTTAGATGATTTACCATACAACCATAAAGTTTCCCTCCATATCATAAAAATGTGCAGCAGAGTACTTTGTCAAAGCTGCAGAAGGATTAGCAGTGACTGGAGCTGGCATCACTAATGTGCCCGCATCCATCATCTCCTCTATAACAAAGCCTGCCTTGAGAATAATTTAGGGCCTTTATCCCAAGCTTCATCCCTTCCTTCCAGCTATGTGTCTCTCTCCTTTCACCCTAGGGACATATTCTATCTGACAGTTTTATACAGCTGTGAGATTGGTGGTATTTGTCTTTATGATGTCTCATAGAAAGACTTACAAAAGCATCATTTAAGGTAGGATTAAGAAACCTACATCGAGCCAACTGTTGAAGTACTCAAACTCTCATCATCTTCAGCTAGTTACTCTCCGATTCCCAGTACTATTTCAAGGACAGATGAAAAGAAAATGTAAGACCTTACCTTTGAAGTAGTGAAGAAATAATATTTTGCTTCAATCAGGTGACAGATTATCAATAACACTCTAGTGTAAACATAGTTAATGAGTAGGAGCATATATCTACAATACCGTAACTAATTATCTTTGTTTTTTTATTTTAATGGATTAAGATAATTAAGAGAGGGAAACAAAGACTTTTCAGGTTGTGTGTAACATGAGCATTCCCCAACCTCCGTGATTGGCAAGATTTCCTTTAACTCTCACACTTTTTTAAACATTTACTGGACCTCCCGACATCCATATGCCCACAAACAGTTTTCGAGTCATTATTCATCCAGACTCCTCCTCCTCATGCTATCTCACTGTTTTTTTTAATTATTTATTTTAAAGATTTTCTGGGGGAAGGGGTACAGAAGAAAGAAGATTGGGTAGCATGGGTTATGGTACAATTTGTCTTCGATACACAAATTGGTAGTGTTTGTCATACAGTTATACAGTTTGTTTTTGTATACCATTTGGGTCGGTAGGGTACAGAGGGGGGTAGGTGGGTAACAAATTTCCAGTCGGCAGCTGTCTGTATTTAAACCTTTGTGTTGATGTTAGAGAGAGTAGTGGTTAGAGCTATATGACAGTTGCTTCTTGTGTCTCTCCTGGTAGGTCTGTGTTGTTGTATATTCGATACCCATTTGGGTGATATATTTAGGGTTTGCTTTTTCTGTGAGGGCTGGGGTGACTTCCTGGGCCATGTGTGTTGTCATGGAGTTTAGTCTGAGGGCTATGTGTAGACTGCCGTTTAGAGTTGTTGTACTGGGTAGACAGCCCCTGCGGTCCTCGGTGTCTGTGTTGTTGCTATTCGTATAGTATAGCGGTGGTTTTGTCTGGTGGCGTGTGTGCCGTGGTTGTGCTTGTGTTTGTTTGCGGGGTGGTCGTGTTTTTGGTTGATGGTCAAGGGTGTTTTGCGGGTTCCCTGCCGTTACGGGTTCCACATAGTCCCTGGTAGGTGCGTTGTGTACGTGGGTTTGTTTTGGATGCCTTTTGGGAGGGGAAAAGAGGGGGGTGAGGGTTGTGGGGATGGGAGGGATGGGGGGGTACCCGGGGTGGCCGCACATCCCGGTTTATCCCCTACACCCCTGCTAGGTGCCTTGTGATCCAGGGGTCCCAGATTTTATGGAAGTGTTTTTTTGTGTCGTGTAGGATGGCTGAGAGTCTGTCCATTTCCATGGTTTTGTTGTTTTTTTGGATCATTTTCGCTAATGTCGGCGTATTGTGGTTTCCCCATTGTTCTGCTATGGTGCGTCTGGTGGCTAGAGCTAGCTTTGCCACCAGTTTGTTCTGTGCTCTCGGTAGATTAGCTTGGGGCTTAGAGAGGAGCCATATCCATGGGTCCATGGGTCTGTCTTCATGCAGAATTCTAGATGTGAGGTTAGCAACCTCAGTCCAGAGTTGCGAGCTTTGAGGGTGCCACAACATGTGAATGTAGGTTCCTTGTTGTCCGCATTTTTTCCAACAGGTGTCCGTGGGAGCAGTCCCCATTTGTCTTAATCTCAGGGGAGTCAGGTACCATCTGAGCATGGTTTTACATGCTTGTTCCTTGTGTTTTACGCATATGGTAAACGAGGCGGTGGCTTCCCATATGTCTGCCCAGTCTGATGGGTCATCTGGTGGGCCTATATCTCTTTCCCGAGCCTACTTGTAGATGATTGTTTCCGCTGGGGAGTTGGAGTTCAGTTGGGAGTAGATCACAGAGATCTGTCCCTTGTGTGTAGGGGTTTGTAGGCAGGTTTTCTCAAATTGTGTGAGTTTTGTGTTTGCTGTTTTTGTGTTTTGTGATTCGTTCAGGAAGCAATGCAGCTGTATGTAGTGGAAGTAGTCGAAGGTGTTCAGTAGTACCTTGCGAGGGAGTTCTGGGAATGGTATAATTTGCTGGTTGCTGAAGAAGTCCCTGAGTCTGGTCAGTCAGTTGTCCTCATAATGTGCAAAGTCTTGTGGTGTCATGCCGGGGGGAAAGTGTTTGTTTCTCAGAATTGGGGTGAGTGGTGATGGGGAGTTTTTGAGAGGGTGGCGTGCGATGGTCTTGTCCCAGACTTGTAGGGAGGTGGTCAGGGCTGGTGTTGTTGGTGGAAGTTCTGGTCTGTCTCATTTGGGGAGGCAGAAGAGGAGTGAGGGGTGGTCTTTGCCCAGGAGATTGTGTTCCAGGTCTACCCAAAGTTTTGTTCCTGGTGGGGAGTGGAGGTGTTGTATTTGGGCCAGTTGGGCTGCCTGATAATAATGGAGGAGGTTGGGGAGGCCCAGACCACCGGTTCTAACAGTTTTGTACATGGTGGTTTGTTTAATTCTTGGTCTTTTTTCTGCCCAAATGAATCTATCGATTTTAGTTTGGAGTGCTTTGAAGTCCTGTCTGGAGATGGGGGTTGGTAGGGTCTGGAACAGGTACAGGAATTTGGGTAGGAGATTCATTTTTATTGAGGCAATTCTGCCGAGCCAGGATATGTGCATAGGGTGCTATCTTTGAAGGTCCGTCTGTGCTTGTTCGATTAAGGGGGTGTAGTTTAGTGCGTAGGTTTTGGAGAAGTCCGCAGGGATGTGTGTGCCTAGATAGTGAATGCTTTGCTGATTGTATTTGAAGGGGTGCGATTGTTCTATTTGGGTTAGAGTTGGTTGGGGGACATTAAGGAGGAGGGCTTCTATTTTGTCCAGGTTAAGTTTGTATCCTAAAAGGTGAGCTTAATCTTGGAGAAGTGTGAGCAGTGGGGGCAGGGAGTTGGTGGGGTCGGTGAGGGTTAAGAGAATATCACCTGCGTATGCCGCAATTTTGTATTCCTCTCTTCTAATTTTTAGTCCTTGAATTTCAGGGGTGGTGCGGATATGTTGGAGTAAGGGTTCCAGGGATAGGGCAAATAGGAGTGGGGAGAGCAGGCAACCCTGCCTCATTCAGTTGCGTATTGTGAATTTGTGTGGTTTAGTGCTGGGGAGGAGTAGGGCTGCTGTGGGGTTGGCATATAGGGTCATGAGGGCTGTAATGAGAGTGTCAGGGAAGCGTAGTTTTTGTAGAGTGGCGAAAAGGAAGGGCCAGAGCAAACGATCAAATGCTTTTTCTGCGTCCATCGAGAGCAACAAGGTGGGGATGTTTCTGTGTTGCGCTCTCCATATTAAATCTATCGTGCGTCTGGTATTGTTGCAAGCCTGACGGTTGGGGATAAATCCCACCTGGTCTGGGTGAATGAGCTTCGAGAGACATTGCTGTATTCTGTTTGCTAGCGTTTTCGTGAAGATCTTGGTGTCCAAATTTAGGAGGGATATTGGGCGGTAGTGTCCGGGGTCGAGATGCGATTTGTGTGGTTTGGGGATTAGGCATACATTGGCTTTGTGCATTTCTGCTGGCAGTCGTTCACCTTCCATTATTGAGTTGCATAATGTGGTCAGATGGGGCAGTAGTGTGGTGCTGAATGTCTTCTAATAGAGACCGGTGAAACCGTCTGGTCAGGACTTTTGTTGGGTTTCATGTTTTTTATTGTGAAGGCTACTTCTTCTTCAGTGATGGGGGAAGCTAGGGATTCTCATTCCCAGTTAGTTAGTGCCGGGAGGGCGATTCTCGATAGGTATTCGTCTATGTCCTGTCGGAAGTACGGATGTGTGTGATTAAGTTTGGGTGTGTGGTCATAGAGTGTGTAAAAGTAATTGGCGAAGATGGAAGCTATTCGATCGGGATCGTTATAAGTGTGGCCCCCGGGTGAGGCGATCTTGTCTATGAGTTTATGGAGGGATTTTTGCCGGAGTTTGAGGAGGGTGTCCGTTTTGTTGGATTTTTCGAAGTATAATTGTTTAGTCCACTGTAGGGTTTTTTGGGAGTCCCTGGTCATGTAGGATTTTATTGCTTGTTGGTGTGTTTTAATTTGGTTCAGTAATGGTTGGGAGGGTGTACGCTTGTGTTCAGTTTTGATTGTTATCAGGGATGTCAGGTGGTGTTCTTGTTCGTGTAATGTTTGTTTTCTGTGGGCACTGGCTGTGGCTATTAGTGTTCCCCTGATTACTGCCTTGTGGGCTGCCCATAGTGTGTTCGTGGATGGGACCGATCCTGTGTTCGTGGTGAAGTAGTTTGTGAGTTCTTGTTGGATGGTTTGTCTGATTTGTGTGTTATGCAGAAGTGTGGGGTTCAGTCTCCAGGTCCAGGCCTTGGCTGCGTGGGGTTTTTCTATTTTGAGGGAGATGTCGGCGTGGTTAGTTTTAGTTGCGTTCGCAAGGCTGTCAAAAAGGTTGGTTCAGGGGTGTTTGGAGCGTAGACTGAGGAGATTGAATATTTGTGGTTAGCTAGGTGTCCCGCTATGGTCAGGAATCTGCCCTGGGGGTCTTGGAGGGTTTTCGAGAATATGATTGGGCATTTTTTTGTGGACCAAGATGGCGACGCCATTTTGTTTGCCCTGAGGGGAGTTTGCCAAATAACACTGTATATAGTTTTTATAATCTCGAAATGGGTTTCCTGGAGGAGGATTATGTCCGCTGCTGTTTATGGAGGTTGGGGGGGATGCGTTTATTGCCCGGGAGGCCGCTTACCACTCCTGGAAAGTTCATTTTGTCTGATGGCGGGTGGGAATCCGTGTGGCAAGCGGCTACCTCTGTTTGGATTATGGGCAGTTGTCCCGGGGTTCCGGGATGGTCCCCTCTGGGTCAGAAAACAGTCTGGTGGTCTGGGGGAGCGTGGCTCGTTGTTAGGTTGATCTTCGTCCCTGTTGCTGTGGAAGGGGGCCAGGTTTAGTAGTTGGATCCCCAGGGATTCTGCGAAGGGCGCCATGTCTGAGACTGAGGTGAGGATGTGCATTTGATCATCCTTCTTGACCAGTAGTTTAAAGGGGTGGCCCCAGGTGTATCTGAGACCTGGCTGTTGAAGGGCTAGTGTCAGAGGTTTGAGGTCTCTTCTTTTTTTGAGTGTGAAGGGAGCCAGATCTTGAAAGAATGTGAGGCGAGATTCTTTGTAGCGTGGGGGTTTGTCCCGTGCCTGGTTCAGTAGCTTCTTTGATTTTGAAGAATTGCATGCGGGTAATCACATCTCTTGGGGTTGATGCACCGAGGTTCTGCGGGCCGAGGGCTCTGTGGGCCCTATCCATTTCCAGGTCTTGGGGAGTAAGTTCTGGGGTCATCAATATGAAGATGTTTTTAAATTGGGGAGAAGTTGCTCCGTATTGACGGTTTCAGGTAGGCCGCGGATTCGTATATTATTCCGTCTGGACCTTTTATTTAAGTCTTCTAAGCCATCTTCCAGGGTAGACATGCAGCATATAGGTATGATATGTCCTGGGTTTGGGCCGTGGTGGTAGCTTGGATAGCCGCGATCCGGACTGCTGCCTGGTCTGTACGGGCAGTGAGGCCTTCTATATCCGTTCTGAGGCCTTCTACATGCCTCCCGATCTCTACGGCCACGTGGGCATTTATAGTCGCTTGTTGCAGCATTTCGCATAGTACCCCGATGGTAATGGGAGCCGCTGGGTGTGTCGTCGTGTCGAGGCTCTCTGTGTCGGAGCCCGAGTCCTCTTCTGCTTGCGAGGTTGATGTTTTCTGTTGGTCGGATGGCATGCGGAATATGGAGGCCACAGATGGGGCAATTTCTTTCTTCTTCTTGTTTCCACCCATTACCCTTGGGTGTTATTCTTATCGAGGGATGCTGATGGTGGTGGATTTAGCGCATGGGGGGATCAGAGCTCTGGGATTAAGTGTCCATCTTCCTCCAAGGTTAGGCCACACCCTGCTATCTCACCTTTATAGGCAGTTCTAATTTCCCCCATGGGTACATGCCTCTTCCATACTATACCAAATACTTGGAAAGGGATATAAAATGGTCACCTGTGAAATGGTACAAGTTTATAAGGCTAACACATAAATCCTCTATTTGCACCAGGTACCTAGAATAAGATAGCTATATTTTCTAAAGAACATGAACCTTGTTTCATATTTGGTGGGACTGCCCCCCCAAATCCAATCCTTCTGGCAACACATACACAATGTCCTCTAAAACCTCATAGATGATCCCATTTTCCTCTCTCCAGAGTTGTATTTATTACATTATTCACAAATTCCAGTCAGGCAATACAATAAAACCATACTTTAGTACCTTGTTAATGCAGCCCACGCGTTTGGAGGCCACAAATGGTAGATTCAGGTAGCGTGGAGTGCCACCGACAGGTGCGCCGCTGATTAGATGAGAGAGGCCAGCTGATGCTTTTTAGCCAATCAGTGACTCCCCTTTCACTAAACTGTCTTGGAAAGAAATGTACCCTTCTCAAGCCAGTTTTGTTAATGGGGAGCCACTGTTTGGCTGAAAGTGTCAACTGACCGCTCTAAGCCAATCAGTGGTCCCCCAGCACTGCATCAATAGGAACTCAGCACAGCGTAAGCGAATCACTAGATGTGTTTGAGCTTTGAACGGGCACTAGGAACATGCGTACAGGGCCATCTTTATGCATAGGCACGCTGGGCTGTTGCCCGGGGGCCCCACAAGCAACAGGGCCCTACTGCAATGCCCACACAGCATCACTTAAACACAGCACCCTCACACACAAACACACACAGCACCACTCACACAAAAAGCACCCCTACACACATACACTGCACCCTTACTGTGTATTTAACAGTCTCTCTGTGTGTATTCAGCAGTGTTAGTGTGTGTGTGTGTGTGTGTGTGTGTGTATTCAGCAGTCTGTATGTGTGTACTCAGTCTGTGTGTATTTATGTATTACATTTGCTGAAGGTACCGATTACTATAAGCTTCATTTTATAGATAATTTTCATTTTTATTCCTCTAAGTTGTTGTGTAGTCAGGGCCCCCTGTGCACTGCTTTGCCCAAGGGCCTATAATGCTGTTAAGATGGCACTGCATGCAGAGAGTGCTTCATCAATCCCTTTCATGGCACATCCAATGTTGGGAGATATGTTGTGCATATGTATATGAATGTGAGTATGCTGTGTAAGTTAATTAACAAAATGGGGTAGAAAAAATACATAGGTATACATCTAGGCCTTCTTATTATTTATTGATTTCTTTTGAACTTTTTAAAAAAATATTTTTGGAAAATGTGGCATGTAAATTATGTGTTCTAGAAATTCTGCAAATAAATCTTGTTGCTCTAAAATGCTCTAAAATGCAGCTGAACTTAGTTATACATGTGTGTAAACCAAGACATATTTGGTATCTATGTACTCAGGACTTTTTGTGTATGTGCAGAAAAGTTAGAAAACAAAGAATATTATTGTATCAATCTTTAGCAAATGAGAGTGTTGAGTGTAGTGGGGTTGTGGAGAGAGGGACCAAGTGTAGTGGTGTTGTGGAGACATTTTCAGGTACTGTGTGTAGTGGTATTATGGAGACAGGCTTGAAGACTATGGTGAGGCCTAATAGAAAGCAGATGTTGTTGGGGGATTCTATCATAAGAGGTGTGGAGCTGAACAATAGTGGCCTTGTGAGATGTCTTCCCAGAGCTACTGCTCACAGAGACAGGAGATGTATTTGTAATATTGTTAAGGGGAATTTGATGTACTTGTCCATATAAGAACAAATGACTTGGCTTGCAATGAGGTTTCAGAGGTAAAGGAAGTTTTTTGTGTTTTTGCCAATGATATACAGCAGGTTGCATAACACTCAGAACGACAGGCAGATGCATATTAATGACTTTAACTTGTGGCTTGGTGAATGGTGTCAGGAGCATGGATTTGGCTTTATTTCTTATAGTAAATCTGTTTGGAATGGAAATAAACTGTAAACATGGTTTGCATCTTTCTCAAAAGGGAACAAATGTTCTCAGTGAGCAGTTAAGAGGTTTTGCTAGGATGTATTTAAAATAGGAGGGGGGGCAAAAGGGTGGGAAAAAATCAATCCAATTGCACCACAAAACAAGTACAGAAGGTGCCTGTGGCAAGTGTGTTAAAAATGATAAACTTAGAGTCATGTCTACAAATGCTCACAGTTTAGGGAATAAGATCCATGAACTTGTGGCAATAATGGCAACTGATAATGTAGATTTAGTCGCTCTTACTGAGACAGGGAAAGCAAGAAAGGGGGGAAGGTGGCCCTGTATGTGAAGGATAGCATGAAATCTTGCCTAATAAAAGTTAGAGAGGCAAACATAGAGTACATTTGGGTTACGTTAGAATTTGGTAATCACGTAATAACTCGTGTAGGTGTGATTTATAGGCCCTCAGGACAAATAGAAGAGTTAGATAATCTACTAGTTGCGGAAAAAGCTAAAATGACAATGAAGGGGGACGTTATCATCATGAGTGACTTTAATCTTCCTGATGTGAACTGGAAAATCAAAATAGCTGCTTGTGCCAGGAGCACACATATTCTAAACTCCCTACTGGGATTGTCTCTAAAACACATCGTTAAGGAGCCAACTCGTAAAGAGGCCATACTAGATTTAGTGTTAACAAATGTTGATTTGGTATCAGATATTACTGTAGGTGAAAGTTTATCCAGTGATTATCAGTCAGTGTGGTTTAGTGTAAGAACAGTGACTGAGTCACACCACACATAAACACAAGTTTTAGACTTTAGAAAACAGACTTTTCTAAAATTAGAATGTGTGTAAAGGAGTCATTATCAGCCTGGAGCAATTTAAATGGAGTCCAAGAGAAATGGGATTATTTAAAAGTTGCACTACTGAAGGCAACAGAAAATTGCATTAACCCCTTCCAGACCGAGGACAGTTCAGGACCGTCATCGGCATTTTTGCGTTGCAGACCGATGACGGTCCTGAACCGTCCTAACGGTCAGAGCTACTTACCTGATCGCCGTCGTTCCCCCGGCGGCGATCAGCGTGGCTCCGGTTGTGGGGAGACTGCCTGCAGCCCAGACAGTCTCCCCACACTGGATTAGGACCCCTGTGGCCATGTGATCGCTCAACACAGCGATCACATGGTCACAATAGGTGTCCATGTGTCTGCCTGCAGGGGGACTGCCTGTGCTGACAGACAGTCTCCCTGCTAGTGTAAAATAAAAAAAAGAAAATAACTGTTAATGTTAATAAAAAAAATAAAAATAATTATATGTGTATATATGATATATAGACATATATTATATCTATATAATATATGTCTATATATCATATATATAATGTCATACTAAGTGTATTTTTATATTAATATGTACTTATATTAATATAAAAATACACTATAATAAATACACGTGTATATATATAATATATGTGTATGTGTAGGAAACTGTGTGTGGAACTTGGTAGCAATAATAAAATTTAAAATAATTATATAGCTATATGAGAAATTTTATTCTAACTGTATTTTTAAAAAAATTAATATATATATATTTCAAAATACACTTAGAATGAATTTGTATATATATCTATGTATATAAAAATAAATAAAATAATAATAAAGAAATACATAGATCCATACTTACAAGAATTACATAAATAATTATATAAATATACCACGTAGACTTAAATATATAAATATGCATATATATTTGCAAATTCTAAATTAACGTATTTATGTAATATTTTTACATAATTCAGTAAATTTATTGATTGCAATTTGAGGGACCTGCCTGCCAACCCAGGCCGAAATTCCAGAGAATTTAATTTGCTAGCACTGTATTTTACCCTGTAATGTTCTACGACACCCTAAAACCTGTACATGGGGGGTACTGTTTTACTCGGGAGACTTCGCTGAACACAAATATTAGTGATTCAAAACAGTAAAACATATCACAGCGATAATATTGTCAGTGAAAGTTACTTTTTTTGCATTTTTCACACACAAACAGCTTTTTTACTGATGATATAATTGTTGTGATACGTTTTTCCAGTTTTTAAACACTAATATTTGTGTTCAGCGATGTCTCCCGAGTAAAACAGTACCCCCCATGTACAGGTTTTATAGCATTTTTGAAAGTTACAAGGTCAAATATATGGGTCAAATATTTTTACATTGAAAATGGCCAGGTTGGTTACGTTGCCTTTGAGAGCGTATGGTAGCCCAGGAATGAGAATTACCCCCATGATGGCATACCATTTGCAAAAGAAGACAACCCAAGGTATTGCAAATGGGGTATGTCCAGTCTTTTTTAGTAACCACTTGGTCACAAACACTGGCCAAAATTGGCGTTCAATTTAGTTTTTTTACTTTTTTCACACACAAACAAATATGAATGCTTACTTTGGCCAGTGTTTTCGACTAAGTGGCTACTAAAAAAGACTGGACATACCCCATATTGAATACCCTGGGTTGTCTACTTTAAAAAAAATATGTACATATGGGGTGTTATTCAGAGATTTATGACAGATAATAGTGTTACAATGTCACTATTGATAAATTTTAAAATGTATGTTTTGAAACCGCAATATCCTACTTGTACCTATAGCCCTATAACATGCAAAAAAAAGCAAAAAAGCACGTAAACACTAGGTATTTTTAAACTCAGGACAAAATTTTGAATCTATTTAGCAGTTTTTTTCATTCGCTTTTGTAGATGAGTAAAAGATTTTTCAAGTAAAAGTCAAAAAACATGTATTTTTTTCAATTTGTCATCATATTTTTTTATTTTTTTTAAATTAAAATACATGAGATTATATAAATAATGGTATGTAAAGAAAGCCCCTTTTGTCCTGAAAAAACAATATATAATTTGTATGGGAACAGTAAATGAGAAAGCGGAAAATTACAGCCAAACACAAACACCACAAAAGTGTAAAAATATGCCTGGTCGCAAATGTACAACATCGCAAAAACAGTCCAGTCCTTAAGGGGTTAAGCTTTTCAGTAAAAGCAAAAATAATAAGAAACCAATGTGGTACTCCACAGATGTGGCGAAAATTGTAAAAAACTAAAAGTTAGCATTTAGTAATTATAAAAAAACCCAGAGTGAGGAAGACAGAATGATCTATAAGATTAGGCAGAAAGAGGCTAAGCAAGTTATAAGAGCTTCCAAATCACACACAGAAGAGAAAATAGCACAGTCAGTAATAAAAGGGGACACCCCATTTCATAAATGAGAAAAGGAAAGTAAAACAAGGATTAGTTAAATTAAAAACAAAAGAAGGGAGGTATATAGAAGAGGATAAAGGTCTAGCTGACTGCCCCAGTAAATATTTTTGTTCAGTATAAGGTCAGTAAACCTTACTTCAATAGTGGGGAAAGTAATGGAAATCATGTTAAAGGATAGGATTGTTGAACATTTAAAATCACATGGATTTCAAGATCAGAGACAACATGGGTTTACTTCAGGGAGATCATGTTTAACTAATCTTATTGATTTTTGATTGGGTAACAAAAATAATAGATCAGGGTGGTGCAGTAGACATTGCTTACCTATATTTCAGTATGGCTTTTTACACTGTTGCACATAGAAGGCTTATCAATAAACTGCAATCTTTAAGTTTGAATTCCAGTATTGTTGAACGGGTAAGGCAGTGGCTGAGTGACAGACAACAGAGGGTTATAGTCAATTGAGTATATTTAAAGTTTGGTCTTTTCACCAGTGGGGTACCTCAGGGATCTGTACTTGGACCCATTCTCTTTAATATTTTTATTAGTGATATTGCAGAAGGCCTTGATGGTAAGGTATGTATTTTTGCTGATTATACTAAGATATGTAACACGGTTGATGTTCCAGGAGGGATAAGCCAAATGGCAAATGATTTAGGTAAGCTAGAAAAATGGTCAAAGTTGTGACAAAATAATTCATCTTGAATGCAAAAACCCAAGGGCAGAGTACAGAATATTTGATAGAGTCCTAACCTCAACATCTGAGGAAAGGGATTTAGGGGTAATTATTTCAGATGACATAAAGGTAGGCAGTCAAGTTTGGGGTGTGGATGACGTAACCTGTGCATGCCATGAGGGGAGGGGAACGCTCAAACCTGGAAATAAGGTTGACCGGGGAGGAGGAGAGAGTGTGGACCACGAGGCATGCTGCAACGCTGAATCGGTCACCGGGTGGAATGAGACTAGACATTATCATTTAGGAAATTTACCCAAGCCTTCTTTGCATTAGAACTCCTATAATAATAAGACATAGTAGGTTAATATACGTAAACAAACTCAGGTAAAATTGGAATAAATTAAGCATTTAGCTGGTATTTAAAATCAGGTTAGTCACTATGTAATAGACCACATGGTTTGACCTTTTTTCTGCTGTCCATCTTATATCATCAGGTCATCGGACTTTTGGGTGGGAGTGTTCCCTCGCTATGGGTACTACTGGGTACTCAGGACTTGAGGAAAGTTTGTTTTTCAAGAAATAAGTTAGTCAGGAATGATAGGATGTATGCTATATTGTATTATATTGTTGGTTGGTTAGTGTTTCATAAGACGTCAAGACTGTGGAGCTTATTGGGAATGATATGGAGAAATGCTTAGGTTAATTTTGATAAATGATCAGAGCCTTAACTTGCGTGGTAAAAGAGGATTTCTATATAATACCTTAATGAGAGAAAAAGCACAAGTTTGTTTTGCACAGGAAACACACTGGCTTAGGACACAAAAGCAGTTATGGAAATTTAAAAAGTTCTGATTGGTGTATTCTGCTTCATTAGAAGAGAAAAAGAAATGTGGGGTAGTGATACTTTTTTCTGGAAAAGTACAATTTCAGTGTCAATATGAAAAAATAGATCAGGAAGGGAGATTTATTATTTTAATTAGATAGATTAATGGTATTCAGGATATGTTAATGTTTATTTACCAAATAAAACACCAATAGGATTCTGCTTAAAAAAAGGAGATAGATCCAATCCGTAAGGGTAATTTGTTGATTGCGCGAGATTTTAACTGTGTGGCAGACCCTGTATGGGATATATTTATAACTGTAATAAAACAAGCAGCAAGGTTGAATAGAGTAATGAAGAAATATGAGCTATATGATTGCTAGCGACTTTTTCATCCAGTAGAAAAGAATTTCACCCATAGATCTATTCCTCATCGGTCAGCGGCTAGAATTGACATGGTATGGGAAAATAATGACCTAGTACAGTTTATCAAAAACATCGATATAGACAATACTTGGTCTGACCATGATATATTATTAGTAGAGCTAAAAGAAATGTATACGCGATCACTCCCAGCATGGAGATTGAATGATACTCTATTAAATTCGAAAGATAATATGGAGTATATTGAGAGGGTGTCTGATCTATTTTTCAAATAAAATGTTTCAGAAGAAATCGCCTCTGAATGCCTATGGAATATGTATAAAGCTGTAATTAGGGGAAATTGGATCAAATTGGCTAGTCAGGAAAGACAAAAGAGAGGTATTGGCTTGGCTGATCTTTATATTAAATATTATAATCTTACAGCAGAAAATAAAACACATTTTTAATTAGAAAATATGAAGTTGCTCGGCGAGTATAGAGACAAGATAAATCATAAGATTTCCACAAGAATAGAGTATAAATGGTAATCTAAAAATTTAATTTTATTATAGGAGCAATAAAATTGATCAAATGTTAACAAACAAACTGAAAAAAACAAAATGCAGGACTCCAGTGGTGGTAAAGAACAGCAGCTTTATTGGTAGGATGAAAACTTCTCCCAGTAATAATAAAATATAATATAAAATATAAAATTCCAATAGGTCCTATGTATTTCGTTACTAGATGTGGACTTCCTCAGGGACCATAATATAAAAACAATTGATACAAAGCAATAACAAATTTTTTGAGACTCTTGAAGGCCACTAATAAGCTTTTGAAGGACTGGGCCTCATGAGATTTCCTGGTGAGGACGCGTGAATATAATTAAAGTTTATATTCTCCCAAAATGGACATATCTATTTAGGATGGTCCAGCTGACAGTACCGAATAATTGGTTAGACATAGTCCAGTCAACTTTTACAAACTTTATTTGGAAAAGGAAAAAACCCTATATGAATACAAAAGCTATGGCAAGGAGGGGATTCCATACGGGGATTGGTTATCCTTTAATAAAAGAGATATTCCAAGCTAATACGATTGTACATATATATAAAATGCAACTTAAAGAAGTAGTGAATCAACAACCATGGTATATCATGGAATCGAATCTGGCATCTTTTATATAGTGTCATATAGGTAAATCAAAACATGTATTATCATAGAATAATTCTCTGGTCGTGCAACAAACTATGGTATAAAATAAAATTACTTATATAAAAGCGCTAAAAAGGATAACAGGGGGAGAGAAAAAAACATCTTCCCCACCACCGTACAACAGGTTTACAGATAGTAATCAAGCTGCTACTCACCTATGTGTTACCCAGATTTCACACACATAGATATAAAAATAAAAATATACTTATACTGGTGGAGCGCTTTTAAACACAGGGACCTTAGTAGTCTTGAGGTCACGCAGGCTCAGAATCACATGGAATAAATACAAAAGATGTGATAGTGAAGTACAGTTGAGATAGCAGGTATATAAATAATATATATATATTTATTACACCAGTTCTAGACAATAAATACTCTTAAAACTGCAATCTAATCAATATGCAATGAAGACAAGAAAAAAATAAACCAATAAAATTCACAATAAAAACAATAGAAATAATGGTAAAATAAGCCTCTTACGAGAAGGAAATAGTGAGTATTTGCATTATGATCCTACTACTCACACACGCTTTTGGTTCTCATAGGAACACTCAATAGACAGTACAGCCGGTTGCAGTGACCAAAATCTTCCACGGATAGATGGTAAGCCAGCCCCTGCAGTGTGCCGGGTCTGTTTTGGATTTCTTTACTTGAGTGTCAGATCAGAGGCAAATACAAATTCTGCGGGTTCTGAGGAAACTCCACCCACTTCGAGTACCGTCACCACATTCTTCGTCAGGACGTCAATGGTGATGACTTCACTCCGTGTATATTCATTATAAATAGCGTTTTACTCATCCATTCATTGGATGAAATTGGCAGTCCTCATTTGCATAATTTGTATCCCTTACGAGAATCTCCTAATAGTCCACACCATTTATATGAATACAATGTATATAGGCAATCCTATGCATAAAAACATTGAAAATGGAGACTATTCTCAGTAGTTTTGTATTCAAACCTACTAAAACAGCCCAAGCTGAAATAACGTAACCCCTTCAGGATCGAGGACAGTTCAGGACCGTCATCTGCATTTTTGCATTGCCGACTGGTGATGGTCTTGAACCGTCCTAACGGTACAATGTACTTACCCGATCGCCGTCGTTCCCTCGGCGGCGATCGGCGTTGCTCCCATTTTGGGGAGACTGCCTGCAGCCCAGACAGTCTCCCCGCGGCGGATTAGGACCCCTGGGACCATGTGATCGCTCAACAGAGCGATCACATGGTCACAATAGGTGTCCATGTGTCTGCCTGCTGACAGGCAGTAAAATCATAAAAAAAATAAAAGTTAATGTTAATAAAAAAAAATAAAAAAATTATCTGTGTATATATATATATATATATATATATGATATATAGACATTATATATATATTTAATATATGTCTAAATATCATATATATAATGTCATACTAAGTGTATTTTATATTAATATGTACATATATTAATATAAAAATACACTTATAATTAAATTACACACGTGTATATATATAATATATAATATATATAATAACTATATATATTGTATATAAATATTATAAAATACAAATAATAAGGAATTTTAATTAAATAAAAACATGTAAAAATAATAATAAAAATGTAAATATATATATATATATATATATCTATATGAAATTGTAACTTTTTTTGATAGTAATATATATATATATATATATATATATATATTGTGACAGAAAGCAAGGAATTGTGCTGGAAGGAACCTATATACCTCCCCAGATTTTGCAAGGTTCTTACTTTGTGTAATTAGCCCCAGGGAAATGTGTTATGTTCTAATGAATGTTGCACTTTAAATATGTGTATATTTGGGCCCTGGGGTGGAGCACCTGGAGAGTAGGGTGGGCCAGTGCTCCACTCCACATTTTGGAAGTTGCTTGGTGAGAAGTCCAGTTCTGGAGTTTGAATCCTAATCTAACTCACCTGAAAAGGATTGTCAATTACCAGTGCTATTAAGTACTCCCCTGCCAAGGAAGAAGGGAGATTGTGTTTGGTTTCTGTGAGTGGAAACAGAGAGCTGAAAACCCTGAAGCAGTAAGGCTGTTTATGTTTATGTTTATGTTTATGTTTATGTTTATGTTTATGTTTATGTTTATGTTTATGTTGGGAAATGGACAAGCCATCCAACCCAGTTAGCTGATTATTTTGTTTAGTTAGTGCTCAGAAGAGCAAGGCTTTTGTTTGATATATTTTTGTTACCTTTATACCTTACTGTGCATTTATTTTGGAACCTCAATAAAAGAGCAAGTCAGTTTATCATCCAGCGTGTGAAGTGTCTCTAAAGCCTGAAAAGACTGTGTGTAACACCCCAATCCCAGGACAAGATACCAAGGGAAAGGAGTACTTTTGTCACAATATATTTATATAAAAAACCACTTAGAATGAAATTGTATATATATATCTATGTATATATAAATAAATAAAAATAATCCAAAATATACATATGTCCAAATACAAAATTACATAAATAATTATATAAATATACACGTAGACTTCAAATATATAAATATGCATATACATTTAAATTCTATGTGCATATTTATGTAATATTTTTACATAATTAAGTAATTTTATTGATTGCAATTTAAGGGACCTGCCTGCCAACCCAGGCCAAAAGTCCAGAGAATTTAATTTGCTAGCCCTATATTTTACCCTGTAACTTTCTATGACACCCTAAAACCTGTACATGGGGGGTACTGTTATACTTGGGAGACTTCACTGAACACAAATATTAGTGATTCAAAACAATAAAACATATCACAGCGATGATATTGTCAGTGAAAGTGACTTTATTTGTATTTTTCACACACAAACAGCACTTTTACTGATGATGTAATTGTTGTGATATGTTTTCCTGTTTTGAAACACTAATATTTGTGTTCAGCAAAGTCTCCTGAGTATAACAGTACCCCCCATGTACAGGTGTTATAGCGTTTTTGAAAGTTACAGGGTCAAATATATGGGTCAAGTATTTTTACATTGAAAAAGGCCAGGTTGGTTACATTGCCTTTTGAGAGCGTATGGTAGCCCAGGAATGAGAATTACCCCCATGATGGCATACCATTTGCAAAAGAAGACAACCCAAGGTATTGCAAATGGGGTATGTCCAGTCTTTTTTAGTAGCCAGTTAGTCACAAACACTGGCCAAAATTAGCGTTCAATTTAGTTTATTACTTTTTTCCACACACAAACAAATATGAACGCTAACTTTGGCCAGTGTTTTCCATTAAGTGGCTACTAAAAAAGACTGGACATACCCCATATTGAATACCCTGAGTTGTCTACTTTAAAAAAAATATGTACATGTGGGGTGTTATTCAGAGATTTATGACAGATAATAGTGTTACAATGTCACTATTGATAAATTTTAAAAAGGTATGTTTTGAAACCGAAATATCCTACTTGTACCTATAGCCCTATAAAAAGCAAAAAAACACTGGGTATTTTTAAACTCAGGACAAAATTTCGAATCTATTTAGCAGGTTTTTTCATTCGCTTTTGTAGATGAGTAAAATATTTTTCAAGTAAAAATCAAAAAACATGTATTTTTTTAAATGTTTCATCTTTTTACATTTTTTTAAATTAAATTACATGAGATTATATAAATAATGGTATGTAAAGAAAGCCCCTTTTGTCCTGAAAAAACCCAATATATAGTTTGTATGGGAACAGTAAATGAGAGAGTGGAAAATTACAGCTAAACACAAACACCACAAAAGTGTAAAAAGAGGCCTGGTCGCAAATGTACAACATCGCAAAAACAGTCCAGTCCTTAAGGGGTTAAATAGAACTTCAATAAAAATTACTACTGGGAATTAAACAATCCTAAAGAATAAATAAACAAACAGGAGAGAGATAAAAGACAATGATTAGTACTCCTTCACAGAAATTGGTTAAACCTAATACCACCATTCATTATAGTGCAATCCTTTAACCCAGGTAGTGCATATTGTTTAAAGAGAGAGATAAAAGGATGATGGAGATGGGAATATCGATTTAAAGTGCACGTTTACATTTGACAATATAGTGTAAAATGTTAAAGTACTTATCCATACCTAAAAGTTGAATAAAGGTGAATAAAAAGCATCAGACTATAAAAATACAACAATTACATAAAAATAAAAGTTATATGAATTAAAATTTCAATATAAATTAAAATTTTAAATTTAAAGGGGCCGGCGTCTATTAAATCAAAAAGATGTTTTATAAAAAATATTATAAAAAGTGGCATATCTCAAAATCATTATTTAGACCATATGGAATGAGAGTATTTAATTCAAAGATCCATCTCATTTCCATCTGGCCCAATTTTTTAACACAATCTTCACCTCTCTAATTGTAAAACACCTTTTGAATTCCTAAAAATTGTAATTTGAAGTGTTACTATTGTGGTATTCTTTAAAATGGAGAGAGACCTGATGTGCATATCCCCTACAAATTTTGTAAATATGCTTACTTATCCTTACATACAATTTACATGTGGTACGTCCAATGTAATTAAAGGGACACTCCAGGCACCCATACCACTTCTGCCCACTGGGTGCCAACTCCCACTACCCTTAACCCTGTAACTTTAATTATTGCAGTTTTTATAAACTGCAATAATTACATTGCAGGGATAACTCCTCCTCTAGTGGCTGTCTACTAGAGGAGGAGTTAACCCTGCAATGTAATTAGAGGGCACTTCCGGGATTCTAGCACAGGTTTTCTGTGCTAGAGCATCGCTGGATGTCCTCACGCTATGTGAGGACCTCCACTGTGGCTAAAATCCCCATAGGAAAGCTTTCAATGCTTTCCTATGGAGAGGAGTAATGTGCGTGCGCGGCATTGCCGGGCATGCGCATTAGGTCTCCCCAGCCGGCGGCCGTGATCAGTCTCCCCGCCGGATGACGTGATGAAGGGGAGGAGTGGCGACGGAGGAAGAAGAGGCAACGAGGGACATCGTCGCTGCCTTTGGTAAGTGACTGAAGGTGTTTTCACCCCTTCAGCAACCGGGGATGGGAGGTGGGAGGGAGAGGGGACCTGCAGTGCCAAGAAAACTGATTGTTTTCCTGGCACTGGAGAGTCCCTTTAAGCCCACATGGGCATATGAGCATTTAAATAATATTACTCGTGTGACAGGTTATACACTCTTTAATCCTGTACGTTTTATCTTGTGCCTCAAATTGATCTTTAAATACCTTATGGGAGCCCATGGCCAGGCAAGCCCTACACGTGTCATAACTATAGAATCCCTTTTTTAAACCTATAAACTTTTCTATGGATCCCGAATCTTTATTGCTTTTATCTTGTTTAAAGGTTAAAATCCTTTTAATGTTGGTAACACCCCTATGTACAATCTTAGGATGAGCGGGTACGATGCTATTTAACATAGGGTCTTTAAATAATAGGTGCCAATTCCTTTTGATAATATCCCTTACTTTCCTATTCTGGCTACCTGAGTATTGGCAAATAAATGTGACCCCTTCCATGCTCTCAGTTTCTTTTGGTTTATGATTATATTCTGGTAGGGACTTCTGTCAAATCCATTCTGCTTCTTCCATAGATTTTTTTTTTTTTTAAATGCTTTCTTCATAGCCCTTTGTTCTAAAGTCCTCCATGATTTTACGCCCTTTGTCCATGAATGAACCCATATCTGTACAGTTCCTGCGCATGCGGACCAACTGACTCTTGGGCACATTCATCAACCAGGGGCTATAGTGACAACTTGATGTCTCTATATAATTATTAACATCAACAGATTTGAAGACAGTTTTCGTCTTAATCACACCATCCTCTATGAAAATTGATAAATCCAAGAAGTCCACCTGGGATCTACTATAATTAAAAATAAGTATAAGTATAAGCCTGATATTAACCTAAGGAACTGGAACAGACAGAACTCTCTATTAGTAAGAGATTTGTGTGAGAGACACCGTTCACTGTCCTTTGAAGAGTTGAAAATAAAGTTTGCTTTACCAAATAAGGAATTGTATAATTATATGCGTATACATCGTTTTTTGAGTGAGTACCTACTACATACAGAGAATGGATTGGGTCAGATACTTATAAATGTATTCAATGGAAATATGATTAAAGAGATATATGCGAAAGCAAAAGAGCTAGTTAAAAATGAGATAGTTATGGAGAAACCCCCTTTTAAAAAATGGGAATGAGATTATACTACAAACATTCAGTTTAAAGAGTGGGGATCTGCTTTTATGAAATTAAAGAAATCAGTCCATTGTTTAAATATCTTAGAAACACAGATTAAAATAATTTATAGATGGTATTTAGTGCCAACTAGATTAATTAAGATTTTGCAGACTAATAATATCTTGCTGGAGATGTTTTGAATCAGAAGGCAACATGGAACATATCTGGTGGAGTTGCACGAGGATTAGAGATTTATGGAAATATGCTTTTGATTTAATTGATGATGTCATGGACAAAAATTTAAATAGGAAATCAGAGGTGGCACTTTTACATCTCAATTGGCATTGTTTCCATAAATCAGATACTTCCTTAGCGATACATTGCTTCATGGCAGTCAAAGTTCTTATTGCTAGATGATGGAAACAAATAGATATACCATCTAAAGAACATTTTTTAAATCAACTACTGTTCCAACTTGAAAGAAGAAGGGGGTTGATATACTAAAACCAAAAGCTAAATATATTCAAATAGGTAAATATGATAATTTTATTAAACGGATTAAGAGGTATCAAAATAGACCAACTTCTGGGCAGGAATGAGCTTCTC
>OW240914.1:199477557-199497078 GCA_933207985.1 Pelobates cultripes
ATCCATGGAAGAGAGTTTAATAAAAAATAAAAAAGGAAGTACAAATTGTTAAACATTAATCAAAAGGAGGAATACTTTCTAATTTGCCAATGGCCCATTAGTGTCTTAAAGTGGCCCTAGGCATTAGGAATTAATTTTAATTATTCCTGTTCATAAAAATATGAGACGGCACATAATCAAGCAGGCAAAACTATCCATTACTGATTCATAGTCCTCACAGGAACCGTAATAATCATGCAATCTACCTTCTTAATAGGAATAGATGAACAATTGATTTTGTGGAGTAGAAAAAAAAGACAAATACATTTCTCTACACTGTAACTGCCTTCTACCAAAGATTCACCTAAATAGGGCTATTTATCTTTTGGCAAGATATGTCCCTTTAAGTGCTTATATTACACTTTCACCCTTGGGAAATAGCCCTTAACAGGATTTGAACATATGCAGGAGGTTTATGACAGTTGTGATGATGGATAGTAATATTTAGACAGCGGCAAAACAAAATGATTCTAATATATTGCCCCACAATTATTTACCATCTATTTCTCAGGTCCATTGTCTATTTCAATATGTTTAAATGATTTTGTATTGTATCCATATCTTTATTTTTTTATTTTTTTACTAAATGCAAACATTTTACAGTTTTCATGATTAAATTATATTTTTGATTAACTATTGGGGTTAATATGTGTTTTCTGTCTGCACCTCCTATATCTGGATGTTCAGTAAATCTTATATTTTTATAGGAAGACAGAAAATCATCTTTCTGTGCCAGAATAACCCACATTGATTACACTTTGGTTCGAGCTTAAAGTCTTTCCTATGTCACAAAGTATAGTCATTTTTTCTGTTTATTTTAAATATACCATAAACACAGCATGCATCCACCTCTATATAACGCCGGATGCGACTAAGGTGCTGGTGTATGCCACTATGCTCTTTTGCCATGACTACTGCAATCCACATCTCAGTGGTCTTACGCATTACCAATTTGCTCTGTTATAGTCAATATTGAATGCTGTAGCAAGGTTCATCTTCCTGTCCGCTCACACCTCCCATGATCCCTTCTCTGTCAGTCCCTACATTGGCTTCCCATTAAGATATAGGACTCAATTTAACATTTCTATTACTTGCCTACAAATCTCATACATAATACATAACATCGCTCCTACCTATCCTCCCTAATACACACCTGGGCCTCTACACTCTTCCATGCTTCATTAGACTTACATCCTCCAGTCTCCATTCCTTCAAAAATCATTGAAAACTCACTTCGTCAAGAAAGCATATCAATTAAACTATTAATAGCTTTCCCTCCCTGCATCTTTCTTCCTCTCCTGCAACTGTCTTCCAAAAAATAAACACTAAGGCTTTTCTAACGTACCCTTACCATTTGTGTCACTATAGCCCACTCCCCCTAGCATGTAAGCTCACTGAACTCATTCAAGCCCTCTGTTCCTGTGCGTCCAACTTCTCTTGTTACAAATACTTATCTGTTAGTTTACCCATTATACACCGCTGCAGAATGTGTTTTCTAAATAATAATTATAATAGTACAAAATATTCCAAAAGTGTTAGTAGACATACTGTAAGTGGAGTATAAGGGACGTCTATTCTATGGAAAATTAATTAAAGTGACACAAATCCCTTTGGGACAACTGTCTCATTCAAAAGCTTTAGTTTTGAATAAGACTTTTGCCTCACTCTGCATGCTGAAAAAACATACAAATATGATTTTCTTTTTCTTTTCCTATTCATCTGATTTTTTGTTCTTACTCTTCTCACACTCACTTCAGGGGGGCACTGATGTAACATTTTAGTATTCTATGCCTAGGAAGGAGTATGATAATTCAGAGTAGGCTCCAGTGTCAGGTTTCTCTCTCAATGCTGCTGTACAATATCCTGTGCAGTCGACTGGTCTTAAACTGATGGGTGTATGTATGGGGGCTGAATAAACTGCCTTAGCTGAGAGGCATGACCAATAATGCAATCTGACCAAGTTTATAGTAAGTTTATTTCCATTTATTACATGCTTTTTAAAGTTTGTCTTGCTTTATTTTGGTTTTTATATTTGTTTAAAAGTGTTTGCTTAATGGTTTTAAAAAAATAATGTCACTTTAATCAGTCTGCAAATGTGTTTTCCTTTAATCTGAATGCAGAAGATCCTCCACTGCGGTCCACTGGGCCACATTACAAGAGGGAAGTCAGAAACCATAAAGGAAGGGAGGGGGAGAGAAATGAGACAGATAGAGGGTTTGGGGGATGAGACACATAGAAGGTCTGGGGAGGAATGAGACACATAGAGGGGCGGGGGGAGAAAGAGCCATACAGAGGGCCTGCTGGAGTAAGAGAGGACTGGTGGAGAGACACGCAGAGGGGCTGGGGAGAAGGAAGAAACACGCAGAGGGACTGTGGGGGAGAACGAGACATGCAGAGGGTCTGGAGGAGAAAGTTATACTCAGAGAGGCTAAGAGAAGAGACATGCAGATAGGGGGAAGAGAATAGGGCTTGGAGTAGAGGTAGAGAAAGAGAAGAGAAGGGACTTTGGGAAAGAGACACACGGAGATGCTGGGCCATGAAAAATAGAGTGGCTGGGGGAGGAGACACACACAGAGGTTGTGGTAGGGTAGAAGGAGAAAAAGTGTCTCAGGCTAAGAGACACACTGAAAGGGCTGATCGGAAAGAGACATACAGAGGAGCTGGAGAAGGGTAAAATGAGATACACAAAGGGGTGCCCAATGTCTGACCTGCCAAAGGTGCGGTACATTGACGTTGTGGCAGGCTTATGCATTGTATGATCATATACTGTAACTAAACCTTCATTATTTTTTGCCTAGATTAGGTGTTTAAAAAAAAAAATCTGCGATCTTTGAAATTGCTGTTAGGTGGATGAGTGAGTGTGCTGGATCTTGTGTATTGTATAAATGGATCCCAGCAGCACCCCATTTATGCATGTTCAGGTGAGTGCACCCCCCTGGGTTCATATATATATATATATATATATATATATATATATAAAAGATAGAAAAGTCCTTGCACTCAAACTTTGATGAATTGGTAACCGTGTGCTTGAAATTAAGGAAAATACAAATAAATTCAAATAGTGATCAGCATTCTCGGATTTTCAAGAATTAAAAACTAACAATTTATTAAGTATCCATTAAAAAAAGATCAACGTTTCAGTCCCAGCAGGGACTTTCATCAGGATCAGGATGAAAGTCCCTTCTGGGACTGAAACGTTGATCTTTTTTTAATGGATACTTAATAAATTGTTAGTTTTTAATTCTTGAAAATCCGAGAGTGCTGATCACTATTTGAATTTATATATATATATATATATATATATATATACACACAGATAAATACATATATTAATGTACACACATAAAGGTTATTTTAAAAAAAATGACCCTTAAATGACAAGGGTTAAAATCTAACTCAAGGTATTTAGATGATTTACCATACAACCATAAAGTTTCCCTCCATATCATAAAAATGTGCAGCAGAGTACTTTGTCAAAGCTGCAGAAGGATTAGCAGTGACTGGAGCTGGCATCACTAATGTGCCCGCATCCATCATCTCCTCTATAACAAAGACTGCCTTGAGAATAATTTAGGGCCTTTATCCCAAGCTTCATCCCTTCCTTCCAGCTATGTGTCTCTCTCCTTTCACCCTAGGGACATATTCTATCTGACAGTTTTATACAGCTGTGAGATTGGTGGTATTTGTCTTTATGATGTCTCATAGAAAGACTTACAAAAGCATCATTTAAGGTAGGATTAAGAAACCTACATCGAGCCAACTGTTGAAGTACTCAAACTCTCATCATCTTCAGCTAGTTACTCTCCGATTCCCAGTACTGTTTCAAGGACAGATGAAAAGAAAATGTACGACCTTACCTTTGAAGTAGTGAAGAAATAATATTTAGCTTCAATCAGGTGACAGATTATCATTAACACTCTAGTGTAAACATAGTTAATGAGTAGGAGCATATATCTACAATACCGTAACTAATTATCTTTGTTTTTTTATTTTAATGGATTAAGATAATTAAGAGAGGGAAACAAAGACTTTTCAGGTTGTGTGTAACATGAGCATTCCCCAACCTCCGTGATTGGCAAGATGCTATTTCCTTTAACTCTCACACTTTTTTAAACATTTACTGGACCTCCCGACATCCATATGCCCACAAACAGTTTTCGAGTCATTATTCATCCAGACTCCTCCTCCTCATGCTATCTCACTGTTTTTTTTAATTATTTATTTTAAAGATTTTCTGGGGGAAGGGGTACAGAAGAAAGAAATTGGGTAGCATGGGTTATGGTACAATTTGTCTTCAATACACAAATTGGTAGTGTTTGTCATACAGTTATACAGTTTGTTTTTGTATACCATTTGGGTCGGTAGGGTACAGAGGGGGGTAGGTGGGTAACAAATTTCCAGTCGGCAGCTGTCTGTATTTAAACCTTTGTGTTGATGTTAGAGAGAGTAGTGGTTAGAGCTATATGACAGTTGCTTCTTGTGTCTCTCCTGGTAGGTCTGTGTTGTTGTATATTCGATACCCATTTGGGTGATATATTTAGGGTTTGCTTTTTCTGTGAGGGCTGGGGTGCCTTCCTGGGCCATGTGTGTTGTCATGGAGTTTAGTCTGAGGGCTATGTGTAGACTGCCGTTTAGAGTTGTTGTACTGGGTAGACAGCCCCTGCGGTCCTCGGTGTCTGTGTTGTTGCTATTCGTATAGTATAGCGGTGGTTTTGTCTGGTGGCGTGTGTGTCGTGGTTGTGCTTGTGTTTGTTTGCGGGGTGGTCGTGTTTTTGGTTGATGGTCAAGGGTGTTTTGCGGGTTCCCTGCCGTTACGGGTTCCACATAGTCCCTGGTAGGTGCGTTGTGTACGTGGGTTTGTTTTGGGTGCCTTTGGTCCCCTCTGGGTCAGAAAACAGTCTCATCTTCTTTGGTGGTCTGGGGGAGCGTGGCTCGTTGTTAGGTTGATCTTCGTCCCTGTTGCTGTGGAAGGGGGCCAGGTTTAGTAGTTGGATCCCCAGGGATTCTGCGAAGGGCGCCATGTCTGAGACTGAGGTGAGGATGTGCATTTGATCATCCTTCTTGACCAGTAGTTTAAAGGGGTGGCCCCAGGTGTATCTGAGACCTGGCTGTTGAAGGGCTAGTGTCAGAGGTTTGAGGTCTCTTCTTTTTTTGAGTGTGAAGGGAGCCAGATCTTGAAAGAATGTGAGGCGAGATTCTTTGTAGCGTGGGGGTTTGTCCCGTGCCTGGTTCAGTAGCTTCTTTGATTTTGAAGAATTGCATGCGGGTAATCACATCTCTTGGGGTTGATGCACCGAGGTTCTGCGGGCCGAGGGCTCTGTGGGCCCTATCCATTTCCAGGTCTTGGGGAGTAAGTTCTGGGGTCATCAATATGAAGATGTTTTTAAATTGGGGAGAAGTTGCTCCGTATTGACGGTTTCAGGTAGGCCGCGGATTCGTATATTATTCCTTCTGGACCTTTTATTTAAGTCTTCTAAGCCATCTTCCAGGGTAGACATGCAGCATATAGGTATGATATGTCCTGGGTTTGGGCCGTGGTGGTAGCTTGGATAGCCGCGATCCGGACTGCTGCCTGGTCTGTACGGGCAGTGAGGCCTTCTATATCCGTTCTGCATGCCTCCCGATCTCTACGGCCACGTGGGCCTTTGTAGTCGCTTGTTGCAGCATTTCGCATAGTACCCCGATGGTAATGGGGGCCGCTGGGTGTGTCGTCGTGTCGAGGCTCTCTGTGTCGGAGCCCGAGTCCTCTTCTGCTTGCGAGGTTGATGTTTTCTGTTGGTCGGATGGCATGCGGAATATGGAGGCCACAGATGGGGCAATTTCTTTCTTCTTCTTGTTTCCACCCATTACCCTTGGGTGTTATTCTTATCGAGGGATGCTGATGGTGGTGGATTTAGCGCATGGGGGGATCAGAGCTCTGGGATTAAGTGTCCATCTTCCTCCAAGGTTAGGCCACACCCTGCTATCTCACCTTTATAGGCAGTTCTAATTTCCCCCATGGGTACATGCCTCTTCCATACTATACCAAATACTTGGAAAGGGATATAAAATGGTCACCTGACAAATGGTACAAGTTTATAAGGCTAACACATAAATCCTCTATTTGCACCAGGTACCTAGAATAAGATAGCTATATTTTCTAAAGAACATGAACCTTGTTTCATATTTGGTGGGACTGCCCCCCCAAATCCAATCCTTCTGGCAACACATACACAATGTCCTCTAAAACCTCATAGATGATCCCATTTTCCTCTCTCCAGAGTTGTATTTATTACATTATTCACAAATTCCAGTCAGGCAATACAATAAAACCATACTTTAGTACCTTGTTAATGCAGCCCACGCGTTTGGAGGCCACAAATGGTAGATTCAGGTAGCGTGGAGTGCCACCGACAGGTGCGCCGCTGATTAGATGAGAGAGGCCAGCTGATGCTTTTTAGCCAATCAGTGACTCCCCTTTCACTAAACTGTCTTGGAAAGAAATGTACCCTTCTCAAGCCAGTTTTGTTAATGGGGAGCCACTGTTTGGCTGAAAGTGTCAACTGACCGCTCTCAGCCAATCAGTGGTCCCCCAGCACTGCATCAATAGGAACTCAGCACAGCGTAAGCGAATCACTAGATGTGTTTGAGCTTTGAACGGACACTAGGAACATGCGTACAGGGCCATCTTTATGCATAGGCACGCTGGGCTGTTGCCCGGGGGCCCCACAAGCAAGAGGGCCCTACTGCAATGCCCACACAGCATCACTTAAACACAGCACCCTCACACACAAACACACACAGCACCACTCACACAAAAAGCACCCCTACACACATACACTGCACCCTTACTGTGTATTTAGCAGTCTCTCTGTGTGTATTCAGCAGTTAGTGTGTGTGTGTGTGTGTGTGTATTCAGCAGTCTGTATGTGTGTACTCAGTCTGTGTGTATTTATGTATTACATTTGCTGAAGGTACCGATTACTATAAGCTTCATTTTATAGATAATTTTCATTTTTATTCCTCTAAGTTGTTGTGTAGTCAGGGCCCCCTGTGCACTGCTTTGCCCAAGGGCCTATAATGCTGTTAAGATGGCACTGCATGCAGAGAGTGCTTCATCAATCCCTTTCATGGCACATCCAATGTTGGGAGATATGTTGTGCATATGTATATGAATGTGAGTATGCTGTGTAAGTTAATTAACAAAATGGGGTAGAAAAAATACATAGGTATACATCTAGGCCTTCTTATTATTTATTGATTTCTTTTGAACTTTTTTAAAAAATATTTTTGGAAAATGTGGCATGTAAATTATGTGTTCTAGAAATTCTGCAAATAAATCTTGTTGCTCTAAAATGCTCTAAAATGCAGCTGAACTTAGTTATACATGTGTGTAAATCAAGACATATTTGGTATCTATGTACTCAGGACTTTTTGTGTATGTGCAGAAAAGTTAGAAAACAAAGAATATTATTGTATCAATCTTTAGCAAATGAGAGTGTTGAGTGTAGTGGGGTTGTGGAGAGAGGGACCAAGTGTAGTGGTGTTGTGGAGACATTTTCAGGTACCGTGTGTAGTGGTATTATGGAGACAGGCTTGAAGACTATGGTGAGGCCTAATAGAAAGCAGATGTTGTTGGGGGATTCTATCATAAGAGGTGTGGAGCTGAACAATAGTGGCCTTGTGAGATGTCTTCCCAGAGCTACTGCTCACAGAGACAGGAGATGTATTTGTAATATTGTTAAGGGGAATTTGATGTACTTGTCCATATAAGAACAAATGACTTGGCTTGCAATGAGGTTTCAGAGGTAAAGACAGTTTTTTGTGTTTTTGGCAATGATATACAGCAGGTTGCATAACACTCAGAACGACAGGCAGATGCATATTAATGACTTTAACTTGTGGCTTGGTGAATGGTGTCAGGAGCATGGATTTGGCTTTATTTCTTATAGTAAATCTGTTTGGAATGGAAATAAACTGTAAACATGGTTTGCATCTTTCTCAAACGGGAACAAATGTTCTCAGTGAGCAGTTAAGAGGTTTTGCTAGGATGTATTTAAACTAGGAGGGGGGGCAAAAGGGTGGGAAAAAATCAATCCAATTGCACCGCAAAACAAGTACAGAAGGTGCCTGTGGCAAGTGTATTAAAAATGATAAACTTAGAGTCATGTCTACAAATGCTCACAGTTTAGGGAATAAGATCCATGAACTTGTGGCAATAATGGCAACTGATAATGTAGATTTAGTCGCTCTTACTGAGACAGGGAAAGCAAGAAAGGGGGGAAGGTGGCCCTGTATGTGAAGGATAGCATAAAATCTTGCCTAATAAAAGTTAGAGAGGCAAACATAGAGTACATTTGGGTTACGTTAGAATTTGGTAATCACGCAATAACTCGTGTAGGTGTGATTTATAGGCCCTCAGGACAAATAGAAGAGTTAGATAATCTACTAGTTGCGGAAAAAGCTAAAATGACAATGAAGGGGGACGTTATCATCATGAGTGACTTTAATCTTCCTGATGTGAACTGGAAAATCAAAATAGCTGCTTGTGCCAGGAGCACACATATTCTAAACTCCCTACTGGGATTGTCTCTAAAACACATCGTTAAGGAGCCAACTCGTAAAGAGGCCATACTAGATTTAGTGTTAACAAATGTTGATTTGGTATCAGATATTACTGTAGGTGAAAGTTTATCCAGTGATTATCAGTCAGTGTGGTTTAGTGTAAGAACAGTGACTGAGTCACACCACACATAAACACAAGTTTTAGACTTTAGAAAACAGACTTTTCTAAAATTAGAATGTGTGTAAAGGAGTCATTATCAGCCTGGAGCAATTTAAATGGAGTCCAAGAGAAATGGGATTATTTAAAAGTTGCACTACTGAAGGCAACAAAAAATTGCATTAAGCTTTTCAGTAAAAGCAAAAATAATAAGAAACCAATGTGGTACTCCACAGATGTGGCGAAAATTGTAAAAAACTAAAAGTTAGCATTTAGTAATTATAAAAAAACCCAGAGTGAGGAAGACAGAATGATCTATAAGATTAGGCAGAAAGAGGCTAAGCAAGTTATAAGAGCTTCCAAATCACACACAGAAGAGAAAATAGCACAGTCAGTAATAAAAGGGGACACCCCATTTCATAAATGAGAAAAGGAAAGTAAAACAAGGATTAGTTAAATTAAAAACAAAAGAAGGGAGGTATATAGAAGAGGATAAAGGTCTAGCTGACTGCCCCAGTAAATATTTTTGTTCAGTATAAGGTCAGTAAACCTTACTTCAATAGTGGGGAAAGTAATGGAAATCATGTTAAAGGATAGGATTGTTGAACATTTAAAATCACATGGATTTCAAGATCAGAGACAACATGGGTTTACTTCAGGGAGATCATGTTTAACTAATCTTATTGATTTTTGATTGGGTAACAAAAATAATAGATCAGGGTGGTGCAGTAGACATTGCTTACCTATATTTCAGTATGGCTTTTTACACTGTTGCACATAGAAGGCTTATCAATAAACTGCAATCTTTAAGTTTGAATTCCAGTATTGTTGAACGGGTAAGGCAGTGGCTGAGTGACAGACAACAGAGGGTTATAGTCAATTGAGTATATTTAAAGTTTGGTCTTTTCACCAGTGGGGTACCTCAGGGATCTGTACTTGGACCCATTCTCTTTAATATTTTTATTAGTGATATTGCAGAAGGCCTTGATGGTAAGGTATGTATTTTTGCTGATTATACTAAGATATGTAACACGGTTGATGTTCCAGGAGGGATAAGCCAAATGGCAAATGATTTAGGTAAGCTAGAAAAATGGTCAAAGTTGTGACAAAATAATTCATCTTGAATGCAAAAACCCAAGGGCAGAGTACAGAATATTTGATAGAGTCCTAACCTCAACATCTGAGGAAAGGGATTTAGGGGTAATTATTTCAGATGACGTAAAGGTAGGCAGTCAAGTTTGGGGTGTGGATGACGTAACCTGTGCATGCCATGAGGGGAGGGGAACGCTCAAACCTGGAAATAAGGTTGACCGGGGAGGAGGAGAGAGTGTGGACCACGAGGCATGCTGCAACGCTGAATCGGTCACCGGGTGGAATGAGACTAGACATTATCATTTAGGAAATTTACCCAAGCCTTCTTTGCATTAGAACTCCTATAATAATAAGACATAGTAGGTTAATATACGTAAACAAACTCAGGTAAAATTGGAATAAATTAAGCATTTAGCTGGTATTTAAAATCAGGTTAGTCACTATGTAATAGACCACATGGTTTGACCTTTTTTCTGCTGTCCATCTTATATCATCGGGTCATCGGACTTTTGGGTGGGAGTGTTCCCTCGCTATGGGTACTACTGGGTACTCAGGACTTGAGGAAAGTTTGTTTTTCAAGAAATATGTTAGTCAGGAATGATAGGATGTATGCTATATTGTATTATATTGATGGTTGGTTAGTGTTTCATAAGACGTCAAGACTGTGGAGCTTATTGAGAATGATATGGAGAAATGCTTAGGTTAATTTTGATAAATGATCAGAGCCTTAACTTGCGTGGTAAAAGAGGATTTCTATATAATACCTTAATGAGAGAAAAAGCACAAGTTTGTTTTGCACAGGAAACACACCGGCTTAGGACACAAAAGCAGTTATGGAAATTTAAAAAGTTCTGATTGGTGTATTCTGCTTCAATGGAAGAGAAAAAGAAATGTGGGGTAGCGATACTTTTTTCTGGAAAAGTACAATTTCAGTGTCAATATGAAAAAATAGATCAGGAAGGGAGATTTATTATTTTAATTAGATAGATTAATGGTATTCAGGATATGTTAATGTTTATGAACCAAATAAAACACCAATAGGATTCTGCTTAAAAAAAGGAGATAGATCCAATCCGTAAGGGTAATTTGTTGATTGCGCGAGATTTTAACTGTGTGGCAGACTCTGTATGGGATATATTTATAACTGTAATAAAACAAGCAGCAAGGTTGAATAGAGTAATGAAGAAATATGAGCTATATGATTGCTAGCGACTTTTTCATCCAGTAGAAAAGAATTTCACCCATAGATCTATTCCTCATCGGTCAGCGGCTAGAATTGACATGGTATGGGAAAATAATGACCTAGTACAGTTTATCAAAAACATCGATATAGACAATACTTGGTCTGACCATGATATATTATTAGTAGAGCTAAAAGAAATGTATACGCGATCACTCCCAGCATGGAGATTGAATGATACTCTATTAAATTCGAAAGATAATATGGAGTATATTGAGAGGGTGTCTGATCTATTTTTCAAAGAAAATGTTTCAGAAGAAATCGCCTCTGAATGCCTATGGAATATGTATAAAGCTGTAATTAGGGGAAATTGGATCAAATTGGCTAGTCAGGAAAGACAAAAGAGATGTATTGGCTTGGCTGATCTTTATATTAAATATTATAATCTTACAGCAGAAAATAAAACACATTTTTAATTAGAAAATATGAAGTTGCTCGGCGAGTATAGAGACAAGATAAATCATAAGATTTCCACAAGAATAGAGTATAAATGGTAATCTAAAAATTTAATTTTATTATAGGAGCAATAAAATTGATCAAATGTTAACAAACAAACTGAAAAAAACAAAATGCAGGACTCCAGTGGTGGTAAAGAACAGCAGCTTTATTGGTAGGATGAAAACTTCTCCCAGTAATAATAAAATATAATATAAAATATAAAATTCCAATAGGTCCTATGTATTTCGTTACTAGATGTGGACTTCCTCAGGGACCATAATATAAAAACAATTGATACAAAGCAATAACAAATTTTTTGAGACTCTTGAAGGCCACTAATAAGCTTTTGAAGGACTGGGCCTCATGAGATTTCCTGGTGAGGACGCGTGAATATAATTAAAGTTTATATTCTCCCAAAATGGACATATCTATTTAGGATGGTCCAGCTGGCAGTACCGAATAATTGGTTAGACATAGTCCAGTCAACTTTTACAAACTTTATTTGGAAAAGGAAAAAACCCTATATGAATACAAAAGCTATGGCAAGGAGGGGATTCCATACGGGGATTGGTTATCCTTTAATAAAAGAGATATTCCAAGCTAATACAATTGTACATATATATAAAATGCAACTTAAAGAAGTAGTGAATCAACAACCATGGTATATCATGGAATCGAATCTGGCATCTTTTATATAGTGTCATATAGGTAAATCAAAACATGTATTATCATTGAATAATTCTCTGGTCGTGCAACAAACTATGGTATAAAATAAAATTACTTATATAAAAGCGCTAAAAAGGATAACAGGGGGAGAGAAAAAAACATCTTCCCCACCACCGTACAACAGGTTTACAGATAGTAATCAAGCTGCTACTCACCTATGTGTTACCCAGATTTCACACACATAGATATAAAAATAAAAATATACTTATACTGGTGGAGCGCTTTTAAACACAGGGACCTTAGTAATCTTAAGGTCACGCAGGCTCAGAATCACATGGAATAAATACAAAAGATGTGATAGTGAAGTACAGTTGAGATAGCAGGTATATAAATAATATATATATATATTTATTACACCAGTTCTAGACCATAAATACTCTTAAAACTGCAATCTAATCAATATGCAGTGAAGACAAGAGTATTTGCATTATGATCCTAGTACTCACACACGCTTTTGGTTCTCATAGGAACATTTAATAGACAGTACAGCCGGTTGCAGTGACCAAAATCCTCCACGGATAGATGGTAAGCCAGCCCCTGCAGTGTGCCGGGTCTGTTTTGGATTTCTTTACTTGAGTGTCAGATCAGAGGCAAATACAAATTCTGTGGGTTCTGAGGAAACTCCACCCACTTCGAGTACCGTCACCACATTCTTCGTCTGGACGTCAATGGTGATGACTTCACTCCGTGTATATTCATTATAAATAGCGTTTTACTCATCCATTCATTGGATGAAATTGGCAGTCCTCATTTGCATAATTTGTATCCCTTACGAGAATCTCCTAATAGTCCACACCATTTATATGAATACAATGTATATAGGCAATCCTATGCATAAAAACATTGAAAATGGAGACTATTCTCAGTAGTTTTGTATTCAAACCTACTAAAACAGCCCAAGCTGAAATAACGTAACCCCTTCAGGATCGAGGACAGTTCAGGACCGTCATCTGCATTTTTGCATTGCCGACTGGTGATGGTCTTGAACCATCCTAACGGTACAATGTATTTACCCGATCGCCGTCGTTCCCTCGGCGGCGATCGGCGTTGCTCCCATTTTGGGGAGACTGCCTGCAGCCCAGACAGTCTCCCCGCGGCGGATTAGGACCCCTGGGACCATGTGATCGCTCAACAGAGCGATCACATGGTCACAATAGGTGTCCATGTGTCTGCCTGCTGACAGGCAGTAAAATCATAAAAAAAATAAAAGTTAATGTTAATAAAAAAAAATAAAAAAATTATCTGTGTATATATATATATATATATATATATGATATATAGACATTATATATATATTTAATATATGTCTAAATATCATATATATAATGTCATACTAAGTGTATTTTATATTAATATGTACATATATTAATATAAAAATACACTTATAATTAAATTACACACGTGTGTATATATATAATATATAATATATATAATAACTATATATATTGTATATAAATATTATTATAAAATACAAATAATAAGGAATTTTAATTAAATAAAAACATGTAAAAATAATAAAAATGTAAATATATATATATATATATATCTATATGAAATTGTAACTTTTTTTGATAGTAATATATATATATATATATATATTTATATAAAAAAACACTTAGAATGAAATTGTATATATATATCTATGTATATATAAATAAATAAAAATAATCCAAAATATACATATGTCCAAATACAAAATTACATAAATAATTATATAAATATACACGTAGACTTCAAATATATAAATATGCATATACATTTAAATTCTATGTGCATATTTATGTAATATTTTTACATAATTAAGTAATTTTATTGATTGCAATTTAAGGGACCTGCCTGCCAACCCAGGCCAAAAGTCCAGAGAATTTAATTTGCTAGCCCTATGTTTTACCCTGTAACTTTCTATGACACCCTAACACCTGTACATGGGGGGTACTGTTATACTTGGGAGACTTCACTGAACACAAATATTAGTGATTCAAAACAATAAAACATATCACAGCGATGATATTGTCAGTGAAAGTGACTTTTTTTGTATTTTTCACACACAAACAGCACTTTTACTGATGATGTAATTGTTGTGATATGTTTTCCTGTTTTGAAACACTAATATTTGTGTTCAGCAAAGTCTCCTGAGTATAACAGTACCCCCCATGTACAGGTGTTATAGCGTTTTTGAAAGTTACAGGGTCAAATATATGGGTCAAGTATTTTTACATTGAAAAAGGCCAGGTTGGTTACATTGCCTTTTGAGAGCGTATGGTAGCCCAGGAATGAGAATTACCCCCATGATGGCATACCATTTGCAAAAGAAGACAACCCAAGGTATTGCAAATGGGGTATGTCCAGTCTTTTTTAGTAGCCAGTTAGTCACAAACACTGGCCAAAATTAGCGTTCAATTTAGTTTATTACTTTTTTCCACACACAAACAAATATGAACGCTAACTTTGGCCAGTGTTTTCCATTAAGTGGCTACTAAAAAAGACTGGACATACCCCATATTGAATACCCTGAGTTGTCTACTTTAAAAAAAATATGTACATGTGGGGTGTTATTCAGAGATTTATGACAGATAATAGTGTTACAATGTCACTATTGATAAATTTTAAAAAGGTATGTTTTGAAACCGAAATATCCTACTTGTACCTATAGCCCTATAAAAAGCAAAAAAACACTGGGTATTTTTAAACTCAGGACAAAATTTCGAATCTATTTAGCAGGTTTTTTCATTCGCTTTTGTAGATGAGTAAAATATTTTTCAAGTAAAAATCAAAAAACATGTATTTTTTTAAATGTTTCATCTTTTTACATTTTTTTAAATTAAATTACATGAGATTATATAAATAATGGTATGTAAAGAAAGCCCCTTTTGTCCTGAAAAAACCCAATATATAGTTTGTATGGGAACAGTAAATGAGAGAGTGGAAAATTACAGCTAAACACAAACACCACAAAAGTGTAAAAAGAGGCCTGGTCGCAAATGTACAACATCGCAAAAACAGTCCAGTCCTTAAGGGGTTAAATAGAACTTCAATAAAAATTACTACTGGGAATTAAACAATCCTAAAGAATAAATAAACAAACAGGAGAGAGATAAAAGACAATGATTAGTACTCCTTCACAGAAATTGGTTAAACCTAATACCACCATTCATTATAGTGCAATCCTTTAACCCAGGTAGTGCATATTGTTTAAAGAGAGAGATAAAAGGATGATGGAGATGGGAATATCGATTTAAAGTGCACGTTTACATTTGACAATATAGTGTAAAATGTTAAAGTACTTATCCATACCTAAAAGTTGAATAAAGGTGAATAAAAAGCATCAGACTATAAAAATACAACAATTACATAAAAATAAAAGTTATATGAATTAAAATTTCAATATAAATTAAAATTTTAAATTTAAAGGGGCCGGCGTCTATTAAATCAAAAAGATGTTTTATAAAAAATATTATAAAAAGTGGCATATCTCAAAATCATTATTTAGACCATATGGAATGAGAGTATTTAATTCAAAGATCCATCTCATTTCCATCTGGCCCAATTTTTTAACACAATCTTCACCTCTCTAATTGTAAAACACCTTTTGAATTCCTAAAAATTGTAATTTGAAGTGTTACTATTGTGGTATTCTTTAAAATGGAGAGAGACCTGATGTGCATATCCCCTACAAATTTTGTAAATATGCTTACTTATCCTTACATACAATTTACATGTGGTACGTCCAATGTAATTAAAGGGACACTCCAGGCACCCATACCACTTCTGCCCACTGGGTGCCAACTCCCACTACCCTTAACCCTGTAACTTTAATTATTGCAGTTTTTATAAACTGCAATAATTACATTGCAGGGATAACTCCTCCTCTAGTGGCTGTCTACTAGAGGAGGAGTTAACCCTGCAATGTAATTAGAGGGCACTTCCGGGATTCTAGCACAGGTTTTCTGTGCTAGAGCATCGCTGGATGTCCTCACGCTATGTGAGGACCTCCACTGTGGCTAAAATCCCCATAGGAAAGCTTTCAATGCTTTCCTATGGAGAGGAGTAATGTGCGTGCGCGGCATTGCCGGGCATGCGCATTAGGTCTCCCCAGCCGGCGGCCGTGATCAGTCTCCCCGCCGGATGACGTGATGAAGGGGAGGAGTGGCGACGGAGGAAGAAGAGGCAACGAGGGACATCGTCGCTGCCTTTGGTAAGTGACTGAAGGTGTTTTCACCCCTTCAGCAACCGGGGATGGGAGGTGGGAGGGAGAGGGGACCTGCAGTGCCAAGAAAACTGATTGTTTTCCTGGCACTGGAGCCCTTTAAGCCCACATGGGCATATGAGCATTTAAATAATATTACTCGTGTGACAGGTTATACACTCTTTAATCCTGTACGTTTTATCCTGTGCCTCAAATTGATCTTTAAATACCTTATGGGAGCCCATGGCCAGGCAAGCCCTACACGTGTCATAACTATAGAATCCCTTTTTTAAACCTATAAACTTTTCTATGGATCCCAAATCTTTATTGCTTTTATCTTGTTTAAAGGTTAAAATCCTTTTAATGTTGGTAACACCCCTATGTACAATCTTAGGATGAGCGGGTACGATGCTATTTAACATAGGGTCTTTAAATAATAGGTGCCAATTCCTTTTGATAATATCCCTTACTTTCCTATTCTGGCTACCTGAGTATTGGCAAATAAATGTGACCCCTTCCATGCTCTCAGTTTCTTTTGGTTTATGATTATATTCTGGTAGGGACTTCTGTCAAATCCATTCTGCTTCTTCCATAGATTTTTTTTTTTTAAATGCTTTCTTCATAGCCCTTTGTTCTAAAGTCCTCCATGATTTTACGCCCTTTGTCCATGAATGAACCCATATCTGTACAGTTCCTGCGCATGCGGACCAACTGACTCTTGGGCACATTCATCAACCAGGGGCTATAGTGACAACTTGATGTCTCTATATAATTATTAACATCAACAGATTTGAAGACAGTTTTCGTCTTAATCACACCATCCTCTATGAAAATTGATAAATCCAAGAAGTCCACCTGGGATCTACTATAATTAAAAATAAGTATAAGTATAAGCCTGATATTAACCTAAGGAACTGGAACAGACAGAACTCTCTATTAGTAAGAGATTTGTGTGAGAGACACCGTTCACTGTCCTTTGAAGAGTTGAAAATAAAGTTTGCTTTACCAAATAAGGAATTGTATAATTATATGCGTATACATCGTTTTTTGAGTGAGTACCTACTACATACAGAGAATGGATTGGGTCAGATACTTATAAATGTATTCAATGGAAATATGATTAAAGAGATATATGCGAAAGCAAAAGAGCTAGTTAAAAATGAGATAGTTATGGAGAAACCCCCTTTTAAAAAATGGGAATGAGATTATACTACAAACATTCAGTTTAAAGAGTGGGGATCTGCTTTTATGAAATTAAAGAAATCAGTCCATTGTTTAAATATCTTAGAAACACAGATTAAAATAATTTATAGATGGTATTTAGTGCCAACTAGATTAATTAAGATTTTGCAGACTAATAATATCTTGCTGGAGATGTTTTGAATCAGAAGGCAACATGGAACATATCTGGTGGAGTTGCACGAGGATTAGAGATTTATGGAAATATGCTTTTGATTTAATTGATGATGTCATGGACAAAAATTTAAATAGGAAATCAGAGGTGGCACTTTTACATCTCAATTGGCATTGTTTCCATAAATCAGATACTTCCTTAGCGATACATTGCTTCATGGCAGTCAAAGTTCTTATTGCTAGATGATGGAAACAAATAGATATACCATCTAAAGAACATTTTTTAAATCAACTACTGTTCCAACTTGAAAGAAGAAGGGGGTTGATATACTAAAACCAAAAGCTAAATATATTCAAATAGGTAAATATGATAATTTTATTAAACGGATTAAGAGGTATCAAAATAGACCAACTTCTGGGCAGGAATGAGCTTCTCAAGCTCCAAACTCTCTATAAAGAACCTAAATAAGATTATGTGCTCCTCAGTCTTGACGTCTGAGCTAGCAGAATGATTGGTTGTATAGGGAGAGGTATTAGCAGTAGAAATAGGGAAGTGCTCATTCCATTGTACGGAACACTGGCGAGACCTCAATTGGAGTATTGTATACAGTACTGGAGACCATATCTTTAGAAGGATACTTTAGAGAGAGTTCAGAGAAGGGCTACTAAACTGGCTCATGACCAGGACCAGCTGAAGTGGTAGAGGTTAACACAGTAAAGGAGTTTAAGCATGCATGGGATAGGAATAAGGCTACCCTAGCAATAAGATAAGGCCAGGAACTAATGAAAATATTTAGAAAATTGGGCAGACTAGATGGGTCGAATGGTTCTTATCTGCAGTCACACTCTGTTTCTATGTTGCTGTTTATAACCAACATGAAGCCAGGCTGCTTGAAATAAATTAGTAATTTTTCATCAAAAAGGTAATCTTTGAACACTTCCTGTCAGTCTGGCTAGAGGAAACTAAAGATCCTCTACCCTGTGGTCGGCAACTACAAGATGCAGAAAAAAAAAACAATTTTAAATCAGTGGTCTATCCAGAAATGCAGACAGTCACACTTTTCGTAAATGCAGCAAACTCATCTTCAACATAGATTTCACTAAAGAGAAAGTGCTGAAATAAAAAAGTGCCTGCTGTGGGGCGTGTACTGGATCTCAGAGAGAGCGGTTGCATGTAGCTGAAGCTCCATGCTACCAAGGCCTTACCACAGTGAAAATAGTGACCCAGTCAGGAGACAATCACCACAAAACAAAATGTCACAACCCAAGCAATGACGTCAGACGGAGAGAGCAGACAAATACAAATTTTTTGGAGTGAAATCGAGCAACACATGGGGTCTGACTCTGCATGAGGAGACCCAAGATGGCGATGATGAGGACTCAAATTCATCCCACAAGGTAGCTGGTGCTGACCTACCTGTTACACAGGGAATACTCCAGAGTCCAGACCATGCTCGATGCTATCTCAGACAAGCTCCAGCAAACATTCCACAATATCCTCGAAAGCCTGCGCTCCAACCTTTGGGAACTGGGTGACAGAACGTCCACAGTTGAAGACAAGATGGCGGAACATGCAAAGGCCCACAATAACCTGGTAACTAAAGTCTCCTTGCCAGAATGAATGCCCAAGAGGGGAAGGCTGCAGACATGGAGGACAGGGGCAACAATCTCCACATCAGAGGTATTGCAGAAACTGTGGGGCCGACACACCTCCAAGCATACCTCCAAGGCCTTAACCCCAGA
>OW240914.1:199497178-199507408 GCA_933207985.1 Pelobates cultripes
GATCCTCTATTTAACATATATAAATAATTGAGAATACAATATAAAATAAGGATTGTCTTGGAAGCAATAACATTTTGTCTTTTTGATATTTATTATATAAAAATATAAATATAGACATAAAATCCATTATAGCAGAGTTTATAAGATTAAACTAAATGCTTGCAAATATCATTAATAGGTTAACATACCCTTCTTAACATGTCATCCTGTCAGCCTCTCTGTCATTTTAAGATGGAGCAGCATCTGTCTCCAAGTCTCTCCTCTGTGTCTTAACATTTAAAAGTACACCTATTTATACCTTAGGTGTCTCCGTTTTAGGGTTACCGTAGTTCATATATGAAAGAGTAACACTTCTTTTACTTTATTCATTTTAGGACCTCCCTTAACTTGGCAAAAATTCAAGTCCATCACTAAAGGGTGCATACGTCATGGAAATTTTCCTGACTTAGTTCAAGATGGCATCTTAAAGTCTGAACATTCTTATCTACTAAGGTTATCACAGTATATTACGTACTGAAAGAGTCATAGTATAGCCTTGAGGCTTGTTTATGTATTATTGTTATTGTAATTCGTCTGGGACAAAATGGCGTAAACATAATATGCTATGTTATTGCTTAAAGAAACAGTTATGATTAACAATATGTTCCATTTCTAACACCTTGTCAATTTGCAATATCTTTTAAAGACAAAGTACACAGTTTTAGAAATACAACATTTCATTCTAAAACTTGTAATATTTGCATTTGCCCATAACAAAATGTTCCTTTATTAAAATGTTCCTTCTGCTATAACAATCATGTTTCCTGAAGAGACCTGTTTAATAAGTATTTTTTTATTTCATAGACATTTTCCTAATTTCTTTTTTTCAGGTTTCTAAATGATGGGTGGGGTAACCTAAGGCACCGCAGTAACACATCGCCTAGGTGGTTGCAGCTTTTCATACTAGAGATAAGTGTGAATGGCGTTAAGAGGGGTTTTTACACTTTTTTTTGGCGGGGGTGGGGGCGAGGGGTGCACATTTGGTACATACAAATAATAATTTTTTTATCACTTTCAACTACTGAATTAAGTCACATCCTCACCTGGAGCAGTGATGTTTGTGCGGTACCATATATCAGTTCATGTCCAAGTTCTGTTTTTAATTAGCTTTGTTCATGAGCTGAATTGACTGTTGAATGCAAGAGAATGCCAAATACAAGAATGTTGAGCTTACAATTATTGTAATCTATGTGTTACCTGCACTTGAAATACCCCATAGCTAATGCATACTTTTCATAATGTAACATGAATAATTTTTAACAAGGTTAATTATTTTTCCAAATAGAGATCTTTTCACTAGGATTGTAAAGCTTAGAAACATATCCATTGTGTTAGCTGTGAGGAAAAGTGAAATTTGGAGAATTTATACATAAAGTACTGCTTCAGTTGAAGACTCACCTTTGGCACTCCAGATGTTGCATATTCGAGTGTCCTTGATGCTCATTCAGCAGAATAGCTGGACCATTGTCTACAACAGCTGGAACACTACATGATTAGCCATGAGTTCCCCAGTGACTGGTCATGCATCTTTGCTAGGTAAATGCTCCACTAGGCTATACTAATGAATCATAAAGGTGTTCACCCTATTGAGTGCCAGAGCACACAATACTTTATAGCATGTATAAAGATATATTTTTCTGATATTATTTATTTGTCTAAGCATTTTCTAAGATGCTACTTTGATAACATATCTCATTTAGATATTGCACTTAAGAGTGATGTTATTCGACTGATCATATTGATTTCTCATTTATTGCTCAATTTGTGAAAAATAACATATATGGTATATTCCCTGAAACATGAATTGCTGCAAACAGAAGTTAAAATACATATTTTATATTATGGTTTTTTGGTTCATCATGGCCCAGTTTGAAAGTTAAAAATAAATAAAGATCAGCTTACATTGTACTTAGTGGTAGGATCCCAATTTCATCATTAAAATTATTTTTTTTTAAATATAGCACTGTAATAAACATAATAAATAAATTAAAACATCATCGCTGTAGGTGTATCAATGCATATGGAATGAGATACTTCTTTTTCATATTCATTTTATTTTTCTAATTAGTAGAACTAGATTTTCATACAGGGATATGGATATTATCTTAGTAAAAACAGGACCTTTAACTGAATATTATTGGATTCAGTAATTTGTTTATTAATTTCAACACTATAAAAAAGTAAAAAAAATATTAAACACAAATATATGAACGTTATACCAATAATATGTTCTGTGTGCAACATTCATTTATTTAATATGAGATTTTTAGATTAATCCAAGTATGAAGGCTTTGAATTTCAGTAGAAATTGAAAGTACAATATCAATAACTGATACGTGCGAAATCCACGTGAAACTTACAAAAAATATATAAAAAATCTGTGTTACAATGTTATGTTTATGATATATGGAATAATGTGTCCTTCCCCAAACACAGAAGCAAGAAACGTATTGTACATTGGCTTAAATATAGGGTGTACAGGATAATTGTTAAAAAAAATATATATATAAATATGTTCTCGGTCCTGCTTATTAATGATCTTGCAATGGTCATTAAAAGTCATATGTCAATGTTTGCTGAGGACACAAAACTAAATAAGTTAATAGAGTTTGAACAGAATATTACTCTGCTGCAGAGACATTTTGACAAATTAGGGTTCTGGACAGTCAAGAAGGTGATGCGATTTAATGCTGGTAATTGCAGAATTATGCATTCTTGGGTCAGGGATCCTCAACAAACCTATGGCCAAAATGGCACTAAGTTAGGAGAAACTATAAATGAGAAGAACTTCAGAATATTTATAGACAGCAGCATAGGCAAATATAGTGCAAATAGCTATTTGTTCCTTAATAATACTGTATAAAGTACACACACATTATGAATTAACAACAGTAACACAGATGCATGATTTTATTTGGACTTGAGCCTTCTTTTAGCCTGTATTAATATATAACTATGTATGTACCTGGGGTTCCAACAAAGTAATTTCCTGCATCCACAACAGGCAATTGTATATATTTGCTGAGTAACGGTACACTCCAATTTAATTATGCATTTTCTCATTGGGGTATATCTAAAAATAACCTGCAAAGGCTGCAGTTCTCTTTCTGCTGTGTTTGTAAGCCCTTCCCCTCTAACCCCCCCAAACTTTCAGTGGCTGTCTATTCACAGACTCCCCAATGCAGCTCAAAAATAAGTCTTTGCAAGGCAGGTGCTCTTGGCAATTGTCTGGCTTTTGTGTTTAGCTCCACTAAGCTAAACAAACCAGGAAGTAACAGGACCTGTCTGCTTGAAAACCATGAAAACCAGGGTTATACCAAGGTTAATTTTTAAAAGTGGCATTTCATTTGAAAACTGCACCTTTTGCAATATGAAAACGAGAAGATGCACTCTTCATTTCAGCAAGCTAAACCAGTGGTAGTCAACCTTTTTCTACCAACCGCCCACTAATGCATCTTTCTTGATGGAAAAATTTCCTTACCGCCCAGCAGTTTTCGCGCAAGTGCAGAATATTTTTTAGAAAGGAGGGTGTTTAAAAAAATAATAATAAAAAAAATAATAAAAAAAAAAATAATAAAAAAAAAATGTACGTACATTTATCTTTTTATTTCTACTTTATGCAAGTTTATAATGTTTTTAACTTTATGAAGTTTAATGAGAAAACAAAGTAAATTGAAATTAACTTTACTAGTGATTAATGAGATCCTTGAGGTTAATACTGCGAGACTAAATATTTGATATCTGGTTCGATTCTCATAAGGAACAAACGAAGGTCTCCTCTTTCGGTGATATTCAGACGATTTCTCTGTTTGCTCATAATATGATTTCTCATTTGTGCATCAGCTCCCCTCCTCTCCCTCCTCAATTCCCCTCCCCACCTTTTTCCCCCCCATTTTTTCAATTTTTTAACCTTCATTATAGCAATGCCCAGTAGGAAGTCTGAGCTAGGTAGCCCACTTACTATTATTAGCCAACAGCAATTCTCTCATTTTCCTTCACTCTCCTTTTTTACAAGTACTCTACTCCCTCTCTCTCCTTTTTACAAGTACTCTGCTCCTTCTTTCTCCTTTTTACAAGTACTCTGCTCACAGACAAACACATACACACTCACACATACACTTACAGACACACACACTCACAGACAAACACACTCACACTTACAGACACACATACACACAGAAACACATACACACAGACAAACATACACACACTCACACATACACTTACAGACACACATACAGACACACATACAGACAAACATACAGACAAACATACACACACACACTCACACATACAGACACACACATACACACTCACAGAGAAAAACATACACAAACTCACACACACACACACACACACTTACAGACACACACACATATACTTACAGACACACACTCACAAACAAACACACACACACACACACACTCACACACTCACAGAGAAACACATACACACAGACAAACATACACACACTCACAGATGCACACATTATTAATATTAAATGTCCACCCAGCCTCCCTACCTGGTGTGGATCTGTCCTTGGGGTCCAGTGGGGCTTCACTTCGGCGGGCGGCAGAGTTCTAATCTGAGGCGGCGAGGGAGCTCTAACCTCTCTGCTCTGCTCCCTTGCGGGCTGTCTACTGATGCCAGGAGCCGGAATATGATGTCATATTCCGGCTCCCGCGGCATCAGCAAACATCGCGCAAGGGAGCAGAGCAGAGAGGTTAGAGCTCCCTCGCCGTCTTGGTTTAGAACTCTGCCGCGCCAGGGGGTCCAGAAGGTGGCCTGGCAGGAGGGAGTGCTTCCCTCCTGCCGGTCACTGAAATCTTGCGCCCCCAAGCCGCTCGAGCTAGCCCACTCTAAATTGGAGAAATCCTCTCAAAAAGAGGATTTAGCCGCCGAAATCCCTACCGCCCACGTGGAATCCTGAAATGCCCACTAGTGGGCGGTAGGGACCAGGTTGACGACCCATGAGCTAAACTGTTTGAGGGGTCTAGAGTGTCCCTGTAAAGATTCATGCATATTTTGTGTGGAAAAGTGAAGATATGCAGTACAGATGCAGACAGTTATATAATGGCTATGTCTCTCAATAACATTCCAGCAGTAAATGTAAGACCTAAAACCATGTAAACATGTCAAGCTGTTTATTATTAGTATTTTCATTATTAGTATTTGTTCTTTAATATGAATTGTAAACTGTTTTAAGATAGCCCATTACACACAAAATGCCTATCATTCCTCATTTTTCTCTGCTCTTTAAGTTTTAATGATTAATATATTTACATACAATGTCTTCTAGATAAAAGATCCTGATATTTCTTGCATCATAGGGACAAATGGTGTTGACAATTGCCTTATGTGCTCCTTTTTCTAAGTTATTTATCGCACAGAAGCTTTTTCTTAAATCACTAACTCTATTTATTGTCCACCCCCTCCCACCATAATGAAGCCAAAGACAGGCCCCAGAAAGGAAGAATGATGACTATTATAGGGGTAATATTGGTAGCAGTTGTTTTCTGCAATGTGGAATTTGACAAATGGTTCTACAGCATGCCTGAATAAATATATTTTAGAGACCATATTTAACTGTACATTTTTATATGTACATCTGAAATAGCAGAGTTACAAATTATCAATAAAATGTTCTAAATTATCTTTAGCACTACTATAAAAAGAAAAAAAGCAGTTGTATAACACTAACTTGATAAAGCTATTATATAACACTCAGAGGTGGCACTCTAATTAGGCAGTTTAGGTGGCCACCTAAGGCCTCGTGCTGACTGGGGTCTCACAGCCGCCTAAGGGCAAATTGACATGTCGGGTTGACACCAGGAGGGGACCCGGCGGCTTGCTCAGTATGCCGCCGGGTGCAAGGCCCCTCCTGTCTGCCCGGCCAGCCACTGCAGACACTGGTCTGCAGTGAGCAGAGCTGCAGACCATGTGTCTCTCCAAGAACGGGCCAATCAGAGCGTTGCCGCTGGTTACCACAGCAATGCTCTGATGGTCTGGCAAGATTCATGGTCTGCAGCTCTGCAGAGCTGCAGACCAGAAGTAACGCCCACCAGACCACCAGGGAATAAAGGTAATACTAACCACCCCCCTCTCACATCACCCCCCTCCCTCAACATCACCCCCACCTCTCAATATCACCCCCCCTCACCTCTCAATATCACCCCACTCAATATCACCTCCCTCCCCATAACCCCCCTCCCCCTCACCATCACCCCCCTGCAATTTCAATATCACCCTCCTCCCTCCAATATCACCCTCCTTCACATCACTCCTCACTATCACCTCCCACCATCACCCCTTCCCTGATTTCACTTTGCCTCCCCTCTACCATCACCCCTTCTCCTCTCACCACTCCTTCTCCTCTCACCCTCTCACTACCACTCTCCCTCTCACCATCACCAACCTCACACCATCACCTGCTCACACACAGGATCACACACACACACTATCACCCCCTATACACACACAGCCTCTAGACACACTTTCTAGTGATCACCTAACACTGTCACCTCCCCACATTGTCACCTCCCTACATGATCACAGTTCCCCACACTGTTAGCCTCTTCATGCATCCACACACATGACAATCCATCCTTAACCTCACCCCCTCCAAACCCACCCAGCCCCCACTCACACACTCACCCTGTCACATTAACCCCCCTTAATCCTGTCACACTAGTCCCTCCTACCATGCCACAATTGCCCTGACACTTTCCTCCACTCGCCCTGTCACACTTCCTCATCAAACCATGTCATACTCCCTCAATCTCTCACAACCCCCCCCCCACCCTCTCCCTTTACTCCCTTTTGCCCTGTCACACTCTCCCTGCCCTGCCTTTACTCACCTTGTCACAGGCACCAGCTGAAGACATTCATCATAGACACACACAGTCAAGAAACATAGCTTTGCCATAAACACAATGAACAAAGGCCACAGGCAGTCCCTCCATACACACACACACACACACACACACACAACACACTTCAAGCAGCTACCCCATACACATACGGTTCCAGATAAAAACGTAAACATGCCCACAGAGCTATACATTCACACACAGAAGGATACTCTCTGTCAGACAAACTCTCAGGCACATACAAAGGTAAACAGTGCATCAATGTTTATATGTGACAGTGTGCATGTATTGCAACTCTTTTTTATTTTGGTGTTAGTGGGGCCTTATGTTTGAGTTTCGCCTAAGGGCTCATAAAGTCTAGAGCCGCCTCTGATAACACTAAATACCGCCCATTAAAATAAAACAACACAAATATTCTAGAAGATTATGCTAGCTTTAGTGTACTAATAATCTTAATTTTAATAATGACAGGAGGCTTCATATTTTGCATTAACTTCCTTTACTACTCCATAGCAGCAAAGAACATAGAAAAAACAAATGACCAATAAGAGACAAGCAGAGTGTATAACAAGCTCCTTCCACTGAGGCACTTCCTCATATCACAAGTCACAAAGTAATAGTCAATCAAAGATGAGAACCAGGAAACTTCTAACAAATTTCAAACCGATAAGAGTTGTCCATAAAAATTCCATTGGACAGCCGTAATGTAGATAAATCTTCTCACAAGTCTGAATCCGGCATCATGTAGAGTTAAGCTCAATGGAGACCGTGAGTGTTTTAGTGGTATATCACTATCCATGATATTAGTCTGGCTAACTAGAGATGTAATGTAAGAATGTAATAAATACTCGATCGTAGTCTAACTGGCTAACACCATCATTATCGAAGATTAACATACCGGCAATAGCACAAATGCAAAGTATGTATAACATACATATGAGAACATTTCACAGTGAACTAACCTAAACAGTATTAGTGAGAAGAAAAATTATGAGCCATAGCCTGGATACCAAGACAGGGAGATAATAGAAACGATAAGGGCGGAAAATACTCACCTCCTGTCATTATTAAAATTAAGATTATTAGTACACTAAAGCTAGCATAATCTTCAAATTTACCACATGACAGGAGGCTTCATGTTTTGCAATTTTAACGCTACTGTAACAGGGAGAGTGTGGTAATCAGAGGAGAACGAAAATAGAAGGTCTGAAAGGTGGACTCTCGTGTCCAATCCGCCATCACTAAAATATCCAACAAGGAGACCCCCGCCACGTAGGCGGACGATGCCGCCGCACCCTGAACCGAATGTGCGGCAAATGATGTGTCAATACTGGGTAAGGACAAGAGCCACCTTATCCATCGTGACAAGGTGGTAACCTAAACTGGATCGTGCAGTTTAACATAGGAAATTAATAGTAATAATTAAAAGTTGGCAAGAGAATGTAGGCCGAATTGTGATCGTAGCCTCTAAGTAAGCACGTAGAGTAAATACCACACAGAGTTGGGGTTCCGCTGGAAAAAAGGGGTATAAAACCGATGTTGAGTCTGACTTCGTACGTCTTGACACCTGGTATTTGAGGCACTCCAGGGAAAAGGAGAAGGCGTCCGCTTCAGCAGCCCGCACATCGGAAACCCGACGGAAGGAGACTAAACAAAGGAGGAGAGTCAATTTGGCCGACAATTGTCTGAGGGATAGGTTAACATTGGAAGGCCATTCCTTTAGGAATCAGAGAACCTGGGCTACATCCCAGAGGGTGGAGTATTTCGGGGCTAGTGGTCTTCGTAGTCTGATGCCCCAAAGTAGGCAGCCGATCAGAGGATCCTGACCAATGGGTTTTTCTTGGACCGGAGTATGAGCCGCTGATATCATTGAACGAACAACATTAATTGAGCGGTAAGACTTAACTTCCGAAAACAGCCATGCCAGAAAATTCAACATGGAGTGGACATAGGCTGTAAAGGTTCTGTCCCACACACACCAATTAGACCATGAGAGCCAAGCTGAGAGGCAACATTTGCTAGTTCCTGGAGCCCATGATTCTCAGAGGATGTCTTCCTCTGCTGATAAATCCTCGGTGCACTATTAGCCCCTGAAAGAGTCCAGGCTACCAAAGATAGGCATCCGTCTTGGAGCATTGGATGTTGGGTCCCCTTGGGGTCTCTGAGCATCATTTGGTTGTATGGTAGGAGGAGAGGGTCCTTGCATGATAGAGCTAGAAGGTCCGGGAACCATGGTTAACTCGGCCATAAAGGTGTCAACAGGAGAACCGTCACTCTCTGAATCCTGATATAGTACTCTTGCGATCATAGCAATGGGTGGGAAGGCATATGCTCCTCTGGTTGGCCAATTATGTATGAATGCATCCACTACTGAACTTTCTGGGTCCAATAGCCAACTGTAGAATGTTGGTAGCTGGCGGCTGGTGCGAGACACAAAAAGGTCTACCTCAAATGGACCTCTCCATATGTTTAGCTCCCCAAATATGTGTGGATCCAGTTGCCAGTCACTGCTGTCTAGCTAGTACCGGGAGAACCAGTCCACAGTCAGATTGGTATCCCCTGGTAGGTGTTCCGCCATCAGAGTTATGTTGCGCGGTAGACAATACTCGAAGATTTCCTTTGTGAGATCCATCACTGTTTGGGAGTGAGTGCCTCCTAGATTTTTGATGGAACGAACCACAGAGCCTGCCAGTGATGAAAGGAAATTGATATGGAGAGCAAGTTCTTCCATCGTCTATACACCGCCTCTGGCTAATTGTCCATCGGTGGCACCCAATCGAAGCCCAGGAAGAGTACACATTGAGCTTTGTGCTTTGTGTTGACTTTGTGCGATTTATGAATCCCAGGAATTCGAACACCTGTACTGTGTATGCTGTCTGTGACATCAATTGTTGTTGTATTTGTTCAAATAGAAGTATTACTGGTTTCACAACCTTTGTAAAGCACCATGGTGTGGAGATGAGCCCAAATGGAAGACAAGTGAATTGCCAAGGTCTTACTTACCCTAGGAACCTCAGAAACGGATAGGTATGCATCCTTGATATCCAGGCAGTAGTGATGTCGCGAACATAAGATTTTCGGTTCGCGAACGGCGAACGCGAATTTCGGCAAATGTTCGCGAACCCGCGAACCGGGCGAACCGCCATAGACTTCAATAGACAGGCGAATTTTAAAACACACAAGATGTTTCAAGGGGACTAACACCTGGACTGTGCCATGCAAACTCCGATCCGCGGCTGCATCTTGCAGCAGCTTAGTAGATAACTCACTAATTCCCACGGTATTAGGGAGTTATCTACTAAAAGGCTGAAAGACCTAAATT
>OW240914.1:199507508-199534170 GCA_933207985.1 Pelobates cultripes
GGTGGGGGGGTTGTCAAAGTTAACTCAATGATATGGAATAGGCGGCGGACCGAACATCGCATATGTTCGCCCGCCGTGGCGAACGCGAACATGCGATGTTCGCCGGGAACTGTCCGCCGGCGAACTGTTCGGGACATCTCTACCAGGCAGGTGAACCAATCTCCTTCTCTGAGAAGATCTCGTAACAGGTATATACCTTTCATCTTAAAATCATGGTGATGTGTCAATTTAAATCCCGCAGATTGCCTGTCAAGAAATTACTGATATAAAATAAATTAAATCAATCCATCAGTGCTACTACAGAGTGCAAAATAAATAAATAAAATAAAAGAAAGCTTTCTTTTATTTTATTTATTTATTTTGCACTCTTTGGTAGCACTGATGGATTGATTTAATTTATTTTATATCAGTAATTCCTTTTTTCCAGTTACCTTTTTCTTATTAGGGTCCCTGTTTTGGGAGATTTAGAGGGTGTATCATTTGAACCCTAGGATTAAGACATCTATCAGGCAGTCTCTTTCGTAACTGGTTCCCTGTGTCTATTCTGGAGGGTTTATTATTGCTACACCTCTTCCCACCTGTCCGGTTGTTTGTTCCTTTAGGATTATTAAAAGGTAGGGACTCCTATTTCCCTTTCTATATTACTCTCCCATTTAGGACTCTTGTGGTCCTACTTGTTTGCTTTGGGTTTTTCTATTTGAGGGTGATTCCCTAATTAGGGAGAGTACTTTCAGGACTTATTAGCACTAATTCATCGGTCGATGCTACGACCCCTGAATCAGAGCCATCACTCTTCATTTAAGGATAGTATTAGACTAATGACAGTTGCAAGAGAGGAATCAGTCGGGAGCTATTAACAGTTTAATTGATATGCTTTTATAAAAAAAGTGGGTTTTTAATTATTTTTTGAAGGAGTGGAGACCTGGTGAACATCTAAAGGAGGAGGGAAGGGAGTTCTACAGGAATGGTGCAGCCCTCGAGAAGTCTTGAAGGCAAGCATCAGAGGTGGGAGTACGGACCTAGACTGGACATACTTGTGTATTAGGGAGGATAGATAGGTGGGAGCAGCATTATGTAGAGATTTGAAAGCAAGAAACAGAATTTTAAATTGAGCCCTATATCTTACAGGAAGCCAATGTGCGGACTGACATAAGGGTGAGGAGTGGGAGGTATGGCGGGACAGGAAGATGAGCCTCGTCGCCGCATTCACTAAGGACTGTAACGGCACAAGTTGGGAGCACATAAGACCACTGAGAAGTGTATTACAGGGTCAAGGCGAGAAAGGACAGTGGAATGGACCAGCACCTTAGTCGCATCTGGCGTTAAGTAGGGTCGGGTCCACGCAATATTTTTGAGATGGAAGCGGCAGGATTTGGTGATAGACTGAACATGAGGCATGAAATAGAGGTCGGAGTCAAAGAGAACATGTAGGCAGCGAGCTTGTGTGGTGGAGCTGATGGTAGCACCATTGACTTGGAGGGAGACAGACACAGGAGTAGCAACACTTGAGAGGAAAGACCAAAATTTCAGTTTTGGTCAAGTTGAGTTTAAGGCAGCCATCTAGAAATAGCAGAGAGGCAGTTAGAGACACTAGTCAAGAGGGACAGGGAGAGATCAGAAGAGGACAGATAGATTTGTGTGTCATCCGCATAGAAATTATATTGGTAGCCAAAGGAGCTAATGAGTTTACTAAGGGAGGCAGTATAGATGGAGAACAGTAGGGGACCAAGGACTGAACCTTGGGGGACACCAACAGAGAGGAGTTGGGGAGAAGAAGAAGAGCCAGAGAAAGAAACACTGAAAGAGCGCTGGGAGAGGTAGGAGGAGCACGAGGAGAGAGCAATATCTTGTAGACCGATATTGCGTAAGATGAGAAGAAGCTTTTAATGATCAATAGTGTCAAAAGCCGCAGAGAGGTCAAGGAGAATTAGGATAGAGTAGTGACCACGAGATTTTGCAGCGAGTGGATCATTGGATACTTTGGTCAAAGCCGTTTCCACAGAGTGCTTAGCACAAAAAACAGACTGAAGCGGGTATAGCAGAGAGCTGGACACGAGGAAGTCTGTCAATCTCGCATACACAACTCTTTCAAGGATCTTGGACGCAAAAGGCAATAGCGAGATAGGACGATACTTGGGTGGGGAGTTAGGGTCAAGGTTGGGCTTCTTTAGAATTGGAGATCTCTTCCCTGATTGTAGATATCTTGTCAGTGAAGTGAGTTGCAAAGTCTTAGGGGGACAAGTTAGTAACTGGTGGAGGAACAATAAGGCTAAGAAGAGAGTTAAATGTGTGCAATAGTCATTTGGGTTTGCGGGAGAGTGTGGTTATGAGGGTATTGAAGTAATTTACTTTTGCAGAGGAAAGAGCCAAGCTGTATGAGTGCAGCATAAATTTATAGTGGAGAAAGTCAGATACACGGTGAAAATTTCTCCAACAGCGTTCAGCTGTTCTGGAGCATTTTGGGAGGTATGGAGTCATCTTGGTGTGCCAAGGTTGTTGTTGGAGGCACTTGCGGAGTTTAAATGTAGGAGGTGCCATGATGTCTAGTTGGGAGGAGAGGGTGGAATTGCAGAAGGAGATTGCAGAGCTAGGACAAGTGAGGTTTGAGATAGGTAAAAGAAGAGTTTGGAGATTAGTGGAGAAATGCTCTAGGTCAAGACATTGGAGGTTTCTGTGAAATTGATGTTCAGACGGTGGTGTCAATTGGGTCTTGGGTATGCCGATGTCAAAAGTCAGCAGATGGTGGTCAGATAAAGGAAAAGGAATATTGGAGAGATTAGAGGCGGTACAGAGATTGGTGAAGGCGAGATCAAGAGTGTTTCCTGCTGTATGGGTTGCTAAATTGGACCATTGTGTAAGGCTAAAGGAGGAGGTTACAGAGAGCAGACTAGAGGCATCAGTGCAGTTGGGGTTGTTGATTGGGATATTGAAATCCCCAAGCATAAGGGAAGGAGTGGTAGATGAGAGGAGTGGGGAAGTCAGGAAGAAAAGTGCTCAATGAATAGTCTAGGATGTCCAGGGAGGCAGTAGATGATAGCAATTTTGTGTCCAGGGAGGCAGTAGATGATAGCAAATTTTAAAGCAGTGGGTTTTAATAGGTGGACAGTGTGAACTTCAAAAGAAGAAACGGATAGGGCAGGGGGAGTTATGATTGGTTGAAAGGTAGATTGAGGGGAGAGAATGATGCCTACACATCCTCCTTTACAGTTGAGTCTGTGAGTGTGAGAGAATTATACCCCACCAAAACATAAAGAGGCAGGAGTAGCGCTATCAGAGGGGGACAGCCAGGTCTCTGTAAGTGCAAGTAGTGTGAGTGAGTTTGAGATAAAAAAGTAATGTATGGCTGTTGATTTTAAATTACTGCAGACGGAGCAGGCGTTCCAGAGTGCACACTGAATGTTGGTAAGTGAGGGTAAAGGGCAGGGTGTTGTGATGAAGTTTTGGGGGTTTCTGGTTTTCTTAGTGTGTGTGTAGAGAAGGTGAAGGGCCCTGGATTGGGAGAGACATCACCAGCTGCTAGTAGCAGGAGGAGAGTAAGTGGCAGGAAGTGTGAATGGGTTTTATATGCATGGGGTCTAGGATGAGATTAATTGTGGGTAGGAGTGAGAGAGTAGAAAAACGAGTGCATGATGAGAGATGAGAGAAGAGGGGAGTGTAGCAGAGAGGGGCATATTTAAATATGGATGGGGTATGAGTGAAGTGGGTGTAAGGAGAGATTGTTATACTGAGGAAGAAGGAGGAAATAAAGAGGAGGAGAAGACAGATCATTGCTAAAGTAAATCGGAAATAACTGGAATATCAAGAGCAGGTGAAGGTAGAGTAAATATTAAGTTTTATGGGTTAAGAAAGTGCAGCAGTGTACTAATAAGAGGCAGTGTGTACACCTGTTAGTTTAACTTATCTAAAATTTGGGTGTGATAGACAATCTATAAATGTAATAATGAGCATGGCATGTGGGTATCAGACTTTCTTACAGCAGTATTGGGTCTTGATAGTTTGGAAATCAGGCTATTGAATAAAGATATGTCAGGGTCAGGTAGGCTTGCAATTAAGCTGAGGGAGAGGAATATGTATCTAGGCACAGAGATGAAGGGATGGTTATTCAAATAAAGACAAACATATCAATAAAAGAAGGGGGGGTCAGAGGTTAGTCGGAAATCAGAAGGGAAATAGAGGAATGCATATAGGTGAATAAAACAATAGCATACAGGGCTAGCAAAACTACACTTTAGCATGACAGACAAGATATAAAGGCAAGAAAATATTCAATGCACACAGGATATATAAAATAAATGTACAGGGTTATTAAATTAAATTTAAAAGATGCTGTGCAGGATAGAGTCTTAGTTTGATCTTCCAGAAGGCTACCTTTGCTTATTGTAGATGATCAGCTGATGGAGCACTGACTTTTTTACAGCAGTATTGGGGCTTGATAGTTTGGAAATCAGACTTTGCTTATTGCAGATTATCAGCTGATGGAGCACTGGCTTTCTTACAGCAGTATTGATAATATATGTAGCCCACTTATAGGCAGACAAGACTCACCCAGAAATAAAGGAGAATGCATGAACTACTCTGCTTACCAGCGCCAGTAAAAAGGGAGGCTCACCCCAAACCGGACTACTAGGTAATAAACCTGACCGGCTGAGCCCTCTTAAGGTTTGCACTAACCTGTAGCCGGTCCCTGAGACAGGCAGTAAATGATAGGCAGATAGCTGAAGAAATTCCACAATTTATCACAGCACTGGGTGAGTATGACCACACAGTAGAAAACTCCTATACACACTCAAGGTTTAAAATGGCCGCCGGGATTCTCACGATGCGAAATCCAAGATGGCCATTGAAAAGGCCACGAATCTGCAATAGGGTTTGCGGGAAAAACCCACAAGCGAAATAGACTTAAAAACCCACGAACAGCGTAAACCGCGAATGCAGGTGTTTATGAACAACCATTCGCGGCAAAGATATCAACCCAATGGGAAATCACCCACTGAACATGTATGACTGTTCGCATTTGGTGAGTAGATAAGCGAATGCTGGTGCTCGCGAACGACCATGCGTTCACGGGAAAAGCCAGCAAACACGAACGTGTACATTACGTTAAGCGTTCGGTGGATGAAACGGCCCGAACAAGCGAACATTGCCACACAGACGCATGTGGTGCGCGAACGCCTAACGGGCAGGAAAGCCTTACAGGCACTTTACGGTCACCATAGTGGGAGTGCCGTGCCATGCCGTGAGGTTTCTCCAAAGTGGCGAGTGTAGCCGCAGAGGGGCAGTAATATACCCAGATGGATCAGTACTGTCAGTATAAGCCCGAAGAAAACAAAATCTGTGGAGAAAACTAGAGCGGGGGAAGAGGGGAGGGAAGGGTAGGAAAAAGTAAGGCTAGTCCCTCAGACAGCATAGAAGAAGAATGCAGGATATCGCCCAAGCCCCACAAACATTATCTTAAAATCATATACCTGAAACACAGCAATATAAATCACAATAATTCTAAGACAAGCCAGTGACAATGTGAGGCACACAATATTCTGACCTGACTTGTGATGGAGCAGCAAAGAAAGAGGAAGTGCCTTACTGGGAGGAGCTTGTTATACACCCTGCTTGACTCATATTGGTCATTTGTTTTTTCTATGTTCTTTGCTGCTATGGAGTAGTAAAGGAAGTTAATGCAAAATATGAAGCCTCCTGTCAGGTGGTAAAATTACTTTTATAACATCTATTAACAACTTAAATTGATCATAACACAACTTTACAAATAATTTTAACAAACATACAAAATGTCAATCTGATTTCTAAAATAAAGTATCTATGTCCCTCTATCAAAATTAGGACGTGTTCCGGTGAACTGCACGTTTCTCAGAGAGAGTGCACTAAGATTATTATTCAAAAGCTAGTTCCTTTTTGGACTCAGACATGGAATGGAGAAATAACACGATATGAGTTTCTCTTCTACAATGAAAATATATTTTATTGTCAGCACTGCACCTCATCCCATTGTGGCTTAGGTAGCCTTGGAACATTAGGGGTACATTGCTGTCTGATACTTCTCCCATGGTTGATCCATTGCACAACGTAGCTGTAGCTAGTGAGAGGGTTATCATTGCTCCTCTAATAATTAGGTACAAATCCTCTCCAGAATAGAATACAAATATATAGCTGCAAACAATAAAACTGAAAACAGTAAGAACTAGTGGAAAATATAATAATTCAGCTTCATTGTGAATATAACTCACTTACTACAAAGCCTGCGTTTCAACTCTATAATAAGAGCAAAGTAAGTTTACCATAGCATGTAGTTTTAAGCAGCTCCTTCCTTCTTTATGGTCACCCCCAGGGCCGGATTAACATAGGGGCTGATGGAGCTGCAGCTCCAGGCCCATTGAATAGGCCCATTTTAAAAAAGAAAATATTTTTTTTTTTTTTTTTTTACACACACCACGCTTAGGTTTGCCACCTGACTGGTATTTTACTGGCACAGCTGGTATTTGAATCTGCCTGGCCATGCCGGTATTGCAGTAATACCGGCAATACAAATGCAGGTATTTTTCTCAGAATAAATGGAGATTACCAGCACCGGCCAGTAGGGGTCACTGTGTGTGGAAAGAGGCAGGGATAGGAAGTTACAGCATATCCCTGCCTCTCTCTACTACTCACTGATCCGTGGGGGAGCAGCAACACAGCACAGAGAGTACATACAACAGCTCTACAGCTCAGGTAAGTGAGGGATGGGGGGAAAGGCAGCAGGGACACATGGGGACACTGAGACACTAGGGGACATATGGGGACACTGAGATTCTAGGGGACACAGACACTAGGGGACACATGGGGACACAGACACTAGGACACATGGTGACACAGACACTGGGAGACACTTGGGGACACTGAGACACTAGGACACATGGGGATGCTGAGACACATGGGGACACTGTGAGACATAGGGACATTGGGAGACACCGAGACATTGGGACACGGAGACACTATGTGTCCCATGTCTCTCAGTGTGCCTAGTGTCCCCATGTATCCAAGTGTCCCTATATGTTCCAGTGTTTCCCTAATGTCTATGTCCACAACTGTCCCCATGTCTCCCAGTGTCCCCAAGTGTCTGTCTCCCAGCCAGTGTCCCCTAGTCTCCCAGTGTCTGTGTTCCCATGTCTGTGTCCCTAGTGTCTTAGTGTCCCCAAATGTTTCAGTGTCCCCATGTCTCCCAGTGTCTGTCCCTAGTGTCAGTGTCCCCATTTCTCCCAGTTTCCATAAATGTCTCAGTGTCCCCATGTCTCCCAGTGTCCCCGAGTCTCTGTGTCCCCAGGTCTCTGTGTCCCCATGTCACTAGGATACTGGGGACACACTGAGACATTGGGACACTGGGAGAAATGGGGACACTGGGAGACTAGGGGACTGGGGACTGGGGACTAGGCGACATGGGGACACTGACACTGTGATACATAGGGGTGACTTGCAAGACTGAGACACTGGGAGACAGGGAGACACTGGGAGCAATCCATCTATACAGCAGAATCAAACTGTGAGTAGTTTGTTGGTGATTTTACAGAATTTTCTCTGATGTCACTCCTTGTGATTTACATCATGTGATGTCACGCATAACTAATTAATTATAAAAATGATTAAGGCTGGTATTTTTTTTCCAAGAAAGGTGGCAACCTTAACTACTCCACATACTCTTGCTTAAAGGAGCACTATAGGGCTGAGACTGTCAACTAGGCAGATCAGGGGCAGAGCCAGCACAAGTCCAATATAGCTCTGGCCAATCAGCATCTCCTCATAAAGATAAATTGAATCAATGCATCTCTATGAGGAAAGTTCAGTGTCTGCATGCAGAGGGTAGAGACACTGAATGGCAGTGCTGCACACTAGGCAGTACTGCCCCAGGAAGCACCTATAGCAGCCATCTAAGGAGCGGCCAGTGGAGTTATTTTCTCTGAAAAGACAGTGTTTACTGCAAAAAGCCTGAATAGAATGATTTTACTTACCAGAAAAAAAATACAATAAGCTGTAGTTGTTCTGGTGACTATAGTGTCCCTTTAATTTTGGAAGCTTAAGAGGGATGTATGGGAACAAAACTTGTGTGGACTGGCTGACAATAAAATTAGTTTAGGTAATGCAGACGTTGGTCTCGCTAACACTGTGGCATGTCCCCTTTCTTCTACACTCACTACATACACCTTTTCTCTGTCTCAGACTATACACCAGGAACTTCTGCCTGCTAGTAAGAAGGTAAGGAGACAAGTGGACCAGCGAGTGCTAGGGGACAGTCCTTAGAAAGCATGGAGTGAGCGCATCATAGTATGCCCTTAGTTTGACAGCCTGCAGGATTGGCAGGAAGCCAGACATGCATTCATGCCAGATTGACCTTCCAATTCTTTGAACAAACTGGCCCCCTTTTTGACATGTTCTCCCCTTTTGGCAGGTCTGGTCACATGATTTGCACCAGTGGCACACCCTTTTACCCCACCATTGACTTCCAGCTTCACTGGACACTGCTGTTAGGGGGCATGGATTTACTTGAAAGATGAAAGCATAAATTAGAGAGAGATTAGCATAGAGTATGTGTTTTCTTATAGCGGCATCCTATGAGTTTCCCTCCAGCACCAACTCCATCAGATACATGACGCTTGGGAGGTATGATTGTTTTAGTGTTTTTGGTCGATAAGATTCCGTAATTAGGCCCATCATAATTGTCAGCACCAGGCCCACTGTGCCCTTAATCCGGCCCTGGTCACCCCACATGGTATAGCTCGGTATACAGGAAATTAAATGTTGTCATAAGCAGTACACAATTTATTAAACATAGCATATAAAATATTACATTTAAATTAAAATGAGTTAGTTTAAAGTCACTAGGCTGATATTGGTGCTCTGTGATTAAATTATCACATCTTACATTTTCATCCATAGCCTAGCATATTAGTGGTGACATTAGTACACATTGACTATTGTCAACTTGCAGTCTTTTTGAAAGAGTGAATGCCCCTTATGTACTGCATTCTAGGTCATGCTATCAACAATCCTGCAATAAGCTTTGAACCATGGCCATCTTTAGCATAATGGCATTTTTGACATTAAAAATTATTACTCACATATAAGTGTCAAGCCCAAAAATGTAAACTTAAAAATGAGTCAAATTCAAAATCTATCATATTTTGATAAATATTAAATGCAAATGTATATTTGCTTTTCTAAAATGACTCAAAATAATATAGAAATAAAAAGAAATGTAAAAATAAAAAAAGAGAAAGGAACCATATTTCTAGTAAATAACATATTTTAAATTGGTTTATTGCATGTTTATAATGTAGTATATACCAGATGTTTACAAATCTGAAATTGAATAATGGATTGCTTTTAAAATGCATAGTGGAGTATATTAGTACGTACAAGTAAAATGTCTATTAAAGCACCTATACAAATACATAGGAGAATAATGCAATCATAAATGCAAGAGAAAAAGAAGAGAAGGAGAAAAAAAGAGGAAAAAAGAATACCCAGGTGGAAAAAGAGACAAAGAAAGAGTGGAGGAAAGGCTGACTTTTTGGATAGAGATCAGTCCTAAAAAGAGAGATACTGATAAAAAAAAACCCCACTAGAATGGTAGTATTGAAGAAGTGAAAGCAGAGACACAGGGGTGTAGCCCATGGAGCAGCACATCTTAGTTGAATAGGGCCTTAACAGAGCCTGAAGACGTTCATGTTTGGATTGGCTAATTATCTGTAGGAAAAGGTTACTGATTTCACATGGTTTGATTTCCTGTTGGTAATTATAAGGCATTTGATTTGATTAGTTAGCTACTTGTCATTGATTGCTGTTTAAATTAGCTATTGTTTGCAAATAAACAGAGGCCTACCCAGGTGTTAAACATTCCTAGTGGGTGGTGATTTTAGGAGTTATATAAGGGTTGTTGTCATTAGCTTGACTAATATAGCTTGGTTGCTTCATCTAAGTGTTGCTTCTAAGTGTGTAGTTGGAGATATTCTGGAGAGTTTTACAGAAGCTTCAACTGTCTAAGAGTTGTGCTAAGAGCTTTCTTTTCTACTGTTACAGGTAAGATTCATCTGTAGGAAAAGGTTACTGATTGCACAAGGTTTGATTTCCTGTTGGTAATTATAAGGCATTTGATTTGATTAGTTAGCTACTTGCTATTGATTGCTGTTTAAATTAGCTATTGTTTGCAAATAAGCAGAGGCCTTCCCAGGTGTTAAACATTCCTAGTGGGTGGTGATTTTAGGAGTTATATAAGGGTTGTTGTCATTAGTTTGGCTAATATAGCTTGGTTGCTTAATCTAAGTGATTTAAATTATTCACCTTATTGGAATGGCAGACTTAGTTCAGTGTAATAGTTGCTATGCATTTGTTTCACGTTCCACTTTTTGGAGGTTTGGTTGTTGTCTAATCTGTAGACAGTTCTCTATCTTGCGGCAGGAGATTGTATTCTTGAAGTCTGAGATTTGTAAATTATCTGGTAAACAAACTCAGACTGGAACTGCTGCAAAGCCACTGCCGCAGAGACATACTAGGAATGGCAGATGGATTACTGTAGGATCTGGTAGACTTAGAGTTGTGGATAAAAGGCATATTGCACAGTCTGTTGCTCTACATAATTCATTTTCTGCACTTTCATAGTGTAATGGTGTTGTGGAGAGAGGCACTGAGGCTAGTGGTGTTGTGGAGAGAGGCTTGGACACTATGGTGAGGCCTAATAGAAAGCAGTTGTTGTTGGGGGATTCCATCATAACAGGTGTGGAGATGGACAATGGTGGTCTTGTGAGGTGTCTTCCCGGAGCTACTGCTCACAGAGACAGGAGACGTATCTGTAATATTGTTAAGCGAGCAAAGCAGGAAGGGGAACTGGATGTACTTGTCCATCTAGGGACAAATGACTTGGCTTGCAATGAGGTTTCAGAGGTTAAGGAAGTTTTTAGTGTTTTTGCCAATGGTATACGGCAGGTTGCTTCCACACTGTCATTCTCTGAAGTTCTGCCTGTGCATTAAATTCAGAATGACAGACAGATGCGTATTAGGGACTTTAACTTGTGGCTTGGTGAATGGTGTCGGGAGCAAGGATTTGGCTTTATTTCTCATGGTAGCTCTGTTTGGAATGGAAATAACCTGTACAAAAAAGATGGTTTGCATCTTTCTCAAAAGGGAACAAATGTTCTCGGTGAGCAGTTCAGAGATTTTGCTAGGATGTATTTAAAATAGGAGGGGGGCAAAAGGGTGATAAAACATCAATCCAACTGTCCCCCAAAACAAGGACAGAAGATGCCTGTTGCAAGTGTGTTAAAAAATAAGCTTAGAGTCATGTCTACAAATGCTTGCAGTTTAGGGAATAAGATCCATGAACTTGTGGTAATAATGGCAGCTGATAGTGTAGATTTAGTCGCTGTTACTGAGACATGGTATGATGAGAAAAATGACTGGGACATAGCAATGCCAGGGTACTCTTTATATAGAAAAGACAGGGAAGGCAAGAAAGGGAGAGGGGTGGCCCTGTATGTGAAGGATAGCATAAAATCTAGCCTAATAAAAGTTAGTGAGGCGAACATAGAGTCCGTTTGGGTTACGTTAGAATTTGGTAATCACACAGTAACTCGTGTAGGTGTGATTTATAGGCCCCCAGGACAAATAGAAGAGTTAGATAATCTACTAGTTGAGGAAATAGCTAAAATGACAATGAATGGGGAAGTAATCCTCACGGGTGACTTTAATCTTCCTGATGTGAATTGGAAAACAAAAATAGCTGCTTGTGCCAGGAGCACACATATTCTAAACTCCCTACTGGGATTGTCTCTAAAACAAGTAATTGAGGAGCCAACTCATAAAGAGGCCATACTAGATTAAGTGTTTACAAATGGAGATTTGGTATCAGATATTACTGTAGGTGAAAGTTTAGGATCCAGTGATCATCAGTCAGTGTGGTTTAATATAAGAACAGTGACTGAGTCACACCACACAAAAACAAAAGGTTTAGATTTTAGAAAACAGACTTTTCTAAAATTAGAATGTGTGTAAAGGAGTCATTATCAGCCTGGATCAATTTAAATGAAGTCCAAGAGAAATGGGATTATTTAAAAGTTGCACTACTGAAGGCAACAGAAAATTGCATTAGGCTTGTCAGTAAAAGCAAATAATTCAAGAAACCACTGTGGTACTCCACAGATGTGGCCAAAATAGTTAAAAACAAAAAATTAGCATTTAGTAATTATAAAAAAAAAAACCCAGAGTGAGGAAGATTGCTGTTTAAATTAGCTATTGTTTACAAATAAGCAGAGGCCTTCCCAGGTGTTAAACATTCATAGTGGGTGGTGATTTTAGGAGTTATATAAGGGTTGTTGTCATTAGTTTGGCTAATATAGCTTGGTTGCTTAATCTAAGTGTTGCTTCTAAGTGTGTGGTTGGAGATAACCTGGAGGTAATCTGAGGTATTCTGGAGGATAAATAAAAAGATAAGATTTGTTTGATTTAAATTATTCACCTTATTGGAATGACAGACTTAGTTCAGTGTAATAGTTGCTATGCATTTGTTTCACGTTCCACTTTTTGGAGGTTTGGTTGTTGTCTAATCTGTAGACAGTTCTCTATCTTGCGGCAGGAGATTGTATTCTTGAAGTCTGAGATTTGTAAATTATCTGGTAAACAAACTCAGACTGGAACTGCTGCAAAGCCACTGCCGCAGAGACATACTAGGAATGGCAGATGGATTACTGTAGGATCTGCTAGGCTTAGAGTTGTGGATAAAAGGCAGATTGCACAGTCTGTTGCACTACATAATTCATTTTCTGCACTTTCATAGTGTAATGGTGTTGTGGAGAGAGGCACTGAGGCTAGTGGTGTTGTGGAGAGAGGCTTGGACACTATGGTGAGGCCTAATAGAAAGCAGTTGTTGTTGGGGGATTCCATCATAACAGGTGTGGAGATGGACAATGGTGGTCTTGTGAGGTGCCTTCCCGGAGCTAATGCTCACAGAGACAGGAGACGTATCTGTAATAGCATAAAATCTAGCCTAATAAAAGTTAGTGAGGCGAACATAGAGTCCGTTTGGGTTACGTTAGAATTTGGTAATCACACAGTAACTCGTGTAGGTGTGATTTATAGGCCCCCAGGACAAATAGAAGAGTTAGATAATCTACTAGTTGAGGAAATAGCTAAAATGACAATGAATGGGGAAGTTATCATCATGGGTGACTTTAATCTTCCTGATGTGAATTGGAAAACAAAAATAGCTGCTTGTGCCAGGAGCACACATATTCTAAACTCCCTACTGGGATTGTCTCTAAAACAAGTAATTGAGGAGCCAACTCGTAAAGAGGCCATACTAGATTTAGTGTTAACAAATGGAGATTTGGTATCAGATATTACTGTAGGTGAAAGTTTAGGATCCAGTGATCATCAGTCAGTGTGGTTTAATATAAGAACAGTGACTGAGTCACACCACACAAAAACAAAAGTTTTAGATTTTAGAAAACAGACTTTTCTAAAATTAGAATGTGTGTAAAGGAGTCATTATCAGCCTGGATTAATTTAAATGAAGTCCAAGAGAAATGGGATTATTTAAAAGTTGCACTACTGAAGGCAACAGAAAATTGCATTAGGCTTGTCAGTAAAAGCAAATAAAACAAGAAACCACTGTGGTACTCCACAGATGTGGCCAAAATAGTTAAAAACAAAAAGTTAGCTTTTAGTAATTATAAAAAAAAACCCAGAGTGAGGAAGACAAAATGATCTATAAGATCAGGCAGAAAGAGGCTAAGCAAGTTCTAAGAGCTTCCAAATCACACACAGAAGAGAAAATAGCACAGTCAGTAAAAAAGGGGGACAAAACTTTTTTTCGATACATAGATGAGGAAAGAAAAGTAAAACAAGGATTAGTTAGATTAAAAACAAAAGAAGGAAGGTATGTAGAAGAGGATAAAGGTCTAGCTGACTGCCTCAATTAATATTTTTGTTCGGTATTTACAGATGAAAATGAAGGAAAGGGACCTCAGTTAAGAAAAAGGATAACTTAGTCATTTATTACACGTGAGTTTACAGAGGAAGAGGTTCTATTTCAACTGTCAAAAGTAAAGACAAATAAGTCAATGGGACCTGATGGAATACACCCAAAGCTATTAAAAGAGCTTAGTGGTGTACTAGCAAAACCATTAACAGCTTTATTTAACCAATCATTGTTAACAGGGGTAGTCCCAGAAGATTGGAAGTTAGCGAATGTTATGCCCATTCACAAGAACGGTAATAGGGAGGAGTCAGCCAACCATAGGCCAGTAAGCCTTACTTCAGTAGTGGGGAAAGTGATGGAAACCATGTTAAAGGATAGGATTGTTGAACATTGAAAAACACATGGATTTCAAGATCAGAGACAACATGGGTTTACTTCAGTGAGATCATGCCAAACTAATCTTATTGATTTTTTTGATTGGGTAACTAAAATGATAGATCAGGGTGGTGCAGAAGACATTGCTTACCTAGATTTCAGTAAGGCTTTTGACACTGTTGCACATAGAAGGCTTATCAATAAACTGTAATCTTTAAGTTTGGATTCCAATAGTAGGACGCCCAATAATATCTGGAATTGATTCTATTTCATCCAAAATGTATCGACACCTTGCTAAAACCTTTGGTTAGCAAGACTCCAGCACATTTAAAAGACACCAGTCACGTCCTACAGCTCCTGAATATGATCCAGTGGAAAGACCAGTACCATCTAGTCACTAGTGACGTTACATCTCTATACAGCATTATCCCTCATGAGATCTTAAAGCAGTCAGATATTTTTTAACCAAATCAAATTTTAAGGAAGATCAGATAGAATATATTCTAGAAGGGATTTTATTGATCTTAACGCACAATTATTTCTGGTTCCAAGACACTTTATTTACAGATTCGAGGTACGGCGATGGGCACCAAATTAGCACCCAGTTACGCTAACCTTTTTATGGCGTATTGGGAGGAGAAACATTTTCTCAACTCATCCATGGGTGACGAATTTGGTGTCCTATCGCCGATATATAGATGATATACTCTTTATCTGGAACAGCTCTATTAAAGTTTTAGAATTGTTTTTATCTTTTCTTAACAATAATGAATGGGGAATTATTCTTACTACGACCCATAGTTCAACAGATATCAATTTTTTAGACCTTCATATTTTTATAGAGGATAATTTTATTAAGACCAAAAACTTTTTCAAACCTGTTGACGCCAAAGGATACATTGACCAAAATAGCTGTCACCATAAGCCAAGGTCAATTTTTAAGAATAAAACGTAATTGCTCAGACGATAGAGGCTTTTTGAACCAAGCCGGAAAGATTAGTAAGGCTTTTGACACTGTTGCACATAGAAGGCTTATCAATAAACTGTAATCTTTAAGTTTGGATTCCAATATTGTTGAATGGGTAAGGCAGTGGCTGAGTGACAGGCAACAGAGGGTAGTAGTCAATGGAATATATTCAAAGCTTGGTCTTGTCACCAGTGGGGTACCTCAGGGATCTGTACTTGGACCCATTCTCTTTAATATTTTTATTAGTGATATTGCAGAAGGTCTTGATGGTAAGGTATGTCTTTTTGCTGATGATGCTAAGATATGTAACAGGGTTGATGTTCCAGGAGAGATAAACCAAATGGCAAATTATTTAGGTAAATTAGAAAAATGGTCAGAATTGTGGCAACTGACATTTAATGTGGATAAGAACAGTAAAAACCCAAGGGCAGAGTACAGAATATTTGATAGAGTTCTAGCCTCAACATCTGAGGAAAGGGATTTAGGGGTGATTATTTCTGATGACTTAAAGGTAGGCAGACAATGCAATAGTAGGTGGAACACTTTGAGCGAATCTGTAGAGAAAATATATCGCATAGGGTAATACAGTAGGAGTGAAATAAATAATATAGGATCAAATATTGATACTCACAAACATGGAGCCAAATAAAATCATAAGGCTCTCATGAGTTGCACAAGAGGACTCTTTAAGGACGTCCTCAATCCTGCTTCCTGATGGAATTAGTGGAAGTAATAGATGAAAAGATGTTTTTTCAGAGATAAACAATTCTTTATTGAAAAAATAAGCACATATGGCTATATGCTTAGATGAATAAAGAGATATATGATGTATATCTATATATGGGTACTGTCGATGATCAGACCCAAAACTTAAAGTCCAGATAAAAATAAGTCCAATATGTAAAAAAGGTCCAAATGGTACCTTGGTAGCTTCTGTATTAGTACTGATACGCGTTTCGCCCCAATGGGGGCTTCCTCAGTCAGTGTGGTGTTGTGGTGAGTCTTCTTGGCTTTATGTACCTGGTTACTGGCGTTCATTTCCGGATTCTGCTCTTCTACTCATTACTTCTGGGTTTCGGCATTGTGCGCACGTGGAACGCAACGTGCATTCCAATTTGCACGTTGTGCGCTCCACTTCCGGGTCGCACAGGGTGACGTATCAATTATTGCGACACTTGCACCTCTGGAACGCACAGCGTATCTAATGTGCATTCCAAATGAATAATCTCTATCCAAATTATAAACGGTATAGGTACAGTTATAAATATTATAGTTTCATATTGTTTACTATTTACAGAGGACGATAGCAGTAATAAAACTGAGTTATAATTACATGTGATTTTATAACTGAATATTGTCTTTCCCTGGATATTAAAATGTATTGTAAAGTGTGTCTTCTGTATCTATACGAGAGTGCATTTCCTCAAAATAATCTTATTGATACAATATTAATTTAAATACAAATGTATAAAACATGATATACCAAGATAACTATAAAATAAGAATATATTAGTACTGAAAATAGTATTTAGTCCTAGACTTAATTGCCACATATTTAAATATGGGAATCAAGGGTCTAAAGGTATAGTAGATGAATATGAATATAAAAATAATTATTTCAATATTTGTCTGGTCCCCTGAAAAAAACAAATCTTAAAAATAGACCAAATATTTAAAAAAAGTGACATAACTCGAAATCTGAATTAAGGCTATGTGGTATTAAAGTATTAAAATTAAAAATAAACTTAATTTCCTCCTTTCCTAATTTGGTAATATAATCTCCACCTCTCCAATCTTTTTTCACTAATTTAAGGGGGCAAAAAAAGAGATTTTCTGGGTTTTGGTTGTGGTGTATCTTGAAATGGTTAGAGACGCTGTGAGTTTCTAGTCCCTTTTTTATATTTCTTATGTGTTCTGAAATCCTCACATTAACACATCTGATAGTCCGTCCTATATATATCAAGTTACATGGGCACTTCAGGAGATATATAACCCCTTTGGATTAACAAGTTAATTGGTCTTTAATAGAAAATGTAATGTCTGTAAATTCCTTGATTTCTGTTATATGTCTTTTTGTGCTCTGAGTGGTTCTACATGCTAGGCAGGATCCACATCCGAAGAAACCTTTTGTTTGATTTATAAAGTGCTTTGGTATATGAGGTTCTTTGCTGCTGTGTACTATTGTTCTTTTCAGATTTGTGGCCCCCCTATAAATCTTTGGTTTTATAGGTAACACTTTCTTAAGTATTGGATCATCTTGTAAGACGTGCCAGTACTTCCTGATAGTCCTGTTTACCTTTTTACTATTGCCGTTAAAATTGCATATAAAGAGGGCATCAACAGGTTTGAAAAAGTTTTTGGTCTTAATAAAATTATCCTCTATAAAAATATGAAGGTCTAAAAAATTGATATCTGTTGAACTATGGGTCGTAGTAAGAATAATTCCCCATTCATTATTCGGATAGAGATTATTCATTTGGAACGCACATTAGATACGCTGTTCGTTCCAGAGGTGCAAGGATTGCAATAATTGATACGTCACCCTGTGCGACCCGGAAGTGGAGCGCACGACGTGCAAATTGGAACGCACGTTGCGTTCCACGTGCGCACAATGCCGAAACCCGGAAGTAATGAGTAGAAGAGCAGAATCCGGAAATGAACGCCAGTAACCAGGTACATAAAGCCAAGAAGACTCACCACAACACCACACTGACTGAGGAAGCCCCAATTGGGGCGAAACGAGTATCAGTACTAATACAGAAGCTACCAAGGTACCATTTGGACCTTTTTTACATATTGGACTTATTTTTATCTGGACTTTATGTTTTGGGTCTGATCATCGACAGTGCCCATATATAGATATACATCATATATCTTTTTATTCCTCTAAGCATATAGCCATATGTGCTTATTTTTTCAATAAAGAATTGTTTATCTCTGAAAAAACATCTTTTCATCTATTACTTCCACTAATTCCATCAGGAAGCAGGATTGAGGACGTACTTAAAGAGTCCTCTTGTGCAACTCATGAGAGCCTTATGATTTTATTTGGCTCCATGTTTGTCAGTATCAATATTTGATCCTATATTATTTATTTCACTCCTACTGTATTACCCTATGTGATATATTTTCTCTACAGATTCGCTCAAAGTGTTCCACCTACTGTATGTATTTATATTTTGATATTTAGAGTGGGATAAGGGGTTCCCACTCAGGTGGTTTATAGCACTTGTTGCTAACACTTTTTCCCCACTTATTGTGCATTGTTTTTCTTCATTTTATAGACAATGTAATAGAGCAGCAGGAAATGCTAGCAGAATGCTTGGTTGTATAGGGTGAGGTATTAGCAGTAGAAAGGGGAAATGCTCATGCCATTGTACAGAACACTGGTGAGACCTCATTTGGAGTATTGTACACAGTACTGGAGACCGTATCTTCAGAAGGATATTGATACCTTAGAGAGAGTTCAGAGAAGGGCTACTAAACTGGTTCATGGATTGCGGGATAAAACTTACCAGTAAAGGTTAAAGGATCTTAACATGTATAGCTTGGAGGAAAGACGAGACAGGGGGGATATGATAGAAACATTTAAATACATAAAGGGAATCAACACAGTAAAGGAGGAGACTATATTTAAAAGAAGAAAAACTACCACAACAAGAGGACATAGTCTTAAATTAGAGGGACAAAGGTTTAAAAATAATATCAGGAAGTATTATTTTACTGAGAGGGTAGTGGATGCATGGAATAGCCTTCCAGCTGAAGTGGTAGAGGTTAACACAGTAAAGGAGTTTAAGCATGCGTGGGATAGGCATAAGGCTATCCTAACTATAAGATAAGGCCAGGGACTAATGAAAGTATTTAGAAAATTGGGCAAACTAGATGGGCCGAATGGTTCTTATCTGCCGTCACATTCTATGTGTCTATGTTTATGTTTCTATCTGGGATAGGCAGGCCATCTTAAAAAGTTTCCCTTCTAATGCTTTCCCAGAGACCTTGTTGTTGTCCCTCCCACCCTCTCTAATTTTGTGTTAAGTTTGAAGTTATCCTGGTCACAGCGTTGTGGGGCTGGATAGCTAAATTGGCGGGTGGATTTTTCATAAAAGTAAGTATGTGGTTTAAAAGTTGGTATGGTAGGGTTTAAGCTTTTCTGTGGCTCAGAACCTGGGGGTGCAGGGGTATCTCGCCTACACTGGATCATTTGGGCAAGCTGGTATACCTTAGCGTTGAATCAAACGAGTGGGGCAACCTTGGATATACAGACCAGTGGGAGGCAGATATATGGGAGGTATTAGAAGGCACAGATTGACAGGACATATTGTAGGCTACCACTCAGTCTTCCATCTGTGCAACCCTCCAGCGGCAATCTTTTAAGACAAACAATTTCTCCAGTAAAACAATTTCACATGATACTAATGCTGATAGACACCTGCTGGCCCTCCTGTGGTGAAAGAGGACACTACATACAGATGTGGTGGTCCTGCCCCTCCATCCAAGGACAGTGGGCCAAGGTAGTACAACTTAGAACTAAAATAATGCACAGACAGTCTCCTTTCTCTTACCCGACCTGAGCAAAAAATACTCAATATGGCAGCTCATAGAGACTTAACCTAGAAATGGTCATGTCCTGAGGTGTCCCCTTCTGTTAAGCAGTTATTATTGAACTTTGTATATTTACATGTGACTTTATAAATTATTTTCTCAAAATAAAGAATAAAAAATAAAAAAAACACTGGCACTCTATCTTCATTATCACTGCCTTGGTACATCCAACTCTGTATATGTCAATAAAAAACTGGCAAACTCATAGGGCATTTTTTCTTGCTTAAAAAAAAAAAAAGAGCATTTCAATTGATACATATCTAATCTATTCAGACGTTACACAATGAAGAAAAAAAAATATTTATAAATATATCCACACATATATACACACACACTTAATAAAAAAGGTTTCTTCATTGCTCAACTTATCAATTTCTGGATATATTTCATATTCACCAGATTCACTATTCCCTGATGGTCTGTTCATGCTTTTGAGGTTCCCCTCCCCCCCTCGCAGAATGTACTGCGACTGTTTATTTTTCAACAGCAAGACATATGCTTTACAGAACTGTGTATGCTTTCATTAGGAGAATGTAACTGGATGAGTACCTCAAAAGGTCTCCACTTGAAAAATTTCCACAAAAAAAAAAATAAAAAAAAATATGAGAGCTCCTGTTATTAACAACCTACTCTACTGTGCTTTCTGTCAATCCCTTGCCATCTGTTTCACAAAGTTAGTTTCAGTCTGGAAGTTTTCGTTTAACCCTAAATGTTCTACAGTATTTATAGAACACAATTCAAGTGCACTCATACTTTTTTTTTTTTTTAACCCCTTAAGGACACATGACATGTGTGACATGTCATGATTCCCTTTTATTCCAGAAGTTTGGTCCTTAAGGGGTTAAAGGTTTCATTTTTATTGTAAGGTACATATTTGAGACATTTACATAAGTACAGATGTTTGTAACAGATTGGTAAACATGGAGTCACACATAATACTGGCATTGGTCAACAGTTAATGTCTAATCATACATTAATACCCATTGTGTTTCGTAGGTTAGAGGGCATATGTATCGTCGTATGTGGGCTGTGCACTCTCTTGAGATCTGAGGCCTTGGGGTGGGGGTCTCAGGGGTGTTGCCTCGTTGGTTGCTAGAAGCAGTGTGGTCATCTGGGGGTTCAGGGGACCTCTTTTTAACTTTGGCTGTATTACATGTATCGCATTAGCAACGGGTAGGAATCTATGAGGTTTGGTAGTCTGTTGACCTTACATAGTGTATTTGCATCCTTACTGGATTTTCTAGCTAGTCTTGGGGTATTATATATTCAGTATTACATTGTGGTTATGTTTTAGTATGTGATGTTTTGAGGGCGCCAATTGTATACCCAGGTAGGAGATGGTGTCTCTTCTCCACTCAAATGGATAGAGTGTCTTCCGGTCAGTGAGAGTGGTGCTTTCTAGATTCACTGGCAGCACCTGTGTTTTGACTACATTATTTTTGTGGTAGGATACTCGTCCGTAGTCATAGAGAAGTGTTAAGAGGCTTGGGAGGGATTCCGCCGGGTTGGTGAGGAGTAATAGCACATCGTCAGCAAAGAGGGCTATTTTTTGAGGACCTATTGGTGACAGCACTCTGGAAATGGAGTTGGCCCTCTTTATTTTGTGTATCAGGGGTTCGAGTGCTAATATGAAAATTAGGGGTGAGAAATGGCATCCCTGTCGGGTCCTGTTGGTAAGGGCGAATCATCTGGAAAAGAAGCCTGAGCTCATGACTGAGGCCCGTGGAGATGAGTACAAGGAAAAGAGACCAGTCACAAACATGGTCGGGAAAGTGTATCGGTGTAAAGTTTCTGTCATATACCTCCAATGGAGCCGGTCAAAGGCCTTTTCCACTTCTAGGGCGATCACTAGGCCTTGTTTTCTGTCGGTGGTCATGATTTCAAGTATGTCCTGTGCCCGTCTGGTGTTATCTTCCACCTGTAGGCCCGGGACAAACCCAGTCTGTTCAGGAGAGATAAGCTCAGAGAGCAGGGGGCGGATTCTATTAGCCACAACTTTTGCAAAGATCTTAGTGTCCACGTTCAACAGCGAAATTGGCCGGTAGTTTGCACAGGAGGTCGGTGGCTTGCCTGGTTTGGGGATTGTGACTATAGTGGCTTCGAGCATGTCCAGTGGTATTTGTCATGTCTCCAGGATATGGTTAAACAGGGCTGTCAGACGTGGGAGTAGTTGGTCCTCGAATACTTTGTAGTAGTGGGTGGAGAATCCATCAGGGACTGGGGCTTTGTATCGGGGTGGCATGCAGTGCTTTGAATATTTCGTCTCTAGTAATTGGTCTGTCCAGGTCTGTGGCTTGGCCGCTAGTGAGTTGGCAAAGCTCTATTCCTTCAAGAAAAGTAAGTATGTCGGAGTGTGTCGGTTGGTGTTGGGAGGTACAGTGATTCGTAGAATGCCGCAAACTCCTCAACCATCATTTTTGGTTTAATCAGTTTCCCCCCATTCTTGTCCAGTAGGTAGGGTATTCTCATCTGAGAGTTTTTCACTTTTAGTTGAGAGGCCAGGGGTTTTCCCACCCTGTTCCCTTGCTTATAGTAGTTGGCTTTTAGTTTACGTAGCGCTCTCTCTACTAGTTGTAATTGGTGGGTTTCCAGTTCAATCCTAAGTGTGTGTAGTAAGGATCTAGTACACAGTTGAAGTCTCCACAGAAAATCGTTTGGCCCTGCTTTATCTTGTCTAGTTTGTTCAGTGCTTTCCTAATAAAGTCATATTGGTTGGTGTTGGGGACATATAGGTTGGCTATGGTCACTAGGGTATCATTCAGCATTCCCACTAGTAGTAGGAGTCTCCCATCAGTGCTTTTGTATTCCTTCTCACATTGATAGGGTCAGTCTTTGTGGAACAGTATGCTAACACCCCTGGTTTTGTTGGGTGCTAACGTGTGATAAGTTAACGGGTACCTGGATGAGGAAAATCTAAGGGGGTTCAGAGCAGAGAAATGGGTCTCTTGGATACATGCAACAGATGCATGTGATGCATGCATTTGGCAGAAGATGAGCCTGCGTTTTTGCAGGGTGTTGAGGCCATGGGCGTTCAGGGATAAGACATTAAATTGTTGGGGGGGTGCCCTGAAGTGAACCCAGGAGCCAACACCCTGCCTGACTCCCTGTCAATGGCAACTGCAGAGGGCAATTCCCTGGTGCCCACATCACACGGCAGAGAGTGTCTCAGACATGTCTCAGGGTAGGTAACATAACAATGAAATAGAGATACAGAACAAAGGTATATACAACATAAACAGCTTAAGAGCATCATGGGGACACCCGCCATAGAGTGCATACCCCTCACTGCACGGGGGCATCACCGGTGGCAATTGTCTCAGTGGGGGAGAGGTGGTGGTCATGGTGAAGGCTTGTGTGAACAGTCGGACCGGGACATCTACTGAGGTGTCAGGGGGGGGTTTAAATCTACCAGGCCCCCTTTCACGTGCAGGGTGAGGGGTCCGCCACCACTGGGCAGGGCAGCTTCAGAGAAAAATAGGCATGTGCCCGGCATGGTTTTGTCTGGGGTATTCTGAGTTGTCCCAGGTAGGGTTGGAGGAGTGGGAAGCAGGGTATGGGAATTTGGGGAGAGGTCCCCTGAGAGAGAGAAGGTCCATCTCGGCTAGAGTTAGGCGTTGCCTAGTTTGATGTGTATTTTTATTTTTTATTGTGGCAAGTTTTTAGGTTTGGGTACCCGGTGTGCCCGATCTAGGCGTAGGTCAGCCTTTTCCAGCTTGGGCTGTATTGTGTGGAAGAGATTCTGGTGGTAGTCTGGTATCGCCTCGTTCGTGACGGACTCTGGGCACGCAGATGGCACTCATACTTTTAAACACATTGATAAATATATCATATCTCAATATTGTATATTTTAAAACATAGGTTATTGATATTCAAATGGTTATGAGCAGAGAAACAGCAACAGACAGACAGAGACAAATAGATAACTAGACCCTGAAAGATCATAGATCATGAAACATGAAGTATATGCAATCCCTTTCTTCTACAGTACTTTGAATTGTACTGTGCATGGTAAAAAGACTTCTGAAGGTACAAGCTGGTGATTTGCAAACATAAATTGAGACATTCCATCACATGGATTTTCTCCTAAGCTGAATGAATTACTTTGTAACCAAAATTGGTAATAAGAACCTTAATCAGAACCATCTTCCATGGCAGTCATATTTACTGCACACAACTGTGCATAATAAACAGTCCATTTAATTTTTTCAGTTAACGCTTCATACCATATTGAATTATAAGGTCTTGTAACTCCACTGACTAGGATAACATAAGTTTAGCTTATTGATGTTTACCCAGGAAAATACTCAACAATTAACACTGAATGGCAATCAACATGCAGAGGGAATCACCATTTGGTTCTCATGCTACATGTAGTTTTCAAAGCTTTAGTCTTATTTTAAGAATTTCTACATAATAGATAAATGCATTGTAATATATTGTGTTTTTGTATGTGTTTTCATGTGTGTATGTATACTGCTTTAAATAAGCATGAATGGATAACGTTTTAAAATTTTGGATTTTTGTTACCACATCCCTAGTCATCAGTGATATAAATGTGTGTAGGTTCTTGTGTATGTCTATGTGTAATATAAACATTGCCACTGTCTTGTGTTACTGTTTTTTGTTGTTGTTTTTTTTTTTTTAAAAAACCAGCAAGTATATTTACTCAAATGTTTTATTATGTATTCCAATTATAATTTATTAAAATTAATCTACAATTTAATTAAAAAAAATAGAGTATTCTTCCAAAACTCTACTGTTATATGTAAAAATTTGAACCATTCTCCATTTACCTATCCCTCCTTTTTGATGCCAGCCTTCATCCAGTGAGGTTTTTCTGAATGGTTCAGACAGTAAATGTTGCCCCCTGCTCTCTTCCCACATTGCATAGTGTGGCGAAACCAACCTCGCCACTGTACACTGGAGAAGCCTGGTTGCTCGCCTGCTCCCTTTAGACTATGGCCCTGCAGTTCAGACCTGTTATTTTCCCTGCTGAAAGGTTTATTCATGCCTTTCGGCCAGGGTGTTCGGTAGATTCAATCTACCGAACAAACTACTGAACGATGGACCACCTGGGAACTGGAGTGTGCCATCAATTGACCGCCCAGAAGCTGCGGTTAACCACAGCTTAATTGATGAACGCTGGGAGGCCTTTGTTCGGTTGCCGAACACAGGCAGCGGCCATTTTACCTCCCGAACGGCCAGCGGTGTTCAGCGCCTAAACTATGGAACTGAAAATGGACACTTAATTGCGCAAACACCGCTGAGCCACCAGCCTCCTTCCCTTCCCATTCAAGAGCGGAACCGAATGACTGTTCATTCGGTAGTTTAACCGGATGAACAGCATCACCCAGATAGCTAAGCCATGGAGCCTGTTCATGGAACGAAAAGACTATGTGAAGGACTTTGGCTCCATGGCGATTGAACTGTATGCATGTGATCTGAGCACCATTCGGTAATAATGTGCGCTCAGATCTGAGCTATCTGGGGATATGTAGAACATATATGTTTTATGTACTGAATGTAACTGTAGGTAATTTTATGTCTTTTACTGTTTGTTTTCTGCCATGTGGTTAATGGAGTTTTGCCTCTGTCTTTGGAGATAATTGAATTAGTTCCCAAATTATCTTCAGGGCAGAGAGGAGGGATTGTGATGCATTGTGGGATGGCTGAAATGTGTAAGTCTGTGATTGGTCCTTTTACCCTTTGTGTCCCAGTCTCCCATTTGTTCCCCTAGGGGAGTGTCCACCAGGTGGGAGACCTGCATAAAAGCCGGGCAGTTAGCCCCAGTAAATCAGTTCCTGCTTAACCCTCAAAGTGAAGTGTCGTCTCATTATTGGGGGGAGGATTTACTGTATGCTGTTAGAGACTGATTGCCAGGAGTGTAAGCCGCTTGGGCGCTTTTCCTGTTTGTCTGCTAGCAGCTATTTGTGTGTCTCCAGTTCGGGAGTTTGGAGTGCTACTTGGTATGCAGTTCGGGACTTTCGAGTATTCCCTTCGTTGCAGTTCGGGAGTTGGTGAATTCATGGGTTTGCAGTTCGGAAGATTGGTGCTTGCAGTAGCTGTCCGTGCAGCTGAAAAAGGGGAATATCGCCTAAACGGTTTTTAACCTCTTGTGGGCAAAACGGTCCATTACACATAGGATCAAGGAGAAAACTGGATGTTTTAGGTTAGGTGTTAAGTACAAATGATTAGCCTTTTTTGGAAGAAAAATGCAAGTTTCTGTATAGGTGGACCCACTCATACAATATATATGTTTGACAGATAGAGGCCGCTGGAGTTGTAAGGTTTGGCTAACCAATGTGAGTTATGAGCTCAGTCTTTTCTCACCCTAAATACCACCAGTGACAATCTTCATACTCATCATTGTCTGGTTGCTGGGTTTTGCAGTGTCTTTTGAAATATCCAAGTGTGTCTTTCCAGAAGGAAATTAAGATTGAGGTCACCAACCCAAGTATGAACCAATATAGTGCCTGCGGTCTTAATCCTCCAGTACTTTGCAAACATACATTCCAGCACAATGTCTGCCATTGTATCCATCAAATAATGTGCAGTCCACAGCCACTGTATGCTAGTGGCCCAGAAGAAATTACCTCCTCTGCCCCTATTGCCAATCCTCCCATGACAGGTTCCTTTGAGCATTCAGGAAACAGAGGTGTAGGGATCTGGGAAGACTGCAGTACTTCTGTTCAGGTTTCGTCAGTTTAACATTGTACTAGATATGTCATGCTTATTTCAATTAAGTGCTATAATTTCTTATTTTT
>OW240914.1:199549010-199565628 GCA_933207985.1 Pelobates cultripes
GTATGTGTGAGGGGTTAAGTGTGTGTATGAGGAGTGCAGTGTGTGTATGAGGGGCAGTGTGTTTGTGTGCAAGGGGTGCAGTGTGTATTGGGGCAGTGTGTTTATGTGTGAGGGGTGCAGCAAGTGTGTATGTGGGGGCAGTGTGTGTGTGTGAGGGGTGGAGTGTGAGTATGAGGGGGCACTGTGTGTGTAAGGGTGCAGCGTGTGTGAGGGGTGCAGTGTGTGTGTGAAGGGTGCAGTTTGTGTATGTGGGGCATTGAGTGTGTGAGGGGTTCAGTGTTTGTATGGGGCAGCGTGTGTGAGTGATGCAGTGTGTGCACTGGGACAGTGTGTGTTTGTGTTTGGTGCAGTGTGTGACTGTGTAGGGAGTTATTGTTTGTGTGAGGTGGTAGGTCGACAGATTAAAGATAATCTATACAAGTTATTTTTTCATTAAAATAAATAGATTTCATATCCCCCTCCCTTCTTACCTGTGGCTTGGGAGGGGGCACCATGCCCATTGTTCCATTGTTCCACAATGTTTCATTCCCTGGTGGTCCTAGTGGTGAGAGTGAACTCTAGCCTGCAACTCAGCTAGAGTTCACTCTCACGAGAACAGAGCGTTGCCATTTTAACCGCTGCAATGCTATGGGCTTGTGAGAGGAGAACCCGGTAAGAGCTCCCTCGGGTCCTCTTTAACTCCCTTGCTGGCGGGACATTTCTTTCCTTTAACAAACAATTTGTGCAGTTAAATGATTAGCTTGCTTTCAACCTTATAAAAATGTGGTAGGCTAAATCATTAGAAACTTATTCACAAACACTGCTAAATTGATCCTTAAAGGATCACTATAGGGTTAGGAACACAAACATGTAGCTTAACCCCTTAGCCTCCTCTGAATGGGTTAAAACTCACCTTATTTCCAACTCTCCATGGGTTATGCCAGCGCTGGCCCCGCCCCTTTGGTGACAGTCAAAATTGCTGATTTTTAGCCAATCCAATGCTTTTCCTGCAAGGGGGTGGGGCCAAACACTGTTTTGGCCAATCAGCACCTCCTCATACAGATGCATTGAATCAAGACGCTGAACGGCAGGGCTGCTTACTGTGCAGCCCTTAGCCAGGAAGCCCCTCCAGTGACCATCTAAGGAGGTGTCCCGGGGGCAATGTAGGTGTCCCAGGGGGCAATGTAAACACTGCCCTTTATCTAAGAAGGCAGTGTTTACATGAAAATGTCCGAAGGGAGCTATTATACTCACCAGAACAACTACATTAAGCTGTAGTTGTTCTGGTGACTATAGTGTCCCTTTAAATATCCTAGGTATGGTGCATTGCTTTCTTATATTACACCCACACATATTTGACCTTACCAAAATGCTTCTTTTTCAAGCCACAATGAATGATTTTTGGACAGTTAAAAAAAAACAAAAAAAAAAACTGTCCTTAGAGGACAAGTGGACTGCCCCAGTACTTCATTATTTAAAGATTGTGGCAAGAAAATACACATGCCGAGATCTCCAGTTTAGCAATGATACTGATTCTTCCAGGATTGTAGCTATCAATATCAGCCGACATGAGATCAATCTAAAACAAAATGCTGACAGACACTCACAGCGTTAGTAACCAAACTCTCTCTCACATACAAGGATCATGAGTGAGAAAGGAGGCAAAGAGAATACCGAAGAGTCTTCCCTTGTTTTCATAACACACTCTTTCCCAATAAGTGCAAAAAAAATAATTAATTAATAAAATCAATTATTTACTGTATAACTTAGTGACCAAAATGATTACTTTTTCTGTAACTTACAAGTATCCCTCTCATTCACTTGGAGATAAATGCCATGACATGTGCACAGTCGTTATTCGGCATGTGCTATGTAAACCCCTCAAACTTAAATAAAACACAGACACCAATTATTCTGTTGGAGTATAAAGTCCACAGCTTTATAAAATTATTATATATATAAAAGTAACAGATTTAGGGTCATTGTCACAAGTAATATGTTACGATCTCCCCCGCACAATACCCCTGACAATGACCCTACTAATGAACAATAAATAACATATAACTTATAACACATGGCCTACCAAAGAGGCCCCACATCTATATGGTTAACTGTAGGGGTGTACCCAGACACCCCTAGATTCGTAGCCACCAATGAGCTCGAACCTACCAAACACTTATTTCACTCTGGCCTACTCCAGCCTAGACCTTGGCCTGTCCACTTCCTATTCCACCTAAATCCTATTTAACCAAGCCCTTTTCCCGCCGCTGTGACCAAACGGGAAACTACCCCAAATCCCAGGGAGGGTGGGAGGGACAACTAACAGGTAAGTAAGGGTCAGATTAAAATGGCCACCCACTAAGATGGCCGCTATTTAAACGCCTACTCTCCACCCCCAAGCTACATTATCCTAATCCAGCCCTTATAATTAAACTCCACCTGCCCACTCCCCACTGCGTTGTTCCATGGGCTTCATTAATACCCTCTGTTTCTGATGCTGCTGTTAGGACTGCCTTCATGTTTGTCCTAGTTGGTACATGAGCTTTAGCATTACCTAGATGAACTAGTTAGCTACTTTTCTACTTGTTGGTCTGGAAGATCTTTATTACTTTATAAATATTTGAGATGCTTTCATCATCCTGTAGTACAGTGACAAAAGATTACTCCTAAATTTCATCCCTTCCTCTAAAAAAAAAAATAAAATAAAAAAAATCCCATCCTCCTGAAGCTATTCTGTGGTGAAGGAGAGTCCATGTGATTGTGATAGTTTAAGATACATGAAGATGAAACTAGCAACTTCCCCACATTTTCCTATACTCCAATATTCCCACCATTGGATAATTAAGTAAGCAATTGTGAAAATATTAATATTGAGGGATTTAAGACTTCATAATAAAAGACGATACTATATAAATCCACAACATTGAGGAGCATTCATTTCCACTAATGAACATCTTAAAACGATGCATTTTTTTTACTTGACCTTTCCACATTATAGTTATGGTTCATGTTAGGGTTAGTGTGTTAGAGTAAGTGTTATAGGTAGTGTTGACATTAGTGTTAGAGCCAGGACAAGGGTTAGTGCAAGAGTTACTTTAATCTTAGGGCAGCATTGGAATATACTGCTTAGTAGAGTGCTGATTAAAAATAGCAGCAACTGCATAGAGCAGTATTTATATAACTCACTATTCTTGGGCAGACAAGAATATGCATGTCCATGAGCATAAGGGTCCCACACTGCACAGTGGAACTTAAAGCGGCAACGTCATGCCAAACTTACCTTTCTTTAATCGATTCCTCTTCTCTGCCTTTCTCAGGATGTGTTTTTCATTTCTTCCTGTCTGCTCTAGTTTTCTTTAAAACATAAGACATAGTAGAGACTACTTGTCTCATGGAGGTTTCCTACGCCTGACCATTTTTGACCAGCGGAGGAGCAAAGTGTGCTTCATTTCCGGTGGTCGGAGCAATTTTTCCCAAATTCTCACCTTTCCTCCGTGTTCCTGTGAAGCATCCTTTCACTATTCCCGAACGCCCTGTCATTTAGACATTCGTGTTAGGACGCAATTCGGGACTTTGTTCAGATCAGAATTTAATTCAAATGAATGAAACTCCAATCATATTCGGGCCGCTGCTGCATCTTGCAGCCGCTTAGTAGATAGCTCCCTAATTCCCACCGTATCAGGGAGCTATCTACCAAAAGGCTGAACGACCTAAATTGGTCTTTCAGACAAATTTACTAATACTAAGTAAAGATTACATAGTATTAGTAAATTATGCCCCTACTCGCTATACCGCAAGTAGGGGCATGTCTATTAAACAGTGAGCACCTGTGGCTGCTCACTGTTAAAAAAAAAAAAAAAAGTATTCCCCCTCCCGAGCCCCTACCCGTGCCGCGCGAGTGAGGGCTATTAAACTTAAGGGGGGACTTAGTGTCCTCACCATGCATTTTGTTTCAACATCCCGCTAATCCCAGAAAAAAGTGTTGGAAACACCTTGCTGCGACTCCCAGATACTCTGGGTGAGGACTTCTGAGACTTCCTTCATTTTCTACTAATTAGTGGGCACTCATTGTCATTAGCTACAGCTATCACGCACAGTTTAGACAATAATCCCCCACTATTCATTTTTTGGCCAAAGTTTGAAAAAAAGCCCAGGTTCGTGCTGGAACTTGACCCCAAACTTGACCATTGAAGTCAATGGGGACCCGAACTCTTGGCCACAAAAATGCCTCTAAAAAAAAAAAAAAAAAGTCCTGGAAAGGGCTGGAGGGCTGCAAAAGCAAGTCAAATGGGGGTAAGAGTAGGACAAGTTCCCTGCAAACAAATGTGGATAGGGAAATCACTTCAAATAACATAAAAATTAAAAATACAGCTGAGCCATAAAATAGCACTAGATGGAATCTTTGATTTTAGCTTTGGAAGAACATAACTCAACATCTAAAGCATGACTGTCAGGAGGATCAACAGAATTATCCATTTGAGAGAGGGTTGGAGTGCAAGGTATTCTCTTTCATTGTTCAAACTGAGCTCAACTCCTGATGCATGGAGAAAAGGTCTTCACAAGCCTCTGCTATTGTGTACATAGTTTATACTAAGTGACCCATAGGTTGAGCAGGCGGTGACCGTGGCGGTGTAAGTTGAAGCGGTAGCCAACACTGATATAGATATAGATATATATCTGGTTATATCAAAAGGTTGCACTCACGGATTCATTAAAAAACCACATGTCACCTTATTCCATCTAAAATCTTCACACAGCCCTACACAGGACAAGTGTATAAAATCCGACAACGGATACACTGTCGTACAGATCACGTAATTTATAAACTCACTTGTCCATGCGGACTAAATTACGTGGGGAAAACAGAGACAGCTCTCTGTGAGAGAATCAGAGGCCACAGATCTAGTATCCGGCTTGCCTATCGTGATGGCAAGTCGGACAAACCTGTGGCCAGACACTTTCTAGAGTTGCAACACCATCTTTCCTCATTGAGATGCATAGCAATAGAACATGTCCCAATGCCAAATCGTGGGGGTGATAGGGCTAAATTGCTATTACAAAGGGAAGCCTACTGGATTCACCAATTAGGAACGTTGTCCCCAAAGGGTCTCAATGAGAAATGTTCCTTCATAACATTCTTATGAGATAGGCATCTGATGGAGCTCATGAAGTCTGATTATACAATATTGCTTCCTTTGGTTATGACTAATATTGGCAAAAATAGGTCCTATTTAAATGTAGGACAGCTAATTATGTTTTGTGTTGCTTTTAATTTAGATTTTATATTCTTATTTTTTAATATATAGTCTTTTCATATTTTGGCACATACAGTTTGCAATGATGCAGGGGACGACATATATATGATTTTTTGATACATCTTTTGTCATGTAATTGCTGGACAAATTGAATAGTTTTTTTTACGTTATTCTCATGCCACAACTATTTATATTGCTGATATACTTTCAATAGAATTTTTCACCATATTTACTACACTAATGAGCACGACAGGCCTCACTCTTCCGCAATATAAAAGTACTTTTCACTTATTTAGTGTTTATTACCTTTCCATACTCATTTCTATAGATTTTTGACATGATAAGCTCACAATATCTAATCGATTATTTGACACACTAGTTTCACATTTTTATTATGATTCTTTATTCCTGTTCTAGGATCTTTCTTGAGATTTGTAATATCATACTTTATTGTGCTTTTCACTTAATCATTTGTGCACTTGAATATGTGTATGTAATACTGTATATATAAATATACATTGTTGTTCCCTGTATAGGGACTGCTCACTTCCAAGAGGCCGGGGGGCTATGCCGTTAATTTCGGCTAAACTCACGCTTGAAATGTGGTTAAAATGACCTAGATTAAAATTGTCCACTTCTGGACACTGTAGAAACGAGCTACAACCAATCGGACGTTGGCGTCCTTTGTTGCTTAGCACCTACGCATTGTGTCCAATTAGAATGTGAGCAGCGGTCAAGTGACCAACCCGGAAATGAGTCCGGTCGTGACACCCATGGCGGTAAACGGCAACGAGCAGCCCCTGATTGCCAGCTGTATGTAAGTACCTTAATTATTTATTCATTCATCTACTCCTTATATAAGTGTTTCATTCATATTGTGATTGTGTATGTCCTGATGAAAGCTTCCTAGAGGAGCTGAAACGTCGATTCTTCTTTGAACAGTAAATATTTTGATCAAATTCCTTGAGTGCCGGTCTTCTGCTATTGTCTACATTTGAGCTACCAGAGCACCAGGTATAGATTTTTTTCTTTTTTGGAGTGCAGGGGTTCATTATTTCCTTTGTGTGTGTGTGTGTATATATATATATATATATATATATATATACACACATACATACATACATACATACACACACACACACACACATACACACACACACACACACACACTTGCAAGAAAAAGTATGTGAACCCTTTGGAATGATATGGATTTCTGCACAAATTGGTCATAAAATGTGATCTGATCATCATCTAAGTCACAAAAATAGACAATCACAGTCAGCTTAAACTAACACACAAAGAATGAAATGTTGTCATGTTTTTAGTGAACACACCATGTAAACATTCACAGTGCAGGTGGAAAAAGTATGTGAACCCCTAGACGAATGACATCTCCAAGAGCTAATTGGAGTGAGATGTCAGCCAACTGGAGTCCAATCAATGTGATGAGATTGGAGGTGTTGGTTACAGCTGCCCTGCCCTATAAAAATACACACCAGTTCTGGGTTTGCTTTTCACAAGAAGCATTGCCTGATATGAATGATGCCTCGCACAAAAGAGCTCTCAGAAGACCTACAATTAAGAATTGTTGACTTGCATAAAGCTGGAAAGGGTTATAAAAGTATCTCCAAAAGCCTTGTTGTTCATCAGTCCACGGTAAGACAAATTGTCTATAAATGGAGAAAGTTCAGCACTGCTGCTACTCTCCTTAGGAGTGGCCATCCTGTAAAGATGACTGCAAGAGCACAGCGCAGACTGCTCAATGAGGTGAAGAAGAATCCTAGAGTGTCAGCTAAAGACTTACAAAAGTCACTGGCAAATGCTAACATCCCAGTTATCGAATCTACAATACGTAAAACACTAAACAAGAATGGATTTCATGGGAGGATACCACAGAGGAAGCCACTGCTGTCCAAACAAAACATTGCTGCACATTTACAGTTTGCACAAGAGCACCTGGATGTTCCACAGCAGTACTGGCAAAATATTATGTGGACAGATGAAACCAAAGTTGAGTTGTTTGGAAGAAACACACAACACTATGTGTGGCGAAAAAAAGGCACAGCACACCAACATCAAAACCTCATCCCAACTGTGAAGTATGGTGGTAGGGGCATCATGGTTTGGGGCTGCTTTGCTGCGTCAGGGCCTGGACGGATTGCTATCATCGAAGGAAACATTAATTCCCAAGTTTATCAAGACAATTTGCAGGAGAACCTAAGGCCATCTGTCTACCAGCTGAAGCTTAACAGAAGATGGGTGTTGCAACAGGACAATGACCCAAAGCATAGAAGTAAATCAACAACAGAATGGCTTAAACAGAAGAAAATACGGCTTCTGAAGTGGCCCAGTCAGAGTCCTGACCTCAACCCGATTGAGATGCTGTGGCATGACCTCAAGAAAGCGATTCACACCAGACATCCAAGAATATTGCTGAACTGAAACAGTTCTGTAAAGAGGAATGGTCAAGAATTACTCCTGACCGTTGTGCACGTCTGATCTGCAACTACAGGAAACATTTGGTTGAAGTTATTGCTGCCAAAGGAGGTTCAACCAGTTATTAAATCCAAGGGTTCACATACCTTTTCCACCTGCACTGTGAATGTTTGCATGGTGTGTTCAATAAAAACATGGCAACATTTCATTCTTTGTGTGTTATTAGTTTAAGCAGACTGTGATTGTCTATTGTTGTGACTTAGATGATAATCAGATCACATTTTATGACCAATTTGTGCAGATATCCATATCATTCCAAAGGGTTCACATACTTTTTCTTGCAACTATATATATATATATATATATATATATATATATATATATATATATATATATATATATATATATATATATATTTTATTTCTTTTTAATTTTATTTTAATTGGGTATCCCCCAAAATATTGGGACATACAAAAAAAGAAACATTTGCAGCTTGCGCTGCATTTCTTGTAGTCCTGATGCATGGAGAAAAGGCCTTCACAAGCCTCTGCTATTGTGTACATAGTTTATACTAAGTGACCCATAGGATGAGGAGGCGGTAACCGTGGCGGTGTAGGTGGAAGCGGCGGTGGAGGAGGACCGCCCGCCGCCTAGACAGTGTCTGGGTCCCGGTCATCGGACTGCGAAAGGCAATCTGTTATGGTTCTTTTTATCGCTTCAGCTGTTACTTGGATAACTGTGGGAATTCTAAAGAGAATACATGCCGACGAGCGCTAGGGGACATCCGCTCCGCTTTTGCGCCCTGCTCCCTCTTATGCTGTGCTGGTGCTTCTGTGCGACCAGCGCCTTTTCCTCTAAACTGCACACGTCACTCGTATGACCTTGATTCCATGTGGGGTCTAGAACCTCATCATCCTCCACATCATCTTCCACCCACTCCTCAACCCTGCCCTCCTTGCCGGTTTGCACACTGCAGAAAGTCACAGCAGTTGGCACCTGTGTTTTTCCAGCATGTAAAGTCTGCAAAGGACATATGGAAATTGTTTTAGAATTGTATCCAGGCAACAGTTTTCCCTATAAACTGACTTCTCAGTTTGACTTGTGAGGGTATTGCCCCAGAATTACAATATTGTTTAAGTACCTCTTAGCTATTGATAACTGGTTTAAATATAACAGCTTGTTATCTGGTAGTTTCTAGTGTAGAAAATATCAACCTGTTTTCTATCACTTATATCTGTGTAACAAGTGTTGTAGGTGTGAAACAATATTACAAGTGACCGATGTAGTAAATTCGAATCAAAGTTACTCTTCGATTTGACTCTCACAAAAAAGGAGCACACCCAAAATGTACTATTTAGCAGATTAGCACCCAGAAAATTAGAATTTTTACAAGTGCGCTATAAGTGCACTATTAGACGCTTCGATTTGACTCTCAGATATATAGAGCTGGACCCAAAATGTACTATTTAGCACCAATACAATTAGAATGTTTACAACTGCGCTGTAAGCACACTATTTGACGCTTCTATTTGACTCTCAGATATGAAGTGCACCCCACTAAAATACTATTTAGCAGCGTAGCATCCAAAAAAATTTAAGTTTTAAAACTGCAATGTGACAGCAATATTTGACGCTTCTATTTGACTCAGATATGAAGTTCACCCCCCTAATGTACTAGTTTCCAGAATTCTTTCCTAAGCTGTCCCTCACAGCGGCAGCATCCTCTCCCTACACTAATAAGACCTCATGTGCGTGCCACGCTACCCAACTCCAGCTTATATATAGAGGCTGGGTCACATTCCACTGACCAATCACAGCCATGCCACTAGTAGGCATGGCTGTGATGGCTTCTAAGGGCACACGAGTCAAACGCTTGTTGATTGGCTGCCCTGCAGCCTTTCAAAATGTGCCATTAAATTGCCCAACACCGAACTCCAACCCGAACATACAGTGATATGTCAGTGTTCGGGTCTGGGGTCCAAAAGACGTAATGTTCGGTACGAACCTGAACTTTATAGCATCCATGCACAGTTTAGACAATAATCCCCACTACAATTTTTTGTGTCAAATTGTGACATACCAGACAAGTGTAAATACCTGGCTGGGACTCCCAGATAATACTGGACAAGCTGTACACGTCTTATTGTCTTAAAACTACAGCTACCACGCATAGTTTAGACAATATTCCTCTAACATATGTGGGGTACTTTATGCAAGTCTCAGATCAAGTGTTGATTTTATTCTATTTTATTTATTTATTTTTTGTTTTACACACTAGTGTTTTTCGGTGTTGACTCTCAGTTTTTACATATTAGAAATTTATCATTAAAAGTTAAGTTTTAATATTCACACATTAAGGTTGCATGTTAAGTTCCCTACTGTACCCTTACTGTTTCCTGCAACTAGTAGGGTATTCCACTCCATAGGATACTCTACCAATATCGTTTCTCTTCTGTTCCCCTCACACTTTTTTCCTTATTAGTGAATTAATTTCACTGGGAGTTAACCCCCACTCAGTAGATAAGCTACTGCATACCTTCTATCTTTATGTTTACATTGAATGTATATTGATTATCGAAAAATTGAAAGAATTGTATAACGTATCAGAAACTGACAAAAACTATAGGTAACTAGAGATATCAACACTGGAAAAAGTTGTTTTATATGATCCAAACAGAAAGGGTACACTATGTGTTATTCATAGAGTTGAGCGAACCCGAACTTTAAAGTTCAGGTTCGTACCAAACATTAGGTTTTTTGGACCCCAGACCCGAACACGGACATATCACTCTATGTTCAGGTTGGAGTTCAGTGTTTGATTTAATGGCGCGTTTTAAAAGGCTGCAGGGCAGCCAATCACCAAGCGTTTGACTCATGTGCCCTTAGAAGCCATTACAGCCATGCCTACTAATGGCATTGTTGTGACTGGCCAGTGCAGCATGTCACCCAGCCTCTATATATAAGCTGGAATCGCGTAGCGCCGCACTCACATGTGGTCTTATTAGTGTAGGGAGAGGATGCTGCCGCTGATAGGGACAGTTTAGGAAAGAATTTTTAAAACTAGTATATTAGTGGGGTGGGGTGCACTTCATATCTGAGAGTTAAATAGAAGCTTCAAATACCACGGTTACAGCGGAGTTTTAAAGAGTAAAAATTTTTTGGTGCAAAATAGTACATTAGTGGGGTAGTACATTAGTGGGGTGCACTTCATATCTGAGAGTCAAATAGAATCGTCAAATTGGCCCAAAATAACTAGATATTGGAAAATGATTTACAAACTAATTGTTAAAGTGGATAGATCTATTGGTATCTTCACCTCAGAACTGGCACTATTCAAAAAATTCCCTTAGTCCATCAGCAGAACAGATAAAATAATAATAGGCCACATCATGATTGCTGCTACCTCATGCTTGCCAAGGTATTTGAAATCTAAAAATGTACCATCACTTAAAGAAGTTTTGAATTTAATCTTGTATAACAAAGCACATGAACTGTCACATAGGAATAATATGCATTCATTTACAAAACTAAAATATGACTGGGATAAATGGGAAGAAGAAATAAAAAATGTCTATTGTTTATAAAATTAATTCATGTTAAACTTTATTATTGTACAATTACTGTTCATATACATTATTGGGTTTGTTGTTAAAATGAATGGATGCCCTTTCCAACTTCCATGTTCCCCTTACCTATCCTATCCAATCAAATCAAACACTTTAATAAAAACTATTTGAAAAGAAATAGTGAATATAGTTATTTTTTACTTGCTATGAACACACCCAATTCATTTAATGTTTAATGCCTTCAGGCCGTTTTCCCTCACCACTGCCTGTAAAACCCAGTCTTGTGTTTTAATCACTATTCATGGAACCAGATGGTTGGATCTGCTGAGCTTTATACTTCAAAATGTGTGCGATAAAGCACATCATAGTTCAAAAATACCTGGAATAAAACAAAAGAACAGAAAAAGATAAGTAAAACTAAAAAAGATTTGTGCAACGGATCACCTGGCACCCCGACTGGGTACCTCCATTGAAGGAGGCTCCTAGTGCTTCCTGAGGGCTCCGAGCACTCCAGCCAATACCATAACCACCGTAGACTCCTTCCGAGAGCAAGACAGGAACAAGCTCTTAAAAGAGCTTAGAAGTGATTATCCAAGGGAGCATGTAGAGCATAGCAATCCCTTGTAGTGATATAGTAATTCCCCCAATAAGAGACAGGACTCTAGATTGAGGGTGAAGAAGAATGGTCTAAAACTTTATTTTCCTTGGGACTAGCCCATATGGTCATTACATTAACATTGCTGTGAAAACTCAATAAAATTACAAACAGTCAAATCATAGCAGGCAACATACAGTGACTTATTATAACACAATGGCATATTTTTAAAGAGGTGGGGGAGACAATAATTAACAGAAAAGATGTTACAGAGAGAGAAAGAATAGAAATAAGGGCTGCGCCAATACACAAATAAAAATAGCAAATAGTCCAAATAAATGGCTGTAGTAAAACAAGAAAATCTTATCTAGAATGTGCTCTTTGAGGTCATGGGATCTATCCGTGCTTGATCTGGAGCAATTGTCCTTTATATGTTCATCCGTGAGAATCCACTCGTATATAGAAGAAAAAAGAGTGGAGAGCCAATAGTGTAAAATGTTTAGAACAATAAAAATGAATAAAAAGGGAAAAATAAAACTCACATTTGAAAGAGCTAAACTTGCTCTAGTATAGAAGGCGTACAGCGGTTTGATCCCCGCTTATGGGATATAGGATGGACTTCCTCCGTCAGTGGTGTATCCGACACTTGGGTAGAAAGAAACAGCCAATAGTGTACACTGGATAAAATGTTGGTAATAAAATAAAAATAAAAATGGGTACTCACAAGACGGGAGCAGAACAACTGCTCCTTGACGTAGCGCTGGTGGTATAATCCCCACCTAGGATTTCTTGGAGTCCGGGATGTTGAGAGAATGCCAGGTGATAAATAAATAGGAGTGTATAAAAGGATAAGTGGCACAGATAAAAAGTAACCAAATATACTTTAATATATATAAAATACACAATTAAAAGTCCATAAACGCGTTTCGCCAACAATGGCGTTATCAATATGGGGTCTTATCAAGATACCCTTATTTTTAAGGGTTCTTGAGGGATTCCCTTATAGGGTTGCTGCCCTCATATTAGCTAGCGCTTACTCTTTGTTCTGTTTTTAACAGAAAAAATGTGCCTGCAGAATTAGCAATATGCAAATCTACTCAAATATGCAAATGAACCAGTCTTGCTATTCAGGTAGTGCATATTGCTGTTGCTACCAACAGAGGGCACTAGACAAGCTCCATAGCCAAATCCACCTAGTTGGTAGCAAACCTCAGCAGTACAGGAGAGCAGGCAATACATCCCAGGGGCCATAGTCACATGGCAGGAGGCTGGCAATCAGTCTTCTCCAATGCCCAGTGGCAAGGCTGTTTCTGCCACAATTTGTAAAAAAAAAAATGTAAATCCACAAACGTGCCTTCAGAATTGGGTGAAATATATATATATATATATATATATATATATAAAAATTTGGTAGAATAGTTTATTCAACCTACCATTTACTCAACATGCATAAATAAAATGCCTATTGGAAGAAATTTGTCTGTACAATTCATTATTTGCATTATTATAATGCAAACATTTAATTACAAGATCTGTAGGATGGGCATAAAATAGTGAAATGTCGAGAGAACCTGACAACCCATATGGGATTGGATGAGGTGTCAATGCAGCTCTGTCATTTCACCAAAATGTTGAGGTATTTTGTAAAGATAGAATCATCATGAAATACCCATACTGACTGTGCTGGAATTTCACTGTGTAGTAGGGTGTTCTTTGTGTTATGGTAAAGCCTAAGTTTAACAAAACTTGACAAAAGGCAAAGTTTCAAGTTCCACTGCCAAGTTTGGTCAATTAGGCTGTCAGGCTGAATCTATTAGATCGTAAAAATTATTCAAGGCAGTTTTGTTGGATCCTCTAAAGACAGCAGTACCATTGACACAGCTCCTGACAGAGCCAGGAACTCAGGACAGAAGATGATCGTGCCAGTGGAGGAGAACTATAAGTAAATACAAGTACTCTTCACAGCACCCCCCAGAGCCTCCGTGTCAGGGCTTACCTGAGTTGGGAGTCTGGCAGACAGAGATATATGCTCACCATTGCAAGTAAACACAGGCCGAGGTCACAGAACAGGAACGAATAAAGCAAGAGAATTGTTGTGGGAAGCCAAAGGTCAGAGGATGCCAGAAGTCAGAATAGACAAAACAACAAGCCAAGGTCAGGCGTAAACTGGAGCACACGAAACAGCAATACGGTCACCAGAGTCAAGGAACTGACCCTGCCTTCTGGGAGAGACAGGGTTATATACCTGGCTAATGAAAACATCAATATCAGGTGTACCAGGAGTAACATGAGTCATTCCAATACATGCTCAGCCCCCAGTGCTGGATACAAGACAGGGCTAGATACTGGCATACTGAAGCTGAATAGTGGCTTAGAGGTAACATAGCAACCCCAAGACTGCAAGTTACCAAGGTTCAAATCCGTTACTGGGCACCCCTGGGGCAACCTCGTTTGGCACTCTGGAAATCGTGGTGGGAACTGTGACACTCTGCATCCCAAGCAGCGATGTCATCTTAGGGGTCTTTGCAAAAACTTCTGAAGATGATATAGCAGCATTTTAACAATAGATCGTCTATACTTGCTGACTGTTTGAATACTAACCTTGTCCCTGATCTAAGAATGGGATGTGGCCCAGCATATGTGAGAAATAGATTTATAGAGGGAACTCACAATAACCATTACCCATTTTGATGCACCCAGTTATTGTATCTCTGTTTTCAGTCATTGAAGGGTGAGTCCATTGCAAATAACTCTTCAAACAACATATCTGCACATCTCTGGACCATGGGGTTTTTGGATCCTGAATCAGCAATTTTACTCTCTCATACCATGGTCTTACTGCAATTTGGAACCCTCTGTATTTCTCCCCATCCCCAACCAGCTGGCGAGGAGCCCCAATGAACGAGTCAACACAGTGTAAGGTTCAAGGTGCTTCTGACGTTTAATAGGTAGTACAACAGATTATATTCAAGAGGAAACATGGTGGTCTTATGAACATTATCCAATGATAACACAATTTGTCTATCTTAACATATCTTAACCTATAGCTAGCTTGCAGGTGTAATGGTGCCTTTCACTATGCCTTGCACTGCGCAGTTAGAAATAGAGAAGTAACTACGAATTTACAAATAGATATGTTACTATGCAGTTAGAAATACAGCAATAGAAAACTGGAAAAAAGTCAAACAGGAAATAATACCAATGCCCTGAGATAGGAAAGTTTTATAACGCTGTGTCTAGGGGTATTTTCACTAAGCATTACATAGGTAAAGTGTATTATTCTCATCAATTCGATCAACCGCCACCCCAACTTAGTTCCCTGTTGCAAAAACACAATATGTGCTGGCACTCAATTATGCAAGGTGCAGGTATTCGAGGTTTAACCCCACAACAACCTCCTAATCTAAATCAAAAACAAATATGAATACCGCACTCAAAACAATTCCAGTAAAGTCTAATCTTATATTTAATTGCAAAGCTATTTATTATAATTATAATTCATAAGTACATAAAGTCAATCATAGTAGAATACATTTCAATCCTATGTACATAGAATATTTACATATATACACACCAAATCCTCCCTATGTTAAATTTCATGAGTTATGTATCTATTTACAATGTGTAATGATCCAAAAAATGAATGAAGAAGATGATGCCAAAAAAATTCAAAAAATAGTAAAATAGTAAAAAATAAAAAATAAAAAAATTGAAAAGAAAAGAGAAAAAAGAAAAAAAGGAGAAAAAAGTGAAAAAAATTATATATCATACAGTCCTGTTGTATAATAGTCCAAAATATAGTGCACTATATGCTTCATAAGTAGTGATGTACCGAACGGTTCGCCGGCGAACGGTTCCCGGCGAACATAGCATGTTCGCGTTCGCCACGGCGGGCGAATATATGCGCGGTTCGACCCGCCCCCTATTCGTCATCATTGAGTAAACTTTGACCCTGTACCTCACAGTCAGCAGACACATTCCAACCAATTAGCAGCACAGCCTCCCTAGCAGACCCTCCCACCTACTGGACAGCATCCATTTTAGATTCATTCTCAAGCTGCATGCTTAGTAAGAGGAGGGAAAGTGTAGCTGCTGTTCATAAGATAGGGAAAAGCATAGTTAGGTTAGGGATAAGGGTATGCTTTTTTTTTTATTTTATTTTTCTATGTAATGTAAATGCACTTAGATGTCTGCCACTGCTGCCAGCTTCTGTGTCAGGCTCACAGTGCCCATTTCCCCAGTCAGTGCCACCAATTACATCTGGTGTCACAATAGCTTGGATTTAAAAACAAAAAACTTTTTTCACTGTTATAGATTGAATAGCAGTCAGTTGTCTGCCACTGCTGCCAGCTTCTGTGTCAGGCTCACAGTGCATACTGTGCCCATTTCCCCAGTCAGTGCCACCAATTATATCTGGTGTCACAATAGCTTGGATTTAAAAACAAAAAACTTTTTTCACTGTTATAGATTGAATAGCAGTCAGTGTCCTTAAAAGCGGGTGTGTTACGCTAACAGTGGATACGGTGACCAGTGCCACCACTTAGATCTGGTGTCACAATAGCTTGGATTTAAAAAAAAACACTTTTTTCACTGTTATAGATTGAATAGCAGTCAGTGTCCTTAAAGCGGTGTGTTACGCTAACAGTGGATACGCTGACAAGTGCCACTAATTAGATCTGGTGTCACAATAGTTTGGATTTAAAAAAAAAATAATCTTTTTTCACTGTTATAGATTGAATAGCAGTCAGTGTCCTTAAAGCCGGTGTGTTACGCTAACAGTGGATACG
>OW240914.1:199570764-199605423 GCA_933207985.1 Pelobates cultripes
GATCTACTTTATCTCTGGCCCCTGTACCTGAAAGGGTTTCTTGTCGAGAAAGATTGTCAACCTTCTGTCGTTGGTTGTCGACTATATGTGTGGGATAACCTCTCTCTATGAATTTTTTGGCCATAAAATCTAAGCCTGTCATCACTTTATCCTCCTGTGATACTATCCTTTTTACCCTTAGCAATTGACTGAATGGTAACCCATTCTTTAGATGGATTGGATGAAAGCTCGAGTAAGTTAATAGATTATTACGGTCAGTGGGTTTTATGTACAAATCGCTATGTAGGCAATTTTGTACTCTCTGTACCTGAACATCTAAAAAAGGGACTGTAGTCGTATCACAGCACATAGTGAATTTGATATTCTCATCTTGTACATTTAATGACTCAAAGAATTCCTGTAGGTGGGCCCTGGTGCCGCTCCAAAATATGAACACGTCATCTATATATCTTTTCCAAACCAAGCATTTGGAAAATAAAGGATGTTGATAGATGCATGTTTCCTCCATTCGATTCATATAAATGTTAGCATATGTTGGAGCGACATTCGAGCCCATAGCTGTACCCTTAATCTGTTTGTAGTACTTATCACCAAACAAAAAGTAATTCTCAGTCAAAATGAAAGTCAGTAATTCCCTAATATATTTACGGGTCTCCCCTTGTTGGGTTAATCTCGGGTCTCTATCCAGTGTCCAATCAACTGCCTCTATCCCTCTATTGTGGTCAATTGAAGTATATAGTGACTGTACATCCATGGTTACCAACCAAAAGTCACCTGGTGGAATATGTATGTCTGCTAGTAGTGTAAGAAATGTAGTCATATCTTTAAAATATGATCTCTGTAATGGGACATATTTAATCAAAAATTTGTCCAGTATCTCTGCTGGGTGTTGGAATATCGACCCAGTCCCACTGACTATTGGTCTACCTGGTGGAAAGAGGGGATTCTTATGTATTTTTGGGAGGGTGTAGAACACCGGAATTCTTGGGTATTTAAGGTTCATATATTTATATTCTCCATCAGAGATAATATTTTTAGAGAGGGCCCATTGGTTAAGCTTGTCTAGTGTACGTTTCAGATTGTGTGTAGGGTCTTGACTAATGAGTAGGTAATTAGTATTATCCATTAGCTGGGTCTCAATTTCTTTTGTATAATATGTGCGATCCATGATCACCAATGCTCCCCCCTTGTCTGCCGGTTTGATAATGATGGATGCATCTTTCTTCAAATTATTGATATTCAACCAATCTTGTTTAGTAAAATTAACACTTTTTCTATGATAACCATGTGTATATTGATGTTTTCTCCTGAGTTTATATATATCTTTTTTCACAAGATTGGTGAATATATCAATGGATGTATTGATATTATGTGGTGTGAAAGTGCTTTTAGGTTTCAAACCTGTATCAAGGGAAAGGACAGTGCGTGGACCAGACCCGGAAATGTAATGTCCCACAGTCTCCATATTTCCTTCCTCATGTAGATCTCCCTGTGTAATCTGTGCAGTATTGTCAGTAGATTCTGCTGCTGTGCAAGAATTGTGCTGATCTGTTGAAAAAAATGCACGTAATTTAAGTTGGCGAAAAAATTTATACAAACTGACGTCATATTGGTGCCACTCTATATGGGGTGTGGGAATGAAGGAGAGTCCCTTATTCAGGGTCCCCTCCTCCGTAGGGGTTAAGGGCCTACCTGAAATATTGTGTATTAGAGATTGCGTCTCGATTGGGGCGGTCGGCCCTGTCTTTTCTCCCGAATGCCTCTTGTTGTAACCCCCCGCCTGGTGTTTCTTCGTGTCGTGTGCCTCTCTCTAAAAAAGTCATCCCTGAGGACGAGGAGGCAGAGGAGGAGGATGTAGCCCCTTCTGTATCTGAGCGCCATCTCTGTGTAGTTGTGTCTCTGTTAGATCTGTACGGACGGTTATCTGCTCTAGAGTACCAGGTATAAACTTGATCCCTTTGATAATCTAATTCGTCTCTATGAAATTTTTTCTTTTTGAATTCTTCCGTTTCTCTCTGATATTCTTTTAATTTTTCTTCTATTTGCTTTTTAAGCGTTTCTAAATCAGTTGATGCAGTGACCGCTGCTAGTTCTTGTTCCGCTGTTGCTATCTCTTTAATAAGTTTAGTTAATTCTTTCTGTAGAGATTCTATGGTTAATACCATAAGGTCCACTGAGCATTTGTTTAGAATTTTATACCATACTGTTCGGTGTTCAGCATTGTCCCTACATAATGTGGGATGTAACCTAACCCTCAGACCCCTTGGAATTCTCTTTTGTCTAAGATATTCTCCTAGGGTGTTTACATGTAGTTCCCAACTAATCTTTCTTTTTAAATCTCTCTCAAGTTTATGAGCTATTCCACGTTCACTATCATTAGTTAAAAATTCCCTAGCTCCTCTAAGAGCTGATGTGATACGGTTAATATCACCCTCTGTATAGGCAAACGTTGCCATAAAGTCAACTATGTATAGGTGAAAAAATGTAATGCACGGTGGGGCATTACGAGACAGGTGAGTTGCATTTTTCTTGATTTTTTCTTTTTCTTTTTTTCAGATTTTTTCCCTTTTTCCCTTTTTTTTCTCATTTTTTCGTTTTTTAACTTTTTTTTTCTTCTTATTCTTATTCTTATTTTTATTAGTTTTTTGAAAAATGTTTGTTCTATCTTTTCTTTGATGGTACGAGATATAGATAATTGATTTCTCCTTTTTTCTCTTTTTTTATATATAGCTGGTTACTTTACTGGTTTATATCTACAGATATTTTTTTCTCTTGATCATCTGTTACAGGTGAGCTCTATAATAACTATACAGCAGTCAGATAGATTAATGTATAAATATTAAATAATTATTTTTTGTTTTTTTGTTTTTCATGTCCACTAACATTTTCTGGTTTATTACTCTTTAGATTATTGTGCATTAATTGATTTTTGTTTAGTTTACTTTATGTAATTACAATAATTTTTTGAATATTATGGTCTTTTTTATATGTGTTATGACCACTCTTTAGGTTTCTTCTAATGTATATATATATACTTATTATCCTTGTAGTAACTTGTACTACACATTTTTTATTAAGGCTTCATTCTTTATTCATGTTTCGTAATTTTCCTTTATTTGTGTCAATACGCAATATGTTTGTGAACAATAAAGTTAAGTTGAATATGTATGACGCAGCGACGCATGCTGACGTCAGAAGGCGGAAGTAAGTCCACGGAGTGGTCGCGGCGGAATTTGCCGCCCAATTAGGATATTTAAACTGATATGTTTATACTTCGACAGAGCGGAGAGGAACAGGGGCCATCGAAGCGCGCAGCCCATTTCAGCCCGTTTCTAGGATTGCCTACTTCCATGGATCATTGAATGACCTGTCATACTGACCAGATTCTGCTAAATGATTGATTGTCTTTCCACCAAATTACCAGCATTTTCACCCTCATCCATTATACACCATCTACAGACTACATCATCCTCCTACTGAGCATACCTTAAAGCTATCTTCTACATTGGTGAGATCTATCCATAGACTTATGAAGCATATAGTGCACTATATTTTGGACTATTATACAACAGGACTGTATGATATATAATTTTTTTCACTTTTTTCTCCTTTTTTTCTTTTTTCTCTTTTCTTTTCAATGTTTTTATTTTTTATTTTTTACTATTTTACTATTTTTTTTAATTTTTTTGGGATCATCTTCTTCATTCATTTTTTGGATCATTACACATTGTAAATAGATACATAACTCATGAAATTTAACATAGGGAGGATTTGGTGTGTATATATGTAAATATTCTATGTACATAGGATTGAAATGTATTCTACTATGATTGACTTTATGTACTTATGAATTATAATTATAATAAATAGCTTTGCAATTAAATATAAGATTAGACTTTACTGGAATTGTTTTGAGTGCGGTATTCATATTTGTTTTTGATTTAGATTAGGAGGTTGTTGTGGGGTTAAACCTCGAATACCTGCACCTTGCATAATTGAGTGCCAGCACATATTGTGTTTTTGTATATTGTTTTCCCTAGTGTGGAGCACCGTTATGCGATTTACATCTTTTTACTATAACATCAAGTTAAATTTTTTGCTTTAGGAAGCAAATTAGATTGTCAATTTTTTCATAGGATTACATTTTTTCACCTATACATAGTTGACTTTATGGCAACGTTTGCCTATACAGAGGGTGATATTAACCGTATCACATCAGCTCTTAGAGCAGCTAGGGAATTTTTAACTAATGATAGTGAACGTGGAATAGCTCATAAACTTGAGAGAGATTTAAAAATAAAGATTAGTTGGGAACTACATGTAAACACCCTAGGAGAATATCTTAGACAAAAGAGAATTCCAAGGGGTCTGAGGGTTAGGTTACATCCCACATTATGTAGGGACAATGCTGAACACCGAACAGTATGGTATAAAATTCTAAACAAATGCTCAGTGGACCTTATGGTATTAACCATAGAATCTCTACAGAAAGAATTAACTAAACTTATTAAAGAGATAGCAACAGCGGAACAAGAACTAGCAGCGGTCACTGCATCAACTGATTTAGAAACGCTTAAAAAGCAAATAGAAGAAAAATTAAAAGAATATCAGAGAGAAACGGAAGAATTCAAAAAGAAAAAATTTCATAGAGACGAATTAGATTATCAAAGGGATCAAGTTTATACCTGGTACTCTAGAGCAGATAACCGTCCGTACAGATCTAACAGAGACACAACTACACAGAGATGGCGCTCAGATACAGAAGGGGCTACATCCTCCTCCTCTGCCTCCTCGTCCTCAGGGATGACTTTTTTAGAGAGAGGCACACGACACGAAGAAACACCAGGCGGGGGGTTACAACAAGAGGCATTCGGGAGAAAAGACAGGGCCGACCGCCCCAATCGAGACGCAATCTCTAATACACAATATTTCAGGTAGGCCCTTAACCCCTACGGAGGAGGGGACCCTGAATAAGGGACTCTCCTTCATTCCCACACCCCATATAGAGTGGCACCAATATGACGTCAGTTTGTATAAATTTTTTCGCCAACTTAAATTACGTGCATTTTTTTCAACAGATCAGCACAATTCTTGCACAGCAGCAGAATCTACTGACAATACTGCACAGATTACACAGGGAGATCTACATGAGGAAGGAAATATGGAGACTGTGGGACATTACATTTCCGGGTCTGGTCCACGCACTGTCCTTTCCCTTGATACAGGTTTGAAACCTAAAAGCACTTTCACACCACATAATATCAATACATCCATTGATATATTCACCAATCTTGTGAAAAAAGATATATATAAACTCAGGAGAAAACATCAATATACACATGGTTATCATAGAAAAAGTGTTAATTTTACTAAACAAGATTGGTTGAATATCAATAATTTGAAGAAAGATGCATCCATCATTATCAAACCGGCAGACAAGGGGGGAGCATTGGTGATCATGGATCGCACATATTATACAAAAGAAATTGAGACCCAGCTAATGGATAATACTAATTACCTACTCATTAGTCAAGACCCTACACACAATCTGAAACGTACACTAGACAAGCTTAACCAATGGGCCCTCTCTAAAAATATTATCTCTGATGGAGAATATAAATATATGAACCTTAAATACCCAAGAATTCCGGTGTTCTACACCCTCCCAAAAATACATAAGAATCCCCTCTTTCCACCAGGTAGACCAATAGTCAGTGGGACTGGGTCGATATTCCAACACCCAGCAGAGATACTGGACAAATTTTTGATTAAATATGTCCCATTACAGAGATCATATCTTAAAGATACGACTACATTTCTTACACTACTAGCAGACATACATATTCCACCAGGTGACTTTTGGTTGGTAACCATGGATGTACAGTCACTATATACTTCAATTGACCACAATAGAGGGATAGAGGCAGTTGATTGGACACTGGATAGAGACCCGAGATTAACCCAACAAGGGGAGACCCGTAAATATATTAGGGAATTACTGACTTTCACTTTGACTGAGAATTACTTTTTGTTTGGTGATAAGTACTACAAACAGATTAAGGGTACAGCTATGGGCTCGAATGTCGCTCCAACATATGCTAACATTTATATGAATCGAATGGAGGAAACATGCATCTATCAACATCCTTTATTTTCCAAATGCTTGGTTTGGAAAAGATATATAGATGACGTGTTCATATTTTGGAGCGGCACCAGGGCCCACCTACAGGAATTCTTTGAGTCATTAAATGTACAAGATGAGAATATCAAATTCACTATGTGCTGTGATACGACTACAGTCCCTTTTTTAGATGTTCAGGTACAGAGAGTACAAAATTGCCTACATAGCGATTTGTACATAAAACCCACTGACCGTAATAATCTATTAACTTACTCGAGCTTTCATCCAATCCATCTAAAGAATGGGTTACCATTCAGTCAATTGCTAAGGGTAAAAAGGATAGTATCACAGGAGGATAAAGTGATGACAGGCTTAGATTTTATGGCCAAAAAATTCATAGAGAGAGGTTATCCCACACATATAGTCGACAACCAACGACAGAAGGTTGACAATCTTTCTCGACAAGAAACCCTTTCAGGTACAGGGGCCAGAGATAAAGTAGAAAGGATCACGTTGGTGACGCCATATACTCCACTTAACAGAGATATAAGACAGGTTATATTAAAGCATTGGCAACTTTTTCAAGGGGATATTCAATTACCCCCGATATTCCAACAATCCCCACTTTTTGCATATCAGAGGGCCTCGAACCTGAGGGATATGATAGTAAGGTCAGATATTGGCAGTTCTAAGAAACAAACCAGATTTTTTTCAGAACCCAAGAAGGGTACTTTTCCATGCTTAAATTGCTCACACTGTAACAGTGTGATCAAGGGGGAATATTTTGTTCATCCCAGATCAGGCAAGAAATTTTATGTCAAAGAATTTTTTACATGCAACTCAGACTTTGTCGTGTATGCTCTTAAGTGTCCCTGTGGACTCCTGTACGTGGGGGAGACCATCAGGCCAGTGAAAGAGCGGATAGGGGAGCATAAAAGGAGCATTCGGGCAGCATTACAACACAATAAAGTGGAGGCTCCGGTACCCAGACATTTTAAAACACATGGTCATAATGTAAACCAATTAAGGTTTCAAGTCTTGGACAGAATCCCACCTCTACGTAGAGGAGGAGATAGACAGAAGCTCTTATTGCAGAGAGAAACAAAATGGATAAGTACCTTGGAGACTTTGTCACCATTAGGACTTAATGAAGACTATGACCTTAAACATTTCTTATGACAAATCTTTGCTCTTCTCCTTTTTTCTTGTATTTATTGCCTGCTCTATGACTTTGTGCTCCATACAGAGGCTCCCCTTGACCAGGTTTGGTCCGGTGTTCTTTCCTGCCAACATTTTGACCTCTTTGGGTCCGCTACCTGCCATCAGTACAGGGTTCCCCACACATGGGACCCGGGGGCACGGTGGGGCATTACGAGACAGGTGAGTTGCATTTTTCTTGATTTTTTCTTTTTCTTTTTTTCAGATTTTTTCCCTTTTTCCCTTTTTTTTCTCATTTTTTCGTTTTTTAACTTTTTTCTTCTTCTTATTCTTATTCTTATTTTTATTAGTTTTTTGAAAAATGTTTGTTCTATCTTTTCTTTGATGGTACGAGATATAGATAATTGATTTCTCCTTTTTTCTCTTTTTTATATATAGCTGGTTACTTTACTGGTTTATATCTACAGATATTTTTTTCTCTTGATCATCTGTTACAGGTGAGCTCTATAATAACTATACAGCAGTCAGATAGATTAATGTATAAATATTAAATAATTATTTTTTGTTTTTCATGTCCACTAACATTTTCTGGTTTATTACTCTTTAGATTATTGTGCATTAATTGATTTTTGTTTAGTTTACTTTATGTAATTACAATAATTTTTTGAATATTATGGTCTTTTTTATATGTGTTCTGACCACTCTTTAGGTTTCTTCTAATGTATATATATACTTATTATCCTTGTAGTAACTTGTACTACACATTTTTTATTAAGGCTTCATTCTTTATTCATGTTTCGTAATTTTCCTTTATTTGTGTCAATACGCAATATGTTTGTGAACAATAAAGTTAAGTTGAATATGTATGACGCAGCGACGCATGCTGACGTCAGAAGGCGGAAGTAAGTCCACGGAGTGGTCGCGGCGGAATTTGCCGCCCAATTAGGATATTTAAACTGATATGTTTATACTTCGACAGAGCGGAGAGGAACAGGGGCCATCGAAGGGACAGGAACGTCCCGAGCACGCAGCCCATTTCAGCCCGTTTCTAGGATTGCCTACTTCCATGGATCATTGAATGACCTGTCATACTGACCAGATTCTGCTAAATGATTGATTGTCTTTCCACCAAACTACCAGCATTTTCACCCTCATCCATTATACACCATCTACAGACTACATCATCCTCCTACTGAGCATACCTTAAAGCTATCTTCTACATTGGTGAGATCTATCCATAGACTTATGAAGCATATAGTGCACTATATTTTGGACTATTATACAACAGGACTGTATGATATATAATTTTTTTCACTTTTTTCTCCTTTTTTTCTTTTTTCTCTTTTCTTTTCAATGTTTTTATTTTTTATTTTTTACTATTTTACTATTTTTTTTAATTTTTTTGGGATCATCTTCTTCATTCATTTTTTGGATCATTACACATTGTAAATAGATACATAACTCATGAAATTTAACATAGGGAGGATTTGGTGTGTATATATGTAAATATTCTATGTACATAGGATTGAAATGTATTCTACTATGATTGACTTTATGTACTTATGAATTATAATTATAATAAATAGCTTTGCAATTAAATATAAGATTAGACTTTACTGGAATTGTTTTGAGTGCGGTATTCATATTTGTTTTTGATTTAGTTCCCTGGTGTTCCACTTTTGTGGACACTTGGGAACTGTACCCAACAAGTAAAGCACAAATGCATATGTGACAGACCGCCTGGCACCCCAACTGGGTGCCTCCACCAATCGCTGCTTCCTTGTAGCCTGGGGTACTATAAGCACCGCACCAGACACCATAAGCACCGTAGCCCCTTAGCCGTTGCAGCTTAGCTGGGGTCTCGCTGTACTCCACCCATCTTGGATCCAGCTTCCAGTGGGTGGACCTCTCCTACTCCAGAGAGTCTAGCAGGTATACCTGTGTAGTTCTTACAAGAGCTAGTGATTATAGCCAGTATAGCAATCCAAAGCAGGTATAGCTGGTATAGCTAGTATAGCTGTTCCCTACAATCACGAGACGAGGCTGTGTGTTGAGGGTAAAGTAAACTGATTTTAATGGGACCACACTTTGCCTTTTATGACAATCCCCATGCAAGATGTACTCCCACCTGGACCTGATGGAAGACTACTGTACAAAGTTACAGACCAATGACAAAGTTTGTTAAAGTACAGGACACTCCCATACATAATCATACAATACCTCCCCTCTGCCTGGAGATAATTGAGTCAGGAACTGTACTAACTCAATTATCTCCAGACACAAAAAACACAAATTTTTATAAAACCTCAAAAGTACATTTAAAACATACAAAATCCCCACAAAAGTTACAGATAGCCCCGATCTGGGTGAACAACATATCGAAAAATCACCCAGATCGGTTCAGGGGTTCAGGAATTTCCTGGAAGTCATAGTTTTGGTCGGCTGCATGCATGGTTCCATGCCCAAAATGGTTCCATAGAATCGCGTCTAAGTGCCGCTGGCAATCGACCAGGAACCGCAAAGTCTTCATGCCGAAAATAGTTACATAGAATAGCGGCTAAGTGCCGAAAATAGTTACATAGAATAGCGGCTAAGTGCTGCTGGGGTACTGACCAGGTACCGTGAAGCCTTCATTCGCAGCTAAGTCCCCTGAAGTCTATTTGCGGTTTTGGTCCATGCGAACGTCCGCCAGGGAGATAGCGTTCGGTTCCAAGGAAAGTGCCGAACCAGGGGGAATAAAATATGAGTCTTTACAGTCGTTGACTTGGCCCGTAGTCTTTTGGCAAGAGGCTGGCCAGCAGGCCCCTCCATGCACCCCTGACGAGGTTCAGTTTGTCACACACCCATTTTATCTTAGCTGTAAATTTAAACCCTCCCAAAACCTAACCAAACCCTTCCTTAGTCCAAATGTAAACAATCAAAGCCTAAAGCTGGAATAAAAATTCCTTAACCCCTTAAGGACACAGCTTCAGAAGCTTGTCTTACGCTTAATGACACAAGCAATTTTTGCATTTTCTTGCTGTATGCGTTCAACTGCAATTTGCATCTCTCTCGTTTATTGCACCGACACATATTATATACTGTTTTTTAAAGGACAGAAAGGGCTTTAATTTGATGTACCATATATATATATATATATATATATATATATATAAATGCTTATTTATTATTAAAAAAATACAGAAAAAGGCAAAAAAAAGAAATAATTTGTGTTTTTTGTACAGTTTTTGCAATAATAACAATAATGTGTGCCTAATTAGTGCAGGTTAAAGAAAGTAATTAAAAATAAATTCATTTAGTTGTTCTGATTTACAGAATATATAATGTGTCTGTGATTTTAAGTTTTTTTGGTAGTTACAAGTCACAAAGCACAAGGAGTAAAATAAACTTTTAATGTGGAGCGATTTTAGAATTTGGTATGTTTGTCTTGTAAGCTTAATATCCATAAAAGAAAACAAAATTGGCACACAAAAGTATATATTTATATAAAGTAGACATCACAGGCTATTGTCCTAAGGTTGTTTTGACACTTTTTACATAGCCATTTCACCGCCAATCTCTAAATATTGGAGTAAAATTTATTTTTGGGGGTTTTTTGGCACCCAAACTTATAACAAAGAACTTCTCATGTGTATTTTGTAAAGTTGGTGTGTGCTATTCCTGTACAAAGTTTTACTTTGTGTTCAGTTACTTCTGCTGAGTACAATGATACCCCCATTGTATGTCTTTGGCACTATTTTGTGAAGCTACAGTGCCGTATCGGAGACCTGTCCATTTCAACATTTACAGTAGAATTTTGAGAGGCGGATTTAATGGGACAATGCTTCAATTTGGGATATTATAGCAGTTTGACTGTTCAAAAAAAACCCACAAAGTCCTACCATTTGTAAAAGTAGACACTCCAGGGTATCTCATATGGTGCATATTGTGCCTTAACATGCCCCCATTTTTTCATCAATATATGCCAAAGTATGTGGAAAAAAATAATTTGGGGCATTTTTTACATACGGATTACATTTTTGCTGGGCATTTTGCACATTTCATATGTGCCACTAAGTTCAAACCCCCCAAATTATGTTCAGTAAAACAATATGCCCAATGTATGACCTAGACACTATTTTGTGAAGTTACACTGCTGTAAAAGAGATGTGACAAGTTATGGTTTTTAAGTGTGAATTTTCATGGAGGGTTTTGATTTGTCCGTGTCCCACTTTGGAGCACTTGAGCAGGCTACATATTACAACTACACCATAAAGGAATACCATTTCTTAAAGAACACATCCCAGGGTATTTCAAAAGGCCTATTTTAAACCTTAGCATGGGTTCATTTTCCCACTAGCTTGTACTAAGTGCAGTGGTAATAAGCATTTTTTCTGCCTTTTTGACACACAAAGTGAGTTTGCGCAGTATATTTTGCAAACCTTATGTGTACTACGACTGTATACTACTTCATATGTTGCTGACCTATGTTGGCTGAGTACAGCAATACCCCCGTATGTACCTTTGCCAGGTATACGTGGACATTGAAGGGGCACATTTGAGACACAGCCATTCCAGTTTTTTTCAAACTTAAAATTTTTATGCTGTGTCCATGTCCCATTTTAGAGCATTTTACAAGGCTATATAATTCAATTACCCCTTAAAGGCATACCATTTCTTAAAGAATACATCCCAAGGCAATTCAAAAGGCTTATTTTGAACCATAGCGTGGGATAATTTTTCCGCTAGCTTGTACTAAGTGTAGTGGTAATAAGCATTTTTTCTGCCTTTTTGACACACAAAGTGAGTTTGCGCTGTATATTTTGCAAACCTTATGTGTGCTAAGACTGTTTATACTTCATATGTTGCTCAGCTATGCCGGCTAAGTACAGCAATACCCCCGTTTGTACCTTTGCCAGGTATATGTGGACATTGAAGGGGCACATTTGAGACACAGCCATTCCAGTTTTTCTCAAATTTAGAATTTTTACGCTGTGTCCATGTCCCATTTTAGAGTATTTTACAAGGCTATATAATCCAATTACACCATAAAGGCATACCATTTCTTGAAGAAGACATCCCAGGGTAATTCAAAAGGCATATTTTGAACCTTAGCATGGGATAATTTTTACCGCTAGCTTGTACCAAGTGTAGTGGTAATGAGCATTTTTTTATGTATTTTTTTACTTTGTAAAACCCGTTTTTAAACTTTTTTTTTACTTATTAAATGTTTTACACTTTCTTAACTTTTTTACACTTTTAAATTTTTTTCTAAACTTTTCTTTTACCGTTAACCCCTAACTAGCAGTAAGCAGCACTAACAGTAAATTCCCCCCTTTCCCATAACTCCCACCCACTCCAGATAGCAAAATATATGTATAATTATAAAATAATCCCTGAGGGTTAAAAAATAAATAAAAGTTAATCCTCAGGGGTTAAAAGAAATTAGATTACAGTATAATACTGTGATCTGTATTTTGATCACTGTAGGCAGTGATCAACTGGCAGGGAAGCGGTTAATTTTTATTTAGACTGGGTAACGGGGGTTGTATTTTTTTTTTTTTACTTAAACATTACTAAAACATTTTTTTAAATCGTTTTTTACCTTTTTAAAGCTTATTTTAAAACTTGTTTTTTTAATGTTAAACCCTAGTTAGCCTAACACCAAATTCCCCAATTCCCCACTATCGTCCACCCATCCCAGCTAGCTAAATATATAATTTTTAAATATTTAATTTAATTAATAAAATAAATTTAACCCCTGAGGGTTAAAAAAAATAATTAACCCTCAGGGGTTAAAAAAAAAAAATCAGATGACATTAAAATGTATACCCTGCCAATTGATCACTGTAGTCAGTGATCAATTGGCAGGGAAGGGGTTAATTTTATTAAAGCAGGGGAAAGGGGTGGTGGGATTTACTTTATTTTTTTTTATTTTTACACAGGGAGAAGAGGATCAGCTCTGATCCGTCTCCCTGCACTTCACACAGAACCCGGAAGTGCAGGGAGGCGGAAGGTAAGTACTCTGAGCACATGTGCTCGCTCTGACAACCTGTGAGAGCGAGCACCGGTGCTGGGGCAGCCTAATCGGGTGCTCCCGGTCTGCCTCTAATACAGAAGCAGACCAGAGCACCATTAACCCTGCGATCGCCGCGATTGCAGTGATCTGGGGTTAACTTTAGTAAATGACGGAAATTTTCCGTCAACACCCCATATAACCAATAGCTAAATATAACCCTACTATAACCCTGTACTCAATAATACAAAACATTGCCGTGTATATAAATACTACATTTAATGTCTCTCTAACCATATATACAATAATTCTAAGCCTTCTTTATAGAACAGCAGTAGCACCTCTCAAGAAAGCTAAATGCCCTAATAATTTATCTTTCCTGGCTAATCATGGCAGCATCACTGATGGGTAGCTCCGCCCTAATCAGGAACAGGACAGGATAAAATCAATTAATACGGACCAGACTGGGTATAAAAGGTCCCTCCTCCTTCTATCCCACAGTCTTTTTTTTCCTGTCCTTTCAGGACACACAGGATATTTTTATTTTGGGCCACCTTCCCATGTGTACCATGGGCCTCCAGATGAAGTTCAGCCTCTCTTCATCTGAAGAACTCAGTAAACAGCCTGCACGGGCAGGACTAACTGAGTTTAGTACAGATTAGCATCTGTACTATTATGGGATAAAAGTTTCAATCAATTTGGATGTGGGGTCGGCTGTTACCTTAAAAATCCCCCTTATGGCATCTAACCCCCCTGATTTGAGGTCAGTTATTGGGAGAAGCTAGGGTAAGTGCATTGTTTCTGGTAGTTTTTCTTTTGGAGGTGCAGTTTGTTAGATTTCTGGGGGTTATACACTCAGCTCCCATCTGTTTTCTTTTGGGATACAGATTAGTGCCTGGCTTACCTGCATCAGTCTTCTTCTTATTCTTCCTCTGTGTCAGCCTGGTGCAGGGGCTTTCCTCCGGTCTGTCTCTTCTCTGTTCGGCTCTCCGGCGCATGCGCAGTACCGACGGCGTCCGGCGGGTGTTCTGCGCATGCGTGGAATAGTTGCGCGCTTAAAGGGATATCGCGCCAAAAAATGAAAAATTTAAAAATCACTCGGAATTGATCCTGGCTTCTTCTCTGATCTTCTGATGATAAGGAAAGCTGCCTTTTTTGTTCAGAATCTGGTTAAAAGGTAATTATTATTATAAATATTTGTATTTTTGTATATTATTTCTTGCTGCTTAAAATATTTCTTTTACAATAAGCATATTATTATTCTAGATGGCTTCTCCCTCTGCCTCAAGATCTCGCTCTAGAAGACATAGGTGAGCCGCATATGTTCTAAATTGATTTAAGGGGGGAAAAGAGTGCCATTACAGGCCTATAATATAAAGCATATTGGCCTTTAATTTCAGCCCAGAAAAATCTCAAGAGAATTCTCCCAGAAAATATAGAGAAAAATCCAACAGATGTGCAAACTGCAACCAAGTGGCTCCTCCGGGAAATAATTTGTGCAGATCTTGCCCTACGGAAGCAGCGAAGGACTGGGATGAGAAAAGTTCCCCACAGGCTGATTTAAAAAAAATGGATTTCAGAAGCTATTGCTGAAGGGTTTAAATCCTCTAGCAAAATGGCTATCCCCAAGCGTCCCAGAGTGGAAAGCTATGTGGAATCAGAAGAGGAATCTGATATGATGGAAGAAGAGGATGAGTGTGATTCAAAATCTTTGGATTCCAGGTCTGTGGATAAGTTGGTTTATCTTATCAGAGACACGTTAAGAATTCCTGAAGAAAGCAGGGAGAAGAAGGAGTCTGACAGATATTTTGAAGATCTGAAGCCTAACAGACCCACATTTCCAGTTCATTCGGCCATCAAGGAGGTAATAGGTGCAGAATGGAATAGTGGTAACAAGGAAAAAGAGAAAGACAGCGCTAGATAACTTATAGGCAGCAACCTTTTAAAGGGGATCCCTCAAACCCTTTAATTTGGATAAAATAAGAAAAATAAGAAAAAAGGCTGCGCACACAGATAAAATTGGAAAAAATAAAAAAGTTATTTTTAAATAAAATAAAGTCCAATTAGAAAGAAGGAAAAGTCCAATGTTATTGTCCTTACAGATAGTCTTTGCTGTTGACGTCTTCTACTTTGTAGTGAGTCCAATTTATCAGAGCTAATGTCCTAGCTCTGGAATAAAGCGCATACGGCGGTTTGATCCCCGCTTATGGGATATAGATGGGTTCCTCTCTGTGATACGTGTCCAGTTTCTCAAAATAAAAGAGACAGCCAATAGTGCTCACTGTATAGCAATATTGATAAAATAATAAAAGAATGTACTTACAAAACCAGAGCAGACCAACTGCTCCGTGATGACAGCTTGGGTGGATTGATCCCCACCTTGGATTTCTTTAAATGCAGGAAACTTCCAGGGGTTTTCAGTTTTTTTTAAAAACCAATAAAAATAATAATTAAAAAGCCAGGGTAAAAAGAGTATTATGTGTCTATAAAAAAAGGATTATTGGCACAAACAAATGACCAAAAAATACTTTAATATTTTTACAAACACAATAATTAAATATCCATAACGCGTTTCGTCTAAGACTTTATCAAATGGAATAACAGATGATACCTGGCTTGTAGGTGTTATATAGGAACATAACTCATTTGAATTTGGCGCCAAAAATTGGTCCGTCCAATCAGAAACAGAATCACATTTAAAACTTAAAATATGTTCAAAACTTAGTCAGTATACAATTTATAGTAATATAACTTGTTTCTAATGGTTAGAAATCAAAAACGAGTACATTCTTTTATTATTTTATCAATATTGCTATACAGTGAGCACTATTGGCTGTCTCTTTTATTTCGAGAAACTGGACACGTATCACAGAGAGGAACCCATCTATATCCCATAAGCGGGGATCAAACCGCCGTATGCGCTTTATTCCAGAGCTAGGACATTAGCTCTGATAAATTGGACTCACTACAAAGTAGAAGACGTCAACAGCAAAGACTATCTGTAAGGACAATAACATTGGACTTTTCCTTCTTTCTAATTGGACTTTATTTTATTTAAAAATAACTTTTTTATTTTTTCCAATTTTATCTGTGTGCGCAGAATGGAATAGACCTGAGAGGAAGGTGACTTTAAAGAGCAAAGTCCCCAGATTATACCCGTATGCACCTGAGGACTACAAATCATGGATTTCGGTTCCGAAAATTGATGCAGCAGTCATTCACATGGCGAAAAGAACAACTCTTCCCATAGATTCAATGGCATATTTAAGGGAGCCAATGGAAAAGCGATTGGACGCTGACCTGATTAAGGCATACCTGGCCTTAGGGTTAGCATTACATCCAGCCATTGCTCTTACCACCTTGTCCAGAGCTCTTAAAATATGGGTTGATAATCTAGAAGAGGATATTGCTAGTGGAGTCCGTAGAGAACACCTGATGGAGGGCCTTAAAGATTTAAAGCTGGCCACAGAATTCTGTTCTGAAGCTTCCCTGGATATTACTAAAATGGTAGCTAAAAGTATGGCGCTGTCAGTTGCTTCGAGTAGAGCATTATGGCTTCACTCTTGGGGTGCAGATTACGCCTCTAAGGCCTCTCTATGTGCGCTTCCTTTTCAAGGGGACCTTCTATTTGGTAAAGTCCTGGAAGATGCGATCCATAAAGCAGCAGATGGGAGAAAAGCTTTTCTCCCCCAGGGGAAGAGAAGATTTAGTGCTTCCTACTGGAAGGATAAAAAGTTTAGAGACTGATCCTTTCGAGATGTCAGGTCATATAGACCCGGAAGAGAATACTCCAGGAATTCTAATTGGAGAAACTACCAGTCCTCTTCATCAAAACCGGTTAGAGGAAGAGGATCTAGACCAGCTAATAAAAATTTCTGAACGTTTGCTGGCCCAGCCAGATGTTATAGGAGGCAGACTTCGCTTCTTTTATCCGGTTTGGGCCAAAAGCATTCAATATTCTTGGGTCCTTTCTATCCTCAAGGAAGGATACAAAATAGAATTCAAAGAATTCCCTTCTCAAACCTCCTTTACCCGTTCAAGAGTGGCAAGAGAAAGAAAAGAAATGGCTCTGAACGACATTATTTCTCAACTTCTACGAAATCAGGTCATAGAGAAAGTCCCTTACAGAGAACATTACAGAAGCCACTACTCTACGATATTTTTGGCCCCAAAACCTCAGGGGAAATGGCGTCTAATTCTGGACCTAAAAGTTCTGAATACATATTTGGTTCCAAGAACGTTCAAAATGGAGTCCATTACCACAATTCTGCCCAATATAAAGACAGGGACCTGGATGACTTCTATCGATCTCAAGGACGCCTACTATCAGATTCCTATTCACGTCAGTCATCGCCGGTTTCTAAGGTTTTGGATTTCAGGGAATCACTATCAGTTCAAGGGACTTCCTTTCAGCTTAAGTCTGGCGCCCAGAACATTCACGAAGATTCTAGTTTCTCTGGTGGCCTTTATAAGGACAAAGAACATCGAGCTTTTTCATTATCTGGACGATTTTCTGATCTTAGGTCCTTCCAGTCAGATAGTAAATGTCCACACGTCTATAACCATCAAATACCTTCAAGATTATGGTTGGCTGATAAACCCCAAAAAGAGTTCTTTAGTGCCTTCTCAGAGGATGATTTTCCTAGGAGCAAATATAGACTCGGTGAATGGCCTGGTATCACTGTCTACAGACAGAAAAGAACGAATAGTGAAGAAGATCAGAAGTCTGCGTCAAAAATCCTACATCACGGCAAGAGATTTCATGAGCCTGTTAGGGTCTCTTACTTCCACGATAGGCCTAGTGAAATGGGCCCAGTGGAGGATGCGACCCATTCAGAGGCATTTTCTCTTACAGTTCAAAGCAAAACCAGGAAATTGGGATCAGAAGATTCGTTTACTCCCGAGAATTTCGAAAGAACTGTATTGGTGGTTTTCCCCTGGAAGAGCCGGATTGGATTACTATAACTACAGATGCCAGCCTCCTGGGATGGGGAGCACACCTGAACAACTCTTGGATTCAAGGAACTTGGTCATGGAAGGAGTCAAAACTTCATTCGAATTTGAGAGAAATGAGAGCGGTTCTCAAGGCATTAATAGGGTTCCGTCCTCTATTGAGGGATGCCTGGGTGAGGATGCATACAGACAACAGAGCAGTGGCTTCCTACATAAATCATCAGGGAGGCACTCAAAGTTATTCTCTACTGATGGAATTGTCACCAATAATGAGGTTTGCGCAACTACATTTACAAGGATTAAAAGTGGTTTATCTTCCGGGACCAGAGAATTTATTGGCGGATTATCTCAGCAGAACAAGGATTCTCCAAGGAGAATGGAAACTGCACCCAGAATTATTTCATTTGATCACCCTGCAGTGGGGAGTACCCCAGATCGACCTGATGGCTTCATACAACAACAAGGTTTTACTCCCTACATGCGGATCATCGAGCAGAAGGACAGGATGCCCTGTCTCTTCCATGGGAATTCGATCTGGGGTACGCGTTACCTCCCCTACCAATGATTTACCGACTGCTGAGAAAAAAATGGAAGGAAGGTCTCAAAGTCATTGCCATCATCCCAATCTGGCCTTGCAGACCTTGGTTTCCCCTGCTGAACAAGATGAGCCTGGAACCTCCTTGGCCTCTTCCTCTCAGACCAAACATCTTAATCCAGGGACCAGCTGTTCATCCCAACCCCAGCCAGCTGAAATTGGGGGCATGGCTCTTGAAAAGGAGCGACTACTAGCTCAAGGGATCCCAGAAGCTGTGGTAACTACTCTCCTTAAATCCAGAAAAGTATCAACTTCTTCCTGCTATCATAAGATTTGGGAAGTTTTTCGTTCCTGGTCTCAAGATAATAATGTGGATTTTCTTCAGCCATCTAACATCAACATTCTACATTTTCTTCATACAGGTCTGGAGAAAGGGCTGAGTCTTAGTACTCTAAAAGTCCAATCATCGGCTTTATCTGCTCTCTGCAACAAGTCTTGGGCTTCGGATCCTCTAATTGCTAGATTCTTCAAAGCAACCATCCGTATAAGACCTCCAAATAGGAACTACACTCCTCCGTGGAATTTACCTATGGTACTAGAGGTGTTGTCTGAAAACCCCTTTGCTCCATTAGATGAGCTGGGTATCATCTTATTAACATATAAGAACTTGTTTCTGGTGGCTGTTACTACTGCAAAACGCATGTCAGAAATTCATGCACTTTCCTGCGATGAAAATCACTTTCAGGTATTCCACGACAGGGTGATCTTAAGACCCAGACAAGAGTTTCTGCCGAAAGTTGTCTCGAATTTCCACATCTTACAGGAAATTGTTATTCCTTCCTTTTATCCATCTCCTTCTACTCCAGAGGAAGTGAAACTTCATCAATTGGATGTCAGGCAGTGACTACTCAAGTATATAGAGGTTTCTACTCAATTTCGGAAGTCTCAACAGCTGTTTGTTCTTCCGATTGGTTCCAGAAGAGGGGAGGCAGCATCTACTTCCACCTTGAGATGTTGGATCTCCAATACTATAATCAAGGCTTATCAGTTGAAAGACCGTGTTCCTCCTAGTAGGATCAAGTCACACTCTACAAGGGCTTTAGCAACATCATGGGCTAATTGGGCAGAAGTTCCATCTGACGACATCTGTAAGGCAGCTACATGGTCTTCTCCTCTCACTTTCATCAAACACTACAAAATGGATTTGGCATCTTCCTCTACGGCTTTTGGTAGAGGTGTTCTGTCCTCTGTGGAAACTATCTAAATTAAACTTTTTTCAGCATTATCTGGTTTGGAGTTTTTTGTTTTTGAATTTCCCACCCTATGGTGAAGCTTGGGTATTACCCATAAGTGATGCTGCCATGATTAGCCAGGAATACAGAAAATGTTATCATGCTTACCGTAATTTTCTTTTCCTGGCTATTATTCATGGCAGCATCAGCACCCCCCCCTTGTTATCAGATTTAGCTTTGGAACTAGACTGTGGGATAGAAGGAGGAGGGACCTTTTATACCCAGTCTGGTCCGTATTAATTGATTTTATCCTGTCCTGTTCCTGATTAGGGCGGAGATACCCATAAGTGATGCTGCCATGAATAATAGCCAGGAAAAGAACATTACGGTAAGCATGATAAAATTTTCTGTATTATTATTAACAACTCTTTAACCTTAAACCTCCCTTTACCCTAACCGTTTCTAACATTGCCTTTAACCCACATTGAAAATTAAAAAAACTGAAAGGAAAATATAGAAGGAAAAAATAGTAGTAGTAAATGTATAAATAGTAGTTGTAAATGTATAAATAGGAGGTGAGCAGGGAAGCTAAACATTGCTAGAAGACAAAATAGAGAAGGAAAGGAAGTGGCAGTGAAGCACAGGGGAGTTGTAAGTGGATAGTGAAGTGTGACAAAAGTAGACTTTAATGTGTCACATGGCACAAGATTCATTCCTGGCATTCTTGGGGACTGCAGGGTATTATAGGAAGTTTGTGCCCCAGTATAGTGCCATTGCAAAGCCCCTGAAAGACTTGACTCGGAAAAAGGCTGGTGACATAGACGCCGGAGTGCAACTCTGCCTTTTGCCAGCTGAAAGAGAGTTTAAGTACCCTCCCGGTGTTTGCCGCCCCGGATTACAACAAGCAATTTATTGCCCAAACGCATGATGGTTGTCACTGTCCCGGCGGTCCTGGGGGGCCCGGACTGCTCTGGCAGTCTCGGGCCCCACATTCCCTCTCTGCACACATAGATAGCGAATATCGCTATCTATGTGTGCAGCCGCGGGCCCACAAATTAGAAGAGAGAAGAGACGAGAAGAGGCAGTGTGCTGGGCCCCCTCTGCGGTAACAGGGAGCCGGGGGCTCCACAATGCCACCGGACCACCAGGGATGGAATCTCCCCCCTCCCTGGACACAGGTAAGAAGCAGGGAGGGGCGAGAAACATTTAATTAAATTTAATAGAAAATTGCTGTGAAAATGCCCCTTCCTGCCCCTCCTCCCCCCAGATTGCACATTTACACACACACTGCATACACTAACACAACACACACACACTGCATACACTAACACAACACACTGCATACACTAACACAACACACACACACACACTACATACACTAACACAACACACACACACACTGCATATACTAACACAACACACACACACTATATACACTAACACAAAACACCCACACTGCATACACTAACACAACACACACTGCATACACTAACACAACACACACCCTGTATACACTAATAAAACACACACTGCATACACTAACACGACACACACTGCATACACTAACACAACACACACACACTGCATACACTAATACAACATGCACTGCATACACTAACACAACACACACACACTGCAAACACTAACACAACACACACACTACATACACTAACACAACACACACACTGCATACACTAATACAACACACACACTGCATACACTAATACAACACATACGCTGCATACACTAACACTACACAACACACACACACTGCATTTACTAACACAACGCACACACACTGCATACACTAACACACACACTGCATACGCTAACACAACACACACACTGCATACACTACACAACACACACTGCATACACTAACACAACACACACTGCATACACTACAAAACACACACTGCATATACTAACACAACACACACTGCATACACTAACACAACCCACGCACTGCATGCACTAACACAACCCACGCACTGCATGCACTAACACAACACACACTACATACACTAACACAACATACACCCACTGTATACACTAACACAACACACACACACCACATACACTAACACAACACACACACTGCATACACTAACACAACACACACTACATACACTAACACAACACACGCACTACATACACTAACACAACACACACACTGCATACACTTGCACAATACACTCTGCATTCACTACACTAACACACACTCTGCATTCACTACACACTAACACACACTCTACATTCGCTACACTGACACACACTCTACATTCGCTACACTGACACACACTCTGCATTCACTACACTAACACACACTCTGCATTCACTACACATTAACACACACTCTGCATTCACTACACACTAACACACTCACTGCATCCACTACACTGACACACTACACTACACATTAACACACTCTGCATTCATTACACTGACATACTTTGCATTCGCTACACATTAACACACACTCTGCATTCACTACACATTTACACACACTCTGCATTCACAACACACGAACACACACACTACATTCATTACACTGACACACTCTGCATTCACTACACACTAACACACACTCTACATTCACTAAACTATGCACACACTCTTCATTCACTATACTGACACACACTCTGCATTTACTATACTGACACACACTCTGCATTCACTACACTAATATATACTCTGCATTAACTGTACACACAGCATCCACTACACAAACATCCTGTATTCACAGTACACACATTACATCCACCACAAATTGAAACACTCTGCATGCACTATACACAGACACTGCATCCACTAAACACATTTCATCTAGTACACACAAACACTACATCCACTACACAAACACACACTACATCCACTACTCAAACACACTCTGCGTTCACTATACACACTGCATCCACTATACAAACACACACTCTACATTCACTGCACAAACAGTATCTAATACACACAAACACTACTTCCATTACGCACATTCTAATTCACTTCCACTATACACACCACATTCAGTCCTGCATCATTGTGAGCGGACTAGGTAGGGCGTGGGCGGGCCTGGGGGGAGGGAAGGAGGGGGAGGGAAGGAGGGGGAGAGAGGCGGGGCCCAGTCCTTGTGCTTTGTCAGGGGCCCCAAAATTTCTGATGGTGGCCCTATGCAAACGGATGCCTCTACGTAGGGCATCGTTGCAGTCTTAAGTCAAGTGGATGATCAGGAGAACAAGCATCCAGTATCTTTTCTCAGTCAGAAGCTGCTGGATCGAGAGGTCAGCTATGCTGCCATAGAGAAAGAGTGATTTGCTGTAATCTGGGCACTCAAGAAGCTACAAACCTATCTCCATGGATGGGAGTTCACTGTGATAACAGACCACAATCCTCTCTGCTGACTAAACCGAGTGGCAGGTGACAATGGGCGACTGCTGAGGTGGAGCTAGGCACTTCAGCAGTACAATTTTACCATCCAATATCGCAAAGGCCAGTCACATGGTAATGCTGATGGACTGTATAGGAGAATAGAGGGGTAGCCCTGTCCTCCTGCAGCCTGTGACCCGGGCAGTAGAATCCCAGCCAGCCAGCAGGACTTTCTTTGGTGGGGATAAATGTGACAAAAAGAGACTTTACTGTGTCACATGGCACAAGATGTACTAACTCAATTATTTACAGACACAAAAAATACACATTTTTATAAACCTCCCAAAGTACCTTTAAAACATACAAACCCCCCACAAAAGTTACATCCCCTGATAGCCCTGATCTGGGTGAACAACATATTGAAAAATCACCCAGATCGGTTCAGGAATTTCCTGGAAGTCATAGTTTTGGCCGAACGCACGCATGGTTCCATGCGCAAAACGGTTCCCACATGCTGAGATATCTGCCTGGCAGTTGCTGTTTGAAAATAAAGGTTGTTGTTGTTTGTACCAAGAAAGAAGCTGGTTGTCTCTTTTCTTGCTGCAACTATCCAATATCCGCTTTAATGTGAATGCTGGTGGATAAAGAGACTCCAAGCCCAGGTCATAGCACTTAGCATAGTGATCAGCTGTGCAAGTTAATGGAAGTACTCACGGACAAAATTAGGGCTGTATCGTCACATGAAGTATAGAGAAATAGAATTGGGAAGTGTTTACAAGTGTAAATAAATAAATAAATAAAACTTTTATCTGTTCCCTACACCCTAAGCAGAATTCACCTTCTTCTCTTCAACACAGTCTTTTCCTCCCTAGTATAGAATCAACATAACTATATTCTCTTCAAAGGCTTTCCAACACACTCTGTCCCATCCCAGCATAGGTTCTGTCTGCTCCCTTGACCAGAGTTTACCTCACTTCATCTGCGGGATATATTAGGCAAGTGAACAGTCAGTTTTGGAATTTCATGTGTTGGAATGACTTTAAGAAGGGCCAAATAGTGATGGCTAGACAACTGGGTCAAAACAGTGGTATCCAGTAGTTAGTACCTAAGAAAAGAGGTGCAAGGAAGGACAATTAGTGAATCAATTTTCATCATTGGTTCCTAAAGTTTATTGATGCACATGGGGAGTAAAGGCTAGCTGTCTGGTCTCATCACACAGAAAAGCTGAATTGCTGACTATGATTATTATTATTGTCATTGATAATAATATAGAGCCAACTTATTCCACAGTTCTTATAATATCATTAAAAAATTGCAAAATGTTACAGGAACAATAGGTTGATGAGGAGCTTACCACCTAGAGGAGGTATGATAGTAAGGTTTAAGAAGACATAGTGCCTTGCAGTTTCCTGCAAATGGAGCTTCGTAGCCACAGTTAGGTCAGAGTGCCCATGATGATCCCAGTCCACCATCAGAAATGCCTTCAGCGGAGACGTGAGTGTCAGAATTGGACAATGGAACAATTAAGAAGGTTGCCTGATCTGATGAATCACATTTTCTTTTAGATCAGGTTGATGGCTGGATGGATGTGCATTGTTTAACAGGGGAAGAAATGCAGCAGAAACAGTGTTATGCTCTGGGCAATGATTAACGTACCAACTACCTAGATATTTTTGCAGATCACATACACCCCTTCTTAGCAATGGGTTTCACTGATGGAAATAGTCTCTTTTAGCAGGATAATGAACCCTGCCACACTGTAAACATTGTTTGAGAAACATGACAAATAATTCAAGGTGTTGGCTTGGCCTCCAAAATTCCCAGATCTTAATTGAGAATTTGGGGAATGTGCTGAAATAAAAATCCAATCCATGGATCCAATCCAGATACTTCTGAGCATGTCTTGTCGAGTCAATGCCTCAATAGAGCTATTGTGGCAGTATGAGGGGGACCTACACGATATTAAGCAGGTGGTATTAAAGGGACACAATAGTCAACCAGACCACTTCAGCTAATTGAAATGTTCTGGGTGCAGTGTCACTGTCCTAGTTAGTCTTGCAATGTTAATAATTGTACTAGGACTTAGACTGCCCCTAGTAACTGTCAATCAGACAGCCATTAGATGCACTTCCTGGATGTTAACAGACTCCAGGTCACCTAACTGACGCTGGGCATCCTCAAGCTCTGCATGAGGACATCCAGTATCATTGAAATTCACATAGAAAAAGCATTAGGTCTCCCCCAACATATGATGTCGGAGGATGTGGAGCATCAACCCAGCACCAATATCCCTTGGTTGAGAATCCAATGAGTAAATAAAGGGTTTTTAATTCTTTACATGGGGGGTGAGAGAGGAGGGCAGAGGGCACTATATTATTATTATTATTATTGCCATTTATATAGCGCTAACAGACTCTGTAGCGCTTTACAATATTATGAGTGGGGGGATTTAACTATAAATAGGACAATTACAAAAAACTTACAGGAACGATAGGTTGAAGAGGACCCTGCTCAAACAAGCTTACATTCTATAGGATAGTGTTAGGAATAAGCCTTTGTTTGAAATAAAACACTATAGAATCCCTTTAATATTGTGGCTGATCGGTGTATGTTCTCCTCTATATATATTGCTATACTTTTCCCTGAATAGATTCCTAAATTCTTGAGTTTTTTATTTTAACCCCTTAAGGACATGTGACATGTCATAATTCCCTTTTATTCCAGAAGTTTGGTCCTTACGGGGTTAAACTCATTATAATTATAAGGATATAATTTTTCAATGTAGGGTGATAGCTGCTTGATAAATCTGACTGCCATTCTGGGATCAAGAAGGATTTTTTTTCCTAGTTTGTTGCAAAATTGGAAGTGCTTCAAACAGTTTTTTTTTTTTTTGCCTTCTTTTGGATCAACAGCAAAAAACAAATGTGAGGAAGGCTGAACTTGATGGGCACAAGTCTCTTTTCAGCCATGTAACTATGTAATTATTTAATTGACAGGAGATAAGGACATAGAAAACCAGTACAATATCATTTTTAAAAGTGCAATACAATAATGTTGGATTTTTGAAAAACAAGTAGGAGGGAGGCACAGATAATCCCACAAAAGGTATTGTAAGACCATCGAGAATGAAAACATAGAGTCCTCATTCGAAAGGACAAGATTGATCACAGGGAATTTGATGTGCTTTTTTTTTTTTTTTTTTGGTTTTAACTACTTCTCAATGATAATGTAGAAATTGAGATTGATTAAATATAATGTATATTAAAGTCATCTTTTGACTAAGATGAAACAATGTCTTTTGAAGCAGTAATGCAAATCCAGTTATGCAACTTTGCCATTAGATTCTTTAATCAATAGATCTAAACAAATAACATATTACTAAACAACATATTTTCCTTCTGTTCTAGTAAGGAACGCATTGAACTGAATTAATTGTCTTTTCTTGTCACATGACTATAGCTCCTGTTAGCTGAATGTTGACCTACAGAAAATAGAATAAGGTAACTATTTAAGGAAGGATAGATGATTCAAGCGTAATGTGAATTATATTCCTGATGTTCCTAGAGCTGATTGCATAAAAATTGTTACAATCATCAATCTAGATCGAACAACACGTTTAAATATATCCGTTTACTATACAAACTGTAATGTTTTTCCCTAAATAGAAAGTAGAAGACAAATATCATGTTTTGCAAGAAGCTGCAAGAATAGAATAGCATTTTCTTAGTATTGATAACCAGAGTATTTGTAGTTGGCAATGACACTTATGTCTATGTTACCATGGTAGTTTAAGTCATAAGTATCAAATTATGCAGACTTGTTCCAGAACATTCCGTAATTACCCCAGCAAAGCTTTTAGGTCAGTGTGTTCTCCTATTTTAATATACAACTCCGATTGTGTTTCTCTAGAATGAAACTACGTCAGCATTGGTAAAGATGCCACATACTTGCCACACACCGAAGGTCAATGTGATGTATACAGTATGAAGCGTGACAAGCAAAATCTTTTATAAACAGAAAAAAAGACGACAAGAAAAAAAAAATATATATATCATATTTGTTCAGAGACAAAGACATTCAAGTACAGGACTAAGTTATTTATGTGACCATCTTAGCGACAGGAACCAGTGTTATTGCATATTATGAGGGAGCAGGATTTCCATATCATAAAAAAGCAATTTGATGTCCTGATTAAGATTTAGACATAATGCCTAAAATTAGATCAATTACAGTCCGAAATAAAAAGTAGATAGCATCTGCGATATAAAGAACTTATGATCAACGATCAACATAAATGCTCCAATTTACTCTTGTGTATATTCCATAAAATGTAACTGCTGGTACCCTTATTTATCATTATAAAGTCTTACAGCATAACATTTAACAGGGCTGACTGTACAGATATCTTTAGCAAAAATATTATATAGTTGGTAAGAGTTTCTCCATTTAAAATATATAAGCAATTGAGAATACGATAAAAATAGGGATTGTTTTGGAAGCCATACCATTTTGTCTTTTTAAATATTTTATTAAATATATAAATAAATATACACTTGTGCGCAAATGTTTGCATACACATGTACCATTTTTAAAGAAAACATGAGTGAGCAGGCAAAACACATTTCTTTTATTTCTTATGGGATTCATATTCAACTGTAGGTTATTACAGAATGGCACAATCATAAAACAAAACATGGCAACAAAGAAACAAAATTAAATGACCCGTTCAAAAGTCTACATACCCTTAGTTCTTAATACTGTGTATTGCCCACTTTAGCATCAGTAACAGCATGCAGTCTTTTGTAATAGTTATCTATGAAGCCCCTAATTCTTGCAGGTGGTATAGCTGACCATTCGTCTTGGCAAAATGCTTCCAGGTCATGCAAAGTTTTTGATCATCTTGCATGAACTGCACGTTTAAGATCTCCCCAGAGTGGCTCAATGATATTAAAGTCAGGAGACTGTGATGGCCACTCTACACCTTTTTCTGCTATAACAACTGGAGGGTCAACCTGGCCTTGTGCTGTAAAGTTCAAGAGCGTCCCGTGCGCAGCCTTCGTGCAGAAAAATGCAAATTTTATGTCAAGACACGGAGGCTCATATTGCATATCCCTTTCTTTACTGTCCACCAATAGCAGCAAAGGATACAAACAGTAAGAAAAAACAGTAACCATAGTGATAGGACACTCCCATATCAAGTCCCAGTATAATAGGCAGCACCTCCCCACCCAATTCCTCTTTCTTTGCTGCTACCAAACAGATAAGTACATGACTAATTTACTCTTATCATAGCCTTATGGTTTTTGTCTACTGTTTTCTGCACTATTGACTTTTTCTCTGCTGTTAACTTGTACCATTCACTGGTTAATTATTGCTTGTATTATTGTATACTTTGACTTTATGGTGTATAATTTGTTTGAGCCCAGGGTTCCAGACCCCCTCTTTTCCGGCTTAATTCTACTCTACCTTTACTGGTACCTCTTTGTAAAGCGCTCGGGCTTCCTTTTACTCCCTCCATTACACTGCCGGTCTGCCTGTCACTTTGGCGCCCTTTACGCCCATTCTCATCATCCCATTCGGCAGTTTTCTCTTCTCCTATTATTTCACACACTGTTTGGCTATTCACAAATTCCCCATTTGCTTGATTGCCTTATTCACCTTCTATTCTCCTGTTGCCGTGTTCGAATTTCTATGCGAACGCCTGGTTTATTCGCCTTTGCTATGTGTTCCTCTATGGCTCCATATGCATTCACTGTTTTCCGCCGAATGTTCGGTTCTTTCTCCCTTTTCTGGTAGAATTCCGCCGCGAAACTCGCGAGATTGCCGGCGGCCATTTTCTATCACTCACTTCTCTCCCCATTCCCTTTGTCCTCTTCCTATCTGCCGGTCTGAACCCTGGTGAGCTCCCTCATTTCCTCCCTTTTAGCTATAACTAGCCTGGGGTGATTAACTCCTGCTAGTTGCGTCCTTCTCTCTTAGGATAGTGCTTCCTAATATTTAGCAGCTCAATATATAGTCTATATATATTTTATACATAATATATATATTTTACTTGTGTCTCTGGGGTTACTCTCACTTATAATTATTATGCCTAAACCTAAAGGGTCTGCTACCCTTCTTTCCCCTGGGGATATGGATATACCCCGTGTGCTGGATAACCCTAACACTGCCAGCTCTGGCCCCCCTTCTTCTGCGGGTGACCCTATGTCGGTGCCGGATGATGCCCAGGCCCTGGCACTGCAACGTTCCGTTACAGATGCCATTATGGCCGCCATTATGGCCGCCATGGGCTCTATGTCCTCGGCTCTGTCCCAGACTATATCTCAGGCCTTATTGGCACACCTTGTGCCCGCAGAAGCACCGGCCATGCCTACGCACTTACCGCACTCCTCTTTGAACCCCTCAGGGGACAATCCTAGAAAGGCCAAGGCCAAATCTAGACACCTAAGCCCTCCCTCATCCAGAACCAACAAGACTGGTGTGAAAATATCCACCCATGATAGCGTGCCTATGTCACGCAAAAGAGCCTTTCTGTGCCAGGCAGAATGGGCGCGGCACTTGAAATGTGCCAGAGCACATGCAGAGAGCGACTCCGACTCAGAAATCGGGTCTTGTGAGGAGGCTGTTGATGAGTCCGGAGATGACTCCAATAATGAGACTGACGGGCAGGACACTGACCCTTCTGCCCCTGCACTATCAGGGTTGGTAATTAGTGGCTCTCGCAGCGACTCTCCCGCTACCGCGGGTTCAACCCTCATGGACCCGGCTGGGGAACCTATGTTTGACCCGGATGCTCTCCATCACCCGAGGTCGGCAGAATGGCTCCCAGCCGCCCATGTAGCAAAGTACCTGGAGAACTGGGTACGGCGCCCCCTTAGCAAGGCGGCGCGCAACAAGCTTAGGGCAGAATGTCCTAGACCCCTGATCCCCAATAAAGTCTGTGAGACTCCCATTGTAGACCCAAAAATGACGCAGTTTCTTTCCAAGATGGGTTGGAATCCCCGTAAGGGTTTGGACTCAGCATTAAAATCCTGCCAGGACAAACACCTGGACATTTTTGGCCCCCTGGCTAAATTATTCGACCTGGCCGAGCTAGCCAGAACTGAGAACAGGAAGGTCGACCCGGAAGAACTCCGTGGTTGGGTGCAGAGGGCAATCTGCATAGCAGGTAGCGTTAACACCTCCCTGTCTATAGAGCATCGTAAAGCCATCCTCTTCAAAATCGAGCCTAAATTGGCCAACCTCGCCCTCACTGAAGCGGGCAAAGATGCCCAGGGCCTACTATTCGGAGACTCCTTTATCAAGGATTTGGGGCACTTTGTAGGTGCTTTCACAGCACTAGACAAGGCCCAGTCCTCCATGAAAAGGGTATTTCAGGGACGGGTCTCTAGCAGGGCTGGCAGATTCAGGGGCCGTCTGTCCGGCCGGTCAAATTTCAACTCCCGAGGATTGGGACGAGGCTCTTATAATCAGAGACCACCTTATCAGTACACGGGACACCAGTCTCCCTTCTTCCCGTCTCATGGAAGACCATGGCGCTCCAGAGGCTTCAGAGGGAACCCCGTTTCCAGACGCTCTTACGGTAAGACTACACCTACCTCATGCTTTTTCCAATATCTGTGTAGGGGGCAGACTCCGTCATTTTTTCCATGCGTGGTTAGATATCACCTCAGATTCCTGGGTTCTGGCCACTGTGAGGGGGTTTCACATAGAATTGGTAGACACCCTGTGTCATATTCCTCCCCCTCACCCTATGGTACTTTCAAAGGCAAACCGAGCCTTAATAAACGAGGAGCTATTGTCACTCCGCACGAAGGGAGCGATAGAACGAGCTCCGCTGCCCCATACTGGTGTTTTCAGCAACATCTTCCTTGTGGAAAAGAAAGGCGGCCAGATGCGCCCCATTATAAACCTTCGGGCCCTAAACTCCATAGTGCGCTACCGCCACTTCAAAATGGAGGGCATCCACCTCCTACGGGCCTTACTCCTATGCGGAGACTGGATGGCGAAATTAGACCTTAAAGATGCTTACCTGACAGTCCCAGTGACCGAGTCGTCCAGGGACCTACTACGATTCCTCTGGAAAGGCGAAACGTGGCGATTCACATGCCTCCCTTTCGGACTATCGTCAGCTCCGTGGTGCTTCACCAAATTGATGCGACCTGCCATGGCTTGGCTGCGCAGTCGAGGGGTAAGACTGATAGTCTATCTGGACGATATCATCCTCATGGCACAAGATCGGGGGGTCCTCCTAGAACACCTTCAATGGACATTGGACCTACTATTTTGGCTGGGCTTCCTGCTCAATGGGGAAAAATCCTGCCTATTCCCTTCCCGACACATGGAGTTCCTAGGGTTCACGGTGGACTCGGAAGCGGAGTCTCTCAGTCTCCCTCCGGCCAAAACACGCTCAATCCGCAAGGAACTGCGACGCGCCCTGACGTGCCACCAGCTATTGTTGCGGCACCTGGCACGACTTATTGGCCTACTGGCCTCCTCAGTGTTCCCAGCTCCGCTCCATTATCGGGCCCTCCAATGGCTGATGATAGCACACCTTTGCAAAGGGGCCTCATATGCAGATTCGGTCTCCCTGGACTCGGAATCCACCTGGTGGATCCACAACCTATGCGCCTGGAATGGCAAGGCCATCTTCGGCTCACAACTGGAGTTCACGGTGGACTCGGACGCAAATCTCCATGGCTGGGGTGCACACTGAAACGGTGTGACTTCCAGGGGTCGCTGGACAGAAGCCGAGTCCCGACTCCACATCAATGCCCTGGAACTACTAGCCGGTTCCTTTGCGATCCGGAGCTTTGCGAACGGTACGGCTAGCGCATGCATCAGGCTGCGTATGGACAACATTTCAGCGATGCTGGCCCATTTTGCAAAATATTTCTGGACCTATTGCTTAGCCAGGGACCTGATGGTCCAGGCGGAATCCCTCCCTGGTCTTCACAATACCCATGCGGATTGGAGCTCACGCTATCTATCAGATAGCAGCGATTGGAAATTGGATACAGAGGTGTTCTCCACTATCTTGTCCCTTTGGGGGCCCTTCACCATCGACCTCTTCGCTTCCAGGCTCAACGCCCAACTACCCCGGTTCTACAGCTGGTGCCCAGACTCGGCCGCGGAAGCAGTGGACGCCTTCCTACAAGACTGGTCCGCCGCACGCCTTTATGCTTTCCCTCCATTTGCCATGCTTCCCCACGTGCTACTCCAAGTACGGCACCAGATGGCGGACTTGGTCCTGCTAACCCCATTCTGGGGTACCCAGTCGTGGTTCCCACAATTCCTGGAACTGAAAATAGACGTCCCCGCACTTCTGCCTTCTCCCACCGGGACCTTCTGCTGAACCCGTTGGGCCAACAACATCCCCTCCTACTGGACGGATCGTTACGGCTACTCACATGGAGGATTTCAGGGGTCCCTGGGAAGTCCAAGGAGTTTCAGACACAACTCGATGCCTCCTGGCTGACGCATGGGCTCCCGGCACTAGACGCTCATACGGGACCGCTTGGAGAGCTTGGACTGGCTGGTGCCTGGCTAGGGACCTGGATCCCGTGGCAGCTCCTGTGACAGCGATACTCCAGTTCCTCACATCATTATTTGAAGCGGGTCGAGCATATCGCACGATTAACCTATACAGATCGGCCATCTCCTCAGCTCATCATGGTTTCAACAGCTGCCAAGCAGGCGAACATCCCTTGGTGTGCCGCTCACTCAAGGGTTCACGCCTCTCGCGTCCCCCTAGACCTCGATACACAGCCACATGGGACATCTCCTGCGTCCTATCACTGTTTTCCTCCTGGCCGCCCAATTTGGACCTCACCCTGCAACAACTGTTCTGCCTCATTTCGTCCAAACGAGTCTCAGAGGTACATGCCCTGGACCATGATGCGAGATCCTTCACCCCGGACAGGGTGACATTTAATATCTCCAGAAGGACTAAGACGGCCATACGTTCAGTCTCATACCCGAGTTTTCCAACTACCCCTATGTTGTGCCCAGTGACCTGTTTGAGAGAATACGAACTTCGGACGAAGGCCCATCGGTCGGCTTCAACTCCTCAACTTTTCCTCTCAATTCGTCAGCCCTTCGCCCCAGTATCCAGCACGACTCTGGCTCATTGGGTGAAGTGGGTAATGTCGCAGGCGGGTGTGGACACATCCATTTTTAGCGCCCACTCCACACGAGGGGCTTCAGCCACTTCTATGGCCTCTTCGGGGGCACGCCTGGAAGACCTTATGAGAATGGCGGACTGGTCCAGAGAATCCACCTTCAAGGAATTCTACTTTTGACCTCAGCCACACGTTTTCTCGTCGGTTATTGCTCAGCTTTAAACTTGCAATATGAGCCTCCATGTCTTGACATAAAATTACATGATTTTGCTATTTCATGACGAAAAGTCATGATTTTATGAAAGACACAGAGACGAGTATTGCCCCTCCCTTTAACTTATTTGTATAACCTTTTTCCCCCCCTGTTATATTTCGTCCTAGGGCGGTAAGTATGGCATTGCGCTCCATCACGTATGTACATCTGAATCATGACACTACACATACCTGGGGATTCTTGACTTAAGAGGGAATGGGGGATACTAAGGGGTGGCTTGATTTCCAATATATCGTATCTTGGCATGGGCAATTGATGTTAGTACCGATTTAACCTTTGGGCTCCTGTCATTATGTTTTCACAGGTTTACTCAGTACCGGGAGCATCGCATGGAGTGCATCACTCTCCACAGGACTTCTCCAAGTTAGCTGGAGTTCGGTGGTTAACGCTGAGATGGACTCCCTATGGTTAACGTTTCATCATTCATTCCTGGTTTTGTCCCTGTTCTCGGACGTCCTCTAGTCAAGTATCCGGATGGACTTTGGGCCATTGCCCTTCTAGTTCTGGACTGTTCCTGGTTTCCTGTTTGCTGTTGGCGTGTAGCATCTCCAAAGAAAGAGGAATTGGGTGGGGAGGTGCTGCCTATTATACTGGGACTTGATATGGGAGTGTCCTATCACTATGGTTACTGTTTTTTCATACTGTTTGTATCCTTTGCTGCTGCTGGTGGACAGTAAAGAAAGGGATATGCAATACTCGCCTCCGTGTCTTTCATAAAATCATGACTTTTCGTCATGAAATAGCAAAATCATGTAATTGTCTGCCATTATTTTCTGATAACATGTTGCTTTCATCTTGCCAGCAATTTTCACAAGATTCCCTGTGCCTTTATAGCTCACACACCCAAAACATCAGTGAGCCACCACTATGCTTCACAGTGGGGATGGTATTCTTCTCACTATAGGCG
>OW240914.1:199614010-199643622 GCA_933207985.1 Pelobates cultripes
ATATAATGGTAGATCCAGGTAGTTCTTGGTGAGTTTTTTGTTCTCAGGCTGTGAATTGTTGTACCACTGGTCGGCAGTCAGATGTCCTCAGTATACAGGGAAGATAAAAACAGACTATAGTGCTCTCTGTATGTTATGAGCTGATTTAAAAAAAAAATAAAAAGGTATAAAATATACTCACAAACAGAGAGCAAATACAGGTATTGCTCAATCCTACCGAGGATGTTCCTGTGAGAATCTTCAGGATAAAAAATGCCAGGATAAAAAAATATGTACTTTTTCAAAGATATGTCTAGAGTCTCCAAAGCAGTATAAAACAATAAGCTTTATTTGGAGATAATAAAAGGTATAAAATTGATAATAACACTAACGCGTTTCTCCTTTAACAGGCTTTTTCAAAGTGTTTACAGTGTGTGAGACCTATCTTGTTTAAATAGCTTAAAAACAGGTGATGTGGTTGGTCATGTGACCAGGAGTTAATTAGTTAAAACATTGTATACAGTAAAATATAAACCAATATAAACAAAAAAGTAAATAGATGATATTACATAGAAATATAGATAACATTCTAATAAAATTTATTTTAAAAACAGAGGTAGTATTTAATTTGTAAGGTGGCTTTAAGAAAGGAGAAACCAAGATGGCCGCCACAATTACCATAATGGGAGCATAAAGATGGCCACCGCCAGTATAAGTAAATGAACTGGCTTTAAAAGATAAAATAAAAATAAGGAGACGGGTACAAAAAAGGAAAAAGAGAATAACTAACATCGTTAACTCATCACCAATTTTAGGGTCCAGCATCTTTAACCTATCCAATAAAATACTAAATGCTACAGAACTAGCCGTTCTGAGTAAAGGCCTAAAATACGCCCAACCCCGTGAATTTAATCAATTCTCAGCCTTCATCGATATTAATAAATTTGTTTGAAAGTCAACCCTAAAACCCTAAACCCTAAAAAGGTTTTATATAAGAATACCCAACTAACACCCCTCAACCACCCACCCATAACCAGTTATTCACAAAAACTTTTTTTCAAAAAAGTCCACACAAATACATTTGACTCTAGTAGTTGCCACTACCCACCGTGGCTAAAAAGCATCCGAAAAAGCCAACTAATAAGACTGAAGCGCAATTGCAATAACAACGAGGTATTCCAAACGCAAGCTCATGACCTTAAAGAAAAATTAATAGAAAAAAATTACGATGAAAAACATATCAACACTCAAATTGAAGAACTAACAAATCCGGACAGAAACCAATTTCTACAATATCACAACACCCACAACGATAAACAAATCACCCTCCCGGTTGTGTTAGATTACAATAACAAAAGTTTTGCATGAAAAAAATTATTAAAAAACACTGGAACATCCTCAAAGAAGATAAGATTCTGAAAAACATCCTAACAGAAAAACCAAAAATAGTATTTAGGGGGGACCCCAATTTAAGGAGATGTCTCACCAAAAATTACATCAATTAAATCATGTGAAACACACTTTTTTCAACCTACAAAACGGGTTCTATAATTGCAAAAGATGTTTGGCATGTAAAAGCACCAATATTGAGAACACCAAAACTCTTGGGTTTAAATCAAAACACTCTCCAAAAACATACAATATAAAAGACTTTATTGTTTGTAACTCTAAAAATGTGATTTACCCTTTAGAATGTCCATGTAAACTACAGTATATAGGAATGACAACTAGGAACCTAGGAACCTTAAATCAAGTATTGCAAATATTAAAAAAGGCTTTTTAAACCATTCAGTGTCCAAACATTTCCTAGTCCATAATTCCTTATCTATACTTCACCAAGATGTTTAATATACTGCACTATATTAAGTTTCTTTGTTCATTCTATATATCACTGGATCTGAGAACAATTATACAGGCGCTGTCTCCCCGCACCCCTTTCTGGAGTCCATGGTACTGTCTAAGAGAAAATTTGTGTCTCCTCCAAGAATTACCTCCCCAAAACTATACACATTCAATAAAGCAAAGACATTGCTTAGAAACTGATGTTGATTGTCATTTGGACCATAGACATTCATTAGCGTGTTGTTGTTAATGTAGCATTGAAGAATTAAATATCTTCCTTTTTTGTTGCTTATTTTGTGAACCAGGTAAAAGGAGACCTCTTTACTTATAAGTATAGACAGTCCTCTTTTTTTCCTGCTGAAGCAGGTTTGGTAGTCTGAGGGGAACTAAGGTGAAGTAAACTTGGGTCTGGAGCCCCAATTAAAGTGTGTCTCCTGGAAATATGCCACCTGTGAACCTTGTTTTTTGGCATCTCAGATGGCCAGCCTGTGTTTATTAGGCAAGTTTTGCCCTTTAGTATTGAGAGAGAATATTTTAATAGTCATATGTGTAGCCTGTTGTCTTCTATATTGGTAGGTAACCATGGGCCAACAAGATAGGCCGCGGTTGGTGTGGTCGCTAAGGTCCCAGGGAGTAGTGGAGGAAGACCATGGTCTCACATTAGCAGTGAGTACAGCCGTAAATACAACTGAACAACAGGCAAAGAACTTGTGTATAACTTAGAGAAAAGAGCAATTTCAATTGTGGTTAGGATACAATGCTTCCGTGCGAGGAGCTCTGTGGTTTAAAGGCGTTGTTCTGGCCAATGGGACTGGAGGCAAGTCCTTGGAGGGCGGATGGGAGATTGAGGAGGGACAAAGCAGCCAGTTTCAACTGGTCTGGCAGTGTCCCTTGGACAACGCCCTGCTGGAGAACAATAGGACAGGGAAAAGGGGGAGGGGAAGAGGCACATTTTCCCATGGATTTAAAGGCGCAGACAAAGTGTTTTAAAATCCAATAAGCCCAAATAGACTTTTTAGCATGTCTTTTTGCAGGGCCCATAGTCTTTGGGCAAAAGGCTGGCCATTAGTCCTCTCCAAAACCCAGTGGCAAGGTTATTTTCGCCACACAAACCTTTACTACTTCTATAGCCTTTAGTAAACATCCCAACGCACATCATAAACTGGGACTTTGGAATCGTATGCAAACACTAGATATCCCTCAAATGGAGAGGGAACCGAGACACTACTGGTATCATGTACTAAGGATTAAACTGTTAACTTTTTGCCCTCTTTTACAGGTCTACCCGAACGTCGGTTTCAGCACACCACAACCGACTATATCCCACTACTTTGACTCGCTTATTGTCCCTGACTACAGATTATATATATATATATATATATATATATATATATATATATAAATAAAACCAGGATGCTGCACTCACCTGAACATGCATAAATGGGGTGCTAATGGGGGCCAATTTATACAATACACAAGATCCAGCGCACTCACTTATCCACTTAACAGCAACTTCAATGTTGACAGATTTTTTTTGTTTTTTTAAAAACACCTAATCTAGGCAAAAATTATGGGGGTTTAGTTACATTATATGATCAAACATGTCATCTCTGGTCAATGTTTGTTAGCCGCATTCCTATGCTTAGGGTTTGAATGAATAGTTACAGTGAAATAAAAATGTGTCTGTCTTTGCATTTTTGTTACAAAATGGAGTCACATCTGCTAAGTGGTGACTTACAGTATACATTTTTAATTTCTATCTATACACAAAATGGCTGCTAGTGGAAATACTCTGACAACATTAGGAGGAGATTTGTATTGTACTGGAGTAAAAATACATTGTTTGTCTAAAGGCGATAGATTTATGGCTAGAGCAAATGATTTTTCAACAATAACTTCCTGGCATTGAATAAAAAGGCATCTACAACTGAAGATATTTCATAGATGTGTCGTTATTTTAATGTTCCTGTTATTTTTTTTATAAGATCAGTAAACATTAGACATGTGCACCAGTAAAATGAATTTATTTTCGGCCATTAGGACAAAAATAACACTGTGCATGTTAAAAACAAAAAAAATCAAGGAGGGAGCCGGCAGCGCTACCAGCTCCTTCCTTGTAATAATATGAACAATTCCTACTCCCCCATTCCCCCACCGGCATTTAAACCTATGGGGCTCACTATGGCCCGCATATTAATAAAAGGGAGGTTAAATCCTCCTGCATGCCCCTCCTGTGAGTAGGGGCCTGCCGTCTAAAGCCAGTGGCTGCTCGCTGTCATTTAAAACTGGATATAAATCAGTATCTTATATAGTAGTGATAGAGAGCTACGATAAGAGTATGTGTAACCAATAGTTGTGTTACTGATATAAATAGCTACTTTTTCATATTGCGACATTGTAATTGTTCTTGCTTTAACTATCGGTTACACGTACTCTTACCGTAGCTCTCTATCACTTCTATATAAGATATTGAATTATATACAGTTTTAAATGACTGCCACTGGCTGCTCGCTGTTTAGGCGACATGCCCCTACTACACCGGGGGACCTGGTCTGTTCCTCCATGGGGGGAACACAAATAACAAAAATGGGGGGACATCCCCATCTGTGACCCGAGGGTTGGGCTATTAATATAAAAGGGGGGACCTAGTGTACCACTCAGGCCCCCACCCATGGCCGTCGGGTGGGGACCTTAGTTAAATAAATAACGGGGGGGACCTTATGTCCCCCCACAGGTCCCCAACCACGACCGGCAGGTGGGGACTTTAAATAATTAAATAAAGGGTGGGACCTAATGACCACCCCAGGTCCCCACGCATGAGTAGCGGGTGTGGACCCTAATGGACAATGGGGGAGTCTATTGTACTTCGCCCCCCCACGGCCACCACCTATGAGCAGAGGGTGGGGGCCCTAAATGACAATCGGGGGGACCTATTGTCCTACCTGCCCCCACCCATGAGAGGTGGGTGGGGGCCCTAAATGAAAATAAGGGGGGGGCCCATTACCCTTGAGCGGCGGGTGGGGACCCTAACAGACAATGGGGGACGGACCTATTGTCCTCCACTCGTAGCCCCAACCATGAGCGTTGGATGGGGGCACTAAATGACAAAAAAGCAGGGGACCTACTGACTCACCCGGCCCCCACCCATGATTGGTGGGTGGGAGCTAAATATAAAAATACCCCCCCAACAAATAACTAGGGGTGCCCAAACCCCTAGTCACCGCCCTCCCCAATAAAATTAAACCCTACCTACCCTCTCACCCTAAAAATAGTAAGAAGGAACAATAAACTAAATACCAGTAAATAAAAAAAAATTATACTTAGATGTCTTCTTTTTTCTTATACCTTCTTTTTTCAGCACCAAAAATGGCCAAATAAAAAGCCATAATTTCCATCTAACGGTAAAAAAAATAAAAAAATACATGAGTTCCAAAAAAAACTCTGAAAAAAGAAAAACACAACACCAAAAAAAAAAAAATCCATCTTCACCCAGCAAGGGCACCATGCAAATTGTGCTCTGCAGGGTGGGGAAAGGCTTATAAAGCCTTCCCACACCCTGCAATTTGACTCAGAGTGCTCTGAGTGGTTGGTTTAAAAAACAAAAAACAAAAAAAACACCTGGTTGGGGGTGACTTTTGTTACTTAGGGCCCCTACCCATGAGCGGGTAGACGATAGGTCCCCCCCTTTTGTTACTTAGGGCCCCCACCCACCGCTCATGGGTGGGGCCGAAGGGGGGTATAACAATAAGTATCCACTCCCCCTTTTGTTACTTAGGGCCCCCACCTGCCATTCATGTGCATTTGCCCTTTTGTTTCGTATATAATTCGTATGAAGAACTTTCGTTTATGTTATAGTAAATGAATACGAAAAAGTCAGAAAATTCGGACAAAATCGTATTCATCCTAAAACTAATGCACATGTCTAGTAAACATATTGATAACAAAAAATACAACTGAAACTCAGATTTAGAGGAATTGTGCAACAGCTTATTACATACAATACTAAATATGACAACATAATTTTCTCAGCCCTTCCAAGAATATAAATATTGCGTAATCTTAAATTAGCAAAGCAATACTAATACTAAAACAAATAAACCTATTGTGCTTTCTATATAGAAAAACATATACAATGAGTTGAAGTGGTATGTATTTAGCTGTTGAGATTCTGACTAATTATATATAGATATATATATCATAATGCAGTGCAATCACCCATTCACTAATAATAATAATTAGCTAACTGCTCCTTCACAAGTAACATGCAGGAAAGTTATGATTGGTCTATATTCCTGCTGAAAGTAAACTGTGACTGGGTCTCAAATTTTTTTATTAATAAGTGACAGTGTGCGTGAGTGTGTGTGTGTCTGTCAGACAGTGTTTGTCAGTATGTGTATCTGTCAGTGACAGTGTGTGTGTGTCTGTCAGTGAGTGTGTGTGTGTGTGTCTGTCATTGCACTACACACAGTGCATGCCTTGTACACACACTGCATGCACTACACACACACACATACACACTGCGTTTACTAGACACACTGCATCCATTATACACAGAAACAATGCATTCACTACACACAATACACACACTACATCCACTACACAAACAGAGACACTGCATTCACTACACATACCCACTCCCTGGCATGCAATCATGCCTCCACCCCAACGCAGTGGGCGAACTAAAGTAGAAAGAGCCCTGGTGCAAAAATGTCATTTGGACCCCCAATTGCAAGGTTGGAAAGAAGGTAGAACCCTATCTGTCGTACAACTCCAACAATGCATTGACAGCTGGGGCTCTACCAATTTCCCATGCTTGCAGGGTTGTATTTAGCACTGTGTTTGTGTGTTTGAATGTAAGCATGTTTTTGTATGGAATATGTTTGTGTGAATGTGTTTGTATGTGGTGTTAGAGTTTGAATGCAAATGTACATTTAAGTGTAGTGCTGGTTTTTGAATGTCTGGGTTTGTTTATATATAATTTTGGTGTTTTACACAGAGGTGTGGTTGTATGAAGTGTTGACTTTCAATGCAGGAGTGTGTTTGTATGTAATGTTGAAGTTTAATTGGAGGGGTGTATTTGTATTAATTGTTGGTACTCAGACACAAGGTAAACACGCTGACACACAAGCAGATACACACACTGACTACATACAGATACTCACACAGATAAACACACAGACACATACAGATACACAGACAGATAAACTGAGACATACTGACACACATAAATACATACAATGATAGACATACTGACACACACACTGACACAAACTGTCACACAGGCACAAACACTGACAGACATACTGACACACACACACACAGACATACTAACACACAGGGCCGCCATCAGAAATTTTGGGGCCCCTGACAAAGCACAAGGTCTGGGCCCCCCTCTCTCCCTCCCGGGCCCACCCACGCCCTACCTGGTCCGCTGACAATGATGCAGGACTGAATGTGGTGTGTATAGTGGAAGTGAATTAGAATATGTGTAATGGATGTAGTGTTTGTGTGTATTAGTTAATGTTTGTGCAGTAAATGCAGAGTGTGTTTGAGTAGTGGATGTAGTGTTTGTATGTACTAGATGAAATGTGTTTAGTGGATGCAGTGTCTATAGTGGATGTAGTGTGTGTATTAGACGCAGTGTCTCTGTATAGTGAATGCAGAGTGTTTCAATGTGTGGTGGATGTAGTGTGTGTACTGTGAATACAGGATGTTTGTGTAGTGGATGGTGTGTGTACAGTTAATGCAGAGTGTATGTTAGTGTAATGAATGCAGAGTGTGTGTCAGTATAGTGAATCCAGAGTGTGTGCATAGTTTAGTGAATGCAGAGTGTGTGTTAGTGTGTAGTGAATGCAGAGTGTATCATTGTAATGAATGTAGTGTGTGTGTTAGTGCAGTGAATGCAGTGTGTGTATACATTTGTAGTGAATGCAGAGTGTGTGTTAATGTGTAGTGAATGCAGAGAGTGTGTTAGTGTGTAGCGGATGCAGAGTGTGTGTGTTAGTGTAATAAATGCAGAGAGTGTGTTAGTGTAGTGAATGCAGAGAGTGTGTTAATGTGTAGTGAATGCAGAGAGTGTGTTAGTGTGTAGTGTATGCAGAGTGTATGTTGTATTAGTGTATGCAGTGTGTGTTGTATTAGTGTATGCAGTGTGTGTTAGTGTATGCAGAGTGTGTGTTGTGTTAGTGTATGCAGTGTGTGTGTTGTGTTAGTGTATGCAGAGTTTGTGTTGTGTTAGTGTATGCAGTATGTGTGTGTGTAAATGTGCAATCTGGGGGGGGAGGGGGAGGAAGGGGCATTTTCACATTAATTTTTTATTAAATTAAATGTTCCTCCCTCCTCTCTGCTTACCTTTGTCCAGGGAGGGGGGAGATTCCATCCCTGGTGGTCCGGTGGCATGGGGGCCCCCCGGCTCCCTGTTACCGCAGAGGGCGCCCAGGCAGCACACAGCTTCTCCTCTTCTCTTCTCTTCTAATAACTCTCGCAAGACCCGCGGAGCGTTGCCATGATAACCGGGTCTCGCGAGAGTTATTAGAAGAAAGAAGAGGAGAAGCAGTGTGCTGTCTGGGCCCCCTCTGCGGTAACAGGGAGCCAGGGGCTCGCGGCTGCACACATAGATAGCGATATTCGCTATCTATGTGTGCAGAGAAAGAAAGAGGGGCCCGTGACAACCATCATGGTTGTCACCCGCTGATGGCGGCCCTGCTAACACACACACACACACACAGTATCTCTATCAGCGTATGCGGCTGTGTGTGTGTCAGTATTTAGCCATGATTAGATCATTTGTTACTTTAATCAGAGTGGTCTCATTGGTGTGGATGGAGCGGAAGAAAGATTGAAGTGAGTTGAGGAGAGAAATGGAATTGAGAAAGCATGTCAGATGGGTAAAGACAAGTCATTCTTGAAGCTTTGAGGAAAAAAGGAGCAGTGATATGGGACAACAGTTGGGAATGGGAGAAAGGCAGGTATGACAATAGCATGTTTAAGGGGAGCAAGTACAATGTCAGAAGAAAGCGAATTTGAACGTATGCATTGGCACAAGACAAGGGTAGAGAGATCTGATAAGGTGAGATGGGATGAGTGGACATGTGATGGGGTGAGAGGAGAGGAAAATCACAGTCACCTCCTTTTCAAAATTGGAATAAAACAAAGGTATAGACCACCCAGGTGCAGTGAATGCAAAATCAATAGAAAAAGTTAATTTCCCTTCTTTTTAGATGTACAGTATAACAGAAAGATTCCTCTCAATCCTCATATACAAATAACAAAACAAATATACCTAAAAACATAAAATGGAACGAGAACTCATAGGGTAATTGCGTTATATTGAGGAACCCCCAGCATTTAAGGTTGCACTAACAGAATAGCTAAAAAATAAAGGTTTATCAGTCATATATAGATTCCACCGGATTCAATAGTATTCAGAAATCCACAGTATTGTGAAAAGAAATTAAAAGGACCATAGTGCAACACTGTTATAAAGTAAAAATTACATGCTTTAATTGTCACACTTACAAAATGGAAATAGATAAAAAGCCCATCAAATGTAGTCTTAGTCCAAATCCCAGCGATATCGGTAACTGGAAACCTCACAAATATCACAGTCTTAACAAAACAGCAACATAATAAAATAAAATCAGGAACTCACTCTACGCGTTTTGTCTAATACATATAGACTTCTTCAGGAGTATACAAAGTGCTGGTTAGTGCATAAATAAAGTGCTGTATTGTGTAGAAACCAGAGCTTTTTCTTTTAAATGTCCCTCCTTTGGCTGTCAACCAATCACTTCTCTTCTTCACATATGTTATAACTTGTTCAAATGGCCATGTTCCATATATGGACTTCCGGTAGTTCTTTCCGGAAGGCAAATGTGTTCCATACACCTGGAAGTTGTGATGATGGGTCCGCCTTGATTGATGACGTCAATGCGCCTGGAATGCATGGTGCGTTCCAAATCGTCCATACATACACGGGAAATCATTACCCATCCGTGACCACATAAAAGATCAAAAATGATTAGCGATCAAACAAATTGGATTTCTTGGATTTCTAAATACTATTGAATCCGGGGTGAATCTATATATGACTGATGATCCTGAATTTTCTGCTACTCTGTGAGTGCAACCGTAAATGCTGGGGGTTACTCAATATAACATTATTACCCTATGAGTTCCCTTTCCATTCTATGTTTTTAGGTATATTTGTTTTGTCACCTTCTGTTCAGTAGCTGAGGAGAAGATGTAAAGAGTAGGAAAGGCACAATCTAAGTGCAGTTGAGAGAGTGAGCAGTAAGGGGGAAGAATTATTTCCTTAACTGTTTAATCTTGTCAGTGAAATATCATACAAAAATATTGACTTAATGGTATTTTTTTTGGGGGGGGGGTGGGAGGGAGGGCGGGACGCAGCAGGGTGAAGAAGAAAGGTGAAGGTTTTAAAGAGATGCCTGGAATTGTGAGAATATGAACTAATGACAGAGAAAAGTATAATTGTTTAGCAAGGATGAGGACTGCATTGTATGAATGCACAATGAATTTATAATGGAGAAAGTCTGACAAGGTCTTCCTCCAGCAACATTCAGCTGAACGCATCCATCTCTGTGGGTACCGGGTTGACTTATTGTGCCAAGGTTGGGGGCACATCCTCCTTAAGGTGTATGTTTGAAGTGGGTCAGGAGAAAGTAGGGTTAGATGAGAGTTGACTAGAGGGACAGGAGAAAGTAGGGTTAGATGAGAGTTGAAAACAGACAATTCCTGGAGGTCAAGTCAATTAAATTCCTCTTGAGTTGATGAGGGCTAGAATAAGAATGTTGGGTGAGAATGTGGTTCTCAAGAACAAGTGGTAAGAGGTTGTGATCTGAGAGAGGTAATGGAGTGTTACAGAGATTAGAGACAATGCATGCATCTCAAAAAATAAGATTGAGGATTTTGCCAGCTACATGCATGGCAGAAATAGCTTACTGGGATAGCGCAAGGGAGAAAGCAATTTAAAGAAGCTTTGAGGCTACTGAGGTCAAGGGTGGGTTAATTAGAGAACGAATATTACTTGAAAGGAAGATGGTGTAACAGATCTCCCTGCACCCCTGACTGGGTGCCCTGGAACCGCTCCTTCCTGGAGCTGAATGGTGGATTAGCTCTAGTCCTTACAAGGACTTTCCCTGTTGAATCACCTGCAAGCTGGAAAATCAGATGCAGGAGTTGATCTTGTTTCCCTCCAATAACAGGATGACACACAGTTTTGGAGTGCAAGCTGGAATAGATTTTAATGGTGCCACACTTGGCCTTTTATGGAAGTCCCCAAGCAAGGGGTATGCCCACATGGACCTTGTTGGGGACAGGGACACTAACTTCCAAACCAATAATAACACATTTACAATGTAAGGCACTCCCACACAAGGCATACAATCCCTCCCCTCTGCCTGGGAGATAATTGGATCAGATACTGCATTTACCCAATTATCTCCATGCAGAAGAAAACACACATTTCTAAAAAGTCCCAAAAGTTCCCCAAAACACATGATATCCCCAAATTCCCATCCCCTGGTAGCCCTGATCTGGGTGACCAACATATCCAAAAATCACCCAGATCAGTTCAGGGGTTCAGAAATTTCCTGACAGTTTTATTTTTGACAGACCTTGCACATGGTTCCATGCCCAAAACAGTTCCAGAGAATCAGGGCTTGTGGTCGATCTAGTTCGGTAGTTTGAAAATGAACAAACTACCAAACAGAGTCAGTAGTCTTACCCTTCATCCAGACAACTGATCCTACTGAACAGTGCTCTTCTAACTTGTATAGAACCGAATGCAGGCGATGATGGAATTCCAGTGGTGTTCGGGAGATTCTGTAGCTGATTTTAGTTCCATGAGATTTGTGCCCAAACACCACTGCGTGTGTTCATGTGAACAAGATAGCCCCCACCACGTGGTTGTCTATAGGAGTTGCGGCCACCCAGATGAACAATTAAAACACTGCGGTGAGAAACATTCCAAGTTGTTAATAGATGTTAACAAGCTCCAGGGTGGTCTCTGGTTCGTGCAGTTGTTCGGTAATTCGAAGTGCCGCTTTGAAAGTTTGAAGTGTGGCCATATAACTCCAAAAAGGCACAAACAGAGACTTTTACATTATTTTACACAAGGTCCATAGTCTGTGGGCAGTAGGCTGGCAAGCAGGCTCCTCCAGGAGCTCATGGCAAACTCCTGTACAAAGGGGAGTTTGTCACAGATGGGAACCGGGAAGGTGATAATTAATAATGTTTGCAGAGATGAGTTTGAACAGGCAGATTAAGTGACCTTCAAAAGTGGAGAAAGAGATGGAATGTGTGGGGTGGGTGGAGCTTTGAAGAAGCAGTGGGGCAAAAGCAGAAATCCTACCATACCACCATTACTGTCAGATTGACTTGGGATGTGAGGAAAATGAAGACCACCAAAGAAAATGACATGATGAAATTGGAAAACAATAGAACGTCACTGTTAGGATTCTAGATTTAGTGTTGGGTGAAAATTAAGTTTTCTTATTTATGAATCCCTTATAGGTTGGAACATATGTCCTGCTGCACATAGGCATGTAGTCGCTGTAATTATGCATTTACAATGCATTATGTTTATACAAACATATCACAAATTAAATAATCACTTTTTTGAAATGCTGTCTATGAAGGTACAAAATGATCCTTGTTGCAGTGACTCCATTTCTATTTGAGAACAGCTGTATGTGTCAAATGAACTGGTAATGTTTTGCTTATATTTGCACTAATTAATACACCTCTATGGGAATTCATAGTCAGTCTGTCTGGCACTCCGTTAAAGTGTGGGAATCCAACAAAAACATCTAAACCAACTTAAAGGAAATATTTTATCTTCTGAAATGCAATGCAATGCTCTGGTATCAAGCCACTTGTTTTCATTTCCAGCAACTGCCTACACATAGTGAAATATATTTGATGTACATTTGTCTAGAAACATGTTCTAAATGCATGGGAAATATTAATATTTTGCTGAAAAGGAAAATGATCAACGTTGTGACTGTTTGGCGCTATAACCTGCCAGCATGACATGCTTGTTACTTGAAAATGTGATGCTCAGGGGCTTGTCACCTGCCCAGGAAATGATAACAGTGAAATTAAAAAAGTAAGTAACACATGCTGATGATCAGTAAACAGATGGCAAAGAAGCATGGCTTTGTTGAAGACAAATAAGAGTTCAGCTAATTGAAAGTATTCAAGGAATAATAAAATCCTGTATGTCACGCAGATGGTGAGCGCATGTATCTTCTGTATGGAGGAAATTGTGAACTATATTGCTATTGATTCATCAGAAGAATACATGGAGTTAAAGGACTACTGTAGTGGCTATGGTGCTAGTACCTGTTACCGCCCAAAGTAGTTTGTCAAACCGTTTAATAAGGGTTTTTACAAATTTCTGAGGTTTCTCATGTGCCTGTGCAGCTTCAGACTTCTCCTGCAGGATAATATAGATAGTTAAGCTGAGTCAAGTATGGCCTGTAATAGTGCCATGCATTGGCATGCGCAGGAATTTTTTCCGGGGGGGGAATTGTAATGACATCCATGCTTGACAGTGTCAGTGCTTGACAGTGTCATGAAGGGGAGGAGCATAGTCATTATCACATAAAGCCAGGGTGAATAGGGTTTTCACAACTATGGTGTCAGGAATACATGTTTGTATTCCTGACACTTTAGTATTCCTTTAAGCAAATTAAAGGAACATTCTGGTCACCATAACAACTTCATCTAAATGAAAATGCTACGATACCAGGAAGTTCCTGGGTGCTCTCTTTCCTTTAACCCCTTAAGGACCAAACTTCTGGAATAAAAGGGTATCATGACATGTCACACATGTCCTTAAGGGGTTAAGGGGTTAAACCGCTCTCAAATGGTTTAACCCCAAAGGCTTCCTCCAGCTCCAGGTCGCTCAGTGGTATTCGGCTGCTGAAACAGAGTGTCAGGAACTGCAGATTGACGTCAGGCATGGGTGCTACAGATTGGCTAGATTGGCAGAGTGGTCAGTTGACGCTCTAAGCCAATTGCTAGTTCCCAGTTCATAAAAATGCTTTACTTTTTTATGAATGGGGAGCTACTGATTGGCTTAGAGTGCCAGCTGACCACTCTAGCCAATCAGCGACACCCTTCCCCAGCGGCACTCTGTGCTTCCTGACACTCAGTGAATAAAAGTGAACACATTAACACTGGTATTTTTTTACCTGGGGAGTTGAGAAGGTCCAAAGTTTCCCTGCCAGGCCCAGGTACCAAAGCCTTATGATGTGGTGTCCAGAATAAAGTGGAGGGTTCACTTCACTTGTCCTTCCTGCTCCAATCTCCTTTTCTTCTCCTTCATTCGACACAGTCTTTTTTTTCTTCTGACACTGTCTCCTCTCCTCCTTGGCTCCTTCTGCTCCATTACCTTTCTACTACTTTCTGCTTATTTTGCTCCCCCTTCTGCTCCTTTCTCTTTCTGATCCCTTTCTGCTACTTGCAGACCCTTTCTGCTCCTTCTCCTACTTTACCTTTTAGCTCCTTCTGATTCTTTTTGCTCCTTTACCTTTGTGCTCCTTCTGTCCGTTTCTACTCTTTGCAGACGCCTGCTCCTTGCTGCCCCTTCCAGACACTTCCTGCTCATTTCTGTTCCTTCTACTTCACCTTTGTGCTCTTTCTGTCCCTTCCTGCTTCTTGCTGCCATTTTCAGCTCCTTGCTGACCCTTTCTGCTCCTTCTACTTTACCTTTGTGCTGCTTTACCTTCCAGCTCCTTGCTGACCCTTCCTAATCATTGCAGACCCTTCCTTCTCCTTGTTGACCCTTCCTGCTCCTTGTTGACCCTTTGTGCTCATTGCAGACCCTTCCTGCTCCTTGTTGCCCCTTCCTGCTCATTTCTGTTCCTTCTCCTTTCTTCTCCTTCTCTTACTTTACCTTCTTTCTCTATAGGCTATCTCTGTCCCCTTCCCTCACTTCCCTGATCTGTAGGCTATCTCTGCCCCCCCATGCTTCACTTACCTGATCTGTAGACTTACTCTGCCCCCCATGCCTCACTTCCCAGATCTGTAGGCTATCTCTGCCCCCACCATGCCTCACTTCCCTGATCTGTAGGCTATCTCTCCCCACCATGCCTCACTTCCCTGATCTGTAGGCTATCTCTGCCCCCACCATGCCTCACTTCCCTGATCTGTAGGCTATCTCTCCCCACCATGCCTCACTTCCCTGATCTGTAGGCTATCTCTCCCCCCTCCCCATGTCTCACTTACCTGATCTGTAGGCTGTCTCTGGCTGCATGTGCTGCTCCTCTGCGATCCTTGATAGGTGGAATTAATATGATACAATCTTATATCCTACCCAAGTGGAATTATATTTTTAGAATGATACCAGTACAAGTCCCCCTAGCATGGTTAAAAATGATAAAGACAGTTTTCTCAAAGTTCATCTGGAAGGGGAAGAAACCAAGAATAAACCTAAAAATACTATCAAAGAAAACAAAAGAGAGTGTAAGCAGTTCCAAATATAATAGATTGTCATAATGCCTGTATGCTGGTGCATGCCATCACTACTCCAAGAGAATCTATTAAAGAGGAAGCCTGGAAGCCAGATAGTCAGAAATGGTAGGAGTTGATAATGTTTTAGTAATATTATGGACAATAGGTAGAACTGAAAATAGTAAAGCTGCTCTGGTAATTATTTAGTTATAAGTAATATCTTAAAAGGTATGGCATAGATTTAAAATAGCTTACAAGGTAGAAAATTTTGTGCTAATAAATGTGGTTCCAGGAAGTATTAAAGATGTTAACATTAAAAACTGGCAGAATGCTGGAATTCAGACTGTTAAAGATTGTATATTAAAATCAGAAATTACGCCTTTTAACCAGCTACAAGAGGAGTTTGAACTCTCAAGTAAAGAGATCTTTACATACTTAAGAATTAAAAAGTTTTAGGGAAAACATCTAGAATTAAATTTTGAAAAGAATAATAAAAGTTTTAAAATATTATCATTAATTTAAATTGAGAGGAAAGATATCTAGGTGTATGGCTGTAGTAAAAAAATCAAAGCAGGATAACAGTTTGTATCCCAAGAAGTTATGGGGAAAAGATTTTAATATAGAGATTTTAAATGAAGACTGGATTTTGGCTACAATTAATGTTAACAGAATGGTACACTGTTTAAATATTGTAGATAATTTTTGCAAACTAATAAATAGATGGTACCTGGTCCTAAAAAACGCTCAAAAATATATAAAGATATAAGATATACAACATGTGTATAATATACGCAAAGGGGTTACAAGTCAATGTGTTTCCAATCATTTTAAGGAGATACACAACCAATACCCTTCAGGTCTTTCGTTTATGGGTATTAAAAGAGTATTTAAAGATTAGAGAGGGGAGACTGCATCAAACGAATCGGTCACTAAGAGATGAGATGGGTATACTACATGGATACACTGGCCATGCAGGACTGAACATTGATTTTGACCTTTTCAATTTCCTGTAACGTTATTTTTAGTCCAGCCTTTTTAATTATTTTTTTTTCTTTATTTGATTAGTTCTCCTCCCTTCTATCTTTTGCACTTTAACAAATTTTGCTCTTTTATTTTCAGTAGAACTTTGGGGTTTATTTTAGATATTGTCTGTTATTTTATGACGTGTTTAGAAGAACATATAATTCCTACCTCATGTATATAGGAGTAAAATGTGGGGACTGATTTTAAGTATTGTATGCATTTAATAGATTGCCCCTTTGGGAAGTATATAATTTCTATCCCATAGGTACATGTTCTTATTGCACCTTAATGGGCATAATGTTATGTCTAACATAGTGAGTTTTTAACTACATGATTAAGTCTTTCTGGGCACTACTCCTCTTTTTATTTACACTTACACATTTATAATAATTGTGGTATAGCTAAGTGGCAGACCATGAGTATTTTTATTTATGTTTGTTGCCAGTAATGTTGATTTTTACGGACATAATGTCCTAACCACACAGGGTTAATAAGTAATTTTGTTCCGGCGTAATTGCTACACAATGGACTATACATGCGGTGGGACCGCTCATTGCATGGACACTATTTAAGAGATGCTGAGAGCCGACTTTACTTACGCTTGAGAAAGCCCCGAGAGGCGGGGCGAACCGCGTTGCGTAGACCGGAACCCGGAAGTGACTGCGCTGAAGGAGAGAGTTGCCGACAAGCCAGGACGCAGAGGAGGATAGAACTTTAACTACGGTTTATCCTTGTCGATATCTGGACTTATTGGACTCATACACATATATCAGCAGCAGCAGTGGTATTTTTTTACACATTGTTTTTAGATTGTGTTACAATAAATGGAATGTTTTTTTCTACACCTGGCCGGTCATGGAGTGAGTGCTTTCAGCTGATCACCAGTTGGATCCAATGTTCACAAGGCTGATCCTCCTGGAACCTGATAGTCTGGAGTGGTGCTACAACCACTCCACAATTGTGAGTTTGGAACTTTTCTCTTTATTTTATTATTTACGCTTAAACAATGCTGCACTAGGTCTGTGTCTTTTTATTGTAGATTGGACTGCCTGAACAGACCTGTGCAAGTATATAACTAATTATTGGTTACTTATATCTGTCTGCACGGTTATAGTGTATATTTGGGGATTATCTATTGCATGCATTTGCATTTTTATACATCCTTGCATGGCACTTTGCATGCTTTGTACTATATACTGCTTATAACCCAGCCAGGTTGGCTGTCCTTTACATTTATTTTGCGCACCTACTTTTCACTGTTTGATATAAAGATATATGCCTTTCACTCCACATTATCTAATATAGTATAGATTGTCTAAAAGTCTCAGAGGTATGAATGAGTATAGAGGGAAGAAGATAGGCAATAGTAGAAATGGTCAGAAGGCTGAGAAAGAAGCAGGAAACACAGGAGGAGAGGGAAAGACCATAAAATGAATACGAATTGATAACCCTTAAGGGTGGATGTATGTTTGTAATCTGTAATGTTTGTATTTTTATGTATTTAAATGTTTCATAAAATTTGAACATATGTTAACCAATGTAAGAAATTTGAAAGAAAAAAAAAGTAAATAATATTTAAAAAAACCACTCACAGAGTTGTCCCCAGTATCTAGCATATAAAAGTGTTAGAAAAGATAAAAGCTGGTTGTCTGTAGTGTCCCTTTTGTCCTTCAACCCCATTATTTTTTATGTTTTTTTATGTTTTGATCTATATAAACCATGTCTTCACCATTTCCCCTCATTCCTTCTGGAATTTAAACAGGATTCAGTCTGGTTGCTTTTTTATATTTATCTAAATGGGTACCTTTGTTTCCAGTTGAGGTTTGTTTATAAAAAATTATTTTCTTTCTCTTTACCATTCCCACAGAAAGGTTATTGATAGCTGAATCTAGTATATTATATATTTCCACTATGCTATTTCAGTTGTATTATAAGTTACATATTGCACTATTTGTTGTTCTTTCTTTTTTTGCTTTGAGGTAAAATAATCGATCAAATGTAAATATATACATTTATACTAACACAAGGGTGTTGTATACTTACACTATACCTTTTGGGCGCGGTTTGTCACATTGTTTGTTACAGTGATGTATTTTGTCCTCCAGTCAAAGTGGTATGCCTGTTGGAGTGACACTTTATTGCTATGGGGAAAACATATTGAAATGATATGGGTTTTACTAAATTATTTTTATAATCAGAAATGCGTCCATGCAAGATGTTTAGAAATGTAGGGATGGGCACCTCTGATTTGATTAGCATTAGGAGGATATAATCTGTGAATAGTGACAATTTTTGGGATTCAGAGCTATGCTAATATCTGACTTTAAAGGGGATGACAAGATCTTATAAACCAGAGGATCCAAAGGTAATAAAGGTAATAATATTCTGGCAGAGGGAGAAGAGTATAATACAAGCACAGTGTTTTCTGAGTGCTTGTTTCATCCCATTGTACAGCGCTATGGAATTTGCTGGCGCTATATAAATAATAAAATAATAATAATAATGTAAGGCCAAATGAGCCAGTCAAAGGACTTTTCAGCACCCAACACCTTGAGTGTACTGAGAATACAGTGTCTTTGTATGATTTCTATGAGGTCAAAAACCATTCTAGTGTTATCAGAGACCTTCCTTTGGTGGATAATACCTGCTTGTTCCTGGGATACCAAAGAAGGCAGTAATGGGCTTATCCTTAAGGCTAGTACTTTTGCATAAAGTTTGGCATCTTTATTAAGCAGGGTCAGGTCACAAAATGGCGCAAGATGTGGGTGGTTTACCAGACTTGGGCAGGGTGATGATGTGGGCTGTTAATATAGCTTACGGGAAAAATCCCTGAGTTCTTGAAGGAGTTGTAGAGATTAGTGAGATGGAACACTAGTCTCTCACTGAAGGTCTTATAGTATAGGTGTGTGAGAGCGTTTGTGTGCTGGGAAGGATGCAAAGGCTTTATCAATTTCATGTTCTGTAAATGGGAATTCAAGCTGAGAGGTTTGGTTGGGGTCATTTGAGAGAGACACCTGCTAAAAAGTTCTCAATTTCTTGCATGCAGGGGGAGTAAGTAATTTTCTAGATTGTACAAGGATCTGTAGAATATTGTGAATGCCTCTACTCTTTTGGCAGGGTTTGTAAGTTTTGTGCTGTTTTGATTGTGTATGAAGGAGATTTTAGATTGGGCATGTTGTGCGTGTAATTTATTTGACAAAAATCTACCAATTCTATTCCCTTTGGTGTACCAGAGTAGTTTCAGTTTTCTGTGATGCCTTTTGATGTGTTGAAGTTGCAAGGCCTGACAGCAGTTGCAAGCTTTCTTTATTTGCACCCTTATTCAACAGGATGGGTTGCTTTATTTTTTACTCTATGTTTTTGTAGTTTGAACATCAGTTCCTGATATTCCACTGTCCACGTCTTCTTTTGACTTGAACTTAATTGCATAAAGAGACCTCTAATGCAGGCTTTGTGAGCCAGCCAGGTGGTGGACAGTAATATGTTTTTGTAAATGTTGAACGAGAAGCAATCTGTTAAACCTTGGGATATTATTTCTTTGATGTTTGCCATTTTTAGTAGATACTCACTCAGCCACCATTAACCCAATCCTATGACCTGGTAGTAAGCTATAAAGGAAGTCATTGTCAGGATGTTATCAGACCATATAATCAGTCCGATTATTTCTTCAGACATGCAGTGCCAGCGCACCAACTCCAATCAAATGTGAACTGGAGACAGTCAGGCAGTCACTCTTTTCCATGTGGGTACAACCTAAGGGAGCTGGTGTCTGTTGTCAATGGCAATTTCCATGACCGGAGTGTCTGGAGCCCTTCCTTGGGTGGTGTACCCCCACCTATACAAAACGTGATGGGCGTATAGATGTTTTGTGACCTTTTTGAAACATTGTTATACAGAGACATTTCTGTGAATGGCTCAGACAGGGATCGAAGCTTCCAAACAGTCAACATAACTGCCTTTTTGGAGAAGTAACAGTGCAGCCAGGCAATGACATCTTGAGAAGCATGATCTTTGCCATCTGATGGGCCCTGTATAGCATCCATTGGGCATCCAGCAGACTCAGGAAGATCACTCTGAAGATGCCAGCAGGTAGACAGGGAGTTCTCCCTGATCCACACTCTTGGGAAAATGAAACCTACTTTTCATGAAAGCAGTGTGAGTCACAGATGGAGAGTTATGACTAGTGCTGCATAAACAAAGTGGGTTTAACTTCTAAATGACAGAGAATTTAGCACTGCCACTACACAAGCATGATCTAGTGAGATAGTTGGTGAGATAGCTCAGTTGACTAATGCATCATCAATAGAATTGGGTTGCAGGTTCAAATCTGGCAGTGTTAACTCAGCCCTTCATCCTTCTGAGGTAGATAGAATAAGTACCATTAAATTGGGTAATGGTAACAACAACCCCTGGATGTTGGGCTAAGGTCATATCCCCAGTATGTGCTTGAAAACCATAGTAATCTGAATGTACCTTTCCTGGTTAAATACTTTGCTATTATTATCATCTTAAGCCAAAACTGATATATTAAAGTTGCTTTGGTGCTTATAGTGTCCCTTTTTTCACCTTCCCTTATTTGCATTATGTGTCTTGTAAGTTATTGACTGAGTAATGATTATGAGTTAAAATTCAATAATCTCTCACTCTGTTAAAAGCTGCCTAAAGTGTCAACTCAATTTTATTCATGCATTTCCCAGGAATTGGGAATTTTTACACTAAAATCATTCTTACCTTAGCATTTACAGAGCATAATTCTATTAAACCAGGAGAATTTGTCTGTTGATTATTATAATGTGTTTATTTAACCACTTTTAAAACTTTACAATTGCAACACTTTAATGTACACTACATAGTGACCTTCAATGTCATTTTCCTCTTATCTCTGATTCACTTCTGGCCTTTCCTTTCACTTCAAAAGACCTTTATCTTTCCCAAGTATGTAATCTGATCCAGAATGTCTTTCTTTAAATAGTAACAAGATTCAATGTGAAGGAGAAGGCAATGCAGAAAAGAGAAGATGCCAGTTCCTACCAAAGAGAAGTATAGACATTTGGTCATCAGCCATATATTTCTTCCTCTGAGTGTGCTTTCTAACTGAAAAGTAAAACATTTAAAACAAAATGAAAACGCTTTGTTTGCTATAAATTAACTGCAATAATTTAAAAATAATGCAAAATTCTACATAATTCCTATAATACAGCACACAGATTAGTAATATCCCTCTATAGCAGTGATTCCCAATGTATTTAGGGCAAAGGCACACTTCAATGAGAGACACATTTCCAGGGAATCCCAACTTTCTTTAAAATGTTTCCATCCTCAGTAGTTTATAAAATATACTTGAAGGCTTGCTTGTTAGATATGCATTCCTAAAACCAAAATAACATATTAGTTTTAATTCATTGTCAGATGGGAATCAATTTTGATGCCGACACTTTATTTTTTTATTTATTTAAGGACTGCATTAAATCTGTTACAGGCCTGAGGTCAGTGCCAAACAACAGACATGAAACTTATCAAAAATAATAAAAGTTACCTTATCAAAAGAAGAAATTAGCGTAACCTCATCAATAAAACAGACTTCATAAAGAAATATTTTGTACTTCAATCCTAGACATTTTTAGCTGTCATTGCCAGTGGATTATATTAAAGACATTGGTAGCTAGTGGCAACCAATACAAAGGGCTTCATTTAGCAGGCACACTTACAGAGCTGCCTGCAAGTGAAGAAGAAAAGTGTGCTGATGAAAGATGTAATTGTTGCACTAACTAACATTAGTAAGCCAGGAACATAGTTCTGGGCTGTATAAATCATGTGTGGGGTTGTAAATATACCCTGGCACAAATATACAGATTTCCCAGAACTAAATGTATCTTTTACAATCACTTTTTCCAGAAATAGTTTCCTATTGAAATTTGCCATACAATAATAAACATTAGAAAACAAACCAAGTTAGCAGTCACTTAATATTACACACTAATACAAATATCAAAGAGACAATAAAAAAGGAGTAAGATTATCAGTCATGCTAAAAACCCGGCATCCTTTCTCCAAGCAATAAAAAAAAATGATATATAAGAATAACTCAATAAACAAGAGAGAAAATAAGAAACAAATTGCACATCCTTATCAAATTGCTGCGGCTTGCCATATAGAAGAGAAATGATTGTAAATAAAGAAAACATGGAGCCAGTTTAAAAAAAAAAAAAATGCTCCAGCATTGTGGACAGGTCATTGCACCTTTATTAGTATGAAAAAGCTCAGCATAAGGAACTGCACCAAGGAGGGGGGGAGGGGGTGCAAAGCCTAAAGCACTTCAGATACAAAGGTCATTACTCAACACATGAAATTCCTGTTAGACTTTGGCTCCCCCATGTGGTGCAGTTCTCATCCAAGGTTGTTGAAACTAATAAAGTTGCAAAGATTTGTGTACAAAAACTAAAAAGAAGTATGTGCAAGACCAAAGTGGGATCCCTTGCAAGAATGCTCAGTGTTTTCTAACATCAGAGTTTAGATAATATGTTCCACCGAGGTTGGGACACATTATCTATACTCTGATGTTAGGAGATGCCATAATGCTGCATTCTGTTACAAATATGCAACTGATTACTCGCTGAATAGGGAGCATATTTTTGGGGAAAGCAAAAATCTTGGATGAAAATTTGATTTGGAGAAGATACAGTACTGGGCTTACACATTTAAGCTATAAGATGATAATGACTGGTAGACAGGCACTAGAGGCAGAATTAACCCTGAAGTGTAAACATTTCAGTTTCTTAGAAACTGCAATGTTTGCAGCTACAGGGCTAAAATGACAGGGACAATGTACCCAGACTACTTCAATGAAATGAGGTGCATATACTGTCCCTTTAATGTAACAATTTAAGTTAATCAGGGGCGTTATCCAGAGATCTATTTTGTCTCCAATGAATTGTTAGCAAGGAGTTCGCTGAAATATTGGGTAACAAACAATACATCCAATTGCATAATTTCTAACCAGAGGCAGATCTCCAATTAGGTGATTTAGGCACTCACCTAAAAAGGCTCTCTGGGGCATCATGGCTAATTACTTGGCCTTAAGGGAGACTGAACTATCCGGCCCTTGATCTGTGACCGAGGGTCTGACACCAGGAAGAGGCCTGGTTGCTTGTCCTGTGTGCTGTTGTGTGTGTGGGCCCCTCAACGTAGTGGGTCCAGAGAGAGAGACCAGTGGTATTGGTCTGCAGCTCTGCCAGCTTGCAGACCTTAAAGTAGCTGTCAATGAGATCTGGCCACAACAATGCTCTAACAGTTCAAGTGCCAGAGCTCGCGAGACAACTACCTCATGGTCTTTCTGCATCGGGCACATCTGCAGACCACATAGCTAGCCCACTGGACCACCAATAGAATACTGCATTAAAAAAGGTATTTCAGTATGGTCAGCAGACTGTATACAGTAGAAAACCTAAATAATAAGTATGAGTGAAACAATAAGTTAATTTTACAGAAAAAAGGGGTGCAGGGATTAAATATATTAAAACAGCTTGGAATCTAAAATCAAGGAATATCATTTTTTTAAATTGTAATGATGCAAAATATGCAGCAGAAAATTTTGATTTCATGGATATACAGTATTTACTAAAATGTATACAGTAGGTTATGATAGCATCAAAGTATTATTTTAATTATGTCCAGAGTGCACAGTAGCTGACAGGTTCTATGAGGTATAACATGGATTGTAATAGGGAGATGAATTAAATAACGTCCCTAAAGAATTTAATTAATTCCTGTTTTAGAGAACATTTTGTTAAATGACAATAGACTTGGGTAAAGTCTGAAGTAAAACTGAGTGTAAGATCTCACATTTTACAGCTTGATCTTGATAAAGAATCAGGAGGGTCGGAATGTTGATGTAATTTTAATATGCTTTTGGAAAATTCCCAGCTCCTGTTTTTACTTTTGCGTGTTTGGCATTGGGAAGCACCCAGTTTCGGATTTCTTTGATTTATTGTTTTGGATTGAGTGCCGGAGCCTGGACTTTTTCACATTTGACGTGCTGTTACTACTGCAAAGGATTCTGGATTCTATCTTTCTATTGAGATATTATATATATATATATATATATATATATATATATATATCCAAGAGGCAACACACATGCTGATTATGTAGATCAATATTGGTGTTGGAGAAGAATAATAAATACTGGCATTTCCTCTTCAGAAATCTAAACAAAATTAAAGTAATAGTGCCTTTCTGAGTTGGATATATGGAAGGTACAATTAGGTTTTACTTCACAATAGTTTGTAATATTTTTTGCCACAACATTTGTCGAGTTGGTTATTATGATGAGGCGTAAAAGTGATTTGAGGGTAATAACAAATGAAGGATATTGTATCTTTAGACAAGATGGAGAAGAAGAAAATATGTTCACTTTACATGGAAAGAGATAACTTTTTAAAATTAATTTAGGAATTAAACTGTTTGAGACTTCCTCCCTCTGTTTCAAAACACCTTTGGTCTCATTAGAATAAGTTTATTAATGTGGAATAATCATTAATACATAGGAGGTAAAACAAAAATTATATAAAGAATGGGACATAATCAGCAAAACTTGACTGGTATTTTGAAATAAATACTTAAACAGAAAATAAATATAAACATTATAAAATTGTTTGTAATTGTCTCATCTGGATTCACACTTGATGTTATGAATTGACTTTTTTTATTTGTATTGTAATTTCACCATTTTTTAGTGTTTTGTTTATTAAATACAGTATTATGATCAATTAGAGGTGCTAGAATATTCTTCAGGTCTACACCATAAACTTACAGTGCAATATATAATGCATTCATTTACCACTCTCTGTATATCAAACCACTTTTATTTCTATATTTTTATTTCTCTAATATCCTTTGGCTTTACCATTGCTCATGTCACAGAAAACAAAAAGAACTGTCATTCACAAAATATTATGCTCTCAGGTTGGTTAGCTTCTCCTTTCTTATTCTGAAGGTAATAATTCTTTACCCTGACATATAATTCAATGTTCCCTATACACTGCTTTCTTAAAACAAATGTGTGTGTATGAGAGGTTCTGCTAGTGGGAGGGAGGCATTTTGAATATGAGACTGTAGGATGGGAAAGATTTTGAAAAATAAATCCTAAAAATGCACAGTGTTTTATAGGGCACTTTGGAACTCAAACATGGAGGAGGTACTTCTGTTCCTTTTATTTTTTATTCCAAATAATTCAGGTTTCTGATTTTTTTTCTTGGCAGCTCCTAAAAGAATTGCTGTTTCCATAGCAATGTTTTAATAGAAATAGATTGGTGCTGACGACATGTATGTATATGTATGTTGGGAGGAGGTTGTTCTGGCAAAAAAACTCAGCTTTAAATGGGAATACACTTCTTTGTACGTGGAGAAGAAACAACATAAGGGATCTTTATTAAAGATGTATTTTACTTTTTTGAATCGCTTTTGTATGTGCCTGAACTCTGTGAATATTTCAATTGGGTGGCTCTAAAATGCGACCTGTATCTATAAAATGCAGGTTCCTAAATATCATTTAATGTATACATTTGGATTGGAATAAAGGATCTATAAGCTGTATCTTGCTTAAAAAAACTGCGAACATTTATATGTCAAAATAAGGCAGACATTGAGGAAGAATATGTGCAGTTTAAAACTTTGTATCAGAGAAGTAAGAAATAGTATATCAATTTAATAGTTTAACTGTTTTCTAAAATCCTTATTTGCTATCTTGGATTACAAATGCCATTTTTTTTTTAAACAAAGAAATCAGATAAACAAGGGTTAATATTTTATTTTTAATATATGTCAGAACTTAGCCTGCCAAATAACATTTAAGTAATTTGTAATCTAAATTTCATTTCTAAGAAATAAAAAATGGCGTCAGAATGCACGGCTAAACATTTTAACAAAGTCTTTATTCTATTACAGAAGCGAAGGGGTTAATGGCATGATTTTACACAGCTGTGCCACTCGGCTAAAAACCGGGATGAAAAGCTGTACAAAATGTTCCCTTTAATATTCATGTCAGAATAAAGAAGCTGATTATTATGCTGTTAGAACAAAGGGAATTTAGACAGCTCTGTTCGAGTTGCAAAGAACAAGAACGGAAGCAAATTGTCTGTGTCAGCAATCGTAGGAGGCCAACGAGATGCCTGTATCGGATGTATGCAGTGGATGATGTTTCCAATTTAAGGGGGCTGGGAGTACGCCGGGTGCAGCAAGGCCAGTGTGGAAATTTTTTACAGCCAATTACAGACTGTGTTGCAATACAGGGATGTCGAAAGACGCATACAGTACAAATGATACAATTATTTTTGAGATTGTTACTCTGTTGGACCTAATGTGCTCTCCAAACAGTTGTGGAGTTCAGAGAGTAGTTACATGAACATCTCACCAGCCTAATATAAATTCCTTAGTCCATTGGAGCTATTTATATTGTTTGCTACACATTGAAATACTATTGGCATACTCTAACAGACTCCCACTCCTCATATCCAATTCTTCAGAACTTTATTTGGCTTCCTTCTGATATGGAGAGACTTTTATTCTACTTTTTTTTGTTTTCTGCAAGCTCTTTTTCTTCCCCACTCTTTTTTGACCCCACTGTCCCCCTATGAAGTCCTGTTTATCATTTCTATCTTCCATGTTGTGCCCTGATCTTCTCTTTCTCCTCTACACATATGAGTTCTTCTTTACACCATTTCTGGACCCTATTCCTTCTCCCACCTTCTGAAGAAAGCCTTGTTTCCCATTTTTAACCATCTTCCCCAAAATCTGATGTTAAAGTAATTTAATGTGTATCATATGATCATTTATCAACCAATAATATTGTCCTCACAATAGCCTATTTACTGGGAGGAGACAATTTTAAGTGAAACAATAGCGGAAAAATTTGGACAATCTATACTACATTGGGGTAGATATATTGATGATGTCCTATTATTCTGGTTAGACACTGTCGATACCTTTAAGGACTTTGTAAGAATTCTTAATGACAATTCTATAGGACTTAAATTAACATATGTGATTGATGCTGAACAAATTGAATTCCTGGACTTAAGGATTCTCCTGACTTTGGATGGTAAGGTACACATGGAATTATACCGGAAGAAAACCTCTACCAATAGTTTACTTCATTGGGAGAGTCACCATCCATATAACCAAAAAGCAGGAATACCATATGGTCAGTATTTAAGGGCAAGGCGTAACTGTTCGGACAATGAGACATTCTACAGAGAGGCAAAAGAACTAAGATCAAGGTTTAAATCTCAAGGCTATCCGAACCGAGTTCTAAAAAGAGCATACCAACGGGCATCAGCAATAGAAAGAACTACCGCTCTACGGACTATGAAACCACCAGTAGAAAAACAACCCATACGCTGTATTGGGACTTTTGATCAACTATGGGACCCAATAAAAAGAATCTATAAGGACCATTGGCCAATCCTAATACATGATAAGGATTTGGCCAAACATCTTACACAATGGCCCAGCATTACAGCACGGAGACCGAGAAATTTGAAAGATATTCTGGTACATAGTCATTTAGAACCGGAACCACCGACAAAAACATGGCTAACTATGACCAAAGGCACTTACAAATGTGGACATTGTAAGGCCTGTGAATATATATTTCCTTCTAAGATCGTAGAATGTACTCAAACACAACAACGCTTTGTCAACAAACAATTTGTTAACTGTTCCACCACAAAGGTTGTTTACGTAATTACATGTAGTTGCGGTATACAATATGTGGGAAAAACATATCAACAGTTCAGAAGACGAATACTGCAACATGTCAATTCAGTTATGAACATCAATATATCTACACCTGTAACTAATCACATCAGAAAACATCATAACAGCGATGCTTCAAATTTGAAGTTTTAAGCAATTGAGCAAATATCTCTTAACTCGAGAAAGGGGAATTATAATCTCAAACTATTAAAACAAGAGTCAAGGTGGATACACACCTTTCGAACACTGACCCCTAGGGGGCTTAATGAAGAGTTCAATTTCACCCCTTTCATTCATGGTTAGAGATATGGTTAAACTGTTATTACCTGTAGAAATCAAGCTCTGATTTATAAATTATTCCAACTTAATAGATAAATTGGTCCCTTTCATCAATAATTCTAATTATTTAACTGTATGCATAGTATATAAGTGCATAGGGGCTTAAACATACATACCGATGATAACGTTTGTTCGCATTGGAAATTATTAATATGTTCTAGCCCCTACCTTAACTACTTATTTATTCCTTCAGAAATAAATCATTAGTTCTTAATTAAGAGATTTTGTTATCACTAAAGAACTTTAAACATTTACATTACTAATTGACGGTCCAAGCATATTCGATATATAAATCACATGCCATTAAGCCACTTATGTATGTTACCATCAGAAACTGTAATTTCGATACAAAATTCTATTGTCTGTTACCAACGGCAAACTAGGATGGCAGTTTTAGAATTTATTGCCCATCGGAGTATCTTCCAAAGACGATAAATATTAAATTTGAGAAACTAGAACGAATTGGGCACTACTTTACTAGTTAGCGATAACGATTAATGTAGGTATAATAAAAACCTGGGGGTATGATCAATTAACCAGCCCAATAGTATATTATTTATAAATTATTATGAGTAAATGGACAGTATCCCAAGAATTAATTAGATTTAATTCAGTGACTTCATAACCTTAATACTGTGTTAACAATAGATGGTATATCTGTTAAAGTTTAGGTCATTTAGTTATTAACAATGACCTTAGTAATATCAAAGTAATGTTTTATACAAAAATTTTTGAAACAACTGATTATTAAGAGAAATAATTAAATTCATAATAATCTTCGTTTTAAGTTTCTATCAATTTTGATAAATACAATAATAGATCGTTTCTTTACTTATTTACACTGTTTTCAATTAACAACTACTTGCTCCGTTGAGTGATAGTGATGTACCGAACGGTTCGCCGGCGAACGGTTCCTGGCGAACATAGCATGTTCGCGTTCGCCACGGCGGGCGAACATATGCGCGGTTCGACCCGCCCCCTATTCGTCATCATTGAGTAAACTTTGACCCTGTACCTCACAGTCAGCAGACGCATTCCAGCCAATTAGCAGCACACCCTCCCTAGCAGACCCTCCCACCTACTGGACAGCATCCATTTTAGATTCATTCTCAAGCTGCATGCTTAGTGAGAGGAGGGAAAGTGTAGCAGCTATTGATTTGATAGGGAAATGGATAGCTAGGTTAGTGTATACAGTG
>OW240914.1:199643722-199670535 GCA_933207985.1 Pelobates cultripes
GAACACAAAAACCTTCTTTAAAAAAACTGATTGCAATACAGCAATAAAAAAGACTAGTTTACACCATCCAGTATGGCTAAACAATATCCCTAAAAGCCAAATAACCCGAATGAGAAGAAACTGTTCTAGTGTTCAAATGTTTGAAGAGCAATCAAAATTAATACAAAACAGATATGTGGAAAAGGGGTATAATATAGACCATATACAAGATGATATTGAAAAAATAAAGGACAAAGATCGTACAGAATTTTTGAAAGATAAAAATTTAAACCATAAAAATAAAAATAAAAATAACTATAGTTACAAAGATTTTGCATTTATTACCAAGTACAGTTCTGAAGCCAAGAAAATTGAAAAAATCCTTAAAAAACACTGGGCCATTTTAAAAAGAGATGATGTTTTAGGAGATAAAATTCCAGAAAGGCCTGTAGTTATATATAGGAAGGCAGACACCCTTAAAAATAAATTGGCACCTAGTTTGTTACCAAAATTGATTAAAGGTCCAAATTCGAAAAACTTTTTACAATCCACAAAAACTCCAGGTTTTCATAAATGTGGAACATGTTCCACATGTGTCTATCAAAAAAGAAAATCTACCTTTTTTGTAGGATTTTATACTAATCAAACATATACTATTAAGAAATTTATCCATTGTACATCCACATATGTGATTTACCTTTTACAATGTGGTTGCGGAGCTCAGTATGTGGGAAGAACCACCAGGACCCTACATACTAGGCTCCGGGAACATTTTAATAATATTAGAAACCAAAAAACGGAACATAGTGTCCCAAATCATTGTAATTCTTGTCATCTATTTGATTGGTCTACCTTTATTGCTATTGGTATAGATCAAGTAACTCCCCATTGGAGAGGGGGAAATAGAACTAATGATCTAGCCAAAAAAGAGGCCTTTTGGATTTACACACTTAATACCCTTAAGAGAGGTCTTAATCAAGATATTGATCTGGCGGGCCTTTTGTAATTATTTATGTAACATGTTTGAATTTTTATACTTTGTTTTTTTCTTTATCTATATATTTTTTTATAGGTATGGTTTTTAGATATGGATGTATATTTAGATAGGGACTTGGGTATATATATGCTCTATTCTTCTATATACATATACATGTTTATACTATGTATTTTTTAGTTTGTGTTTTATAGAGTACTTGGATGTCATCCATATTTTGATAGACATATTATTGTTTTTATATTTCTTTGTTTTGTATATTATGTAACTAGATGGTCATTGGTATTTTCTCCCTGTGTCCCACTCTGGGGCGTTCGGTGCCCCAAATGCAACTTGTGCGCCTGGGTCTGTCCGTGCGTTCCACGGTGGAACGCGGAAGTGTCATGGCATAGAGCCGCACGTTATGAACGCCATGCGTTCCAACTTGGAACGCGGAAATGAATACATCTAGCCGCACGTTATGGACGCTATGCGTTCCAGCTTGGAACGCGGAAATAAAAACATCTTGTTACATCCACCGGAAGTGATCACGATGGATGTCCAATCAAAAACTGAGAAGTCCGAACCCGGAAGTGAATGAATTTTCCGCGGCAACTTCAAATGGTGAAGGCTATATAAAGAAAACAGAATTTTTAATTCTTTATCCCTGAAGAAGTCTTTCAAAAGACGAAACGCGTTGGATATTTTGCTACAGAGAGACTCCTTCTCCTGGGTACTACTTGTTAGTGGTGATATGCTGCTATGAATTTTATTTGATGTAAGTGCATTTTGTATAAATAAATTAATTTTTATCTACAATACTGCTCTATATACCTCTTTTTCTTCTGAGGATTGAGCGTCTTGAATTTGCACCTTTGGTCCGTATATACAAGCTTCCAGAGAGAAGAACCTTTTATCCACATACCCTATGGAAGGGAGGCAAGTTCAGATCTACAGTTTGGTCCTGTAAGTTCTCTACCTCCGGGAGTGTATTATACATTGACTGTACATGCTTCACTATTGTGTGATTTTTCTTATATTTTAGATCTTGTGAAGGAAGTTTCTTGTATTATCTACAGGTTGTATATATTTTTTGTGCTACCCCTTTAATCTATACTAGTATTTTATACAGTATAGATTTACTTTTTTGTTCGTATTGGCAAATCCCCCTGGCCCCAGAGGCCATCCCGAAATCGGCCTTTGTCACCCCATTTGGCTTGTACCAGTTTAAGGTCATGCCATTTGGGATGAAAAACGCCCCAGCTACTTTCCAGCGGATGGTAGACCGACTCCTGGATGGGTTCCAAGACTACACCTGTACCTACCTGGACGATATTGCCATTTTTAGCAATACGTGGCAGGAGCACTTGGCCCATATAGGAGCGGTTCTAGACAGGATTAAGGAAGCTGGTTTGACATTGAAACCGGCCAAGTGCAGCATAGGGATGGCCGAGGTGCAGTACCTTGGACATAGAGTGGGTTGCGGCAAACAGAAGCCCGAACCAGCCAAGGTAGAAGCCGTGGCCCAGTGGCCCACTCCTAGGACTAAAACCCAGGTGTTAGCTTTTCTAGGGACCGCTGGGTATTACAGAAAGTTTGTCCCTAACTATAGCGCCCTCGCCAAACCTCTCACTGACCTTACTCGGAAGAATTTGCCCCGCCAGGTGACCTGGACCCCGGAGTGTGAGCAGGCATTCCAACATCTGAAAAATGCACTGATAAATGCTCCTGTCTTGGCAGCTCCCAATCCAACTAAGCGTTTTCTTCTATGTTTGGATTGGGAGCAGTACTGAGCCAAGTCGGAGCCGATGGCGGAGAACACCCCGTGGCTTACATCAGTCGCAAGCTGTTACCCAGAGAAGTAAGCTACGCCGCCATCGAGAAGGAATGCCTGGCTGTGGTGTGGGCCTTAAAGAAACTACAGCCGTATCTATATGGACAGCCTTTTTCGTTACTCACGGATCACAACCCGTTGGTCTGGCTAAACCGGGTGGCTGGGGACAATGCCAGGCTGCTGCGCTGGAGTTTGGCGCTGCAGCCTTTTGACTTTAATATTCAGTACCGCCCGGGTAAACAGAATGGGAATGCCGACGGGTTGTCAAGACAAACTGACCTGGAGAAATGATCCGTGAGTCCCCGGACATCCCCAAGCCGATCCGTGTTGGATCAGACTGTGTATGCCGGCTTGTGGGCAAGGGGGAGCAGTGTAGCGGATGGCACTGGGCTGTCCTGCAAATGTCTGTGAAATAATTGCATTCGTGTGATCTGTTAGTTTCCTATGTGTTTTAAAGCCTTGTATTCTTGTGATTGTTCGGTAGTTTCGTTCCCTTAGTTTATTCGAATGAAACTACCGAACAACCAGACCTCCCCTGTGTGAAGTGTGTCCTCAATTACCCGTTGCAACATTGTTGCGAACGGGTAATTGAACAGTAAGTAGCCGTCCTTTGTTCTCGGGGGTGGCCGCCATTCGACAAACGAACACGTGGCGGCATTTTAAAACTCCCGAACAGCGGTGTTTTGCCGTCGAGTGTCTGGAACTAAAATCGGACACTCGAGTAGGCGAACACCGCTGAGACCTCCACAGCCCTGGTCCGTTCGGTTCCAAACTACCGAACGGCCCCTCGTTCGGTAGATAGAGAATACCGAACGAGGGGATTCAGGCGAACCCTCCCTAGCCTCTATAGCTAGAGGTTTTCGTGTATTTTATTCCCTTATGCCAGGACCGACCGCAGGGCCCATTCACATGGAACCGAATTCGGCTATCTCAGTTCGTGCGGTCGGTCATTTTATTCCCTCCATACTTTTCCCGAACCCCTGGTCTGATCTGGGTGGTTTTTGGATATGTTGTTCACCCAGATCAGGGCTACCAGGGGATGTAGGATTTAAAGAGGTACCCCTACGTTTAGGGGTACATCCAGAAACGGGGGGAATTGGTGTACTGGATAAGGGGATTATGATGCTGGCTGAGGGGAGGAGATGTGTGGGAGGTTAGCAGGACAGGATTGGCTACTGTAATAACTACTGTAATCCCTCCCTTGCATGGGAGCATGCTTTATAAGGAGACTGTGATTAAAGGCTTGTCAGTTCTGCTCCTGAAACTGTGTGTCGTCCAGTTATTGGGATTGCTGTGGGGAGATTGCTGTTATTTTACCTGCTGGAAACTTTGCCTATGGATTTATTATTTACTTGTTCCTGAGCCTCCCTTGGATTATAAGCGGAGACAACCTGGGGAATATTGCATCTCCGCTACACTATGTCCATTGAAATTGTCTGCACACGTCATGTACAGTATGACTAGGCCAATGCTTTTGATATGTAACTAATATTTCTCTTTTGACAACATCACTCAGACTCGACCTATAAATACCCACGGCAAAGTTGACACTGTGCTCTTGTGTTGTCATCCTGCCTGAAGACCAAGAATTTGGACTACTGACCTTTGGAGCAGCTATATTTGTCTACTGCTCTCCTTGGCTATGCTTTTTGTGGCTTGCCCTGATGACACTTTCCTTTTCCATTTGTTAGTGTTAATTACCATGCTGTCATGCAGGGCTTAAATTTGAAGTCCTATCCTATTAGCCAGTACTTACCTGTTTTTATAAATGGGGAGCTACTGATTGGCTTAGAACGTCAGCTGACCGCTCTAGCTAATGAGCAGCTCTCCTGCTCAGTGGCCCTTTGTCCTTCCTGAAACCCAATTGAAGAAGCCAGGTCCCGCTGGGGAAAGGGAGATGCAGAGCTTAAGAGCAAACTTTGTTGTTGAAAGTCGTGTAAACTCTTTTAAAGGGCAACTACCATTTCTCTAGAAAATATAACATTCACATTGAAACCCACTAATAACTTGTGTTTATATATTTTCTTTTAACCAATGACACAGGCACAGTCAAGGCATTCAATGCAAATGAGGAGACAAAATAGGAGTGTACATTTTTATACTCAAATTTTATTTTTGAACACCTCACAAGTACATATTTGTTAAACACAGGGGATAACTAAATATTATAATAAATATCACTGGGAGTCACAAACCCCTTTAAGAAGATTTTTAAGCAAGGCCACATGATTACATACATACTTTTCATAACAAGGATTCTATATATAGAAATACAAATACAAATACACTGGAAAAATCATGACAAGCCTGGTGGAAATCACAATTCTCCTAGTAATTATGCTAGCCTTTTTACTTATAGACAGCTGGTTTTGACAGCTTCCAACACTTTCTGCATTACAATAGGTAAAGTCATTTTCACTTTACCTTCGAATAACCTTCTGATAACGCAAACACATCTTTCCCAGTGCTGGTTTGTGAATAAATCCATATAACTACATTTAGTGTAAGTCGATGGCATGCCATGAGCTAAACAGGGTCTCTCACCAGAATATTTCAATTATATTAATAGATATGGGTTAAAGAGGACAGAACACACAACCAGCTGGGTTTATTAAACAGGCTCACTTTGGGGCCAGTACAAGCATGCCTTTTTTATATCAATATTTTAAAGCCACGGGGGGCGGGGCGGACGGCTGAAGTGAGCGGCCGCATGGCGTGAGAGCTCCCGGCGGCATAAGACCTCTAAGCCTGATACCACGAAGCAAACCGCTCGAAAAACGGCACAAATAAAGGTACAGACCTACTACTGCTGTGATGGCCCCTGCCAAACAAATGAAGCTCACAGATCCAATCCGCCAACAAAAAAAAGGCAGATCCCGGTCCATTCAAGATGGCGGCGAGGGACCCGCGCTATCCCAAACCTCAGATTCCACACAAGAACAGGATCATGAGGCAGGCAACTATACAGACGCCCCAGTTACAGAGAGAAAGCTTTTCTCCATGCTGCAGGACTTCAGGTTAATGCTGCAAAAAGATCTGAGACAGGCTACTAATGATATCAAAAAGGAAATATCAGAATTGGGAGAGAGAACCAATAGCCTGGAAGCCAGACAAGACGAGCTATGCTCGGCACATGACACACTGGCGACAGCTGTACAGAATCTAACTGAAGAACACATGTCCCTTAAAAAGAAGATGGCCGACATGGAAGATCGCTCAAGGCGAAACAACGTCAGGTTCCGAGGAATTCCGGAATCCGTTACAAATGATAACCTCGCAGAGAGCATAATGACCATATGCAAATCCCTGGTCCCAACAGTACCAGACGCAGAATGGCTTATGGACCGGGCGCACCGCCTGCCGAGGCCCCAACGGCTAACACCAGATACGCCGCGAGACATAGTCGTGCGTTTCCACTACTTCAAAACAAAGGACGCAGTACTGGCGGCGGCTAGGAAAGGAACAAATCTGCCTACACCATATGAAAATGTCCAACTATACGCAGATCTCTCGGCCATGACCATGAGCAGGAGACGAGAGTTTGTAACAGTCACAAAAACACTGAGGAACAACAATATTCAATATCGCTGGGGATATCCGACCAAAATCATTGTCTGGAGGAATGGAAGATCACATACAGCAAACGAACCGGAGGTGGGCATGCGGCTTCTAAAGGAATGGGGCCTTTTTCCGTTACGCTCCCCAGAAAAAACGCCGACAGCATCGCCAAGCCGGCCACAGAGAGAATGGCAGATGGCGGGATCACCCTCTCTACCTTAAAAGTCCACTGGGCCCTTCCAACTAAGACTGTGATGGTGTCTCATAGTGACTGTCCTACTTGCTTTTTGCAAAACGAACTGACAAGGTGTTGTGAGTATAATGCATATGCACACATGTTTAGTCCTTCAACACGACAGTGCTAGCATTACCTATTTGAGACAAAGTCAGGTTGAGGAGGGAGAAATCTAAGGTTTTCGGGGATGAGTACATTGTGAGCCGGGGATCAGCAGAACAAAAGAAAGTTCCAGTCACCCACACAAACGGATAGGTGGACTTAAACGGTAGCAAGCAAAAGATTAGATAGACGTATTGCCTAAGGTACACCCTCAAACATCCAAAGGGCCAGGTACTTTTAATTTCCGCATCACAGGGGCAGAACACTCCTGCAAAAAAGGCGGTTCACATAGTCCTGACAGAGGTCGTAAATGCTGTCCTCTCTTCGTCAGACGCTCCCCTAGGACTTGAGAGCGGAGACGGGACCGTTTGCCCGGCTCGCACTCAATTCAGGTAAAGCGCTGAAAAAACGAATGGCGCTATGTACATACTTCATTTTGTTATACCTATTTTGGTTATTGTTGTTTACCCCAGACGTCCCTCTCTTTCCCCACCTCTGGGCAATACTAAAGATAGGCGCTGAACACAGCCACTCGAATACGTACGCACCATATAGGCATCCTACAAAGAGATTAGAATGGCTAATGCTATGAAAATCTTAACCCTGAATGTGAAAGGCCTCAATAGTCCCCACAAGCGCAGAATGGCGGCACAGGAAATGACTAAGGCTAAAGCAGCAATAGTGTGTTTGCAGGAAACACACTTTTGCGCCCGGAATCCACCGAAATTCAATGTTAAACACTATAATCAATGCTACCACGCCTTAGCTCCGACTAAATCCAGGGGAGTAGCCTTATATTTCCATAATGACTGGGCGTTCGCCCTCTCCAAACAATACGCCAGAAGGGATGGGAGGTTACTGATCTTGGTGGGATCACTGAATGGCTTAAAAATGACCATAGTCTCGCTATATGCACCGAATGACTCGCAGAAAACCTTTTTAAACATGGCCTTCCGAATAATAGCACAACACAGAGAGGGCCACACCATAATTTGCGGGGACTTTAACTGCTCTCCCGACCCCTCCCTAGACATCAGACGGGCAAACAATGAACCGCCAAAACCAGCCTCCTTGGCCTTAGGCCAACATTTAAGCAAACTCATGCACGAACACGATTATTATGACACGTGGCGAAATTTATACCCACAAGCGAGAGATTTCACCTATTGCTCGCCCGTTCATATGACACACACTAGAATAGATCTATGTCTCCTTGACATTAAAACGCTACCTTTTGCGCTCAGTGTACACATTGGACCGATCACGTGGTCCGATCACACTCCACAAATTGTAACAATTAAGATCCCATACCCGGCAAGGGGACGAGGTACGTGGCGTCTCAACGAACGCCTTCTCGACATTCCTGAATATCTTAGCCAAATACGGGCCCAGGCAGAGGATTACTTTAAGAACCACGCAAATTGCCAGACGTCAATAACAACCCAATGGGTAGCCCACAAGTCAGTCTTAAGGGGTGGTATAATTCAATTAGGGGCGAGGGCAAAAAAGCAACATAACAACGATAAACTACAATTAGAACAAGATTTAATTGCAAATGAAGAGGCACATAAACGGAATCCCACAAGCAACACACACGAAAAAGTAGCAGGAATCAGAGCAAAACTTAACTCACTTCGGCTAATAGAAACGGAAAAGAAATTGCGGTTCCTTAAGCAATCATACTACACCATGGGAAACAAGGCGGGAAAGCTTCTGGCTAGAAAGGTCCACCAAACCAAAATGCAAACAAAAATTCCCTACATTACCTCGGAGAGAGGAGCAAAATTATATAATCCCCAAGACATTGTCAATGAATTAGCAAGGTACTATGAATCCCTCTATCAATTAGTCAATGACCATAGCACATATCAACCAAACATATCGGAAATAGAGTGCTTCATTGACCAAGTTGAGCTTCCATGCCTGACTTACGCACAATGCTCCTCTCTGGAAGAACCCTTCTCAGAGGAAGAAGTAGAGAACGCCATCAAGACCCTACCCAAACACAAAGCCCCTGGCCCAGATGGTTTATCAAACTATTATTACATAAAACTCTCCCCACAACTGGTCACCCCCCTCACCAAACTCTTTAATAACATAAAAGATTCTGGGATAATGCCCAAGGAAATGCTGGAAGCCTTCATTGTAACACTGCCCAAACCAAACAAACCCCCCACCCACTGCGCTAATTTACGCCCGATTTCCCTTCTGAACGCAGACACAAAATTGTATGCCAAATTGATTGCAACGAGGCTTAAATCGATGCTCCCGGATCTTATTTCCGCAGAACAAGCGGGTTTCGTACCAGGGAGACAGGTAGGGGACAACACACGACATTTTATGAACCTTATAGATTGGGCAAACCTAACGTCTCAGTCCGGCCTGATTTTGGCGCTGGACGCCGAAAAGGCCTTTGATCGCCTCCACTGGGACTACATGTCATTGACACTATCCAAAATGGGGTTTACCCCAAAAATTCTGGCAAGCATCCTCGCCCGATACCGACACCCAACAGCCAGAGTGTTCAGCACAGGCTTCGTATCCAACCAAATAGAGATCAGGAATGGTACGAGGCAGGGATGCCCCCTCTCACCCCTCATTTTCATACTGAGCCTGGAACCCTTGATTCGCCTCATTAAAAGCGACTCGGCGATACAGGGTCTCCAAACACCTGGTGGCACACAGAAACTGGCATTATTTGCAGACGATGTTTTAGTGTTTATAACACACCCAGAATCTTCTTTACCACAACTCCTACATAGACTTGACACATACAGGCAGGTATCTTACTACAGAAACAACTCCCTGAAAACACAAGCTCTGCCCATAAATCTGCCAAGTACCACTGTCACGACACTACAATCACAACACTCATTCGATTGGCGAAAGGACTCCCTACAATACCTAGGGATCAAACTTACGAAATCCATCCAAACCATTACAAGGGAAAACCATCATCCGGTCATTCAGAAACTTAAACTCACACTAGAAAAATGGGAGGGTCTTGAAGTGTCCTGGTTAGGCCGAATCAATCTTGTGAAAATGATGGTCTTACCGCACATTTTGTACCTATTCAGAACCCTACCCATCGCGCTACCGACCAAATTACTAAAACTATCAAAGCACCATAAACGCACATGTATGGAAGCGGAAGCCCCCGAGAGTAGCAAAAGGTACTCTAGGGCTCTCGAGCACGGACGGGGGACTGAATATGCCAGACATTAAGGCTTACTACAGGGCAACCGCTCTAGCACAGGGTCTCTGTCTACTGCGCCCCACTTGCACACTCCGTCGCCCCATATGGTTTGCAATGGAGAGTGCCTGTCTGAATACCCACGATCTGTCAAGTTATCTATGGGCGGGGGGGCATACACGAGTGGCGATGGGAAAACAGCTGCAGAGCACAAAGTTTTTACTAATGGCCTGGAATAAATGGAGCCCATACATAGCAGACTCCAAATCGCTCTTCCAATCAGCACCCCTGACATCATTAGAAATACTCTCCCCTGACCTGAAGCTGGATCGATGGAGGGAGGGAGGTGCACATAAGGTCCGGGATATCTTAGTAGGGGACAAGGTTAAGCTATTTCCAGAGTTGCAAAAAGACCTATGTTTGCCAGCGAGGGATATCTTTCTATATCTCAGAGTAAAAAATATAATACACTCGCATATCCGCGAACTCACCAGTCGCTCCTTCACTCCCCGCCTACCAATGACACAGTTACTCACCACCAGGCATGTAAAGCCACTGTCAGCGTGCTATAAAGCACTGATCACCGCGACAGTCCCTGATAAGCTGTCATACATGACACAGTGGGAAGGGGACCTGGGTCTCCAGATCCCCAGGGCAGACTGGCTGACAGCTTTGAAAGTCACAAAACGGGCTTCGCAAAGCCTTACGTTCTGGGAAGCATACTGCAAGGTTTTAATGCGGTGGTATCTAGTACCAAAAAGACTAGCATTCATGTACCCGGGCACGTCCGGGAAATGCTGGAGGTGCAACATCAGTGAGGGATCCATAATCCATATTTTCTGGGCCTGTCCCCTACTAACAGACTATTGGGAAAAAGTTCACTCCCTCATACTAGATAGGACAGGATTCACCCTACCCTTGAAACCAGAACACTACATTCTCCACATAGCACCCGGTATTGCCTCCCACCCACACAGAAAGGTAATTCTCAACATACTCACGGTAGCAAAAATAATGTTGGCAGGTAGCTGGAAGAGCAATCAAACACCAGCTATACCCAATATCATTAACAGAATGGATCTGATTAGTCAATATGAGAAAATGGCATGCAGAGCAAACGGCTGTAGTGAGAGATATGACAGAGAATGGAGTAGCTGGCCGGTCGAGAGTTAAAAGGCTGACCAGGGGAAACAAGGACATACACAGGGATACATACAACAATGAACTGAAAACTGCAATATCTATTGCCCAGGGCACCCCCCCTTACCCCCTCCCTGTTTCTTCTGTACCCCATCCTTATCCTCTAGTTAAAAGTTATAAAACTACTGCAAAGCAGCTAGTACAACAGATGTGTAACACAGCAGCTGTTTCTACCCACATGTGGGGTAAATCTTTTAAAACATGATATCCACAGCTGCGCCTGTGACTGGTTTGGCATGTCAAAATTGCACTGCGCTGCAAAATGTTTGATTCTTTATGCATTAATAAAAAAGATAAATGAGAAAAAAAAATATTTTAAAGCCACATCCTATTTGTGCAATGGGTAAACAATGTATATATGTAATTTATGACAAAACAAGAGAGGACAAGGTTCTTCGTATGGGCCTGCCCCCATTTGCTTCCACTGTTATCATCCCTGAGTGAGTTAAAATGGAGGTGCTAGATTTGAAAATTGATATGGATCAAAAGTACTGAATATAAAGGATTTATTTTGACACATTTTGGTACATATTTAAAATATGGCGCCTTGAGGAACTATGCCCAATATAGTCAAGTTGAGGCCTTTTCAACTTTGCTGTGGTGACTGATTTTCTTTTTTTAGGCTGTCAGTACACTACAATTTGATTAAAAGACCAAGTTGAGCAATATAAGATAAGATTGTTGCTACATGCAAGGCCCTTAGAGAACCCTGAATACACTGTAATTTCTTTGTGTTTATAGCGACTGCGGTTTGTAAAAAATCTCTACTGCTTTAAGACAAACCATCAGAAATCTTAATTCCAGGTTGCCAACATGGGATGGATGTCAACTGTGTGACTAATACAAACAAATTGCCTTTTAATAAAAGGAACTCAAAGATCTCTATGTGAATGGTCCCACTCATGCAGAACACGCAATATGTGAATTAGACAGATGGAGGCTACAAGACTTGTGACTTCATATAGTTCTGTAATATCTATCAGCATGACTTGCATAGCATGACAAAGCATTCAAAGAAATCTGTACAGACAGAGAATTTGTTTCCTTCAACTACACTGCTATCAATGACAAATGACGTGTTTCAAATGTCATGAGAACTGTCTCATTTCACCTTTAAATCACTTATAAATCCTACCAGGAACATCACACATATTCATTATAGACTGGAAGTCTGGTCAGCTTCAGATAATGTATTCCACTAGCAAATATCTCAATGGGCCAGTCCAGATCTGGCTGATCATTGAATTTGGAGCCACCATGCTAAGCACAAAAATATTTCTAGCCTAGCTAAAAAACTGCACAAATCCTGCTGCCTGTATAATTTATACAGAACTGTGACAACAGAAACATCTTCAGATCTGAAAAAAATGGTGTGAGTTTGTAGCTCACAGTGTTAGTGGCCCTGGGAGCAATTCACCCCCCGCGCCTTTCCACCATTCCCATTGTTACAGTATCATTTTCATTTGTAATGTATGCACTGTATTTACACTTCACAAACGCAACAAAGATGCTCCTCTTCCCAAAAGAGAGAGAGTTGAGCCGTGGACTCTGCAAGCTCAGCCTATGGATCAGTTAAAGGACCACTAAAGGCACCCACAACACTTCATCTCAAGGAAGTGGCCTGGGAACAGTGGCCCTGTCATTTTAACCATTCAATGTAAAACACTTGTAGAAACTGCAATTTTTACATTTAAGGATTAAATACACCTCTAATGGCTGTCTTTTTGACAGTCAGTAGTGGTGCTTACTCTACCAGAACCGAGTCAAACTTGGTTCTTCAATCAAATTCTCATAGCAGCATTTGATCGGAGGGGTGCTATGGTTTGCTGCGCATGTGTATCTTATCTTTAACGCTTCTCTTATAGATGCATTTGACTGGACGAGACTACTAAAGACTCAGCAGGCATGCTGCAGCAGAGCTGTCTTGGCAAGTTAAGTAATCTTTATTTAACTGAACTTTCTTATATCAAGGGAGGTGGACAGCAGTCCCAGTGAGCAACGGAACTGATAGTCCCGAAAAAAACAAACGTTCCCTTTAATAACAAAACACAGCCTGGTTCACTTAGCATAATATTACATCAACCACGCTATGCCTGCTATTATTGTATTGAGCAGTTCCAACTATCCTATATGATAAACTGCTCTCTACAGAAAAACTACTTATCCCATAAACTCCTACTGCACTCCAGAAAAAAAATGTCTCCTATTGGGGTAGGAGAGGTCTCTGCAGCAGCAGATAGATCCACTAAGCAGTGCATGGAGGGAAATTTGAAAGATAACTTTTTATATTCTTCATTTTTAAAATGTATTTTAATATTTATTTTTATGTATTATTTGTATAAAGTATTATAAATATAGGGTCAAAATTAAACCAAGACTAACCTTTTAATCTAAGAACCTCTCATTATAATTTATAATATTATACCTGAAAAAGATATACTCATCATTATTCATTAAAGGGAAAATTTATGGTGAATTGGAAACTGGAATATTATCTAAATTAAAAAACAAACAAAAATAAAGCAATTAACTAAATAAATAAATAAAAGATCAGGTCACACAAAGCTGTAATAAAAGCATAGGACTAACAAGCTGGATCATTGTTTTGTTAGTGTATGTGTGTGCGGTAGGGGGTTGATGATTTACCATGTAACCGGCACTCACCAAGGAATCTTTATACACTTGACACCTCCGCTGTAACCATAGTTACAGTACATTATAGAATGCCCTCTGACATGTACAACACACCATCAGCTATTTTTAGATAGGTTCACCACCCAGCAGATATTTTACCACCAGACTGGTAAAAATGGACCATAGGGATACACAACATTCTACAGAACAATTTGTAAATGATGCTACCCGAAGCATTATTATTATGCACAGCGCTTTACAATATTATACAGGGGGAAATATTTAACAATAAATGAGACAATTACAAATTGGTGCAGGAACAATAGGTTGTATTCTAAAAATATGTTAAATGGAAGATACAATAAACATTGTAGCTATATCAACATTATGGGAACATTGCAATGGCAAAGAGAGGCAAGAGATTATAGACCAAGTGTCAAATCTCAACAAGAAGCTATAGTTCTCAAAAAATGCTTTGTCCCCTCACACCCATTCCATTGTATTAATTTCTATTTTCAATACCCTTTTACTTCCTATTTATTTTCCTCTAGTAGCCCCCCCATTCTCCATTTGGTAATACACACTATTACCCCACAACAACCTAGTGGCCTTTTTCCAGATCTGTTGTTGTGGCCAAATTCTGTAAGCCATCTATATAGTAAATAGTGTCTATGTTTCATTATTGTTTTATTGGAGCTGTTTGGCGGTATAGTGATGGCCACATTTTTATTCCAACTCTATTATTTGAGGATAAATTTTGCAAGTAGGTTGCTGTCTCATTTATTTATTCATTGAAAATAATATTGCAATACTTTGGAAAGTAAGAATGAGGAAAGGTGGGGGGTGGGAGGGACATGCCAGTCTGCAATGCATGGACTATACCATCTCGGGTAAGTCCATGTCTGGAATTTCCCCAAAAGCAGGACACCATAGAGCAAACCATGGATGACGAGTCAGGGACCTCAAATGAGGGACTATACTGCAGAATCCAGTACTGTTGAGAGGTATATAAAACCCCTTGACAATAGTTGATCATCTATTGCCAAGTCAATTTACCAGATAGATATACCCTTAGTTGATACACAAGCTGCAAATGTAATAATGAAAATATATATATTTACTTGTAATAGACTAAAATAGGTTCTCAGATAGGGGATTCATGGTCCTTCCTACATACAGTAATCAATCCCAGTTAAAAATAAGTAGTTTTTTATATTTGATTGGGATTAACACAAATTAAATGCATTCATTAAAATCTGCAGCTGGATATACACCGGCCAATAAACTATGTGTACCACATTCCAAAAATTCCTAGAATGCAGGAGTATAACAGGAGTTGTGGGATGCTGGCCCATCACTTGGTGGCAGTGTATGCATAGCCACTAATGGTATGCAAATTGTAGACTTTACTGCTATGCCAATGGAAAAATGACATAAAGAGGTATACAGATGTATACTTCTCATCTGTGCATTTTCTAAAATAATATATATGCGATATTGTATTTTGTTATATTTGGCATAATAGGTGCACTGCAATTATAACCTTGTTCTGGCTAAAACAGACTACAATATAATGTATATGATGTAAATTTTGATAAATTATGATATTTTATTAGACTTCATATAAACTATACATCAAGAGTGCGCTTAATTAATGTCTGGAGTCCTCAGCATCCTTACATTTAAAAAATATTATTGTAGTGAAAAATTTGTTTTTTTATTATTATTTTACCTGCAGAGCATAGATACAATAATTCACTCAAGGTCACAAAGCCGGTATAATCTGCTAATTCAATAAAGATAACTTAATTTACCGCAGGCAGCAGGTAGCATAAGATTTTAAATATATATTTTTATATTTGCACAAATACATCTTTACACATGGCAGATAGGCATGTAGGTTTGACCTCCCTTGAGAGGATACAGGATATGATGCAGCAAAGGTCACATGCCTCAAGGTCCCAATAACCTAGATGCTGATGAATCACCACATTGAGGGCATTTGGGGAATTGTTTAAAGATAACCAGTGATGCTGAATGGGCAGAGCTGGTGCATCAGACATGCCTTCCCTCAATGCAAAGTATGTCCTTGGAAATAAATCCATCATGCTGTATGTATGAAGGATGAGGATTAACAGGGAACACATAAAGAATAATGTATCCAATCATTGGTGATAAGATTAGATACACAAGTAGCATATTTAATAATATCTATAAATATCTGGTATATTATTTATAGAAAATTGATGATGAGCAAAGAGTCTCAGTATGTATTGCATAATCTCTCAGTGCCTACACACACCCACCCATAGGCCTAGGTGAAATTTAACAATTCTAACACACATAAATATACTCAGTTTATTTTGGGTATAAAAAGATAGAGGCCGATAGATTTAATCAAATACCAACACTATCCAAGAAGAATTAATATATAAATTATTTTTTAACGAAAACAGTACAACTTCCAGTCATTTGCATAAGATTAAACTGCAGTTAAGGGCACATACATGTATATAGCACACACCGGGGTAACATTTCATACAGAGGATGAAATGTATTTCGTTTAGATTGGCATGGCTCCCGGATTGAGCTATTTTTACGGCAGGTAATTGTTACAGTTAGCCGGCGTTCCAGCCGGAAGGGTGTGGGGGTTCCAAATTATTCTGCGACCATTCGACACTCAACGGGTTAATTCGATACATGAATGTATTTATATGTATATGTGTGTTATATATATATGAGCATTTCTATGATGCCTGCGTACTATAGTGAGAAAGGCCTAAACTGAGTCACACTCTGAGGCAGAATGTCATCTGCATCCTGTTTTCAAGGACATTGCAGAACTACCCTCCTCTCCTTCTTTGGGGGTCCTTAATTCTTGCATCCCCACTCATAAATCCAGCAGACTCCATCCTCTCCGGCTGGCTGTGATACATTTTATTTAAAAAAGGGGGGCCTATGGAATGATGCCTACTGCACCCCATCTTAGGGGCTCCCTGTACCCCCCATTGCTGTACATTAAAGGGACAGTCATCACTCACCTTTTTGACCTGATCATCTTTCAATTCGGTGAAGTAATAGGCCAGGAGCTGGGCAGCTATCATCCTGAATATTGACCAGTCAAACCCAATAAGCAAATGTTCTCAAGTGCAAAGAAACAAAAACAGAATTGCAAGGTTCCCGTTCAAGGGCTGCAGCACTCAATCAGCAGACAAGTCAGTTGCTATAAGGCAGTTATGTCTCCCAGATCCCTGCCCTACACACTAAAAGATGCAGGAGGTTTTTTTTTTTGCCTGGGACAGTGACATATTAAAACCAGCCCACTGCCTGTCTTTGGATTGGCTAATGTCTGAAGGCTCTGCAGTATTGGAGGGAGAAGCTTTGCTCATCAGTAGGGGGGGCTGTGCAAGGACCTGGAAGGAGGAAGGGGGGAGCTGGGGAGGCAAGGTAAATAGTGTACTAGCAATGAAATAGTTTATCTGCTTAGAATCTTATGGTAAAAAGGGGTGGAGGTGGGTATACCAATAAAAAAGACTGTATATGCAGTAAGCAACAGTAGAGTCTTATAGTACAGCTTAGGAGGAAGGGGCTGTACAATATCATGATGTGAATAGGAAGGAAGGGGGCTGGATTAATTATTTCTGCCAAATATGTAATTGTGTAGCACGTTCATCACGTAGTGCAGGCTGAGAGACGTCTGGTGCTGTCACACCATCATCACTTCCTGTAACATTATCAATGTGCCACAGTCTATGGTTTCATGTTACTAAACTATTTAGACAGTGCCTAGTGGGGCACAGGGCTAAGGCATGATAGGATATCCTCAGATGTCCCAGTAAGGGTTGGAGAGGGAATGACAGGCACATTTATAAATATTGCATGTATTAATATGTACATAACACATACGCATCTGTGCATCTGTTAAAAATTGGGATACCTGATGTGTTTGTGTGGTTAACACTGAATTTTTTTTAAAATGTCTTTCCTTATAGACCAAAGAACCCCAAATTAAGCACCACCAGTGAAGGAAAAAAAAAATATATATAAAGTATCATAATTACCCCTTATTAAATTGGAGGTATACAAGACTCCACTCATAAAACATAAAACACCAAATTAGGCGCACCCTTATTTGTGCTTTTCTCTCCATAAAACACCAAATAGCTACAAATATAAAGAATGTATATAGAGTAACACTGTACAAATAAAATTATATGGGAATTAGGTAAACTGTGAGTGCAATGATTACCTAATTCCTACATTTTTTTTTCTACAGTGTTACACTGTATATTTTTTTATATTTGTATTTATTTTTTTATCTTCTTTCCTTATAGATATGCTTTCCAATAAAATATTCATTATTCAATAGTTATGTGAGTTTATAGGAAATTTACAGACTGTTTTTTACTCAGCATTTTGTATAATATCAACATTTGTAAATCATTTGTGCAGAAATATATGTGATACTATATGTTTTCAGATAAATGGATTTGGATGATCTATCTATCTATCTATCTATCTATCGCAGTGATAGTTCATGCAGCTTTAGAAATTCACCACTGACCAGTGTAAGGATACGTTGTATTCTTTTTATTAGTTTGCATGGAATGTCTGGTTGCTTTTAAGGAAATGAGTTTAAATTCCTAAAGCATTGCTAAGACAGAGAACACACAATTGTTCTAGTCATGGTGACATGTCACAGTGACTGCTAAGGAACCTGCAACGATACAGCAACCCTTCCCCCCTTTTATTACTACGATCACCAGGTGCATGGGCGGAAACAATTATTCCAAGAATTAACAAAAGCCATATTCTGATCTATATTGCACCAACCCATCGGATTGGAAAAAAGATTGTGAGCTCTTTGGTACAGCCGCAGTGAAAGAGTGGATATTTGGGACAAAAAAAAAACTAAATAAAGACATTTGTACAATAAAAATCTAAACAATATCACTAGTAATAAATAAAACACACATTCCAAATTCAGCAATTATAATGGAGAAGTCTTGGGATGTACTTTTGAGTCAAGAAAAAAAATATATATATAGAAATGTCTGCAGTAAATCAATGCAAAGGTACGGAGTAAATGGGAAAACACAGATCAGTTCACAATTTTAGTTTTTTATATATTTTTTTAAAATGTTATACACATAGCACCGGATTTGTGAACCTTTCTGCAACTCACTGAGGCATATCTGAATATTTAAAAAAAGAAAATAGAGTGTACCATTTGGTGCAATACACACACCTAGAAAAACTATACAAATTATAAAGTAGACAAGATATAAAGACAACAAGCTATCCTATCTCATTACAACAAAATAAAAATATAATATTGGACTTCTGTGTGTAGAAGGATGGCGAGTTTCAGTTTAAGTCTTAATTCTGTGTTTTAATGGAAACAATCTATTTTTGTGACATATGCACTTATTCAACCCTAGTGCTGAAATGATAATAATAAGCCTCATGATTTAAATTGTTAATGATATTTTAGGTATTCACGTAAATAAATACTCTTATCTCAGGTATGGTTATACCTGTTTTGTCAACTTTAATAAGGAGGAGAAGGCAAGTCATCTTTGTTGTTGTTTTTATTTACATTTTGTTAACAGTAGTTGCTAGGACATTACATAGACCGAACAACTAATTCATTACTTGTTTAGCCTATAACAAGTCTTTTGTGCTATAACAAGCAGTTTTATGCTCAGGTCTAATGAGGACATGTTTGTAAGGTTCTCAGAGTTTTTGTTAGGTGTAAATTTAAGTGGCTTTCAGCATTTCAGTAGTTCTGGGAAAAAGCAGAAATGGGTATCTACTATTGATGGTAATCTTGGGACTGGAAGGTATTTGTTGAACAAACAACTGGATCATTGAAGCAGGTTAACAGCAAACAAACAAACTGTACATTCCTGCTCTGTGCTCCCCACTCCGCATCATACTGGCTTTATTGTCTGACCTATGGCGCCCTTTTATTATGAACAACCCATGCATCAATAATGTGATGCTGGTTCCATGGCGTCATTCCGTCATCAACAAACATGCATGATGCTTGCATATATATATATATATTTTTTATTGGGAATGTCAGGTATTGGTAAGTATGCACAATGTATATGTTCAATAGAAACTGAAAAGAATATTAACCTTGGGACAGGTCAAATGATACTCTGCCACCCAAGGCAAATAAAGCAAGGGTAATCACCTAACCATATCTGCTAGTTAAGAGAGAAAGGTCACCAGGTTTTACTCATATTAAGGGGAAACTTAGTAATTAAAGGGACACTATAGTCACTTGAACAACTTTACAAAAAGATAATTTATGCTGGCACTCAATCACATAGGTGGTGCTGGTATTCGAGGTTATCCCTACAAAAGCCCCAAAAATATCATACAAAAAATATATATGAATACCGCACTCAATGTTGTAAAATAATCAACCGTAGGTAAAGAAGTGCTATAATTGAGTTTATTATGTTCAATTCTTAAATGTATAGTTATATAACTTAATATGTGAGATTATGATTTGATAAAAAGAATATATTACATCATATAGTCAATCGCTATTTACACAAATAACCTCCATAGGTGTTATATAAATAAATAATTAATGTATAAACACAGTTGTAAGTATTTCTGTTTGCAAAACTAAGGAGAACCTATCCATATGGATAATAGTCGAATCTGTGGTGTTCTATGTACATAGAAAAAAGAAAAAAGAAAAAAAGAGAAAAAAGAAGAAAAACTGAAAAAAATTTACAAAAATGATGAAAAAATTGAAAAAATATGTAAAAAATATACAGATAATAAATGTCCTGATGTACAATAGTCCAGAGAATAGTGCACTTTTAGATAATAAATAGGTGGATCTCACCAAGTTGGATATCCAGATGGATTGTAGCCTTAGTAGCAACTGGAAAAAATGAAGACTCTGTGAAGAATGGAAAAGTATCTATTGGAGGGTTTTTAAACCTGCTGAATTCCTGCTGTGCGTTGAAAAGAGGACTCAATGAAGGTGTCAGATGTGATCCTCGTATGTCTCCCTCAAGGTGTCGTCACAGTACTTGGGCTGCGCGCTCGGGACATCCATGTCCCTTCGAAGGCCCCTGTAATCTGTTGGAGAAATAAAATCATTTATATATCCTATCTTTGGCGGCAAAATCTCGCCGTGACCTGTGGAACTCCCCCACTTCCGGGTTTCGACGACTGTGTACGTGCGTGATTACGTCATCATATTCAAATGTATCTTTATTGTCCATATCAAACTGCACACGAACAAGGGGTGTAAATGAAAAGTCAATGTTTAATTGGTAAAATCCGTGATGAGGAGGACCCCAAGATAATATTGTTAATAACCATGATATGATTATATATATTTTTAAGTATTAGACTGTGACAGACCATGGATGATAGATAGTTAATAGTTAACAAAAGATTTAATGATCAGTGGGCTAGATAGGAGGTAACCCCACCTGGGGAAAAAAATCATAAAATAGATTAAATGATATATCATAAATATTGTATCCTCATACTGCTGGAAAGTATTAATGACTAAACAGTGCCAAAGTAAAGAACAGCATAGAAAGGTGTACTCCTACTGGGGACAATATATAAATATATAAATATATAAATATAAAGATATTAAGATATCTTGGCTGCCAATGTGAAGGAATCTATAAACATATATATATAAATAATTGTAAATAGAATATACATCTTGTATCAAAAATGATTTAAAGAGACAATAAGAAAAAATATATAATTAGAGAAATGGAGAAAAAAATATAAACAATTGAAAAAATAATGAAAAAATTAAAAAGTAAAAAAATATGAAAAATTAGAAAATTTAGTGATATATGACACTCTGCACATGTAACTCACCGGTAATGTAATAACTCTCAGTGATCCTGGGCTGTGCATGTGAGGGACCCTGCTGTATACACAGGTGGCGGACCCAGAAGGGTCATAGGACAGCGATCCAGAGCGACGGACCAATAATGGTCTAGAGAGGAAACTGTAAGGAGCGCAAAAGGGGGTAAAGAAAACCAACATGAGCCAATAATGCGAATAGTGAACCATATTACAGAAAATGTTTCAGGTCATAGTCCTCATTGAGACCTAATGGTGACAACGTTTCCAAGGTACTGATCCATTTGGTTTCCCTTTGGAGTAAGAGTTTCTGTCTGTCTCCACCTCTGCGTAGTGGTGGAATTCTATCTATAACTTGGAACCTTAATTGGTTCACATTATGGCCACAAGTTTTAAAATGTCTTGGTACTGGTGCTTCAACAGCATCATGCTGTAATGCTGCCCTAATGCTCCTCTTATGTTCCCCTATCCGTTCTTTGACCGGCCGAATAGTCTCCCCCACATACAGGAGACCACACGGACACTTGAGTATGTACACAACAAAATCTGAGTTACAAGTGTAGAAGTCCTTCACAAAAAACTTTTTACCAGATCGGGGGTGAACGAAATATTCCCCCTTGATCACACTGCTACAATGTGAGCAATTAAGGCAAGGGAAAGTGCCTTTCTTTGGTTCCGAAAAAAATCTAACTTGTTTTTTGGAACTACCTATATCTGATTTGACCAAAAGGTCTCTCAAATTAGGAGCCCTCTGGTATGAAAATAATGGAGGGTGTTGGAATATTGACGGTAATTGAGAGTCACCCTCAAATAGTCGCCAATGTTTGAGTATTACTTGTCGAATGTCCCTATTTAGCGGGGTAAATGGTGTTACAAATGTTAACCTCTCTAATTTCCTATCCGTTCCTGTCCCTACTAGGGTTTCCTGTCGGGTCAGTTTTTCAATTTTTTGTCGTTGACTCTCTACTATCTGTACAGGATAACCCCTCTCTCTGAATTTGTTGGCCATAAAGTCCAATCCAGATATGACTTTCTCCTCTTGCGAAACTATTCGTCTCACTCTCAGTAATTGACTGAAAGGTAGACCATTTTTTAGATGCATGGGGTGAAAACTGGCATATGTCAATAAGTTGTTCCGATCAGTTGGTTTTATGTATAAATCACTGTGTAAAGAGTTATTCACCCTCTGTACCAGGACATCTAAAAAGGGAACCGAATTCATGTCACAATACATTGTGAATTTGATGTTAGGGTCTTGTGTGTTCAAGGCCTCATAGAAGTCCTGTAATTGGGCCCTCGAGCCGCTCCAGCATATGAAAACATCATCTATATATCTTTTCCAAATTACGCATTTCGCGAATAGGTTATGTGAATAAATACTCATCTCTTCTAAACGGTTCATGTAGATGTTTGCATATGTTGGAGCGACATTTGAGCCCATGGCAGTTCCTTTGATCTGTTTGTAATATTTGTCTCTAAAGAGGAAATAGTTCTCTGTTAATATGAAGGTAAGTAACTCCCTAATATACTTTCTAGTGTCATTCTGATGAATGAGAAGGGGATCCTTATCTAGCGTCCAGTCAACTGCCTCTATTCCTCTATTATGGTCTATGGATGTATATAGTGACTGTACATCCATGGTGACTAACCAGAATTCACCTGGCGGGATCTGTATATCAACTAGTAGTTTAAGAAAAGTGGTAGTATCTTTAAGGTATGATTTCTGGGACGGAACATATTTAATCAAAAATTTGTCTAATATCTCTGCTGGATGTTGAAAAATAGAACCAGTCCCACTAACTATGGGTCTCCCCGGAGGGAAGAGTGGGTTTTTATGGATCTTTGGGAGAGTATAAAAAACTGGAATCCTGGGGTATTTAAGATTCATGTATCTGTATTCTCCGTCTGAAATGATACCTCTCGATAATGCCCATTGATTGAGCTTTTCTAACCTGGATTTAAGGTTGTGTGTGGGGTCCTGATTGATGGCCAAATAGTTGGAATTATCCCTTAGTTGTGTCTCTATCTCAGTTTCCTCTCTAGACCATTATTGGTCCGTCGCTCTGGATCGCTGTCCTATGACCCTTCTGGGTCCGCCACCTGTGTATACAGCAGGGTCCCTCACATGCACAGCCCAGGATCACTGAGAGTTATTACATTACCGGTGAGTTACATGTGCAGAGTGTCATATATCACTAAATTTTCTAATTTTTCATATTTTTTTACTTTTTAATTTTTTCATTATTTTTTCAATTGTTTATATTTTTTTCTCCATTTCTCTAATTATATATTTTTTCTTATTGTCTCTTTAAATCATTTTTGATACAAGATGTATATTCTATTTACAATTATTTATATATATATGTTTATAGATTCCTTCACATTGGCAGCCAAGATATCTTAATATCTTTATATTTATATATTTATATATTTATATATTGTCCCCAGTAGGAGTACACCTTTCTATGCTGTTCTTTACTTTGGCACTGTTTAGTCATTAATACTTTCCAGCAGTATGAGGATACAATATTTATGATATATCATTTAATCTATTTTATGATTTTTTTCCCCAGGTGGGGTTACCTCCTATCTAGCCCACTGATCATTAAATCTTTTGTTAACTATTAACTATCTATCATCCATGGTCTGTCACAGTCTAATACTTAAAAATATATATAATCATATCATGGTTATTAACAATATTATCTTGGGGTCCTCCTCATCACGGATTTTACCAATTAAACATTGACTTTTCATTTACACCCCTTGTTCGTGTGCAGTTTGATATGGACAATAAAGATACATTTGAATATGATGACGTAATCACGCACGTACACAGTCGTCGAAACCCGGAAGTGGGGGAGTTCCACAGGTCACGGCGAGATTTTGCCGCCAAAGATAGGATATATAAATGATTTTATTTCTCCAACAGATTACAGGGGCCTTCGAAGGGACATGGATGTCCCGAGCGCGCAGCCCAAGTACTGTGACGACACCTTGAGGGAGACATACGAGGATCACATCTGACACCTTCATTGAGTCCTCTTTTCAACGCACAGCAGGATTTCAGCAGGTTTAAAAACCCTCCAATAGATACTTTTCCATTCTTCACAGAGTCTTCATTTTTTCCAGTTGCTACTAAGGCTACAATCCATCTGGATATCCAACTTGGTGAGATCCACCTATTTATTATCTAAAAGTGCACTATTCTCTGGACTATTGTACATCAGGACATTTATTATCTGTATATTTTTTACATATTTTTTCAATTTTTTCATCATTTTTGTAAATTTTTTTCAGTTTTTCTTCTTTTTTTTCTCTTTTTTCTTTTTTCTTTTTTCTATGTACATAGAACACCACAGATTCGACTATTATCCATATGGATAGGTTCTCCTTAGTTTTGCAAACAGAAATACTTACAACTGTGTTTATACATTAATTATTTATTTATATAACACCTATGGAGGTTATTTGTGTAAATAGCGATTGACTATATGATGTAATATATTCTTTTTATCAAGTCATAATCTCACATATTAAGTTATATAACTATACATTTAAGAATTGAACATAATAAACTCAATTATAGCACTTCTTTACCTACGGTTGATTATTTTACAACATTGAGTGCGGTATTCATATATATTTTTTGTATGATATTTTTGGGGCTTTTGTAGGGATAACCTCGAATACCAGCACCACCTATGTGATTGAGTGCCAGCATAAATTATCTTTTTGTATGAACTCTATGTCTCCACTGGCGAAACGAGAAATGATGCAACGCGACCAAAAGCGGAAGGTCATAAAAAAACCCAAAAAGAGGCCTGGAACACATCTACCCGGAAGGAGGAATTCGGACCTCCAAGGAATATCTGGAGGAAATTATAATCAACACACAAGGTATGAAATGAAGCATAGAGGCTAAAGGAGTCTTGTCAACCAGACTGAGGAAGCCACAAGATGGCGAAACTCATATCAGGACAATTACAAAGATTTCATATGGTATTTACCAAATAGAGTCTTTGTAATTTGGTAGAAATACTCTGCAATTTGGTATTTAATCACTTTTTTTTTGTTTTACTATTCATTTTATTTTATATATTGGTGTTTAAAATTAAATAAAGCTGTTTTACATGCCTAATATCTTGTATCTGCTGCAGTTATAAAGTAGGGTGTGTGGTCCTGAACCACACAAAGCATCTTTTACAAGCCAGCTTGCAGATTCTACATTTACATTATAAGAAAGAAAAGGTAACCACCATAACCACAGTATCAAAGAGGGGAGTGGTCACCTAAAACGGACCAATCAGCGATACATATTAGAGCTAGGTCATATAGCTCTAGAAATTGAGAGTGTTCAATTGGCAATTTTACATACCAAAATATATTTTAAAGTTTTTTACACTATTGCACTTTATTTCTATATTTAAAGGAATACATACCTGACTGAAGTTGTTCCTAAAAAAACTAAAAAAAAAACTAAGATAACTGTTTGTATGTACATTTATACACATGGAATGATTTGGCACTTCATATTTAGCATGCCACTGTTATTGAAAATTTGTCACTTTGCTGTGTGTTTGGGAGAATTACACATTCAGTGTAGAAGCAGCTATTTGTACAAGAAAAATTAGGCATGCAAAATTGCTCAGACAAAGTTGCTTCTTATCCCCTTTTTTGACCACACACATTTCAATCACTTCTGTTACAATCTTCTGTTACATTTAAGGGAACAAATGAATGTTTAAATGCTAGAATATTTTTTTCAGGACCAAATAAGAAATACATGTCTGAAATATATATTTCACTGTAACTCTAATGATTTCCAGCCAGGCAAAGCCTGTGTGAGAGTGATGAGGGTTGGAGGGTGTGAAGAACTCCCTATGGCTAACTCTCTCCCTGTTGGTCCTTTCGTTAATTAGTGGGGAGAAGTCGTTGTTCTGTTCCCTGAACAAAATGTATTTCCCTGGCTCTGTATCCTCCTCCTCCCGAATGCTTACCGAAGCGCCCACCCCTGGCAGCCATTCCGTTTTTGTGTACAACCACAGCGACACTTGCCAGTCTCCTGCCTAGAACTAGTTTCAGCCACTTTATTCTCTCTTCTCAGTGCCTCAGGTACCTTGTTTTATTCCCCTTCCTGACTTGCCAGGAGAGCACTATTTGGAGGAAGGATACCCCAGATCATGGTGTACAATCGCTCCTCGAAAGCAAGGGGGGACATCCATTTGTTTGTCTGTAG
>OW240914.1:199680016-199719748 GCA_933207985.1 Pelobates cultripes
GTGAAGGGGGCAAAGCCACCCGACAAAAGGTAGAGGGAGGGAGGGAAAAAGGAAATCCCCCCCAAACCCGAGAAAAAAAACGATCCCCAGACAGGGGGGCCCAAAACAGGAAAATACAGAAAAGTTGGAACAGAAAAATACAATCTAAAAAAATAAATAATAATGGCAGTAGGAAGGTAAACACATTCTAAACAAATAAATCCCTGCAGCCATAAGAAGGTAGATGCAGAAAAACAGAGTAAATAAATCAATCACTACAGCACTAAGCAGGTAGGTGAAGAAAATACAGTATAGCTAAATAAATCAATCACTAGAGCACTAAGAAGGTAGATGCAGAAAATACAGTATAGCTAAATAAATCAATACAGTAATAAACATATAAATACAGTAAAATACCCACAACCACCCATATATAACAGGAGGCAGTGGTACTCTGACCTGTACTGACTGCGGAGCAGCAAAGAAAGAGGAAATAGTTAGTTGGGAGAAGCCTTTTATAGATTCCTGATTTTTTTGTCTCTGGTGTTTTTATCTCTATGTTAATGTGCTGCTGTGGTGTTCTAGAGACTTAAGCAAAGTCATGCTATAAATTTACATTATGTAGAACACACCCACAATACACAGTCTCCCTTCAGGTCCATCCGTAAACTCTTAATTCCTGCAGCTGAGAGATAATTGTGTCTAAAGGACCCTAATTCGATTATCTCCCAGTTACAGAAAAATATACACAAAATCATAAAACACCCCAAAAAATAATAAAAAAACATAATAACCACACAAATGTGTATATCATCAAACACCCCTGATCTGAGTACCCAAGCTGTGGAAATTGCACTCAGATACCTGCAGTACAGGGGAATTTAACTCTTGTAGACACAAAACTAAAAGATTATGTGCAGGGCCGGACTGGGAAAAAAAATTTGGCCCGGCCATTTTTTAATCACAGCAGCCCACTGAAAAGAGGGTGGGGACAAATAGGATGTCAAATAGGATCTCAAAGTAAGGAAATATAACAAATGTGTGCACAGTGTGGACGATAATCAATACGAAACTCTATACACCTCAAAGTGGTGTCCCCTTTACCACTTTAAAATCAACAATATACATACAATAATCAGGTGGAGCTTCTTGTTTGTTTATCACTACTTTAAAGTTGTTATATTTTAATTTATTTTAAATTAATAATTTCTTTTATCAAAAGTTTTTTAACTCTGAATAAAGCACCATTCTTGCGGAAACCTACTGCTGACCCGACATTCTTTGTCTGTGAGTTGGCAATAAGTGGTCATAGACGGAATCCTGCAAGGAAGAAGGATCTGGACATCCTGAAATGGTCAAAAGGCACACACCATCCGAGTCATATGAGATTATGACTCCAGGCTTGTGAGTGGAAAATCTACTGTATATATACCTTTAATTTCATTCATACTACTGTAATGCACTATGGTCTATATTTTATTATACAGAATATCTGTTATATTGCTATTTTAAGAAGCTCCACCTGATTATATGATCTCAAAGTAAGCAGGTTATTCTGAACAGGGCAAGCAAATTTAATAACATGCTTGCATTGTGTTTGTTCGAAAGGTGTGTTCGGAGGTGCAGTATGTGTGTGAGGAGTTCTGTAATATATATATATATATATATATATATATATATATATATATATATATATACATATATGTTTGAAAGTATTGTGCATGTGTGAGTGGTGCAGTTTGGGGGCTGCTGTGTGTGTGTGTGTGAGGTGTGCAGTGTGTGTGAAGGATGTAGTGTGTTTGTGAGGGGTGTAGTGTATTTGTGAGGAGAATAGTGTGTGTGTGTGTGAGGTGTGCTCTGTGTGTGAGTTGTGAAGGTGGTGTGTGTGAGGTGTGCAGTGTGTGTGTGATGGTGCTCTGTGTGTGATGGTGCTGTGTGTGTGTGAGTGAGGGTGCGGTGTGTGTTTGTGTGTGTGTGAGGGTGCTGTATTTGAGTGAGGGTGCTGTGTGTGTATGTGTGAGAGGGTGCTGTGTGTGTGTGTGAGGATGATGTGTGAGGGTTATGTTTGTGTGTGTGTGTATGAGAGTGATGTGTGTGAGGTGTGCAGTGTGTGTGTAACATGTGTGTAATGTGTGTGTAGTGTGTGTGAGGGTGCTGTGTGTGTAAGGGCTGTGTGTGAAGTGTGCAGTGTGAAGGTGTTGTGAGAGTGAGGGTGCTGTGTGAGGGTGATGTGTGTGTGTTAGGGTGCTGTGTGTGTGTGTGTGTGTGTATGTGTGTGTGTCTGTGTGGTGTGTGTGTTTGGAGGAATTGGAGGCAGGTTTTTTTTTAATAATATAATAATAATGGAGGTTGTAGCAGAGCTGCAATTTTAAATCCCAATATCTTCGCTGGTACATAAAGTAATCCAAAGAAAGTGCTGAAAATGAAGGCAATATCCCAAATCCCCCAGTAACCGGACGAAACACAGTCCTGGGAGTCAACTGACGATTTTATTCACAAGCTCCAGTATTTATGGGGTTTCCCATGCAAGGGGTATCCTTACTGACTTTACAGGGGTTGTACAGTAGGGGACTACATGGGGGACTTAACATATAGAACATCTCTCCCACCATGCACTGCTGTACGAGAGGGATACTCCCACTAGAATATCCTGTTAAGTGGATTATCCCTCCGTACAGCAGAACTGTCTTTTACATAAAAATACATAACTTCTATTTTATTCATGCCACTGTACCGAATGACCGTTCGGCAGATAGCTGGAGTCTGAGCGCATACTTCATGAAAGTACCGCTCAGATCCCAGCCCAATCAGCCGAACGCTGCACGAAATATACTTTAACATACATTCCTCAAATACATAGGTGGAGAAAAAGTACCGAAAGACCGGCGCCCCCCGAACGGCCTGGAAGTCCAGTGGTGTTCGTGCCGTTGAGTAGCCGATTTTAGTTCCAGGCACTCAACGACCAAACACCACTGGGCAAAAAGGGAATCCAAGATGGCCGCCGCCTCGTGGTCGGTAGCCAAACGACAGCCACCCGGGGAATCAATTAACAGCCGATAGATACATTGTTGCGATCGGTTAATGGGAGCCACACGACCCCCTGTGTGTGGGCTCCCATTTGGTACTTTGTTCGTTTCACGAACAGTGTTGCAAATCACTGTTCGTGAAACTACCGTATGAATGCTAGCGGCTTTCGTGCCACTAGCATACGAATTCCCTCTTTCACATTTTAAACAACCATATCAAACCCTATATAAACCAGTCTTTCTAGGGCAACCCTTAAAGTGAAACAAAATAGTCTGAAGTGGCTAGGTTTGCCACAGAGGTATGTATTTTTTTATTTTATTTTTTTATAATAAAAAAAAAAAAACAAGCACTGTATTCCACTCCATTCTTACCTTTAGCCTGGGATGGGGCACCATACTGCCATCCCTGGTGGTCCTAGTGGTGAGTGAGCCATGGCAACTCTCCGGATCTCACAAGAGGAACCCAGCGGAACTGCAAGATAGAGCTCCTCCGGGTCCTCTCCCCAGAAGAGGTCCTGCATGAAATTGCCTGTGGACCGGTGAGGGAGATCTTTGATCTCCCCACCAGCCCATCATGGAACACAGCGGGGTCAGCGCTCGGATAGCGCTGGCCCTGCATGGACTGGACGGGGAGGTCCTGTGACTTCTCCTGTCGGTGTGATGGCCAGTCTGAACCTGATTATTTGTCCTTCCTGCATATTAAAGGACCACTCTAGGCACCCAGACCACTTCAGCTTAATGAAGTGGTCTGGGTGCCAGGTCCTTCTAGGGTTAACCCATTTTTTTATAAACATAGCAGTTTCAGTGAAACTGCTATGTTTATGAATGGGTTAAGCCTTCCCTCTAATCCTCTAGTGGCTGTCTCATTGACAGCCACTAGAGGCGCTTGCGTGCTTCTCACTGTGATTTTCACAGTGAGAGCACGCAAGCGTCCATAGGAAAGCATTGTAAATGCTTTCCTATGCAACAGGCTGAATGCACGCGCAGCTCTTGCCGTGCGTGCGCATTCAGCCCAGGAGGAGGATCGGAGGAGGAGAGGAGGCAGAGAGCTCCCAGCCCAGCGCTGGAAAAAGGTAAGTTTTAACCCCTTTCTCCTTTCCAGAGCTGGGCGGGAGGGGGTCCCTGAGGGTGGGGGCACCCTCAGGGCATTATAGTGCCAGGAAAACGAGTATGTTTTCCTGGCACTATAGTGGTCCTTTAAGATATGACATGCTTTTACATCTTATGTCTTTCAGCAGTTATTTTCTTTAAGTTTGTGAAAATACTGCAAATCCTAACACTTTGCATAATCAAACGTTTTATTTTTTTTACTAACCCTACGCCATTTACCCTAGCCACATCCCAGTCTTAGTACACCAACCTAGTTTCCGAGATAATCACTGTCACTGAATGTGGTCATTCAACCAAGGTGGTTTAAAGTATTGTGTACAGAAAGCTGAATTTCAAAACACATGTGCTAAATCATGTAACAAGCATTTAATGTGCACTAAAATAAGTTGGTTCTCTGGACCTTTAAATTACCTGCTGTATCTAGACAAGAGATCTGCAGTTTCGGGATGCTGTGTGTGTTTTGGGTACTGTGTGAAGGTGCTCTGTGTGTGTGTGTGTGTGTGAGGGTGCTGTGTTTGTGAGTGAGGGTGCTGTGCAGCAAATTTTATTTATTTTGTATTAGGGCAGTGGAGTCTATGGAAGACACACCTATTTGAACATACTCTTAGGGACATATCTAAAGCTAACTATGTTCAGTGTTACTGGAGACATTCCACAGGAATATTAATAGGAACATGCATCCTTATTGTCTTCTAATGAAGCAAGGTTGGCAATTATTATTCCTCTGCTTTATAAGGGAGTGTGACATATTGATTAGCTATTAGATTTTGGACACATTGGCTCAATCTTTACTATGAACAATAGAACAATTCTACCCTAGTTTATAAGTGGTCCAGAGTTTGAGTCTCTACACATCCAATGTATCAGGTCCATTAAACCATAAAACATGCGCAAGTTATACATGGAACAAAACTGGTTAGTATGTGGAACCCCCCGCTCATTTTTTATTCTCCGCAAAAAATGTATATGCCCATATTACGGAGAACCGGGTAGAAAACCAAATGTCTGACTTGTGGTTTAGCTGAGGTCTTGAGGACCTATCTTTTTTCTCAAAGCACATTTGAAATTTTTTTAAGTTGACTATCAAACAGCATCAGAAAAAGGTCAGTTAAACAACATTTCCGATGTACATTTTCCTAATTTTCTGTTCTACACCAGGCTAATAGATTTATACAAAACCTTGATGTGGTTAATTATATTCTATCTAAACTTGCTACATTTCTGCTAACCATGCAATTAAGAAAAGTTTTTCTCTGTCATCACATAAAAATGTACTTTGTGTAATATGGATATTTGATGGATGACACTTTTGAAAAGTACATATATTTTTAGACTCGTCATTTTTTTAAATGCTCTGTGATATGTGTACTATCAAACTGTGAACAAAATATTAAAACACATGCAAACTTGGACAAAAGTATGTGTAATAATTAATATTTAACATGTTATGAACAATGTCTTTTTTAAAACATATGTATTCTAAGAAAAGTGTTGTCAGTTTCATAGATATCTTGAAACTGACAACCATTTCTGTAACTGACTTAATTACAATAAGAGCAAAATAAATACAGAGGGAAATCTATTACTGCATCAAATTGGTTTACAGGCATGTTAAAGTGTAATGTATCTATTAACCAGGGAATTATTCTGGTTAAAGTAGCTTAAAGACAAAAAAATTGAGCTTCCATTTTCCAAAATTAATTCATTTATATATATATATTTTAAATTGTATTGTGTGACGAACTGAACCTCTTCACGGGTTCTTGGAGGGGCCTGTTAGCTAGTCTCTTGCCCAACCACTATGGGCCAGGTCAGCGACTTTAAAGACCCATATTTTATCCCCTGGTTCGGCACTTTCCATATGTGGGCATAGAATGGAACGCTAGTTCCTTGGCAGCCGTTCGCATGGACCAAAACCGCAAGTAGACTTCAGGGGGATGTGAACTATTTTTAGCATGAAGACTTTGCGTTTCCCGTTTGGTCCCCAGCGGCACTTATCTGCGATTCTATGGAACTATTTTCGTCATGAAGACTTTGAGGTTCCTGGTCACTCCCCAGTGGCAGTTAGCCTCGATTCTATGGAACTATTTTGGGCATAGGACCATGCGTGCGGTTGGTCAAATTATGACTTTCAGGAAAATCCTGAACCCCTGTACTGATCTGGGTGATTTTTGGATATGTTGGCGGTTCTATGTATTTTTAAGGTGGTTTTGGGGTGTTTGTTTCTTTTGTGCCTGGAGATAATTGAGTTTTGTAAAGTCCTTGACTCAATTATCTCCCAGGCACAGAGGAGGGATTAACTTGTTTTATGTGGGAGTGTCCTGGACCCATGTAATCGTGTGTATGTTTTTACTGTAGTCTACACTCAGGTTCAGGGGGGAGTGCCCCTTTCATGGGGACCTGCATATAAGGCCAGTTGTGGCTACCAATAAATGAGTTTTTGCCTACCCTTAACATAAACCGTGCTCCTCAGAACACCTATAGTCTTAATAAACCGGAGACCTCTTATGGTCTCAAAAACCTGTATCTACTTGAGATACCCTGTATCTATCTTAGATACTAACCTGGGTTACCAAAACCCTATATATTTAGACCAAATGTCTAATAAACCGGAGACCTATTTACAGTCTCAATATAACTAAAGTCCTTACACCTTTCCTTTCTACTGGATACAGACTTACTGAACCAAAGGGGGTCATACACAATTAGCGTCAATAAGACACAACAAGGCTACTCACCCGCAAATGGTCCTGCTGTATCCCACTTCTGACACCAAGCTGAAAGGTTAAACAACTTCTCTGGACACCCTCCGTTCTCGGATCTCCGGTCACCACATCAATTGATGGGAGCTTCTTGTTTAGCAATAAAGAGAGACACAAGAGCGTGCTTAACAAGTTCTCAATGAGTATATTTTCAGGGCTAGCATTTATACACAGTTTGTCATGCAAGCAGCGAGATTTATTGCTTCCTTATAGTTAATAGTACATACTTGTGTGGCAGTAGAAGATAAGCATTTGAATAAAGACAGAACAGGAACATCCTGAGGTCGAGCGAGGTCGCACATCCTCTAGAAGGAAGACCTTGGTACAAAATACATCTGCAAAAAGTCAGCATAATTATTTCAAACATTATTTTAAAGCATATAAAGCAAAAAGAGTTTAACTATTTCATATCCTTACATTCAGCACTAATGATTATAAACCTTATCTAAGCATAAAATACATATGAACAAGAAAAGTTAACTAATTCATATCCTTTCACATTCCTTATATATTTCATTAGTTGACCCAACCTGTCACATATGGGTGGGACCTGGAAGGAGACTACGTCACTCTAGTATAAATTGGTAACCACTGGGCTGCACTCACCTGAACATGCATAGATACAATATCCAGTGCATTCACTCATTCACTAACAGCAACTTCAAGTCTCACAGAAAGTAATAGTTTTTTTTTTTTCTTAAACACCTCACCTAGGCAAAAATAATTTGGGTTAAATAGGACCCTGCAATGAGGAACCAGTGACAGGAGAGATGATAAACCAGGTAGTTTATCATCAGTGGGTCCAGACCAACTCCCCATTTTTTGTGTCAAACTCTATCATTTTGATCAGTATTGCTTCAGATCTGAGGAAGAGAAGAAAACTCTCGAAAGGGTGTGGTTTTTTTTTTCCATATGTAATCTTTATTTCGCCAACAGCTTGAAAACATATTACATTACAGTCAAGTGTTTTTGCCAGGTATGCATGTTATTACATTACAGGTATAACTGTCATCATTATGGTTCAATGTTTTCAATAGTTACTTTTTTCAGCATGTGGTACATTTGTTCTCTTTTTACATTCAAATATGGGCAAATTATTTGCCCCTAGGTGTTGTTGACTGTGAACCATGATGTGACCTGCATGTTGTATGTGGTGTGTTGGCCTTTTGTGGGTGGGGGGTTAGGAGTATAGGGGGGGGATGGTGGGAACCATAACTTGGGGGGGAGACCTAGGGTCCCCAGCCTTGCTTCCCAGTATCTTGGCTTTCATCTTGGAGTTCTCGTATTTGTCAGTTTTCTTCCCTTCTCTGTTATTTTTGCAGTCAAGCGGGTCAACTTTTTGATTAATAGTGTCTGAGTTGGGTGCTCTACGAGGGGCAGGAGCTCATGACCTAAGGTTCCAACTTGCCCATTCTCTAACGTACTTTTTTTCCTGTCTTTGTACCCTGCTAGCCATCCTCTTGTAGGAGCTTATGACATCCAATCTTTCCTTGATTGTTGCCATGGTTGGTATTGTTTGGCTTTTCCAGTTTTGGGCTAGTAAGATTTTTGCTACGTATGTTTATCAGTACTTTTTTGTTGGGGTGTGGTGAAAGTCCAGGTATCATGTGTAGCAGGTAGTGTTCTGGTTGCAACTAAACAAGGACGCCTATAGTGCTTGAAATAAGGTTTTGTATCTGTGTCCAGAATGTACCTAATGAGTGACAGTCCCAGAACATGTGTAGCATGGTACCCGCTCCCCCCTCACATCGCCAGCAGAGCTCGGATGCGCCCTTGTAAATCTTTGCCAGTCTATGTGGGACCAGGTACCATCTCATGGCTATTTTGCAGTATGCTTCCCACAGCGAGAGGCTTTTGGATGCACTCTTTGTGTTGGATAATGCCTCGTACCATTGTGCCAGAGTTAGCTGGTGGCCTAGCTCCCCCTCCCATTGTTTCATATAGGATCTTTCCTCACACGATTGGGCCTCCAGAAGGGCATTGTAGCACATGGATAGAGGTTTCCCAACTTAATGGTGAGGACCCTATTGAGTAGCAGGGGTGGGTCTTTGGACTTGTTTTGCGTGTGTGAGGTAACAGTATGTTTTTTGTTCTAAGATAGAGGTACATTCCGGTTTTGGGGTAGGGAAAATTCCCGCTGGAAATCAGGGAACAGTTTGATTTTGCTTCCTTCCAGTAGGTCCTTTACTTTATGTATGCCCCTGGCTATCCAACCTGCTATAGGTAGGTCTGGAGAGAATATGGTCAGGATTTCTAGTGGAGCTTCTCTGAAGAGCAAATGTGGGTCTAGAATCAGATGACTCCAGGTTTGCCACGAGCTCAGCAGGAACCGGGAGCACCGTGGGAGATATGTCCCGTCGGAGTTGGTGGGGGCGTTTGCCCATAATATGTGGGACGTGTTTTGTGGGTGCAGGTAGGCATCTTCCAGTGTTAGCCACAGTGGTTTTGGGGAACTGTCCTGAAATCTCAATATGTGTACTGTGGGGATATTTATGGGATAATAATAGTAAACAGTTGAGAATTGCTGACTAATTCAATTCTCAGATCCCAAAGAACGTTTATCGTAAGTGAAAGTATTTCATATAATTAATATCACAATGTATAAAAATAGATTTTATTTATGATAACCAATAATTAACAAATAATATTATGTAACATGCGTGACAATAATCAATGAATATCCAGTATAACATGGTATGCAATACAAAGGAATGGGTATTACGTTTCAATGGCTAAATAGCATTTCCTCTCAAGAATTCTGACGATTTATGACTAGCTTTCACAGACTGAAAGTGAAACTTTTCACAGGGAAGAACAGAATTCCTCAGAATGCAGCGTAAGGTCGTAAAGTTTAGCAGACAGTTAGAATAACCCTTCCAATGCTGGCTAGATCTCCTAGGTAGTTAAGATCTATTCTTATGTAATTTTAAATAAAATAACATTTAACCCAGTTCATTAGTCATTTCCTGAAAACCATCCAATAAGAGAATCTAACATATTATATAAGCAGATTTTTAATTTGTCTAAAAGATATCTATCTTAATTTAGAGCAAATCAATACACCTGGATAAAAACAGCGGTATGCTAACACGTGATAATATCACATCAATATATAATTATTCTTAATTCCACCTGCAGAATGGAATGTTTATAACTATATATTCTTAGTTAACTAAGATTTCTTAATATGGAAATCTGACCGTGCTTTATCCAGTCATATATAATGCTATTAATACATTTTTATTCATTTAATTTAATTAAATGAAACCAGTATAATTACCAGTTGAGTAGATATTTCATCCGATTGGTAGTCTCATGAACTTATTTGGATGTCTCTCTCTGCATGGAGGTTGGAGTCCCCAAACTTCCAATTCCTCTCTCCTCTCCTTTGCATCTCTCTTGGATCTGCCTCCCCTCTCTCTCTTCCCTTTGTCTTAACTTTTAAAGGGCCAGACTCTCTGTACATAATCAGTTGATAACCCAATAGAAGCACTAGAGGTGTGGTTATCTTCCAGATCGCAAATTAGTTATTTGGTCTATAGAGGGCAGTCTTGTCCCACTAAACATACCTATCCAGGAAAGAGTTAACTTTTCCTGGTGGCTATTTTGACGTCATTTTGCGTTATCTTTATAGTGCCATAATTTAAAATTTCAAAGGGTTTCTTAAATTTTGTCCAGACTATGTGTCTGGCAAATCTGCTATAATTTCTGATATGGCAGATCATGAACTAAGTTTACCCTTTTCCATACAATGGTACCTTATATATATAGACAGTTAAATATTATTATTTAATCTTTTCTGTCACAATTGTCTGGGTTTAGATTTGATTATATTCTTCTTATCACTTGTTTATACTATGCTATGCATTCCTTAGCTCTGGCAAAGAGGCCAGTCTTACAGAAAGAAATCCTGTGTCTCTTTGTTAACTTGGAATAACAAAATGGAGTCTGGTCTGTTCAGAGTGACTCAGAATATACACTTTTAGTTTCTATCATAGCACAAAATGTCTGCCGATATAAATACTCTGACATAACCCCCCTTTAGTGCATTTCATAGCCAAAATTAATTTAGCTTATGAATAAGCACTATAGAAGTTACCAGACATATTGTGCAATCACATCATTTCTAACATAGGCCCGTGCGTGGAATGAACATTTTTGTATATATTTGTACCTGTAAAAGTTTTGAACTTTACGCTTAGTACAATCAACCATAATATCATTATTACATAGTACATTGTTTTCATTTGAAAAATGTCTTTGGGAGTTACATATGGTATGGCCAATAAAAAGCAAATCTCCATACGTTCCGGATCAATTAAGAGAGGTATAGCGCTCCCCATCTCAAAGGCCAGATTTAATTGCATAGGCTCAATTGTCTCTCCATCCACATTGGCAAGCATCGCATGAACAATATCCTTGGATACAAAATACAGAGGTATGCGTCCCCCTGCCAATTCGATCATTCCAGTTTGCACTTCGTCAAGAAAAGCAAGTGTGTGGAACAATATTGGGTCATGCAGAAATAAAAGTTCACGCTTAAATAAGTCATGACTTTGGTGCAACTCAGTGGATTTGGCAATTAACTCCGAATGCAAATTTGTTGTAACAACTGTGTCTTCCACAATAGTTAACACGTCTTGGAGAAGTGTTCTTTGCTGTTGTATCACCTGATGAATATCGTTAATGTGTTGCTTTAGCGCATAGATTTCCATATCCAGCTTTTGGACAGTAATAGAGTTGGCTGCAGACATTCCAGTTGCGACAACTGCACCGACAGTGGCACAAACTAATGCAACAATTATAGCGGTGAGGAACCTTTTGGGTCGGTTGCTCATCGGAATAGAACTGGATACAAATGGTTTCCGGGCTTGCTCCAAGATGTTTCGCACACGGTCCTGTGCTCTTTGGAGGTGCATCTGGTACCAAGTCTGTAACTCAGGAAGCTGCATCGTGAAATGTTGTATGCCTTCTCGATGGAAATCTTGGGGTCCAAGCTGACGAACACACGTCTGGTCAGGATCCTCTTCTCTGTTAAGATGAACCCTGGTGTCTCTTGAATCAGGATGCCGGAGGATGGTCCCATCTCTGCGATCGGGTCGGTCCGTAGCTCTTGGCACAGGAGCAGTATGATCCAGAAACACGCCACATCCTTCTTGGACATCTTTCGACAGTCACGGATCAGGAACTCGTTTCAGACTTATCTACTAATGATTCAAGGTTTGTTAAGCATACAAACTTATAACAGTGTGACATCACTTGGCCTAGGACAACACATTGTTACGATTCATCAACATATGTATTCTCTCTAACTCTATTTTTATAACTTCATCCCTCACTACATTTATTACTGACTCTTCAGTAAGTTGCCTATAGCAGTTAAACAAGCTAGTAACCTGCTTATAAAATGTAGTTATTGGATGGCAAGGAAATGGTTAATGACATGAACGTACATGAGATCATGGCACATCACAACATTTCACATCATACTATACCACGTGAATCAAGCATTTATCCAGGTTAGTCGTTCACCCTTCTGCGTCTGAATCCACACCTATAATCCTTAATTGAGATTTAGGATGACAAGCACGCAACTGGTTAATGTGAACCCACTTTTCAATAAAATCACCATCCTTAGGAATTTTTATCTTGTACGCTACTGGGGAAATTTTGTCAATAATGACATATGGCCCTTTCCAAGAAGGTAAGAATTTCTTTTCCTTAACTTGATTTCGCGCAAAGTTATACAGATAGACTTGATCTGTTATCTCATATTCCTTTTTCGTGGTTTTTAGATCGTAATAGGTCTTAACCCCTGTCGCTGCTTTTTCTAGATTCTTTTGGGCAAAAGCAAACGCATGCTGTAAATGCTTGCGCAAATCTTCGATATACTGATGCGTAGTGGCAGCATTGATCAAGTTATGATCCGAAGTACGATATAGTAAATGCTGTGGTAAAACCATCTTTCTTCCTGTCATCAATTCAAAAGGTGACAATTTGGTAGCAGTGCTAGGTGTAGCTCTAATCGCCATTAAAACTAGGGGCAATTTAATGTCCCAGTCTTTACCAGACTCCTTAACATATTTCTTTAGAATATTAACGATAGACTGGTTATATCGCTCTACCCCCCCGCTAGACGCAGCGCGGTATGCAATATGTAGCTTTTGTTTAACACCTAGAATGTTCCACATCTTAGCCATTACTTCGCTGGTAAAATGACTACCTCTGTCTGACTCAATTCTTTGAGGCAGACCGAACCTGGAAAAGACATGGTTAATCAACAAAGTGGCGCACACGGTACTCGTGTTCTCTTTACAAGGCAAACATTCTATCCACTTTGTGTACATACATGTAACGGTTAACATGTATTTGTTACCTCTTGAAGATCTTGTTACAGGACCTATAAAGTCAATTTGAATATCAGACCAGGGTAATGACACCCCCCTCTTCTGAAGTGGTGCACGATGGGTTGGACCATGGGGTTGATATTGCGGACAAATCAAGCATCCCTGACAGTATGTCTTAACATCCGTTAACATGTGTGTCCAATATGCATAATCACGCAATATCTCATATGTGATCTTATCACCACGATGCCCAGATGTAGGTGCATCATGTGCGTGTTGGAGCATTAACCCTCTGTATACAGTTGGGACTACCCATTGTTGTATACCATGTTTAGAAGTTCTGACCAGTAACCCATCCATGATACTAAATTGGACTTTATATCTCATCAAGATTCGTAAATCTTCATTATCTTTGCAATCCTCATCTGTGATGGGATTGGCAGTAGGGTCTTCTATATGTTTATAGAATATGCCTATGACGGGATCATTCTTTTGACTGGTAATCAGGTCCTGATTAGGAGCTTCTTGACTCCATTGCACGACGTTTAAGTCGGCATTATCTCTAGCCTGTCGTCTAGTTATGGCTTCAACATGAATTGAACCCATAAGATCATCAATGTTTAGGGTTTCACCATTGATGGCAGCTTGTTTTGCCAGTGAATCAGCTAAGTCATTACCATCCTTGTCAATACCTTCTATTTTAGAATGGCCTTTGGTTTTCTTCCAATATATGGATAAACCATTTTCCTTAACCAGTTCATCGATTTTACAAAACAACTTCCCATGTTTAACAGGTTTGTTATTGCTCTTCAGCATTTGGTTACGTTTCCAGCTAGGCAGATATTCGATGAAACTGTTGCGAACATAGTTGGAATCAGTTATAATAACAAATTCTTTGATACCATATTCTATTGCCATTTGAATGGTCTTATATACTGCACAGAGTTCGGCTATCTGACTGCTTTTGGGACCAATATTGTATCCTATAGATACATTAGGATAATCACCCGTCCAGGCGATTCCGATACCTGCAACTAACTTCCGTTCAGCACCAACGATGTGGTGATATGAACAACCATCAATGTATACCCACGGTAGTGGTCGACAGTATTCCTCGTCATAAACTTTATAAGGAGATAGCAATTGCTCTTCTAGGAAGTCATCTCTGGTGTCATTATCATCCAGAGATGGAGCAGTACAGTCATGTAATTCTGCTAAACCTTGGGCAACTGGGCTTCTCTTATTATGTTTATAACGGACTTCTAACGGCCATCCCTGTAAGGATAGAGTCCATGCAGTAATCCGACTGTTAGAGAGATTACCGTCTCTAATTCTTTCACTCTGCAGATACTGTAGAGGTTGGTGAGCTGTTTCTACAATTATTTTCTCACCTTGGATATAGCTACGAAAATTTTGTAGTGCCCATACAGTCGACAATAACGCCTTCTCACACGTGTTGAATTTAACTTCAACAGGTGACAAAGTCTTGCTAGCATATGCAATAACTTTGTTTAAACTGTCCTGCTTCTGATACAGAACAGCACTTATGCTTAAATCGGTATATCCTGTCTCCAGATAGAAGGGTTTACCCCCCTCTGGGTATGCTAAACAGGGTGCCTGAGTGAGCTTCCTCCTCAGTTCACTTACCGCTTGGTCCTGAGGCTCCCCCCAGTTCCAGGTAGTTTCCTTTTTAAGCAGGTGTAAGAGTGGTTTAGTTATTTCTGCATAGTTATCTATAAACTTACGGGAGTAATTAGTCATACCAAGGAACGATCTTAATTCCCTGATGTTTGAAGGTGTTTTAGCCTTTAGTACGGCTTCAACCTTCTTCCTCTGGGGATTTAATCCTTCAGAAGTTACCTCATGTCCGAGGAAATTGACATGGGTGCGACACCATTGCGCCTTTTGTAAAGACAGTTTAATCCCTGCCTCTCTTAACTGAGTGAGAACATGTCTAATCTCTAAGATATGCTTATCAAAGGAAGTGCTTTTCAGCAAGACATCGTCGACATATGATAACGTTCCTCTCTCGAGTGCGTCAGGCATAGCTTTATGCATGAACACAGCGAATTCATGACCAGAGTTTATGTAACCGAAAGGCATACGGGTCCAGGTATACTGCTGCTTTCCAAATGTGAAGGCCAATTTGTATTGGTCTTCATCATGGACTGGTACAGTCCAATATCCCTGCGCACAGTCAATGGCAGTGAATATTTTGGATCCCTGCATTTGTACCAAACATTGGTCTATGTATGGCGTTGGCCAACCAGACATATAGACGCGTTTATTTAGCTGTCGTAAGTCAGCGCATAAACGCCATTGTCCATTAGGTTTCAGAATCCCCAAGATTGGATTATTATACGAACTGTGCACTGGACGTATAATGCCCCTTTCCTTTAAATTCTGAATGATGTCTTGTAGACCATCATATGACGCTAATGGGAGTCTATATTGTTTTATAAATACAGGTGGTAAATTTGGATCAGTTTGTATTCTGGCTACGTGGAGGTTAGTTAACCCACAGTCGTAGGAATCTTTGGCAAAAATATCTTGGAATTCCAAAAGGATTTCCTTTAGCTGTTGCCGCTCAGCATCGTTGGAGCAACCGTCAGCTAAAGATATTTGCTCTTCTAGCCTTTCCTGAAATCCTGGAAAGATTTCAGGCTGGCCTATCTCATAAGCTTCTTCAAGCCTAGAAGTTAGGTCAGTTCGGTGTTGACTTACCTTTTCTCTTTGGTCGAGATACTCTTGTGATTCCTGCTCATTGAGCGGATGATCGAAGGTGATAGATGCTTCTTCGATTTTACACAAACCTTCTTCGACGTTGAAGGGATATACAGATAGGATAGTGAATAATCCTTCTGGGGAGGAATGGAATATTTGATCGACAATTTCGTCCTCAGTTAAGTATTCTTCAGGGATGAGGCCTATAATTTGGTTTTGGAAACCAAATGTATAGTACTCAGCATCCAATGCTAGACCTAATAATGTTCCTTTTGGTAAAGTAACACTATTGGGTGTAACATTGTTGACCATGATATAGGTGGGATTCTTACCAATACTTACCATTGGTGTATGTGTTACCACCATCCCTAATTGTTGTATCCTGTTGGATAAACAGATTAGGGCATCAGAGTTTTCTAATCTCTGACCCTCCTTGACCTGTAGGGGTAAAAGAAAGTTACTTGTCCCCTGTGGAATGGTTATGTCATCAGGAACTTGGATACTTACCGCATATGGGAGTATTTGTCCTGATTTCAAGGCGTTTTCCTCGTGTAGGTATCCACAAGGATTACCTTTTAACCTTGTCCACAAGTTGGAATTAATCAGGTCAAGGTGTATGGCAAAGCGATGTATGACATCATTGCCAACGTAAACCTGATAGCGAGGTTCGTCTATCACTAGGAATAAATGTTTAACTGTCTTATTTCCGATGGACATTTTGCTATCACATTGTGACTCTCTGATTCGCCATCCAGATTCTGGATCCACCTGTCATGTGGGGAAGCGTACCTGATCATTTTAGCATTAGCGATCTGTTTTAACAGACTTCTGCTAATATAGCTGTTCTCACTCTGTAAATCCAGCTTTGCATTCCTACTTCTTCCTAAGTCATTTATTTGCATAGGAAAGAATAAGTTGTTATTAACCCTTTCAATTCTGGCAAGGAATTGAGCATGACCTGCCAGATCTACAGATTCAACATAGTCCCTGTGGAGAGAAATGGTTAAAACATCACCTTCCAGAGAGACATTCTGGATCCTCTCTGGAGCAATTCTTACGGAATGCTCATCTACAGGTGCGATTGCATCATTCACCTGCAGGATAGTCACGTCAGGTGACTGACTATTCCTAAAATGTACCTCTATCGAGTCAGGTCTTTCTTCTATCACATGGCAGTTACGATCAGATTGAACATGTGATTTCTCATAGGTTATAGGAACCTTAGCTTGTGACCATACAATTCCATTTACACAGTCAATAATTGTGTTAAGTCTTCTGAGTATATCTATACCCAGAATCAGTCGGTCATAGGGGAGATCTACCACTATTACCGGGTGTCTAAAGGTTTTGTTACCTATTTTAAACTTTAACCAGGTATTGCCAATAACATGAAGGGCATTTCCTCCTACACTCAACAGAGCATTGGGGAAATGCCTTAGCTTCGGCTTATCCGTTGCTAAGTCCATTACCTGCTGGAAGTAGGTATTGGATAAGATAGTGGCTTGTGAACCAATATCTATTAACCCTTTAAAAGGCTGGGGTAGCGAATCCTGTATTTCTACAGACATGTAGTACCTTCCTTCATGTTCTTCTAATTCACATAAGAATTTAGAATGTGTCAACATATTACTTGTTTTCCATACATTACCGGTCACAGCAGTAGTTTCTACCTGTACTGAGGAATGCTCAGTCTTACCCACAGGCCCATCCCTTTCAGGAATATCTTGAACTGTCAAGCGGGAACTAGTGGTCGGCATCTCATCAGTTAACCCTTTCAGTTCTGGATCCTGGAAACTAGTGGCTGCTGGGGCTACTTTAGCCTTTGGCTGAAATGAAAAAACAGAGGAACACGTTGCGCCTCCTTCACCCGGAAGTGAAGTGACGGTATAGGCAATAGGTTTTCTAACACAACTATTATTTATTTGACTGTTAGTACCTGGAAAGGAAACAGGGTTAGGCATTACATCTACTGATAACCTAGCCTGTTTAGCCACAGTGGCTATTATTGCTGCGGCACCTGTTGTTGTTGCTGCGGTTGCACAGGTAGTTCTGCAATTGGAACTATCCCTAAAAAAGGATTGAGAGCAAAGACTTGGTTAATCTTTGTCATTTCCTCCATTAGTTTGCCCATCTGGTCTGTCAATTGACCAACCTGACGACGCAAATTATTTCCGCCATTGCCGTTTTGTCTTTGCCCATTAGAATTTGGCTGGGATGGCTGAGACTGTTGGGAGTTATTGGAAGCAGATTGGTTGTTTCTGTTTCCATATCTCCTATTTCCCTGAGGATTCCTTCTCCATTGGGAATTGCCTTGGTTTTTATTAACCCAGGGGCGTTTATTCCCATTGGCATTGGATTTTTCAGAGTTATTAGAGGAGTTTGCAGAATTGCTTCCTGCGTTTTCCTGTTTCTGAGGTTTTGGTGTTTTCAAAACCTCGGAATAGGTCCTCTTTTTCTGTTGGGTTTCTAGACCTAACTGAATTTTAGTCTCTGACACCATTTTATCACCAGGTTTCTTAACCTTTGGCTGATTTTCGTCATGTGCATGGTGTATAGTGTACAACTTCATACACTGACTGACTAGCCATTCTAATGGCAACTTACAATCGTAATCTCTTGCGAGATTCATTTGTATGTTTACTGGCATGGCATGAAAATACAGATCTTTGAAGTCTGTGCTTTCATACCTGGGTTTTCTTTGGGCCACGGAGTATGCATTTTTAAGAATTATTAAAAATTCTCTGGGGCTTTGATCTGGACGGCACTTTAAGTTATAAAGCGCCCTCTTTGCAGAGGCAATAGTTTTATACTTACCATATTCCATGATTATTTCATATTTCATCTTGGACCAGGACATTAACTGTATAGCTTGAAGACTTTCTAGATAAACACGGCACATTGAATCAAAGGTCCATGTAATGAACCATTTCTTATGAATGTCATCATACATGCCCAATGAATTCATTGCTCTATCATAATTTTCCAGATGTTCAGATATGTTTCCTGAACCTCTAGAAAATTGTGGGACAGTCTCTCTAAGGAATTTGATGACCTTTGGTGTTTCATAAACAGGCGTCGTTGATTTACGATCTCTGTTTCTGTGTTTGGGTAAACGTCTATGCGATCTGTCTGCTGAAGAGGAATTAGACCCGTACAACAGTGCAGATGGCATATCAGTTACATGGCCTTCAGAGTGGATAGTGCAATCACTTTCACTCCCATCACTCTGAGCTTCTTGTTCACTGTCACAACTCTGATCTGCATCAGAATTCTGCCAGTGTACAGAACCATGTCTGTTTTCATTCCTATCACCTTGAATCTGATTCTTTCTGTCAAGCTTGGCCAGGACAGTCTTTTCAAACTGTTCTGCCCAAGATTGCCAAGAACCTACAGGTGTTTTCTCAGAATTACTCACCTCTTTTCTTAGAGACTGTTTTATGAAAACCTGGTCTGGTGTGTGAATATCAGGGAATTGAGAAGAATCACTTGGGTCTTTTCCCAGTAATTCTTCACTTCCCTTTTGATATTCATCTAGCTGCATCTGTATCTGTTTTATCTGTTGATCATAATCATCCACCATTTTGCTCATTCTTTCCAGTTTATTAAAAAGGTCAGAGTTTAGAGCCCGAAGGAGATTATTTTCATTAGACAAAGTGTTGAACCTGCTTTGTTCGAGCACCAGGTCTTTCTGACACTCGTCCAATTTACGTTCTATCTCATTATGCTTTTTTAACATAATAGAATAACCCAATATGAAAAACGGGCATGATTTGGTAACAGATCGCATTGTAGACTCTTCATCTATTTGGCTAAGATATTTAACCATAGGTGAATCAGCCGATCTATCGTGAATTGAATCATCAACCTGTTTTTTTTTTTGGAGTATCCACTCTGGATAATCAACTTTAATATTTAGATACTGATATATGATGCTTAAGGGAAAACCATGCATTTCCGCTAACTTCTTCCCATTCTCTGATTGAGATGAAGTGCTAGATTCAGCCATATTTCTATACAGTGATTTAATCTCAATACAAAACTCTTTTCTATATCAAGATTAAATTGCATGAATTACACCAATATTATTATTATATATGAAATACAATTTCAACTTAAACGATCTCAGCACCGTGCCTCCAATATGTGGGGATATTTATGGGATAATAATAGTAAACAGTTGAGAATTGCCCACTAATTCAATTCTCAGATCCCAAAGAACGTTTATCGTGTTAAGTGAAAGTATTTCATATAATTAATATCACAATGTATAAAAATAGATTTTATTTATGATAACCAATAATTAACAAATAATATTATGTAACATGCGTGACAATAATCAATGAATATCCAGTATAACATGGTATGCAATACAAAGGAATGGGTATTACGTTTCAATGGCTAAATAGCATTTCCTGTCAAGAATTCTGACGATTTATGACTAGCTTTCACAGACTGAAAGTGAAACTTTTCACAGGGAAGAACAGAATTCCTCAGAATGCAGCGTAAGGTCGTAAAGTTTAGCAGACAGTTAGAATAACCCTTCGAATGCTGGCTAGATCTCCTAGGTAGTTAAGATCTATTCTTATGTAATTTTAAATAAAATAACATTTAACCCAGTTCATTAGTCATTTCCTGAAAACCATCTAATAAGAGAATCTAACATATTATATAAGCAGATTTTTAATTTGTCTAAAAGATATCTATCTTAATTTAGAGCAAATCAATACACCTGGATAAAAACAGCGGTATGCTAACACGTGATAATATCACATCAATATATAATTATTCTTAATTCCACCTGCAGAATGGAATGTTTATAACTATATATTCTTAGTTAACTAAGATTTCTTAATATGGAAATCTGACCGTGCTTTATCCAGTCATATATAATGCTATTAATACATTTTAATTCATTTAATTTAATTAAATGAAACCAGTATAATTACCAGTTGAGTAGATATTTCATCCGATTGGTAGTCTCATGAACTTATTTGGATGTCTCTCTCTGCATGGAGGTTGGAGTCCCCAAACTTCCAATTCCTCTCTCCTCTCCTTTGCATCTCTCTTGGATCTGCCTCCCCTCTCTCTCTTCCCTTTGTCTTAACTTTTAAAGGGCCAGACTCTCTGTACATAATCAGTTGATAACCCAATAGAAGCACTAGAGGTGTGGTTATCTTCCAGATCGCAAATTAGTTATTTGGTCTATAGAGGGCAGTCTTGTCCCACTAAACATACCTATCCAGGAAAGAGTTAACTTTTCCTGGTGGCTATTTTGACGTCATTTTGCGTTATCTTTATAGTGCCATAATTTAAAATTTCAAAGGGTTTCTTAAATTTTGTCCAGACTATGTGTCTGGCAAATCTGCTATAATTTCTGATATGGCAGATCATGAACTAAGTTTACCCTTTTCCATACAATAGTACCTTATATATATAGACAGTTAAATATTATTATTTAATCTTCTCTGTCACAATTGTCTGGGTTTAGATTTGATTATATTCTTCTTATCACTTGTTTATACTATGCTATGCATTCCTTAGCTCTGGCAAAGAGGCCAGTCTTACAGAAAGAAATCCTGCGTCTCTTTGTTAACTTGGAATAACAAAATGGAGTCTGGTCTGTTCAGAGTGACTCAGAATATACACTTTTAGTTTCTATCATAGCACAAAATGTCTGCCGATATAAATACCCTGACAGTACTCCCTGTGCTAGGGTTGAGGCCCTGTAGTATGTTTTAATATCAGGCAGGCCCAGCCCCCTTTTGGTGAAGGCAAAGCTTAGGCTGCGCTGGGCCACTCTTGGGGGTTTTCGCTTCCAAACATGCGCATTTATGACAGATTGCATTAGTTTGACTAGTTTGTTGGGTAGCGGTATCGGTAGCGTGCGGAAGAGATATAGGATGTGGGGCAGAGCCATCATTTTAATCGTATTTACCCTGCCCAGCCAGGAAATCTCTAGGTTTTCCCATTGTTCTAGGGTAATTTTTAGTTTGCTTACTACAGGGTAGTGGTTTTCTTTAAGAATGGTCTGGTGGGTTTTAGTCAGTTTGACCCACAGGTAAGTGAGAGATGTTTTTCGCCAGTCAAAGGTGTGATCAGAGGATAGTAGTGTTTGCGTTTGGTGTGGTAGGTTAATCGGTAGTGCTTGCGTCTTAGTAGTGTTATTCTTGTAGTAGGAAACCCTTCCATACTCTCTGAGAAGATCTAGGAGTGCTGGGATGGAGCTGATGGGTCGTGTTATGAACATGAGTATGTCGTCGGCAAATAAAGCCAACTTTTGCTTACCCCCTGGTGTTGATAGTCCGCAAATTTGTGTGTTATCTTTTATAAGTCTCGTCAAGGGTTCAAGACATAGGATGAAGATGAGTGGTGACAGCGGACAACCCTGGCGCATGCCATTGTGTATTGTAAAGGGTGCTGATAAGAAGCCGGTGCTGAAGACCTTTGCTGATGGACAGTGATAAAGGGCCAATATACTTTTTAGGAAGGCTGGTGGAAGCCCCATTTTGGCCAGGGTTTGTTCCATGTATCGCCAGTGCAAGCGGTCAGACGCCTTTTCGGCGTCCAACACCAGCACCAGGCCCTGTTGAGAGGATTGGTTTGCCCAGTCAATGAGGCCTAGAAAGTGGCGGGTGTTGTCCCCCACTTGCCTACCCGGCACAAATCCCGCCTGCTCAGCAGAGATAAGTGTAGGGAAGAGCGCTTTGACCCGTGTGGCTAACATTTTAGCGTATAATTTAGTATCCAAGTTGAGAAGAGATATTGGTCTCAGGTTGGCACACTGATTAGGAGGTTTGGGTAATGTGACAATAAAAGCTTCCAGCATTTCTCGAAGCATTTTTCCAGTCTGTTTAATATCATTGAATAGTCGTAGGAGGTGGGGGGCTAACTGGTCTGTGAATTTAATGTAGTAGTAATTGGAGAGGCCATCTGGGCCTGGGGATTTGTGCTTAGGGAGTGATTTGATGGCTTCCCTGATTTCTTTGTCAGTAAAGGGACAGGTTAGGTATGCGCCCAAGTCTGGAGATATGCAGGGAAGGGAGACTCTTTCCAGGAAGGAGTCTATTTCAGCTTTGGTGGGTTGGTGTGTTTCTGGGTCTGTGTGTAGTTGGTATAGTGATGCATAGTATTCCGCTAGTGAGTTCACTATGTCTTGGGGGTTGTAGAGCTTGTCTTCTCTTTTGGACATTATGTAGGGAATCTGGGACTGGAGGTATTTTTGTTTCAAGCGGCCGGCTAAGAGTTTGCCTGCTTTATTCCCTAGTGTGTATCGCATATGTTTCTCTGTCGTTTGTAGTTGCAACTCGCGTAATTTGGTCTTAAGTGTCTGTAGTCGTGTGTGGTTTTGCTTGGATGGTTTTGATTTGTGACGAAATTCAGTGTCAGCAATTTCTCGAGTAAGTTTTGTTTGTTCTATGCACGCTGCTCTTTTGGTGTTGGCTCCCAGCTTGATAAATTCTCCCCTCATGACTACCTTGTGCGTGACCCATTGCGTTGTTAGTGTGGTTTCACAGTGTGTGTGAGCCTCAAAATATGCGTCTATTGCATCTCGCAGTCGCGTAAAATGGTGTGGGTTTTCTAGTAGGGCCTCGTTTAAGTGCCAAGTGCCTCTTCCCCTTGCTGGGTGTGGTATTTTCATTGTCATTCCAGGGGGGCATGGTCCGACCATGTAATAGGGCCAATGTGCATGTCTATGGCGTGTGGTAGTGTGCTTTTGTTAAGGAGGCATAGATCAATTCTGGAGTATGTCATGTTGACTGGAGAATAAAATGTATAGTCTCTCACTCCCGGGTATAGATTGCGCTATACATCGTAGTATTCAGAAGAGTTTAGCAGGTGTGTCAAGTGTCGGCTCAGAGACAGTGAGGATTGCTTAGGAGATTGATTTTGCACCCTCTGCATGTCTATGTGTGGGTCAGGTGTGCAGTTAAAGTCTCCGCATATAATAGTGTGTCCCGTTTTGTATTGATCTAATTTTCGGAACGCTTTGTTCAGAAAATCTTTTTGCGTGTCATTTGGTGCATACAGGGAAGCTACCGTCAGTTGGAGGCCGTTTAATGAGCCCACTAATGTTAGCAGCCTGCCATCTTTGCTAATGTATTGTTTGGCGTCCCTATGAAAATAGATTGAAACCCCTTTGGACTTAGTGGTAGCCATGGCATGGTAGGCTTGGCCAAATGGTTTGATTCTAAAAGTAGGTGGTTTGCGTATAGTAAAGTGAGTCTCCTGGAGACATACTATTGCCGCCTTGGAGTTAATCATTTCTTGTGTCATCAACCTGCGTTTGTGCGGGCTATTGAGACCCTTGACATTCATGGAAAGGATTTTCAGGGTGTTATCCATATTGTGTGGTAGTGGTTTGCTAAATCGTGGGGAGCGTGTTTGCTCTGATGGTGGTACAGCACGGCTTGGAGGTGGGGGGGTGTGACATGGGAACACAGGAACGTTAGCAGGGATAACATAAGTAAACATTTCTTAACATAACTAAAGTATTTACATAGCACCCTACTGACGATCGGCGCCTTCTCGCTCATCCGTGGGGTGCGCTCGGTGTTAGGATCGGGGTGTGGATGACTTACAGGCTAATTGGAGGTTACACAGCCCTTGCATAATTACTTTGTGTTGCCCACAAATACATGTTATCATGTTTACATTCCCAGGGACTCCCCCCTCTTCCCGTTTTTGTTTCACTTATCCAGTTACAGCACGTGGCCTGATATTAAATGGTCCATGTGCATTTTCCCTTATACCATGTGTGTCAGATATCATATTTCATAGTTACGTGAGGTTGATCAACATAGCATATGTCGGGTGAAGGAAAGAGTCCCTGGTGCATAGTCCTTTATGCTTTAGTCGGCGATCCCGCCATGTGCCATTCTTCTTGCATTCTTTGTTGTGGTGCAGTAACGGCCGCTACCGTCATTTGTGTTGGGAACAGTCCCCATTCTTGTATTAGGCACATGCCTACTTCTGGTTCATTAACCGTGTGGTTCTTGTTGTTTCTCCATATGAGTATTTTCATTGGGTATCCCCATCTGTATTGGATGTTGTGGTTCCTCAGGGTTTTTGTCACCGTTATGAACTCCCTTCTCCGGGCCATTGTTAGAGCTGATAAGTCCGCGTAGATGTTAATGTTAGTGTACGGTTCGGGTAGTTTTTCAAGTTTGCGTGACGCTGTTAGCAAAGCATTCTTGGAGGTGAAGTAGTGAAACCTTGCAATCACATCACGAGGCGTATCTTGTGCCAGCCTCGGTGTTCGTGGTAATCGGTGAGCACGGTCCAGTAGCCATGCTCCGTCGGCTATGTCAGGCAGTAAGGTGGTGCAAAGCCCTTTGATAAATGAGGGGAGTTCCTCTATGCCCACTTTTTCAGGTATCCTGCGGAATCTGACATTGTTCCGTCGGGACGATCTTCCAAAACAGCCATCTTGCGTTTGAGTTGTTGTTGTTCCTCCGCTAAGTGCTGTACTGTACTCGCCAGCGCATTCTGCTCAATGCAGATGTCGTCTGTGCGGGCTTCAAGCTGATTCGTGCGCTCACTCAGGTCAGATATCTCTCTTTTGATTTCACTGGTTAGCCTTTTGAGGTCAGATTGTAAAGTGACCCTAAAGTCCTGAAGCATGAGGTACAGTTGTTTCTCTGTTACTGGGGCGTCCGTGTATGGAGAGGTATCCCCTTCTGGTTCGAGTGTACCTTCAGTTAACTGCGAGCAGGTTTGTCCGTCGTCGCCATCTTGTGCAGGCCGCATGGGGTCTTTCCTCGCAGGTCGGATTTGATCCGTCAATTTAGTTTGTTTGGCAGGTGCCATTGTTGTGATTGCGTTTCTGAGCTTGATGGTCGCTGGTGGGGCTGTGTGTGTGGTAAGAGTGATGGGCTTTTAAGTCATCCAAAGCGCGGAGCTCTCACTCCATGCGACCGCTTGCTTCGGCAGTTGGCCATGCCCCGAAAGGGTGTGTTTTAAAGGACCACTATAGGCACCCAGTCCACTTCAGCTTAATGAGGTGGTCTGGGTGCCTGGTCCAGCTAGGTTTAACACTTTTTTCTATAAACATAGCAGTTTCAGAGAAACTGCTATGTTTATAAATGGGTTAATCCAGCCTCTAGTGGCTGTCTCAGTGAGGGCTTCCGCGCTTCTCACTGTGATTTTCACAGTGAGAAGATGCCAGCTTCCATAGGAAAGCATTGTGACTGCTTTCCTATGGACTGGCTCAATGTGCGCGCAGCTCCTGCTGCGCATGAACATTCAGCCGAAGAGGAGGAGAGGAGGCGGAGAGGAGGCGGAGAGAAGGAGGAGAGCTCCCCGCCCGGTGCTGGAGAAAGAGGTAAGTTTAACCCCTTCCTCCCCCCAGAGCATGGCAGGAGGGGGACCCTGAGGTTGGGGGCACCCTCAGGGCTCTATAGTGCCAGGAAAACGAGTATGTTTTTCTGGCACTATAGTGGTCCTTTAAGTTTTATGTTAGTCCAATAAAAAAGGTATCATTACATACTGAAATACTGCAATACTCTGGTATTTGGGCATCTTGTCTTTTGGACTAATACAGCTGACTCAATCTACACACACACGCAAACACATAAATATATAAACATATCTTGAAAAGAAAAGTTGCATAACAAAATCAGAAGGTGTTTTTAATATATGTGGATGTGTAACAGTCACATGATTAGTGTGACAACTTTCACTTATCCTCACACTGGCAAAAGAATACCTATACAACATTATATTACATGTACTACAGACCATGTCATCTATATGATAATCTGTTCCTGTGGATTCAATATAGGAAGAAGGAATGTGTCCCAAGGTAGGGATAAAATGTAAATGTTTATTAGTAATATACTAAAAAAAATAGTATATTGACAATACACATGTTAATTGCTAAATAAACCTAGGTCTAAATGATAATGGAGGGGGTGGGGAGGAGAGAGAAACATAAAAACAAACACAATCTGGGTAAAAAATGGCTCAAGGGTAAAGATACCCAATCAAGTTCCTATAATATTGAAAATGCAAATGTAGTAGAAAGTCAATATTGATAAGGGGAACACTGTAGCTAAACAATTGCTACAAAAATAATAATAGTACAAGAATGTTGCTGATGGTAAAAGTCTAGTGCACCACCTAGCACTGTGGTGCAGGATTAATATTCAATTCTAGAGATGACTAACATGGTCGTAAAACTGTATTGGATGCAAGTAGCCAATAATACCAGTGTGATCATACGCCCCAAATGTATGTGTCGTTAGCCAAGTATCAAATAGAATAATAATTTACCCAGTATTTTAAAAGCCAGAGAGTAATTTATAGCGGCAGGATCAAGTAGACAAAGGATACAATGAACATCCTTGTGTAATTTTGTGGTGTGAACTGATTCACTGCTTGGTAATTTGGCTGTAGCAGCAGGAGAGTCTGTAACAAAGAAAACTGTCTGTGCCTTCAAGACATAAAAGACTGAATAACTCACTGCCTTAATATCTGAACTGATACGATGCCAGCTAGATCGGGATATGCTGACAGCTAAGTCGGCTGTCAAGAAGTTTTTAAGAGGAGGAAAGACTATCTGTGCCTTCAAGCGCACCTATCTGGAGATAAGTATAAGTCTAACTGACCTCAAAGACGGAAGGTTCGATAAGTGACCCGACACGCGTTTCGCTGGTCTGCGGATCTTCCTCAATAATTTTTTTAATATGTGAAGTGTCATTTAGGTACAAAGGTGCTTTTTCAGCATATTTTTGGAGGTTATGGTCAATGAATTCTGATAGGTGTGCACTTACAGAGTTGATGCCACTAATAATTGGCTTGCCCAGAGGTGCTATGGGGTTTTTATGTAGATTGGGTAAGAAATAATAAATTGGAATTATTGGGAAATTGTTGTATAAATATTCAATGTTCTTTTAGAATAAGGTTAAATCTCTTTGTTGGATCATCTGTTAATTTTATATAGGTGTTTGTCTCCCAAGATATTATACACTTCCTGCATATAATATTCTTTTGTCATAATAACTATGGTACCCCCTTTATCCGCTTCTTTGATAATTATATTCTCCATTCGTTGTAATTTCAGAATACTGGCTGATTCCTCCTTACTCATTTTATATTTAGGTTTTTTTTTTATTCTGTTCCTTTTCTAATTTCTCTAGGTCATGACATCCTATGTTAACATTTTCCAAAAATAGACCTCTGTCTCCAACAGGATAGAAATGGGATTTTTTTTCTAAACGTATTTTCTTCTAAGGTCTCTGTGGGTACTAGCTCTCCTTTTTCATTCTTTAAAAAGAGCCTTTTCAATGTCCGAAGTGTCAAAATGATAAATTTTTTGGTTAGGAGCAAATTTTAATCCCTTTTCCATGAATATGTTTGTTAAATGATAAACTCCATATCGTTTTTCTAGTTCCTATTTCTCTGAGTCTCCTCCCTCAGAGCATCCTCCGCTAATCTCTTTCTTTTGGGTGGGGTGTTTAGTTGATTTTCTAGAGGAGTTCGTGTATTTAAACTGTGCCGTGGTGTCACAATTCCCCCATATCTTCCTTTACGATCAGCCATACGACTTCAGGGTTTTGACAATCTGACTCCGGTATGCGTCTGACGTCACACGCTTCCCTTTGAAAAGGAAGCCGCGAACTAAAGATTGCACAATCAATTTGTGCCTATTGCATACTTGCTACTTCATTGCAGATGGTCGTCTCGGCTTTACTTCCAGTTTCTCCATGTACCTAATTCTCTGGCTTGCTCCTTACAAAGCTGTCTTCTCTGTGTACTGAACCCTCTGGCTTGCTTCTGATAACGCTGTCTTCTCTGTATACTGAACCCTCTGGCTTGCTCTTGTCAATGCTGATCTCTCCACTCCCAGACTTCAGAACAGACACCACTTCCTCTATTCCTCTACATACTTCAAGGAACCATAACCCTCATCAATCATAGAAAGGACTTCATTGCACATCATTCACAGTAAGCAAAATAAGTTCATTAATTACTTCTGCCAGAACCTAAAGGACTCTATTTCAGTTGCTAAGAATTAGCTTGTGTTATTATTGTTGAAGTTAAAGAACTTTATTATATGTTGCTAATTAAGGAGTTTCCTTATGTCATTTAATTTTGCCAAAACATTATTAAATTGTAAGCAATTACCTGCAAGATTATCTTTGCTCATGCATTATCATTTCAAAATTGTATTGCAATTACCAAAGCAAAAGTGACAGTATTGAATCTCTTCATTCACCTGCAGTTGAGTTCCAAATAACTTTTCCACAACTATTACATGTGGTTTGAAAAATTGAGTTATTCTCCCTTCATTGTGCTTTTGTTCTTTCTCTAAAAAAAGATCCTCCTCCTTCCCTCTTTTTGTAATGACTTCTACTAGCGACTTGTGCATATGATCACTTTGGAGGGGAATGGGTGCAATTAACAGGAGTAGAATCCTCCCTTTCTCTGTGCTTCTGTTGGTTTATATTTTGTTTTCTTTTTTGGTTACGGGAATTGTGTATTCTTTTAGGTTTATTAAAGTACGTAGTCTCAAAATTTCTTGTGTATTATTAAAAGTGAATATTGTGTGTCTGTTTATTTTTTACTCTATTTAGCGTGGAAAAGTATTAAAGGTTTTGTCTCCTCTATCTCTTTTAATTTTGTTATTTTTGGTTTCTGCTATTTTATCTTCCAGTTTATTTATTGTTGTACATATTTCTAGTTCTTTCTCTTTATAATCTGTGGTATCTCTGTTTGTATTGTCTTTCGATTCCAGATCTTTTATTTCATTCTCAATTTGGTCTCTATTTTGTTTTTCAAAATGTATTATTAATTTCATGAGATTCTCTGAGCAGGTTTCTAAAACCTGATCCCATTTCCTCAGGAAATTTTCATAGTCTGTACCACATGCTGGAATTTTCTCTGCCCTAGAGGATTAAGGGTAGAGAAAATTCCAGCATGTGGTACAGACTAAAAGAAGGTTTAATCTCTAGAGCAGGTTTTCCCAAACGCCGGCCCTCCAGATGTTGTTGAACTACAACTCCCATGATTCTCAGCCTATGTATTTCATTCATAGAATCATGAGAACTGTAGTTCAGCAACATATGGAGGGCCGGAGTTTGGAGACTCCTGCTCTAGGGATTAAACCTTCTTTTAGGTAGCTTTCCAAGTATATTCCCCACCATTTATTTGTCTCTTTTTTCATTAAACGCTCTAATTTAATAAAATCAAAATTATCTGTATCTCTTAAAGGAACAATCTCTGGATTTTGTTGGAACATTCTTTCGAATCTCATATTGCTACCTTTTTGGATATTTGTTAACGAATTAGCTGCCATATTGGTTGTGTACTCAATAAGGATTATACAAAGAGTGCAAATACTAAAAGATATTTGCATTTACAAACCAAGGTGCATTTAGTACAAACGTAATAAAATATTAGCAGAAAGAAATTTCCCTGTATAAGGTAAAGCTTCAAGAATACCCTGAAGACTTTGTCTTGTCTTCTACAGAAGATGTATACAAAAAATTGTGGAGTACCTGCTAAAACAATAAAAGGCAAAACAACATAGCATATAACTGTGTGGATAAGGTGCCAACATATTGCAATTTCAATCACTCACACTTTCCACGAAGTAACAAAGCATTTTTATATATTTCCTTGCAGGGGATAAATCTTCTGGATATATTCAAATCACCATATGTAGGCTGTAGAACATATGTTTAAGAGAAGAAAAATAAAATTGTAGTGCAAATCTGAGTGTGTAGTAAAAAACAATTTATTGACTTACATATAGGTTTAAAACAGTGGGTGTAGTGATTAAAAGTCACCACTAGGCGTCCTGGGTGTTTCATCCATGTGAAGAACTTCCTCAGGGACTTGAAAGTGTCAGGTAACAATCCAAAGTAAATACTAACCCTCCCTCCCCAGTCCTTTCATACTCCCCTAAATGTGCTTAACGGTCTTTAAATCCTTTCGGCTGTTCGTCCGGTTTCATCTGGGTGAGATGACATCGTCACGCATAACGTCCAATGACGTCATGCGTTCCACTTTGCGTTCCACTTTGCGTTCCACATTGCTTCATTTGTGATCTTTTTTTGATCTGGAGAAGACCAAAGATAAGGTTAGACAATTATCTTAACTTTCTTAAAGATAATACTTGGGGGACACATTGACAGTGGAGTGACACTCTTCTTCATTTTTTAGATTTAAATATATACTAAATATATTAAAGATGCATTTTTCAAACCAGCACCTTTTCAAAAATGTAGATGTCAATAGATTTATTTTTGCAGAGTGCTGTCACCATGGTTCATGGTTGAAAAATAATTAACTTTTACATATAAAAATAAATTGCATGGAAGATTAAAAAAAAATTCTAGAACGATCAATAAGACTATTAAATAATGTTAAAGAAAAAACTATAATGAAACTGTTAAAGCAAGCAATGGATCAACTTAAGAAGACAGACAGATTAGAGTTACTTAAAGAAAAATTGCAGAGGAATAAAGTAGTGGAGGAAAATCATATTTTTATTTATTATTCTGGTAACCATGATATATTACGAGGTGTAATCAACAAATATTTTTCCTCTCAAGTAAGCCTAAAATAATACATTTAGGTGCTCCAACTATATAAAATTGTTTAATGAAAAGTGTGTTCAGAGGGAAAAAAAGAGGTCTTTTTAGAGCAGGAGGGATTGTATGTGAGTGTCGTAAAGCATGTAGGAAAACAGGAGCTAAAAAAGTGGAACATGAATTTGAAAACCCACATCAGGAAAAACAATATAAAATCAATACATTTATTTTGTTTTCTACAGATAACATTATTTACGTCTTTTTTTGTCCTTACAGACTTCAATACATGGGACGCACGACTAGAAAATTGCATATATGTATTGAGGAACATATCTGAAATATTAAGAGAAGTTTTAAAGAGCATCCATTGTCTCATAATTTTATAAAATAGTAATACCACTAATTATTTTAAGAATTGGAGAGGGGAAAATTTGTATCAAAAAACTGCTAACCAGGAGATGAGATGGATTTTTAAATTAGGGACACTCCATCTAAATTGAATCATCTTTGTCACTTTTTATAAGGTTACTATTTTTAATAAACATTTATTTTTTACTAATTATATATATGTTTATAGATATTAAGGTGCTTTCAGATTGGATAAATTAAGAATATGCTAATGAATTGCTTAATTACCTCTTTTTCCTTTTCACTTTTTTTTTATTTCTATGATATGTTTAATTTTTTTTTTATTATATGTAATTTATATTGTAATTTGTATGGAAATTTGATTTTCATTGAGATTTGGATAAAGAGAAGTAATCAGGTTTATTTGCTCTGTTTTTGAGGTGGGATAGATTCACTAAAACCCAAAAAATGAGTGTAATTAAACCACTTAAAAATCTATAACCAGGTTTTTATAATTCTTAAAGTTTATATCCAGATCTCAATCTTTAAAAGTGCTAAATATTGTGGATAATTTACATATGTGTCCTATTTGAAAAAAAAAAAAAATATATATATATATATATATATATATATATATATATATTTGCAGTGATGTTACTACTGCAAAAGATTCTGTGTGGGCATATGCAAATTAGTTAAACAAAGAATCACATGTTTGCCTCATTCCATTTTAAACATGGATTCCTTTGAGTCTGTGTTTGCTGTACACAATAGCTTTGAATCACAACTTCGGAAAAGATGCAAAGTCAGTGAACCACTCATGGACAGCTGTTTCATTGTTAATGCAAATCATCAGCATGAGGCTGGTTACTGACTTGCCATTGAGGCTTGGCAGTACTTGCTAAGCAAAAACCAAAAAAGTTATGGTGGGGTAAAACTGTGACTCAAAGGAATCCATGTTTAAAATGGAATGAGGCAAAAATGTGATTCTTTGTTGAACTAATTTGCATATGCCCAGGGCCGGTGCTACCTGTTAGACGGACTAGGCAGCCGCCAGGAGCGTCGGCCCCCCTCATGCTGCAGCCGCCCAAGCGCTCTGCAGAGAGCCTCAGGCGGCTGCAGTTTTGCCCGGGCTGGTGCGTCCATGAGGGCGCACAGCCCGGGCGCAGCATGAGGAGAGGGGCTGACAGGAGGGAAGCGCTCAGCGCTCAGTGCTCCCTCCTGTCAGTCAGCACTCCCTCCTGTCACTCCCACACTGTAGCGTGGCCGAGCCCTGTTTGGTCCACGGGTACAGGAAGCATCTGTCTCCTGTACCTGGCCGGACTAACACTGAGTGTGCACTTCCTTTTAGTCCGGCTGGGTACAGGAAACAAAAGCTCCCTGTACCCTCGGACCATGCAGAGCTCGCCCACACTACAACAGAGGTAGGGGAGGGGGGAGAAAGAAATTGACGGGGGGAGACATTGACGGGGGGAGAGGGAAGAAATTGACAAGACGGGAGGGGGAAGAAATTGACAGGGGGGGAGAAAGAAATTGACAGGGAGAGGAATTGACGGGGGAGAGAAAGAAATTGACAGGGGGTGAGAGTGACAGAGGAGGGAGGGGAGAAGAGAGTGCCAACAGGGGGAGAAGAGAGTGCCAACAGGGGGAGAAGAGAGTGACAATGGGGGGAGAAGAGAGTGACATAAGGCGGGAGGAGAAAGTGACATGGTAGGGGGGAGAAGAGAGGGACAAGGGGGGGACAGGGGAGAAGAGAGTGACAAGGGAGGGGGGAGAGATTGACATCCATCACACACACACACAATCATACACAATCACACACAATGCACCCCTTACACACACAAAGACAATGCACCCCTTACACACAGAAAAACACACAATGCATTACACACACAATGCATTACACAGACACACACACAATCAATGCAACCCTTACACACAATGCATCCCTTACACACACAGAAACACACAATGCATTCCTTACACACATTCAATGCACCCCTTACACACACTCAATGCACCCCTTACAGATGCACACACTGCATCCCGTACATACACAGAAACACACCTTGCAGCCCTTACACATACAAACACAGATTCACACAATGCATTCCTTACACACATATCAGGACATCCCCTACACACTCCACCCCCTGTGAACAAACTCATTGGTGGAACATGAAGGTGGACCCTGGGACCCAGACCTTGAGCTGTGTAGAGGGCCCCAAAAAATGGAGCTGCTTCCCGTTTTCCCAGAAAATGGATTTTTGTGACCACAGTTACAAACAGCCTCCAGAGATCCTGTTCCACACTAGACCAGTGGAGCCAAACTTCAGCCAGAGCCCATCACTATCCTCATCTGGTTGTAAGTAGGCAATCTAGTATATTATTCGTGGCACTAATCTCTAATTTACCTCACATTAAAGAAACACTATAGTCCCCAGAACCACTGCAGCTTAATGTAGTGGTTCTGTAGTCTATAGCCTGTCCCTGCAGGCCTTTTAATGTAAAAACGGCGGCACTGCATCACTGGCATTAGTTAACATGGCAGATCATATGGGTGGGGCATTGTGATGTCACATGGGGGGGCGGCAAACTTTACTTTTGCCTAGGGCAGAAAAAATCCTTGCACCGGCCCTGCATATGCCCACCCAGAATCCTTTCTGGTAGTAACATCACTGCAAATGTGTGATTCCTGTGGGAAAAGTAAGTATTATGGCTTGACTGGTGGGCAGATTTTTGTTTAACATTGTATTGACTATTCACAGACTTCAGGTAAAAGGGGTTTTCAATCACAATTTTTCCCCCTATAACATTTTGGGTTTTTGCTTTGTAATTATATTACTGTGTAATACCCCCAATGCATTTACAAAGTTAATCCATTCTGTGATGTTAAATGGTTTACCCAGTTCTCCCTCACATTTTATCATTAAATCTATTTTTTTTATGTAGATTATCGGCCACATGAGTGTAGCATATAGAAATGACTCCCTTCCAAGCAGGATCTGAATAGTATATGTTTCTAATTTTGATAATTCCAATTTACATTGTTTTGCGTCCTTCTTTTTGCACTTACTCTTGAGCTGTTCCTCAACACGATTAGGGGAAATTAAAATATACATGGTCTGAAAATAGGTATATATACATGGTCTGAAAATTGGTAAGTCCCTCAATGCACAGACAATTTGCTGTTTATAATTACAAATCCAGCATCTTCTAGATTCTATGACACCGCCATAGTATCTCACTGATATATGGGATGCTGGAGGAGAGAATATATTTACTAGATACCCCTGCATCAACTGATTTGAGGTAGACCTACAAACAATATTCCCTAATGAGGAATGGGATAAAATTACTCCTATACCCCTATAAATCAAATTTAATCTAACTCCTAAAATACATCATCTGTGAGGCCAATCTGTGCCAGATACATGCTGGCAATGTGGGGAAGAGGTAAATGGTTTCTGCCACAGTTAGTACGACTGCCTCCGGATCTACCCATTCTGTACTGCAATAGACATGGTTCTTCAGAAACTTTCAGATGAACTCCAAGCATTCGAACCTGCATCATTCTTCCTTCATTACACCCTGGCTCCATTTTCATCCTACAAAAGATCGGTGGTACCGAGGTAATGAGGCAAAGGCAGTGATTCCAATATTCATAAGACATGCAAAAATGAGTTATCGAGGTGGAGGACACCAGAAATTCTCTGAGGATCTTAAGACTGATAATATGAGGGAGAAAGAAAAATATACACAGATGTGGTACTGTTGGTTGACTTCCTTTCCTCCATGGCATTTACTCCATTTTTAGCTGGGACATGATTAAAGATGTGTGTTGAGTTGTGGTGGACACCCGGTACTCATTCAGGTGGGGTGCAGCTTGATGGGTGCGGCAGACCGACCCCCTGTCAATTCACCCTTCCCTTGCCCCTCTCCTCCTCCAACCTCCTCTTTTTTTCTTTCTTTGATCTTTCTATCCTCTTCTGATTTTTCTGCTCTTCCTCCTTATTCCCTATGGAGATACAGATTATTTCCTTTGTATTACTCCTTACTGTCTACTCTCAACTGTACTGCTATTAACTCTTCTATCCCTACCCTTGCATAACTTGCAAGGGACACGCTGTTACTGACTCCCTTTGTGGATGATACAACATCCAGACTATTCTGAGAGGGAGACCAGGTCTCTCTCACTTTTGGAACAGTTTTTTCAATGCATGCCTCACAGAGCTGTAGTTATGGATAGTAGACAACTGATATATCAATGCCAATACTGATTTTTTTGGGTGAATCCTGTTGATCATATACCAATGTTATTTCCTTGCTCTAAAATAGTGACACATCTGTTCACTCATGTGTTAATTTCTCTAGTTTTATTATAATGTCAGTTTATCATGTGGAACTATTCTTTTCATTTTTCTTTCTGTACACTTCTGAAGTTCCTTCTCTGATAGAAGAAAGGTCTATTTAAAACAATCTTAATTGCAAAATGTAGACTCATATAGCCAAGCTGTGCCTAGGTTGAATTAGAGAATTTTATCAAAGCACTATTATTATATTTGCCTTTAATATACAATTATTTCAATCCACAGTTTAATAAATAAACCTCTGTAGTTTATTCCATAAACTAACACATTTAGTGTAGAACATTGAAAACCAAACAATAAAGTTAAAGGAACTGCATGGGTAAAAAAATTCATATCCTTCCTCACCCAACAGTAAACCTAGTGTCACTAAATGCCTTTTTCCTAAATAGTGTAAAAATGTGCTTTAGAAGTACCTGTCTAAATCTTGATAAGATTTTCTGCTCCTCCTCTGATTTAATATAGTTTCCCCCTTTGTTTTCTCCTTGCTTTCTGTATTTCAGCCAGACAGTCTACCAATGGACATAAATAAATATAAAGAGACAGAAAACCCCATAAATACCTATAGAGCGCTCTCTCTCATATATAAGCTTTATTTTAAGCTTAACTTTTTTGCTGCATGAAGTGTACTTTTAAGGCCAAAGTAGTTGATTGGGAAAAAATATCCAGTACTGCTATTGTCCTAGTATGACTATTTATGGCTTGAGTTTTTATATTGTTTTGTGTGGATGTATTTGTGTATTTAAGCATGTTATTGGCACACTGTAGACACATAAAGCAATTTAGCTTATTGAAGTACTTTATGTGTCTGTAGTTTGTCATTTCTTAAAAAAAAAAAAGGTTATAAAAGTGCAGATTTCAATAGAAATTGGCACTTTTACAAGTGGATGCCAAATGCCATTACCTCGACAGAGAATGTCTGCCTTCCCTCTTTTCAATGAGCAATATTACACAGCTTATTGAGAAGCATTAGAAAGCCCCTATCGTGCAATTGCATTCACAAGAACAGACTGGAAGTGTCTCTCTACCTGTTAACCCCCATGGTCAGGGTCTCTCTCCACCTGTTAACCCCCATGATCTGGGTCTCTCCTCCTGTTAAACCACATAATCTGTGTCTCTTCACCTGTATTACAGTTTAATCTCAATCAGAGAAAAATATTGGCATTTGTATTGCGGGTATTTTGCCATTCTGGAACTGGCCAGGAAGCCTCAAAATCAAATAGCTGTACTGGTACAATACCGGCCACATGGCAACACTAAAATGGGAACAGATCTGACACTGAGAAGGTTTTAATAAAGGTGGTTTGTAGAATTAATTTTATTACATATTATATTTAAAGAAAAAAAACAATGAGTTTATTTAAATATTGATGAATTGATAACCAAGTTAATGTCATGTTACATAGTTACATAGGCTGAAAAGAGACACGTGTCCATCAAGTTCAGCCTTCCTCACATTTGTTTTTTGCAATGACCCAAAACAAGGCAAAAAAAGCCCAGTTCGAAGCACTTCTAGTTTTGCAACAAACTAGGAAAAAAAATCCCTCTTGACCCCAGAATGGCAGTCAGATTTATCCTTGGATCAAGAACCTATTACCCAGTTGAAAAATGATATCATTGACTGTTGTGTTTTTGCAAGTATGTATCTAGTTGCGGTTTAAACATCTGTACGGACTCTGATAAAACCACTCCTTGAGGCAGAGTATTCCACATCCTTATTGTTCTTATGGTAAAAAAAAAAAAAAAACCTTTCCTTTGCTTTAGACTAAATTTTCTTTCTTCCAGTCTAAACGCATGACCTTGTCTCCTATGTAAAGTCCTGTTTGTAAATAGATTTTCACAAACATTGGCCCCGGATATATTTATGTCATCATATCCCCTTTAAGGCAACGTTTTGCTAAACTAAAGAGTTTTAAATTTGTTAACCTTTCTTCATAGCTAAAATGTTCCATTCCTTTTATTAATTTTGTAGCCCGCCACTGTACTTTTTCTAGTGCCACAAGGGTGCACAGCATATTCAACATGTTTATAACTTAGATTTAGTTTGGGTATTACATTGAAGTTACAAATCAGATGGATAGTCAACTCTATTTTTTTTTGTAATGTGATACAAGGGAGCATCTCTGCCTAAAATCCCCCTCCCCTCAAAAACAAAACTGAGAATCAATCACAATGCAGTATAGGGTATACGAGGTGTGACATATGACATAATTTCCTCTTTCTTTGCTGCTCCATCACAAGAGCTAAGTACACAATTTTCTCTCTGTCATATTTGTCCTGCAACTGTGATTTATCATATTCATACTATCATTGTTTAGAAACATAGAAACATAGAAACATAGAATGTGACGGCAGATAAGAACCATTCGGCCCATCTAGTCTGCCCAATTTTCTAATATATGATATTATCATACATATTGTATTGTTTTCTATTGATTATCTCTACCGTTGTGGGGGCTACCCCTCTCCTCTGGGGTCTGTTCACCCTCCCCTCAGGGATTTCGAGGCTCCCCAGCCGTTTATTGCTACTTTCCAGCGCCATTACTATTCCCACGGGCTTCTTCTTTGTGCCGTGCGTTCGCAGAACTTTCCCGCCTCCTGCTCAACCTTTCGCCTCACGTACGGCACTAAAAACTTGCTGTGCATTCGCGGAAGGATGTTTACCCTTTTCTACCGAACGCTCACCGTTCGGTGGTTTTACATGATCGCCGCTTGACGCTCGCATTCGTATGCTCGTACGCACAAACACCCGAACAGCATTACTAGAACGCTCATGTTAGGCTGTTTGTGCTCACGAACGCCTGCATTCATGCAAATCCTTGATTTGCCGCCCAAACTAGGGGAGGTACTATCCTCCCCATACCTACGTCTGATTGGTCCGGCGGCCATTTTAAAGGGATATTGCTACCAGACAAACTGCCAAGCTCTAAAGCTCTGAGTCAAAGCAAACCTGTTACTATACCCTGCCTGTTTTCAATCAGTGGGACCAAATCAGGTTAGTGTCTAGCACTTGGGGTTGGTTAAGCCAGTTGGGCTATCCCTAATTCTGTCCGGGGTGAGCCCCCATTCATGTGTTGCTGAATGGACCTGTTTATGCAGGACTCCGGTTACCTGGGTGAGCCCCAGTGACAAGCCATCTCATCACCTTCCTACGACCTAGCCGTCCTATAATCTCCAGGTACATCATTACTGATACAATACCACCCCTGGTCCCCAGGCCTCTCCAGTTAACGTGCCTAAGTGCCCTCACGCATAGTTCATCGGGTGTTAATTCCAGAGAAAATGGAGGATTCACAAAACCCCTCAGAGCTCCAGGCCATGATCGCAGCAGCTGTAGCAGCAGCTATGGAAAAGGCTTCCTCTAAGTCCTTCCAGACAGAACAGGACGCCCCTAAATCAATCTCCAAACGAACTCATTATGGTGCAAACTCTGAAGACTCTGACTCTTCCAGGGAACACTCTCATCAGCCTAAGCACCACTGGAAAGGTGAGGTCGCTACACCGCGCAAATCAAAAGGAAAAGCACCTGCTAA
>OW240914.1:199723260-199739391 GCA_933207985.1 Pelobates cultripes
GGAAGAGAGATGGGGAGGAGGGAGAGACACAGGAAAAGTGGGGAGGGAGAGACACAGGGAAAGGGGGGAGGAAGAGAGATGGAGAGGAGGGAGAGACACAGGGAAAGGGGGGAGGAAGAGAGATGGGGAGGAGGGAGAGATACAGGGAAAGGGGGGAGGAAGAGAGATGGGAAGGAGGGAGAGACACAGGGAAAGAGGGGAGGAAGAGAGATGGGGAGGAGGGAGAGACACAGGGAAAGGGGGGAGGAAGAGAGATGGGGAGGAGGGAGAGACACAGGGAAAGGGGGTGAAATAGGCAGAGGGGGAAGAGAGAGACAAAGAGGGAGAAATGAGAGAGACACACAAGGGGAAGAGAAGAAAGAGGCAGAGGGGGAAGAGAGAGACTGGAAAGTAGAGGTTGAGACATTGACACATACACACACTGCCCACACACACACACACCATACACATTCACACACTGCCCACACACACACACACACACACACCATACACATTCACACACTGCCCACACACACACACACACCATACACATTCACACACTGCCCCCCCACACACACACCATACACATTCACACACTGACACCCACACCCACACACTGAACCTTTCACACACATTTCCCCCCTCACACATTGCACCACTGCTCCTATACCCTACTACAGCCCCATATCCCAGCAGACTCCAGGTAAGTTGTCAAACTGTTCTTAAACGGTTTGACTACTTACTCTGGGAGGGGGTGCTGACACTCCTGGCACCATAACCACTACACAGAGGAGTAGTGGTTATTGTGCATGGAATATTTCTTTAAATAATCTACAAGTGCCCCTCCCGGGCTCAGGCTCTGGATCCGTCACTGGTATATGACATGTATATTAATGTGTATATTTGTTTTATATATATATATATATATATATATATATATATATATATATAACAAATATACACATTAATATATATATATATCTATATATATATCTATATATATATATATTATATTTACACATATTAATGTACATTTATATATGCATAATACACAAAGAAATTTCATTAATATGTACCATATGTAATGAGCAGATATTGGCCCAATCTTGTTGCTAGGTGCATACTCAAGCACAATAACATATTTAAAGTGAAGAGCACACCCACAGGACTTCAAAATAAACATTTTTTACAGTTGTGCCCTACATACATTCACCATTTCAGTCCCATTAACAAGCTTTCCTTAATATGTCAAGGTAGTTGGACTGAAACATTGATTACATGCAAAGGCACGTCTGCTTAAAATAAATCTGCACTTTTGTTTATTTTGAAGCCTATGAGTGCGCTTTTTACGTTGAAGTACTTTTTAATTTTAAGTTATCTGTTCTAACTCTGTATCTGCACACTATGCTGGCGCGATGCATTATGGGGCTGGTAAATATTTTTTTTCCAGGGCTGCTTTTAATTCCCAGTCCAGCCCTGCCCTCCTCCTACCAGAGGCTCCGACCATCGTCAGGAACCCATTGGGACTACCTCAACCGCTGGTCATGGACTCTTTCCGGGGTTCCTGGCAAACCAAGGACCTATTTCAGGAAACTAAGGATCTCCTATGGGACTCATGGGCCCCAGGAATGAGGAGGTGTTACTTATCAGCATGGCACTCCTGGACAAGTTGGTGTTTGGGACAGGATCTCAATCCCTTTACTGCACCTACTTCCTCCATCATGAATTTCTTAACTTCTCTATTCACAGCCGGAAAGTTATATCGGTCTATCAACGTGATACGTTCAGCCATCTCAGCGGCCCATAGTCCGGCCCGTGGGACACCTGTCGGTCAGGACCCGCTCGTCTGCAGACTCCTCCCCAGCATGCACCTTCGACACCCCCCGGAACCCAAATATTCAAGCCTTTGGGACGTCGGCATTCTCTTACAATTCTTACAGGATTGGCCTCCTAGCAAAGATTTGTCACTCCGCCAACTTACTGCGATATTCACCTTCTTGCTCTGTCTGGTTTCCTTTCGACAGGTATCCAACGTACGAGCCGTCAACGTCAACGCATTTACCTTTTGCACGGTGGGGGTAACCTTTCTGGTCTCACGACACACAAAGTCCAACTCTTCCTTGATCTTCTACCCCTTCTTCACTTGAGATCCACAACTCTGCGTGGTCTCTACTCTCCGTCACTACGTGGAAGCCACCGTGATGTTGCGGCAATCTTCCATTCGTCAGCTACTCATCTCGTATTTCCGCCCTTACGGTCCAGCTTCGGCCACTACGTTGGCCAGATGGGTTAGATGGCTACTATCCCTTGCCGGTATTGACCAAACCTTTGGAGCACATTCCGTTCGCGGGGCTGCGGCCTCTTCTGCTTATGCGGCAGGTGCTTCCCTTTCAAACATCTTATGGGTGGCAGACTGGACCAGAGAATCCACTTTTAGGACATTTTACTTCCGTTTTCTTGATAATCCAGCTTTTTCTCGACTTTCCCAGTGTTAAAATTGCAAAATACAAAGCCTCCTGTCATGTGATAAAATTGAAGATTATGTTAGCTTCACTTTACTGATAATTTTAATAATGACAGGAGGCGAGTATTTTCCCTCCCTACTCTCTTTCGTTCTTTCGTTCTTCCCTCCCTATTATTTTCATATGTATCTACGGCATTTTGTTTTCTCATATTATTGTATAAATACCTAATTTATGGTCGCATTGTATTAATTCCTTACTTACGTTCATTACGGGAGGACGTTTTTGTTATTGTTAATGCTAGATGTTAAGTTAATTTAAGGGATAGACATTCATTGTTTTACAAAATCATTTTTGGAATCTAATACCTTTTGTATTCTCGTTTCAGCTTAATCAGAAACCACAAATAAATATTAAAGACTCTATGCAAGGTTTCGTCATCATCACACCATGGAACCTTATCAAGTCATGGAGGATAATGGTTTGAAAGTAGGACGCCTTTGTTTGCATTCTACCTGTTCCTGTTCAAGTTATTCATATTAGTTTTCCATTATCTTATTCTATGGAGTTTTACAAGTTGTTCTATTATTATTCTGCATTTATGACCTTGTGATGTCGCAGTTTTAAAGAGGAAATGATGTTATATATATACTCTTGTACCCTATACTGCATTGTAAATGGTTCTCAGTTTTGTAACTCTTTTCTTTCCTGCTATGGAGTTAGTAAATAAAGATTATGCAAAATACTCACCTCCTGTCATTATTAAAATTAAGATTATCACTACACTGAAGCTAGCATAATCAATTTTTGCTGCTTTGAAAAAACACAACTACTTTTTATATACATCACATACACATGGAGTTTAAAATATGTCAAAAAATGACAAAAAATAAAAAGCATTTTTAAAATTTCTGAGAAACATGAAAAAACAAACAAACAAAAAAAGCATACTGCTTTGATATAACTACCAGTGAACCATTTCCCTTGAGCACATTTTTCAAAATATTAGTCAGCATTTCTCAGTGAAGCATGTAAACAGTTATTTGTGAGACACTGTGAGCAAAGCATATGTTGACATGACAATGTAAGAAATTCACTGACTTGCTGTGTCTGGGAAAAATCACATTAAGTATTCTTCCCAGCACTCGGATAACTCGAGAAAGAACATTTTAGAAGAAAAATAACAGTGTTTTCACTGATGGAAGGACATGCAAAACAGTGAGCACAGTCAGTAAAAGAACAGTATAGCGACAATGATATTGTTTTGACAGACCAGTGATATATTATATTAATATCTGGCAGGATTTTAAAAGTGAGCGCTGTATTATAGAATTTAATTCATGTAATAAACCTGGTGGTATTACATACTTTATGCCAAATATAATGAAAAATTTGAATATTATAATTCTTGGGAAACCTGTTAAACTCGGAGAAAACAGCAGATATTTTGTTGGTTTTTATGATCATTGTATCAAATCAGCACTTTGACTTATATGATGTCCAGTTTTGTCAGGATTGATATGGAGAGAGAGGACCTGCTTGTGGCTGTGAAGGTGGGGGGAAGTGCTTCTAATGGGGGAAGAATAAGAAAAGGTTCAAAGAACCTAGAGTAAGTGGTAGTGTCTCCAGTAATCCTGTCTACTGCAAGCAAGTCTTATCACTCTCTGTAGGGCCAGATTTATGTTTGGAAGGGTAGGTACTTGGCTGTAGGAGCATGCCTAATGGGGAGCCAGGGCTGGATTAACATAGGGGCTGATGGAGCTGCAGCTCCAGGCCCAGGCCCATGAAATAGGCCAATTTAAAAAAAATATATATATATATTTTTTTTACTTTTTACTTTTTTTTTACTCTTAGGTTTGCAATCTGACTGATATTTTAAGGCACAGCCTGTATTTGAGGCTGCCTGGTCGTGATGGTATTGCAGTAATACCAGCAATACAAATGCAAACATTTTTCTCAGTATAAACAGAGATTACTCTGCTATACCAGCACCAGCCAGAAGGGGTCACTGTGTATGGAGAGAGACAGGGATAGGAAGTTACAGCATATCCCTCCCTGCCTCTCTCTACTCACTGATCCGTGGGGGAGCAGCTACACAGCACAGAGAGTTCAGACAGCAGCTCCCAGCCTGTAAAGACAGACAGCTCAGGGAAGTGAGGGATGAGGGGAAAGGCAGCAGGGAGACATGGGGACACTGAGACACTAGGGGACACATGGTGACACTGAGACACTATGGGACACAGACACACATGCTGTGAGACATAAGTAGACACATTGGGACACGGAGACACTAGGGACACAGTGTCTCCATGTCTCCCAGTGTCCCTATGCCTCCCAGTCAGTGTCCCTAGTGTCTCAGCATCCCCATTGCTCTCAGTGTCTCCATGGCTCCCAGTGTCCCCAAATGTCTGTGTCCCTATGTCTCCCATTGTCCCCATATGTTTGTGTCCCCATGTCTCCCAGTGTCCCTATGTCTCCCAGCCAGTGTCTGTGTCCCCATGTCTCCCAGTGTCCCTATGTCTCCCAGCCAGAGTCCCTAGTGTCTCAGTGTCCCCCTGTCTCCCAGTGTCTGCGTCCCCATGTCTCTGTGGCCCTAGTGTCTGTGACCCCATTTCTCCCAGTGTACCCAAATGTCTGTGTCCACATGTCTCCCAGTGTTTCCATGTCTCAGTGTCCCCATGTCTGTATCCTCAAGTGCCCCCATGTGTCTCAGTGCCCCCATGTCTCCCAGTGTCCCTAAGTGTCTCAGTGTTCCCATGTCTCAGTGTCTCTGTGTCCCCATGTCTCTCAGTTTACCCTAGTATCCTAGTGACACGGGACACACTGAGACATGGGGACACTGGGAGAAATGGGCACACACACACTGGGAGACTAGGAGACTGGGCGACATGGGGACAGTGACACTGTGATGCATAGGGACACTGATGCCAGGCTGGCCTTCCAATTCTTTGGACAGACATACCCACTTTTTGGGCATGTTCGCCCCTTTTGGCAGTTCTGGTCATGTGATTCGCATCAGTAGCCTACTCTTTTACCCCACCCATTTGCTTCCTGCTTCACTGGACACTGCTTTTGGTATGGATTTACTTCAAAGATGAAAGCATAAATTAGATAAAGAGATTAGCATAGAGTATGTGTTTTCTTATAGATGCATCCTTTGCGTTTCCCTCCAACATCAACTCCATCAGATACATGACGCTTGAGAGGTATGACTGTTTTAGTGTTTTTGGTCGATAAGATTCTGTAATTAGGCCCCATCATAATTGTCAGCACCAGGCCCACTGTGCTCTTAATCCGGCCCTGGGGGGAGCTGCCTGTTAAATGTCACTCAGGCAATCCACAGTGCCCAAACCAAGGCTGCTGGACTTTGTATGGAGATTGCTGTGTTAAGTTTTGAGGGAACAATGATTTCTGTTTGCCCCACACAAGCTTAAAGTAATGCCAGACTCTGGATGTTGGCATGTGGAGGGAGAGTATTATGCATAGCACGTACAGCCACACATTTGCTACACACATAATGTTGCACACACATTGTCATTGCAATGCTGCATGTATTGAGAAACACGTGGCTACACACACTAACACAGACATACACAGACACATATGTCTGTGTGAGTGTGAGATATGAATCTGTGTATATCTGATATTTGTGTTAGTGTGTTTAACCATGTGTTTCTCAATATGTGGCTAGACATGTATGTGTGTAGCAAATATATATATATATATATATACACAGTATTAAGTCACTATACCATGTATGTATGTATTATATATATATATATATATATATATATACATATATAATCTTACAAGCGTGAGTACACCCTTCACATTTTTGTGAATATTTTCTTATATTTTTTCATGTGACAACACTGAAGAAATGACACTCTGCTACAATGTAAAGTAGTAAGTGTTCAGCCTGTATAACAATGTAAATTTGCTGTCCCCTCAAAATAACTAAACACATAGCCATTAATGTCTAAATTGTTGGCAACAAAAGTAAGTACACCACTAAGTGGAAATGTTCAAATTGGGCCCAATTAACCATTTTCCCTCCCCAGTGTTATGTGACTCATTAGTGTTACAAGGTCTCAGGTTTGAATGGGGAGCAGGTGTGTTAAATTTGGTGTTTCGCTCTCACATTCTAATACTGGTCACTGGAACTTCAACATGGCACCTCATGGCAAAGAACTCTCTGAGTATCTGAAAAAAGAATTATTGATCTACATAAAGATGGCATAGGCTATAAGAACATTGTCAAGACCATGAAACTGAGCTGCAGCACGGTGGGCAAAACCATACAGCGGTTTCACAGGACAGGTTCCACACAGAACAGGCCTCGCCCTGGTCGACCAAAGAAGTTGGAGCACCATATCCAGAGGTTATCTTTGAGAAATAGATGTATAAGTGCTGCCAGTATTGCTGCAGAGGTTGAAGGGGTTGTGGTCAGCCTGTCAGTGCTCAGACCATACGCTGCACAGTGCATCAAATTGGTCTGCATGGCTGTCGTCCCAGAAGGAGGCCTCTTCTAAAGATGATGCACAAGAAACCCTGCAAACATTTTGCTGAAGACAAGCAGACTAAGAACATGGATTACTGGAACCATGTCCTGTAGTCCAATGAGACCAAAATAAATGTATTTGGTTCAGATGGTGTCAAGCGTGTGTGGGGGCAACCAGATGAGGAGTACAAAGACAAGTGTGTCTTCCCTACAGTCAAGCATGGTGGTTGGAGTGTCATGGTCTGGGCCTGCATGAGTGCTGCCAGCACTGGGGAGCTACAGTTCATTGAGGGAACCATGAATGCCAACATGTACTGTGACATACTGAAGAAGAGCATGATCCCCTCTCTTCAGAGACTGGGCCACAGGGCAGTATTCCAACATGATAACGACACCAAACACACCTCCAAGACGACCACTGCCTTGCTAAAGAAACTGAAGGTAAAGTTGATATACTGGCCAAGCATGTTTCAAGACCTAAACTCTATTGAGCATCTGTGGGGCATCCTCAAATGGAAAGTGGGGGAGAGCAAGGTCTCTAACATCCACCAGCTCTGCGATGTCATCATGGAGGAGTGGAAGACAACTCCAGTGGCAACCTTTGAAGCTCTGGTGAACTCCATGCCCATGAGGGTTAAGGCAGTGCTGGAAAATAATGGTGGTCACACAACATATTGACACTTTGGACATTTCCACTTAGGGGTGTACTCACTTTTGTTGCCATCGGTTTAGACATTAATGGTTGTGTGTTAAATTATTTTGAGAGGGCAGCAAATTTACACTGTTATGCAGGCTGCGCACTTACTACTTTACATTGTAGCAGAGTGTCATTTCTTCAGTATTGTCACATGAAAAGATGTAATAAAATATTTACAAAAATGTGAGGGGTGTACTCACTTTTGTATATCATATTATATTATATTCAATTATTTCTGCCACCAGCCTAAAATAATATTTCGATATCAGTTAATTGTTTTTTTGATTTCATAGACTATTCACAATTTTAAATGATGCACAGTTTCTTAGGATAAACAACTGGTGAAATACTTTGCTCAACAAGCCTCAATTTAATGCACTTTCCAAAATGATTAAACTCTGTTACAAAACTTTGCAAATAATTTATCCACAGAAGTCATCATTAAAGTCTAAGGGGATCTTTTTTTTTTTCTTTTTTTTTTTTATCATTTGGAAAGCTTTTCTTCATTGGTTGAATCATTTGGAAAGCTTATTAAATGGATTTAATATTTTTTGATAAGCTTTTCAAATAATGTAATGTTTCTGGAAAAAATTTTAAATATTTTTTTTTAAATATTAAAGTATCAAAAAATATATCACATATAAACAAATTATATAAGAAATATCAAAATGTTAAATTATTTTTCAAAATAATATTAATTTTAAAAGAATATTTAAATAGATTACATCGAGACCTAAATGTGTTAACTTATCAGTCAGTAGATACATTTTTGTTCAGTGCTATGACATAGATTTTTTGTTAGACAGAAATCAGGGTGTAAAAGACACCTTGCTAACTATGTTCAGAGGGATGTCAGCCATATTTCAATGAAAAGACCATAGACAAGCCAAAAGGATCTTCAGCACTTCATCTCTCATGGAAAAGAAACCATTCTGGAATGTTAGGTAATTCAGCAATAAAGTTTTCTCTGCATTGTGTTTCAATGACAAAATAGAGATCTAGACTTTTTAATTAAAAACAGATGATTAAATTGGTCTGTTTCTTCAGTAGCTGATGGGATCCATTAACTGACAATTATCTCACTTCCAAGAACTACACAATAAAATTGAGGTTAATGGTTGTATTTAGCCTTGACGCAATAGTGAAATGCATCACATAAATCCACTCACAGGAAGGTGTGCAGAAAAAATGCAATATTAGTTTATTGTGTGTAAAAGAAAACAAACAAAAAAAACATGCTGTGTAGGAAAATGTCCTAATGGCTAATACGTCAAATTATTTTAAAAGTAGGAAAAACTGGAAAAACAACTAGAAATTGGAAAAAAGATAGATTATTTTAAAATATTTTTTATTGAAAAAATTATTATTATTTTATTTTTTTATGTAAGATTACAACAAATTATAAAAACATTGTAATAAGTGTTGGGAAGGGGTGGGAACCTTGGAAGAGGGAAGGGGAGATCCATACAATGTGACGATTAATATAGTAATATATAAGGCATACAATTTGAGTGATACATTGCAACAATAGGACAAATTGTTACAGATTATAGGCTTTTTTTATTTCGTCTTCCCACATATCCCAATCATACTTCAATTGTGCAAAGAGGTACGAGTTACTTCTATGTGATAGTTTGTGCGCTTTATTTTCTAGGAGTAGGTTCAGTACTTCTCTAAGTGATGGTATATATTTAGATTTCCAGTACCTAGGCAAACAAGAGGTGGATTCTTTTCAACCATGTGACCATATAATTGTAATAAATATTAAAATTGATCATCTTTATCTTTTCAATATCACTTCAATGTTTTCTTAAAAAACAAACAAAAAAAAAAGCATTTGGAACATTTAAGATGACTATTACCTTAAAACATATAATCCATGTAATTACACTGTTTGTCAGTGAATCACTATTTGTACCAGAGACAGGGAGGAGTGATACGATTTAGCATCGTGAGCAGAACTGCAGATGAGGATTTGTATATTTTCCTTGCCAGTGTGACAGAGCAGTTTAAGCCTCCAAGGAACTCTGTGAAGGAGAGGACAGGGCGTGGATACCACTAAACATGGCATTCCAGCCTCTCGCCACTCACCTTGCATGCTGTAGACTGCAGCAGCCCTGACATACCAAGCATGGTAATCTGAAGATTCTCATCCATATGTATGCTCAGCTGTGCTGCAATCTGGAATCGAGTACATGGGGAAAACACAAGGGGAAACACACAAGTCTGAAGGGTAGGTGGAGACACAAAATGATGTGAAAGGGAAAATGGAGACATAACATAAGGGTAATGGGATAGGAGAAACATATAAAGGGTAATTGGGGAATGGAAATGCATACAAGTGGCAAGGGATATGATATGAAAACACACAAAAAGGCATGAGGAGGAAAGGAGAGATACAAAAAGGGGTGAGGGAATAAGGAGAGTAATGAAAGTACATCTCCTGGCAATGGCAGAACTACAGCAGGTTCAGGTTGGTTGATAGTATTGAGTCACTATACCCCACTCCCTCTAGCATGTATACCTCAATCCCTCTGTTCCTGTGCCTCCAACTTCTCTGGTTACAAATATGTGTCTTAGTCCACCCATTGTACAGCACTACAGAACTTGTTGGTGCGTTATAAATAATAATAATAAGGTAGTGTAACGGCTACCCGGGTAGAAGGAGGGTATCTGCCGTTGGAGACGTCCTTTTTCCCTGTAAGCTGCTGTGGAGAAGTAAGCTGGCATAATCCTATCCACGATATCCAGAGTAAGAGTCAGGTTCAGCTGTAACAGGAGCAGAATAACATTCCCAAATAATCCCCTTCCAAGAACGAGACAAGGCTACGTTTTGAAGGGTCAAGAAGATCTGAGGACTGGAACACCCAGCCTGCTTTTTATTGGGATCAGGTACACACAGGATACTCCCAGGGGGAGGATAAAACACCCAATCATATACCTGGTAACACCCCCACGTCTCCTCCCCTCAGATAACATATAACATAATTAAAACGTACAACATTTTACCCCAGTTCTGGATGTTCCCCAAAAACAGGGGGTACAGCTTTAAATCCGGGGTCGCTTGATAGCTCTCATTCGGGGGACCAACATGTCCAAAAATCAGCCCATTCGGATGAATAGTTCGGGAGATACCGAGTTCCAAAGTTTTGACCGACGGTCTCCGTTCGCCTGGTAGAAAGGTCTGAAATTCTTGCCATCCATTCGAATCTCGGGGTTCGCCGCAATCCCCATAGATGATTGAACATAACTACCGAACGTCCGGTGATTCGGTAGTTTCCGTGCGAACTTCTGGAAGTATGGAGGACTCAGCGGTGTTCGCTTGTTTGCGTATCCGATTTTAGTTCCACGCGTCGACAGGCAAACACCGCTGTTCGCACGTAAGATGGCCGCGGCCACGTGTAAAGTCCCGAAATGGCGGCCACCTATACTTTACACAGGGAATTCATGCGAATCCATTCGAATGGTTGAAATGCACTAAAAGTGACGAATTCCTGCCGGTTGTAGGGCTAGGCTCCACCTCAGTAGTCGTCCATTGTCCCCAGCCACTCGGTTCAGCCATACTAGAGGGTTATGGTCTGTGATCAGGGTAAATTCCTGACCATAAAGGTAGGGGGTGAGCTTCTTTAGGGCCCAGACCAGGGCTAGACATTCTTTTTCCACTGCCGCATAACTCACTTCCCTGGGCAATAGCTTTCTACGCAGGTATGCGACAGGGTGTTCTCCCCCATCTTCTCCGACCTGGCTTAGCACTGCCCCCAGTCCGTACATGGACGCATCTGTGTGGACGACAAATCTTTTATTAGGGACGGGGGCAGACAAAACAGGTGCGTTGATCAGAGCTTGTTTCAGGGTTCGGAATGCTGTGTCACAGGCGGGAGACCACAGGACTACCCTAGGTAAATTTTTCTTCGTTAAATCGGTCAGAGGTTTGGCGATGGCGCTGTAGTCAGGGACAAATTTTCTGTAGTACCCTGCCGTTCCCAAGAAGGCTAATACCTGGGTCTTAGTGTGGGGGGTGGGCCAATTCGCTACGGCCTCTACCTTGGCGGGTTCTGGTCGTTGTTTCCCACACCCCACTCTGTGTCCCAAGTACTGAACTTCCGCCATACCAAAGTTACATTTCTCTGGTTTCAGGGTTAGGCCGGCGGCCCTAATCTGATCCAGCACAGCCTCTACGTGTCGTAGGTGTTCTTCCCATGTCTCACTATAGATCGCAATGTCATCCAGGTACGCGCAAGCGAATTCCTGGAAGCCATCAAGGAGGCGGTCCACTAAGCGCTGAAAGGTAGCTGGGGCATTTTTCATCCCGAAAGGCATGACCTTGAACTGGTACAAGCCAAACGGGGTGACAAACGCCGACTTAGGGATAGCGTCCTTGGCCAGAGGGATCTGCCAGTACCCCTTGCACAAATCGATGGTGGTCAGATAGCGTCCCCTAGCAATACGATCTAATAGTTCGTCTACTCGGGGCATGGGGTATGCGTCTGTCACAGTTCTGTCGTTAAGGCGTCGGTAGTCGACACAAAATCGGGTCGTTCCGTCCTTTTTGGGGACTAGGACGACTGGGGATGCCCAGGGGCTGTCGGAGGGTTCTATAACTCCTAGCCTTAACATTTCCTGAATCTCCTTTCTCATCTCCTCTTTCACGGCTTCGGGAATTCTATAGGGAGTCTGTCGGAGAGGGTTTTGTCCTGGGGTCTCTACGTAATGTGTCGCTAAGGGTGTGTAACCGGGTTCCTGGGAAAACGTCAATCTTTTTGCAGCTAGCATCTGCTGGAGTTGCTCTCTTTCGGTGGGCGTTAGTCGCTCCCCTAGCTGTACAGTGTTCAGCAAAGTTTTAGACTCGGGGTTAGCTAGTAGATCCGGGATGGGGAGACTGTCCGGGTCCTCCGTGGCTGGGATACATATGGCTGCTATGTCTTCGGGCCTTTCCTGGTACTCTTTCAGTAAGTTTATATGGAAGGACTTCTGTATCCTCTCGTCCTTGCTACTGGCAATTACATAGGTGGTGTCACAGATCTGTGCGACCACCTTGTAAGGGCCTTGCCAGGAGGTTTGTAATTTGTTCCCTTTAACGGGTCTAAGTACTAGGACTTTCTGTCCCACCTGGAAGGTTCTCAATCTCGCGCCCCGATCGTACCAATGTTTCTGTCGGCCTTGGGCCGCCTGGAGATGCTCTCGGGCCATCCTGGCTAGGTGCCCCATGCGGTCCCGCATCTCCAGTACATATGGTACGATGGGGACCCCCTCATGTTCTGTCTCTCCCTCCCAGTGCTCTCGGATCAGGTCGAGGGGGCCTCGTACCCGCCGTCCGTAGAGCAATTCGAATGGGGAGAACCCTGTGGATTCTTGCGGCACCTCTCGATATGCAAACAAGAGGTGTGGCAAGAATCGCTCCCAGTCCCTGTATTCCGCTGTAAAGGTACGCAGTAGTTGCTTTAGGGTACCATTAAAGCGTTCACAGAGACCGTTAGTTTGAGGGTGGTACGGGGAACTAAGGAGGGATTGGACACCGCAGGCCTTCCATAACTGCTGAGTTAGGTCTGCGGTGAACTGGGTCCCTCGATCCGACAGGATTTCCCGGGGAAATCCTACTCTGGTGAAGATCCCAACGAGAGCACTGGCGACAGTGTCAGCCTGGATATTCGTCAGAGCGACGGCTTCTGGGTAGCGGGTAGCATAGTCTACTACAGTAAGAATATATTTCTTACCAGAGGGACTGGGGTTAGGTAGGGGTCCCACTAGGTCGACTGCCACCCTGCTAAATGGTTCCTCGATCACTGGCATGGGTAACAGTCGGGCTTTGGGGTGATCCCCTCTCTTTCCCACCCTCTGGCATACATCACAAGTGCTGCAGTAACGGCGCACATCTTTCGAGATCCCTGGCCAAAAGAAGGTCTGGGTGATCCGGAAGGTTGTGCGGTTACCCCCTAGATGCCCTGCCAACGGAATGTCGTGGCCAATTCGGAGAAGCTCCCACCGGTACTTTCTGGGTACCACTAATTGGCGCTTCTGCGAGGGGGCACAGCCTCTCTTCCTGCCTTCGGTCAATCTGTATAGCCTGTCCCCCTCCCATACAAAACGTTCTCGCTCGTCCCCCCTACTGTCAGCTAGTTCCCTGTACTTTTGGAGGGTGGGGTCCTGCCTAGTTTCCCTCCCAAATTCTTCTGGGGTGTCCCAAGCTATGGGTCTCTCTGTAATGTTAGTGTGGGGTGTCTGCTTGTGGCTTACCTGGGTCTCCCGACCTGTTGTAGGATCGTCCTCGCTGACAGGTGCAAGAGGTTCTGTTACCTCCATGGACCTATCCATTTCGTCCAGTTCTAGTAGGTCAGCTATCAGCTCCCTCCGTGGTCTGTTGCTGGCACTCCTACCACGACTCTCCAATAAATCCTTTAATGTGGGTCTTTTCAGCTTGACTGAGCCTCCATTCAGCACTTGTTCTCTGGATAAAAGGACCATCCCACCGCTGCCAACCAATGTAACGGCTACCCGGGTAGAAGGAGGGTATCTGCCGTTGGAGACGTCCTTTTTCCCTGTAAGCTGCTGTGGAGAAGTAAGCTGGCATAATCCTATCCACGATATCCAGAGTAAGAGTCAGGTTCAGCTGTAACAGGAGCAGAATAACATTCCCAAATAATCCCCTTCCAAGAACGAGACAAGGCTACGTTTTGCAGGGTCAAGAAGATCTGAGGACTGGAACACCCAGCCTGCTTTTATTGGGATCAGGTACACACAGGATACTCCCAGGGGGAGGATAAAAACACCCAATCATATACCTGGTAACACCCCCACGTCTCCTCCCCTCAGATAACATATAACATAATTAAAACGTACAACATTTTACCCCAGTTCTGGATGTTCCCCAAAAACAGGGGGTACAGCTTTAAATCCGGGGTCGCTTGATAGCTCTCATTCGGGGGACCAACATGTCCAAAAATCAGCCCATTCGGATGAATAGTTCGGGAGATACCGAGTTCCAAAGTTTTGACCGACCGCACAGACCAACTAGCCGAAAATAGTTCCATGAGTTTTGGCCTTGCGGTCGGTCTCCGTTCGCCTGGTAAAAAGGTCTGAAATTCTTGCCATCCATTCGAATCTCGGGGTTCGCCGCAATCCCCATAGATGATTGAACATAACTACCGAACGTCCGGTGATTCGGTAGTTTCCGTGCGAACTTCTGGAAGTATGGAGGACTCAGCGGTGTTCGCCTGTTTGCGTATCCGATTTTAGTTCCACGCGTCGACAGGCAAACACCGCTGTTCGCACGTAAGATGGCCGCGGCCACGTGTAAAGTCCCGAAATGGCGGCCACCTATACTTTACACAGGGAATTCATGCGAATCCATTCGAATGGTTGAAATGCACTAAAAGTGACGAATTCCTGCTGATTTTGGTTAGTTCACTGGCCCAGGCATACAGCATAGTTCTGTTACAGGTAGTAAGGAGGTAATACTAATAATTATAGCTACATCAATAATAAGCATATATTTCAGCCAGGCTGTAATAATAAGTCTTTTTTTTAACTTCTTTTTTGTTAAATAACGATTTTTTTTATAACACCTGCATGAAGATATGGAGAAACATATCATAGGCAGCAGTGTTAAGGTTAACGGAAAGACATCCTAAAGCATCTCAGGCACTTCACACTTTGCTACAGACAAACAGTAACCAAGGATAAGTAACACTTTTTCTTTTTTTTGCTGCTCTGCGGAAGTGCCTAAGTTTAGCCTTGCTGCCAAGAACACCTTTCTGTTATTTCTATATTTTGCAATTACATTTTTCAGTGTTTATAAGTCTCTGTTCAGTAAAGAAATCCCTTAAAGTGAACCTATTGCCACAGCTTAATTTTTGAGACATAAAAATCCATTATAAAATTAACACATCATCTGATATATATATATATATATATATATATATATACACACACACACACACACACACACACACACACACATGACAATGCTGTATTTTCTTTAGCAATATTGAAAACATGCTGTCTTGTTTCACCATTAAAGTCCTATAACTTTGTTTTGGATATATATATATATATATATATATATATAGTTTAAGTAGAGATTGTAGCCGTATTAGTCCAGTGATGTAGATGTAAAAAACAAATACAATTCTTATCTTGTAATACCTTTTTTATTGGACTAACAGAATTTTTTAATGACAAGCTTTCGGGAGAACCTCCCTTTCTTAAGTCTGAAGCATTTCTGAGCAAAACGACAAATAGAACCCCTGTATCACAACTCAACTTTGAATTCTTTGTGTCGTTTTGCTCAGAAATGCTTCAGACTTAAGAAAGGGAGGTTCTCCCGAAAGCTTGTCATTAAAAAATTCTGTTAGTCCAATAAAAAAGGTATTACAAGATAAGAATTGTATCTGTTTTTTACATCTTTATATATATATATATATATATATATATATATTTCCAAAACAAAGTCATAGGACTTTAATGGTGAAACAAAAGGGCATTGTTTCAATATT
>OW240914.1:199745610-199748110 GCA_933207985.1 Pelobates cultripes
GCAAAGGGGGGATCTGACAAAACATCCAGTACCAATGGAAGGTCCCATGGAGGAGCATAGTTTCTAGATGGATGTCTTATGCATATAGCTGCCTTAAAGAACCTCGCAATGATAGGGTCTGAAGCCCAGGAGGTGTTACACAGGGCCGACAAGGCTGATGACTGCACTTTTAACGTGCTTAGGCTCAGGCCCTTCTCCAGACCTTCGTGTAGAAATTCCAAAATATCTATATTTGAAGGCTGTAGGAAATTCTTGGATTTCTCTTTTGTCCATACTCAAAATACTTCCCATATTCTGTGGTAACACATGGAGGTGGAATTTTTTCTGGATTTTAACAGTGTATTTACAACAGGTTCTGGTAATCCTTGCTCTATAAGTTTCTGCTTTTCAAGAGCCAAGCCACCAGTTTCAATTGATTTGGGTTGGGATGCCCCACTGGACCTTGTATTAACAGATCTGTTCTCTGAGGAAGAGGCCATGGAGGACGTAAGCTCATTTTGTTCACGAGTGGAAACCATGGTCTTCTCGGCCAGTTTGGAATTATGGCAATCACTGCCTTTCGTTCCTTCACGATTTTTCTCAATAACCTGTGAATCATCGGCAGGTGAGGGAACGCATACCCCAGATCGAAGTCCCAGGGGAGGGAAAAGGCATCTTGTCCTGCTGATTGATATTCTGCCTTTAGGGAAAAATACTTTGGGACTTGAGCATTCTGATATGAAGCCATCAAGTCGACCTGGGGTGTGCCCCACCTTAGCGATATCTGATGAAATATTTCCAGATTCAATTGCCATTCTCCTGATAGAATCTTCTTTCTGCTCAGGTAGTCTGCCATCAGATTTTCTTTTCCTGGAAGATATACTGCTTTCAGGCCCTGTAGGCTGTTTTGAGCTAATTCCATCAATGGGAATATTTCCCTCAATAGAGCATTGCTTCTGGTCCCACCTTGTCGGTTTACATATGAGGCCACTGCTCTGTTGTCTGTTTGGATTCTTTCCCAAGACTGTGTTATAATTTGTCGAAATCCCTGCAGGGCATAGAATATTGCTTTTAGTTCTCTGAGGTTTGAGTACAACTTTCTCTCTCTCTCTGTGACCAGGTACCTTGTATCCATTCGTTTTCTAAATGCGCACCCCATCCTTGGAGACTTGTGTCTGTAGTAACTGTTATCCATGTGGGATCCTCCAGAGGAAAACCCCAAGGATAAGTTCTTGTTATTCTTCCACCATGACAGGTCGTCTATAGTTTTTTGATAAATGGGAATTTTTTGATCCCAGTTGGCCTCTTGTTTCTTGAATTCCTTCAGAAACTGCATTTGGATGGGACGCATCTTCCACTGGGCCCATTTCACCAGTCCTATAGTCGATGTAAGAGATCCTATGAGGCTCATGAATTCCCTTGCTGTAATATATTTCTTGTCGTGCAGATTCTTGATCTTCATCCGAATCTTCTCCATTCTTTCTGTGGATAAAGTTACTCGCCCGATAATCGTATCTATGGTAGCCCCCAGGAATACTATTTTCTGAGAGGGAACTGTCATACTCTTTTCCAGGTTCAGTTTCCAACCATGGTTCACAAGGATCTCTATGGCCCACTGAGTGTGGAGAGCTACCTTCTGTCTGGATGGACCTATAATCAGAAAATCGTCCAAATAATGGTATATCTCTATTCCTTTCTTTCTGATTACAGCTACCAATGTTATGAGTACCTTTGAAAATGTTCTCGGAGCCAGGCTTAGTCCAAATGGAAGTCCTTTGAATTGGTAGTGTCTTCCAAATACACAAAATCTGAGGAATTTCCTGTGCCATATATTGATTGGAATCTGGTGATATGCATCTTTTAAATCGATAGACGTCATCCAATCCCCCATACAATCCCCCATACATTGGTACAATAGTTGAAATGGATTCCATCTTGAATGTTTTTCTCTTTAGTTTTGAATTCAATTTTTTCAAGTCCAGAATCAGTCTCCACTTCTTCTGAGGTTTCAGAGCTAGAAAAACCGTAGAATAGTGACCCTTTCTTTGTTCTTTTACTGGGACCTATTCTATTACCTTTTCTTATAGTAGTTTCGAGATGCAGTCCCTCATAGCTGTCTCTTTTTCTCCTTTGGCTACCCGAGACTGAGTAAACACATCCTTTGTTGGAATGGCCTCGAATTCTAACCTGAATCCTTCGGCCAATATTGATAGGACCCAGGCGTCTGTTGCGCTTCTGACCAAGACAGGATAAAAGAGATGTAGTGTTCCCCCTGTAATTCCTGGCTGGGCCGGCACACATTCAGATGTTTTTCCCTGGCTTATTTCCTCTTCCTCTGGAAGATATTTGCTGAGTGTTTTTCCAATTGGATCTGAAAAACTCTTTCCCAGGTTTATATGCCTTGCTTTCACGAAAGGCACGGCCTTTGTATCTTCTATCTTTCCATGCAGTCAAACCATATTTTCTGACCTGCGGAAAAAAGGCTTTGCTCCCATCTGCTGCTTTATGGATTGCTTCATCC
>OW240914.1:199750610-199833965 GCA_933207985.1 Pelobates cultripes
TGCAAGGGGTTTCCTTAGTCACTTTACAGGGGTTGTAAAGTAGAGGACTACATGGGGAACTGAACATGCAGGACATTTCTCCCACCATGCACTGCTGTACGGGAGGGATACTCCCACAAGAATATCATGTTAAGTGAATTATCCCTCCGTACAGCAGAACCGGCTTTTCACACAAAAATATGTAACTTATACTTTATTCATGCCATTCTACCGAATGACCGTTCGGCAGATAGCTGGGGTCTGAGCGCACACTTTGGGAAAGTACCACTCAGATCCCAGCATAAATAACCGAACGCCGCACGAAATACATTTTACCACCAACTTTTCAGAAAGTCACAAATACATAGGTTAGAAGAAAGTACCAAAAGACCAGCGCTCCTGAATGGCCTGAAAGTCCAGCGGTGTTCGCGCCATTGAGTAGCCTATTTTAGTTCCAGGAACTCGATAACCAAACACCGCTGGGCTAAAAGGAAATCCAAGATGGCCGCCAACGCTTGGTCGGTAGCCGAATGACGGCCACCCGGAAATCAATTAGCAGCCGATTGATACAATGTTGCACCCGGGTAATGGGAGCCACACGACTCCCTTTGTCTGGGCTCCCATTCGGTACTTTGTTCGTTTCACGAACAGTATGGAAAGTCACTGTTCGTGAAACTATCATATGAATGCTAGCGGCTTTTGGCTGTTAGCATACAAAGACTCTTTATTACAGGTATAGACGATTACATAAACTAACAGAGCAGAACCAGCTTTTCTAGGACAACCTGTAGACATAGAATAACATAATCTGAAGTGGCTAGGTTTGCCACAGCAATCTTAGATCATGATATGCTTTTAACTTTTTCCACAGTTTCAGTGTCTGACAAGTAAGCATAATTTCTTTACTTGTGACATTCTGTGGTTTATGAGGAGACAATTGCAACTTTACCCTCAGCCCCCTTCTTTTGTCCTAACTAACTTCATGTTTTTTATATATATATATATAACCATTGAAATATGCTTAGTTCTGTAAATTCCTTTTAAGGTACGAAGTGCCTTTTAGCATCCTGTTTTTTTGTCATGCAAGTCATAAAGCTATATAAACTGTAAACTCTGATTACAAAGAGGAAATAATCTTTAATTCACAAGTGTCTGGTGTGTCTGATTGCTTCACCGAGCGCACTTGAACTAACAATTTGGTTTCCCCTTAACATATCTTTGGATTATTTATCCATGACAATTTAATGGTGCCGAAATCCGGGAGGAAACAATCCATTCCATCCGAATGAAATACTGGGAAGCCCAGGGTTGTAGACAGTGAATCTTAAAAGCTGCAGCAGGTAAGAATTTTTTTTCCTTTTCTACTTATCTAGATTCACTCTCTATTGAGCTCTCTGAGTCCTATGTCCCGGTGAGTAGGGATTTAAATAGGTATCCTCCTAAAGAACTTGTTTTCTGTGGTTAGTTATGTTGAGGTGGAATGTCTTGTGAAAGAAATTTTGGAATCTTGAGATAGTAGAATATATCTGTTGGGCTCAAGTTTGTCTGCCTTGTCATTTGTTTTATAGTTTTATAGTTAGAGTCAGAATCCTCCAAGGCAGATCTCTGATTGTTTGGAGCTATATCCCTGGTGGGGATCATACCACCCAAGCGCTTTAGATTGAGCAAACCGGAACAGCATGTTAGTACGTTTAACTTATTTATTTCTGCTTACACTCCTTTTTACGGTGTACACTATTGCGGTTCTGTTTGTTTATCTCCACATATACACGGACCGAAGAATTGATATTTACACCTGTATCCTTGAGTGGGGATCATACCACTTCAATCAGAGCAGCCAGGTTTTGGTTTTGCACCCCTCCCTGTCACAGGTGTCTCATTCCAGGACCCTATTTAGCCTTGACTTGCAGAGTCCCAGTAAGGAAGTATTTCCCAAGTAAGTGGATTAATCTCATAAGAGCAAGCATTAGGCTGCTAGAGTAGGACCTGCCAAGGATGGGGTACGTTGACATTGTGGCAGGCTTATGCAACATATGATCATATAATGTAACTAAACCCCCATAATTTTTTGCCTAGGTGAGGTGTTTTTAAATAAAACTATTATAATCTCTAAGATTTGAAATCATTGTTTTTGGGAAATAAGCGAGTGCGCTGGATTCTGTATTTTGTATATTTTGGCCCCAGCAGCATCCTATAATGTATGCATGTTCAGGTGAGATATATATATATATATATATATATATATATATATATATATATATATATATATAATCAATTGAAACAAACAAACATTTATAAAAAACAAATAAAAATGCTAACTTTGGCCAGCGTTTGTGACTAAATGGCTACTACAATAGGCTGGACATACCCCATTTTGAATACCCTGGGTTGTCTACATTTGAAAATGGTATGCCATGATGGGGTTATTTCACATTTCTGGGCTACCATATGGTCTCAAAAGGCAACACAGATCCAGCAAACCAATCTGGCAAGCTGAATCGGACAAGCCCTTTATTGACTCTGTAACTTTCCAAAACACCATAACACCTGTACATGGTGGGGTATTGTTATACTCGAGAGACCTTTCTGAACACAAATATGAATGTTTAAAACAGTAAAACTTATCACGACGATGTAATCACCAGTAAACGTGCAGTTTTTGTCTAAAAAAAATGCAAAAAACAAATATGAACGCCAACTTTGTCCATACCCCATTTTGAATACCGTGGGTTGTCTACTTTTACAAATGGTATACTATGATGAGGTTAATTTTCATTCCTAGGCTGCTATATGGTCTCAAAGGCAACATAGGCCCAGCAAACCAATTTGGTAAATTTCAATGTGCAAACATGGAAAAGGGGAAAGCCCTACATTTAACCCCTATAAGTTTGCAAACACCCATAAAACCTGTATATTGGGGGAACTGTTGTACCCGGGAGATGTTGCTGAACACATATTGGGGTGTTCTTTGTCAGTAACACATAACAGGAACTGAGAATCCATGCCTAAAGTACAATGAGAGAAAAATAACACAAAAAAATGACTACCCAAAAGACTGGTGGTAAGTGCTGGAAAGTGTTAAAATACCACCGTTTGAAATGCCCTCGATTCGCTCATACTGGACCCAATAATGTCTAGTCCAGTATTCTCTCAAACCATGCCTAGAGCCAGATACGAGTTACTGCTGATATTTTTACATTTCAGTGACAATACCCTCTGTCACCCTAGAGATCACCCCCAATATGATAGGCTTCATAAAATATGCCCACTGCTGGACCATTTTCAGGACAAATTTTCGGATGTTTATACCCCCCAACAAAATGTATCCATAGATGAATCGCTAATGAAATACAAAGGGAGATTAGGGTTCAGACAATACATCCCCTCAAAGTGCTCTAGGTATGGCATAAAACTGTACAAACTATGCGAGAGCGAAACGTTTGCCTTTCGTGTATATGAGGGGAAAGATGGTCAACTGGACCCTCCTGGCTGTCCTGACTCCCTGGGGACAAGTGGGAAACTTGTATGGGACCTACTAAACCCCTTGTTTAATAAAGGTTAACACCTTTATGTGGATAATTTTTATAGTAGTGTCCGTCTGTTTAAAACACTTTATGGTTTACAGACACTGGCCTGCGGCACTGCCAGAAAAAATTCCAAAGACTTTCCACGATCTCTCATAGAGGCAAAATTAAAAAAAAGGCGAATGTAAAGCACTTCACAAAGCTGAAGTGCTTGCACTAAAATTTAGGGACAGGAAGGATGTCAACATGCTAACCACCATCCATGACGAACTCATGTCAGACGTCTCTGTCCGGGGCAAAGTAGAGTCCAAACCGGTTTGCATCAGGGCGTATAAAAAGTACATGGGGGGTGTTGATTTGGCTGATCAGCTGATGTAGCCATATCTTATTTTATGAAAAACCAAAGCATGGTATAAAAAGGTGGCTATCTATCTGATGCAAATGGCAACCCACAACTTATTTTTGGTTTTTAAAAAAAATTATCCAGGGAAAACCACCTTTCTCCAATTTCAGTTGAAAATAATTTCTTTAACAATTTATGGAGATGGACAAGTTCCAACAATGGTGCAAGCTGAGTCCAGGCATTTTATTTTTAAGTTACCGCCAACTGCTAGAAACCTCCCCCCTCCCCCCCCCAGAAACGTTGCCGGGTCTGTTTTAAAAACAGGAAAAGGACAGACACCCCTTTTCACTGTCCTGATTGCCCTTCGAAATCAGGACTGTGTGTAGAAACATGTTTCAAGCTGTACCATACAGAACAGTTGTAAGAAGTGTTCCTGAATTTTTATTTTATTTTTTGTTTCTTTGGAAAGCAGCCATTTTTTATTAGTCAGTTTCCTTCCCCCAAATCTCCAGTTAGATTCTATTTGTCAGTTTAAAGATTGCTGCTAAATGTACATTTGCTACCTGCACATTTGGTCTAACAAGTTTTCTGGCAGTAACACATAACCAGCTGGCCAAAACCAGATGACGTGGGCATAAAAAACAGAATTTAAAAATTACCACTACACTTTCTCTTTTTTGGGGGGGTGAAAATGGTTGGGGGAAAGAAGTCAAAACACCCCATCTTCTATAACCTTTGATGTCTACTTTATAAAATTATATACTATATATACTTTCATGATGGTAACATTAACTGGGGGGTGCAAAAATATATGTCAAACTGAACAACCAAGCAACCCTATACATGGGGGGTATCACTGTACTCGGGAGATGTTGCTGGACATATTGGGGTGTTGTTTGGTAGTGATAATAACAGGATCTGTTCATTCATGCCTAAAGTACAATGTGTGTGAAAAAAAATAAAAATTACTACCTCAATGTTTGACAAAGCCTGGTGGTAGAATTAGCTCATGGAAAGTGTTAAAATACCACCATGTGTAATACCCTAGGGCAGGGGTGGGCAACCTTTTAGCAGCACTGTGCCAATATAGGATTGTGAAGTCCCATAGCGTGCCGGTCCTATTTTTTTAAATTGAGGTGTGTATGCTGCTGTATTCTGCTTGTGTTATTTATACTGTAATTGCTTTGTATCATTGTATTTGTGCGTATATGAGCCATTTTATTGTACATGTTCAGGAGTAGTGTGTGGTATTGTATATGATACATATGAATGTGGACTGTGAATGGGGGCTGCTTGTGGAATTGTGTGTGTGTGTGGATGGATATGTCACATTGTGTGTTTAGTAGTGTGTGTATGTGTGGGGGCTGTTTGGGGAATTGCATGTAAGAGGTTGCATGTGGATTGTTAGCGGGTTACGTTTGTGTGGATTGTATGTATGTTTGTTTGTGGGCTGTTCATATTATTTGTATGAGGGGAGGGTTATTGTGCATTTCCGTGTATATCTAGCAGTGTGAGTGGCTTCCCTGGGTTCCAGGCTGGCCAGGTACATGAGGTGCAACAGCAATGCAGGCTGCTCTACTACAGTGTGGATTCCCATTCACAAGTGCTGGGAGGCAGTGGCGTACACATGACCCATGGGGCCCCGGTGCGAAAATTGATCCAGGGCCCCCCCCACGCTTACTCGGCGCAGGTCGGGGCCGCGACACATGGCGGCAGGCACCTGGTCGCAGGGGTTGCAGGGCTGCGACCCCGCGACCGCGGTATGCACACACACTTAAAGGACCAATACAGACACCCAGATCACATCAGCTCAATTAAGTGGTCTGGGTGCCAGGTCCCTCTAGTTTTAACCCTGCAGCTGAAAACATAGCCGTTTCAGAGAAACGGCTATGTTTCACTGAGGGTTAATCCAGCCTCTGGTGGCTGTCTCATTGACAGCTGCTAGAGGAGCTTCCGTGATTCTCACTGTGAAAATCACAGTGAGAAGACACTGAACGTCCATAGGAAAGCATTGAGTAATGCTTTCCTATTGGCGGTTTAAATGCGCGCGCGCGCCTCTTGCCACGCATTTGCATTCGGAGCTGAGAGGCGGACACTGGGGAGTCCGACGCTGGAGAAAGGTAAATGCTGAAGACACACACACACACTCTCACGAACAGACGCATACACACTAGCTAACAGACACACACATTTACTGACAGAGACACACTCAGCGACAGACATACATACACACTCACTTACAAAACATACACTTTCACTGACAAACACACACTCACTAACAGACATCAAACACACACAGTAACACACTCACTAGCAGACACACACCCAATAATAGACACACTCACTGACACACACACAGACACATACACTAACACACACACACTAACACACACACACTAACACACACACACTAACACACATACACTAACACATACACACACACACTAACACACACACTAACACACACATACACTAACACACACTTTTTTTTTTTTTTACATTTAATCCCCCCAGCCTCCTTACCTTTTGGAGTGCTGGGGGGATTCCCTGGGGTCCAGTGGTGCTGCTGGGCGGCAGGTCACTGGGCGGGCGGGCGGGCTGTCTGGGCGGCCGGCGCGCGAGGGAGCACTTTACACTGAGGGCTTCCTCTTCAGCTCCCTCGCGCGCCGCGTAGGGATGCCGGCTCCGGAAGATGATGTCATCTTCCGGCTCCGGCATCAGTGCGGTGCGCGAGGGAGCTGAAGAGGAAGCACTCAGTGTAAAGTGCTCCCTCGCGCGCCGGCCGCCCAGACAGCCCGCCCGCCCGCCGTTGACAGCAGGGCCAGCCTCGGGGGACCCTGAGGTGACCGCCTCCTGGGCCCCCCAGGGGAAGAGGCTGGCCCTGTGGCTACATACCGGGTCGCAGGGGCAGCCGCGACCCCTGCGACCCTGGTGTGTACGCCACTGCTGGGAGGAAGTGATCTGAGATCACTTACTCTATGTGCTGCAATGCATAAATTGAGGATTGTCCTTCACCACATTTTCGTATTAGCAGATATCTGAAGTTTCACTGAGACTCCTGATAGGCCAGAGCCTGTTTGGCTCTAGCAGCCTTGAGTGCCGTGCAAAGATACCTTGAGTGCCGTGCATGGCACTAGTGCCGTAGGTTGCCTACCCCTGCCCTAGGGTGTCTACTTTTCAAAAATATATGGTTTGATGGGGGTAAAATACATTATCCGACTTCAAAAATTTCCCAAATAGGACATGCATGCAGGTTGACTAAATGTCAAAATTCCAAGCTGGGAAACTGATATGCGCACCTGCAAAATGTGGCCTTTTAGCCCCCAAACAACCCAACACACCTATACATGGGTGGTATCCCTGTACTCGAGAGATGTTGCTTAACACATATTGGGGTGTTGCTTGGCAGTGACTAGTGATGCACCGAACGGTTTGCTGGCGAATAGTTCCTGGCGAACATAGCATGTTCGCGTTCGCCACGGCGGGCGAACATATGCGCGGTTCGATCCGTCCCCTATTCATCATCATTGATTAACTTTGACCCTGTACCTCACAGTCAGCAGACACATTCCAGCCAATTAGCAGCACACCCTCCCTAGCAGACCCTCCCACCTACTGGACAGCATCCATTTTACATTCATTCTCAAGCTGCATGCTTAGTGAGAGGAGGGAAAGTGTAGCTGCTGTTGATTAGATAGGAAAATGCATAGCTAGGTTAGGGTATACAGTGTCCACTACAGTCCTGAAGGACTCATCTGATCTCTGCTGTAAGGACAGCACCCCAAAAAGCCCTTTTAGGGCTAGAACATCAGTCTGCTTTTTTTTTTCTGTGTAATGTAATTGCAGTTCCCTGCCTGCCAGCCTGTGTGTCAGGCTCACAGCATATACTGTGCCCACTTGCCCAGTGCCACCACTCACTCACTGGTGTCACAATAGCTTGCATTTAAAAAAAATATATATTTTTTTCACTATAATAGATTGAATAGCAGTTAGTTGTCTGCAAGCGTCTGTGTGTCAGGCTCGCAACGTATACTGTGCCCACTTGCCCAGTGCCACCACTCACTCACTGGTGTCACAATAGCTTGCATTTAAAAACAAAAAACTTTTTTCACTGTTATAGATTGAATAACAGTTAGTTGTCTCAAAGCGGGTGTGTCAGCCCTACAGCGTGTACTCTCCCAGTTCACAGTGCCACTCATATCTGGTGTCATAATAGCTTGCATTTAAAACAAAAAACTTTTTTCACTGTTATAGATTGAATAGCAGTTAGTTGTCTCAAAGCTGGTGTGTCAGGCTCACAGTGGATACTGTGCCCAGTGCCACCACTCACTCACTGGTGTCACAATAGCTTGCATTTAAAAACAAAAAACTTTTTTCACTGTTATAGATTGAATAGCAGCTAGTTGTCTCAAAGCGGGTGTGTCAGCCCTACAGCGTGTACTCTGCCAGTTCACAGTGCCACTCTTATCTGGTGTCACAATAGCATGCATTTAAAAACCCAAAAACTTTTTTCACTGTTATAGATTGAATAGCAGTTAGTTGTCTCAAAGCGGGTGTGTCAGCCCAACAGCGTGTACTCTGCCAGTTCACAGTGCCACTCTTATCTGGTTTCACAATAGCGTGCATTTAAAAACCCAAAAACTTTTTTCACTATTATAGATTGAATAGCAGTTAGTTGTCTCAAAGCGGGTGTGTCAGCCCTACAGCGTGTACTCTGCCAGTTCACAGTGCCACTCTTATCTGGTGTCACAATAGCTTGCATTTAAAAACAAAAAACTTTTTTCACTGTTATAGATTGAATAGCAGTTAGTTGTCTCAAGCGGGGTGTGTCAGGCTCACAGTGGATACTGTGCCCAGTGCCACCACTCACTCACTGGTGTCTATTAGCTTGCATTTAAAAACAAAAACTTTTTCACTGTTATAGATTGAATAGCAGTTAGTTGTCTTCAAAGCGGGTGTGTCAGCCCTACAGCGTGTACTCTGCCAACCTCTGCCAGTTCACAGTGCCACTCATATCTGGTGTCACAGTAGCTTGCACGCATAGTACCACTAATCAAAAAAAAAATGACAGGCAGAGGCAGGCCACCCCTACACTGCGCATTGGGTAAACCTGCTGACGGCTGCCAAGCATGAAATGCGTGGCTCAGCAGAGGAGTTGGTGACACCGCCACGACTTGCAGGCAGGCCTGCTGCCACCTCCTCTACTCCTCCTACTTCATCCTCTGCCATAACCTCCTCGGCTGAGTCCTCTTCTGCTGCTGCGTCTTGCTCCACATCAACAGATAGGGGACATAACAGGGATTATACTGATAAGAATAGTACTACTTAACACACCACTCCTATCTGGTGGCACATTAGATTGCACGCGCAGTGCCCCAAATTTGAAGTAGGAGGACCGACCAAGCATCTTTTTCCATCTCCCGGTTCCTAAAATCGATGCCATATACACGTCCCCTGATAGGGGATGTAACAGGGATTAAACTGATAGGAATATTACTACTTAACACACCTTATAATAATGCAGAGAGAGGCAACGCAGAGAGAGGAGTCTGAAGAAGAGGAGTCAGAGGAGAAAGGTGGCTTTGAGGAGGTGAAAGACCAAACACAGCAGGCGTCCCAGGGGGCTTGTTGTCACCTTTCGGGGACCCTTGGTGTTGTACGTGGCTGGGTGGAGGAAGAGACCTTCAATGACATCAGTGAGGACAAGGAACGGGACATGGCTAGCTTGGTATCCAACCTTGTGCAAATGGGGAGTTTGCGGTTGTGCAAATGGACTGTTTGCGGTTGTTTGCGGTGCGTTAAACGGGGAGTTTGGTCTGTCACTGTGAAGCGGGCGTACCCTTACACTACCTCATCGATACAACATCATACAGTAGTTCCCCCCCCTCATTATTTTTATGGCCCCCACCCACCGCTCACGGGTGGGGGCGGGCGGAAGGACAGTAGGCCCCCCCCATTGAGATTTATGGCCCCCACCCACCGTGCAGGGGTGGGGGACGGGGGGAGGACAGTAGGTCCCCCCTTATCCTTATTTACTGAATATTCCCCTGTATAACACTGTTTGGCATTTAGTGAATATTCCCTATTCTGCTCTGTGTCAGTGTGTATCAGGGATCCTTAGGATAGGTGTCAATCCATATCTGCCAAGTGACCCTATGTAGGGGGAACATTCCCTATTCTGCTCTGTGTCAGTGTGTATCAGGGATCCTGAGGATAGGTGTCAATCCATACCTGCCAAGTGACCCTATGTAGGGGGAACAGTCCCTATTCTGCTCTGTGTCAGTGTGTATCAGGGATCCTGAGGACAGGTGTCAATCCATATCTGCCAAGTGACCCTATGTAGGGGGAACATTCCCTATTCTGCTCTGTGTCAGTGTGTATCAGGGAACCTTAGGATAAGTGTCAATCCATACTTGCCAAGTGACCCTATGTAGGGGGAACAGTCCCTATTCTGCTCTGTGTCAGTGTGTATCAGGGATCCTTAGGATAGGTGTCAATCCATATCTGCCAAGTGACCCTATGTAGGGGGAACAGTCCCTATTCTGCTCTGTGTCAGTGTGTATCAGGGATCCTTAGGACAGGTGTCAATCCATATCTGCCAAGTGACCCTATGTAGGGAGAACAGTCTCCATTCTGCTCTGTGTCAGTGTGTATCATGGTCTCTGAGGACAGGTGTCAATCCATATCTGCCAAGTGACCCTATGTAGGAGGAACAGTCTCTATTCTGCTCTGTGTCGGTGTGTATCAGGGGCTCTGAGGACAGGTGTCAATCCATATCTGCCAAGTGACCCTATGTTGGAGAACAGTCTCTATTCTGCTCTGTGTCAGTGTGTATCATGGTCTCTGAGGACAGGTGTCAATCCATATCTGCCAAGTGACCCTATGTAGTGGGAACAGTCCCTATTCTGCTCTGTGTCAGTGTTTATCAGGGATCCTTAGGATAGGTGTCAATCCATATCTGCCAAGTCACCCTATGTGGGGGAACAGTCCCTATTCTGCTCTGTGTCAGTGTGTATCAGGGATCCTGAGGACAGGTGTCAATCCATATCTGCCAAGTGACCCTATGTAGGGGGAACAGTTTCTATTCTGCTCTGTGTCAGTGTGTATCATGATCTCTGAGGACAGGTGTCAATCCATATCTGCCAAGTGACCCTATGTAGGGGAAACAGTCTCTATTCTTCTCTGTGTCAGTGTGTATCATGGTCTCTGAGGACAGGTGTCAATCCATATCTGCCAAGTGACCCTATGTAGGGGTAACAGTCTCTATTCTGCTCTGTGTCAGTGTGTATCATGGTCTCTGAGGACAGGTGTCAATCCATATCTGCCAAGTGACCCTATGTAGGAGAACAGTCTCTATTCTGCTCTGTGTCAGTGTGTATCATGGTCTCTGAGGACAGGTGTCAATCCATACCTGCCAAGTGACCCTATGTAGGGGGAACAGTCCCTATTCTGCTCTGTGTCAATATGTCATATGTCAGGTATCAATCCATATCCATTGTGATTTAGGAATGTTAAGTGATTTCTGCCCTTTATGGATTAAGACCAGACTCTGCATCAACTGTAATTTTCCATGGGAGTTTTGCCATGGATCCCCCTCCGGCATGCCACAGTCCAGGTGTTAGTCCCCTTGAAACAACTTTTCCATCATTATTGTGGCCAGAAAAAGTCCCTGTGTGTTTTAAAATAAAAAAATAAAAAAGCGGAAGTTCGCGTTCGCCGTTTGTGAACCGAAAATTTCGTGTTCGCGACATCACTAGCAGTGACACATAACAGGATCTGTTAATTCATGCCTAAAGTACAATGTATGTGAAAAAAGCAGAACAAAATGTACTACCTCAATGTTTGACAAAGCCTGGTGGTAGAATTAGTGCATGGAAAGTGTTAAAATACTACCATTTGAAACACCCTAGGGTATCTACTTTTCAAAAATATATGGTTTGATGGGGGTAAAATACATTGGCCGGTTTCAAAAATGTCCCAAATAGGACATGCATGCAGGTTGACTAAATGTCAAAATTCCAAGCTGGGAAACTGATATGCGTACCTGCCAAATGTGGCCTTTTAGCCCCCCAACAACCCTGTATCGCTGTATTCGGGAGATATTGATGAACACATATTAGGGTGTTGTTTGGCAGTGACACCTAACAGAATCTGTGAATTTATACCTGAATTGCAATGTATGTGAAAAAAATAAAAAAAATAAACTACCTATGCAAAGTTTGGCAAAGGTTTGTGGTAAAATGGCTGCACAGAAAGTATCAAAATATTCTTAGATGAATACCTTGGGTTATCTAGTTTAAGAAGAAATATATACATGTGGGGTGTTTTTTGGAGATTTATGACATAACAGTGTTACAATGTCACTACTGATACATTTGAAAAATGTACATTTTGAAACAGTAATTTCCCACTTGTAATTATAGCCCTGTAACTTGCAAATAAAAGCGAAAAAAAAAAAAACACGTAAACATTGGGTGTTTTTAAACTCAGGACAAAATTTTGAATCTATTTAGCAGTTTGTTTTATTCGATTTTGTGGATCAGTAAAAGATTTTTAAAGTAGAAGTCAAAAAAACTTGTTTTTTTTTATTTGTCACCATATTTTATTATTTTTTTTAAATTAAATTATATGACATGATAAAAAAATTAGTATGTAATGAAAGCCCTTTTTATCCTGAAAAAAACAATATATAATTTGTATCGGAACAGTAAATGAGAGAGCGGAAAATTACAGCTAAACACAAACACCACAAAAATAGCTCTGGTCCTTAACGTACAAACATCACAAAAACAGTTTGGTCCTGAAGGGGTTAATACTAATACTGAGTTTTTATTACTATTATTATTATTATTTAATAAAAAATACATTGTTTTCACATACTACTCTATTTTGTTTTCTTAGTCCATTGTTTCTTTACACCCATTGTGACTGATGCATTTTTCATTTAATTTTAGTAATTGTATTTCAAAATAGATATTATGGGCACTAAGCACATTGTGTAAATCAGAGAACTTCTTACATTGAATTATGTTTTGAGCATCTTAAAAAGTGGTTTTATCTATTAATATGACTTTAGCACAATTTATTGACAACATTATTTAGTCTTTTGATTACATACTGCCTCTTTCAGGTGACAGAGCAGATTTAAATTTATAAAATTAGCTGCATTTCTGATAACACTTATTTAGTACTGCAGTTTAAAGTGTAAGCTTTGGCAATTGCTCAACTACAGCTAAGAAAGAAATTGAGGTTAGCAAGTATGATTTTCAAAGGCAAAAGGGCAGACAAGTACAATTCTTCTATATTGAATTATGTCTGGGTATATAAATTGTTGTAATTGTTCTTAGTATATAACAGAGCATCTAACAAAAGTGCATTTTTAGTACATGCAAAAGCTCCAGGATTGGTGGCTTGAAAGGGACACGCTGGACACCTAAACAACTTTAGGTTACTTCATTGGTGGAATAAGAGGGAATGCACAAGGTTAAAGGCTCCCCTCGAGGAACCTACCAGCCAATGGCAGCCACAAGATTATGTATGCATTTTTAAGCATGGTGTTGATTTGACTGGCATAATTTACTGTATTTATTTATAGGGTGCAGTCCCAGTCTAGAGGACCACTTGCAATACATACTGCCTACCGTTGGTGGTACAAGTGCTAGTGCAGTGACAGGTTAAGCACATAGATAGTAGGATCAGGGAGCAGCGCCTATGAAGGAATTCCCCCGCTCAGAGCGATATGGAGGAGGAGGAGGGAAAGAAAAAGACACGGATATAGTGTAGTATGTTGAGATCTTAAGTGATGGTAAATGAAGGGAAAGGAATTGCACTTACAATTTTCTGGAGCCTTTACTCAGCTCCAGATATGTGCGCCTGGACGGTACAATCCCCACCTGTGGATATGTAGATGGTCCTTGGATGTCCTCAAAAGGGGGTCTTGGGGTATATCTCCTTTCCAATGGCAGTAGGCCGGTATTCAAATAGTTGGTGATATTTACAAAAATGATAAAAACACAAAATAGTGCTCTCTGGATAATACAAAATACATTGCAAAAGACTTTGCAACTCACTTCACTGACAAGATCTCTACAATCAGAGAAGAGATCTCTCATATTTCTTCTTCCCCTTACAATACTTCCCCTAACTTCACTCCCTTTGCTGTTCTATGTTCATTCGCACCCGCTACACTGGAAGAGGTTTCTGCTCTGCTCCAGTTCTCCCGCCCAACCACCTGAACCCTAGATCCAATTCCCTCGCATCTCATTCATACTCTGTCTTCTTCTCTTTCTCCACCTCTCAATAAAATTCTCAATCTCTCTCTCTCCTCTGGTATATTTCCATTGCCCTTCAAACATGCAACTGTAACCCCAATTCTAAAGATGCCCAATCTTGACCCTAACTCCCCATCCAACTATCGTCCTATGTCGCTACTGCCTTTTGCATCCAAGATCCTTTAAAGAATTGTGTATGCGAGATTGACAGACTTCCTCGAATCCAACTCTCTGCTAGACCCGCTTCAGTCTGGTTTCCGCGCTAAGCACTCTGTGGATACGGCACTGACCAAAGTATCCAATGATCTACTCGCTGCAAAATCTCATGGTCACTACTCTATCCTAATTCTCCTTGACCTGTCTGCGGCTTTTGACACTGTTGATCATCAACAGCTTCTTCTCATCCTCCGCAATATCGGTCTACAAGATATTGCTCTCTCCTGGTGTTCCTCCTACCTCTCCCAGCACTCTTTCAGTGTTTCTTTCTCTGGCTCTGCTCCTTCTCCCCAACTCCTCTCTGTTGGTGTCCCCCAAGGTTCAGTCCTTGGTCCCCTACTGTTCTCCATCTATACTGCCTCCCTTGGTAAACTCATTAGCTCCTTTGGCTTCCAATATCATTTCTATGCAGATGACACGTAAATCTACCTGTCCTCTCCTGATCTCTCCCCGTCCCTCTTGACTAGTGTATCTGACTGCCTCTCTGCTGTTTCTAATTGGGTGGCTGCCCACTTCCTTAAACTAAACTTGACCAAAACTGAAATTCTGGTCTTTCCTCCCTCAAGTGTTGTTACTCCTGTGTCTGTCTCCCTCCAAGTCAATGGTGCTACCATCAGCTCCACCACGCAGGCTTGCTGCCTAGGTGTTCTCTTTGACTCCGACCTCTCCTTCAAGCCTCATGTTCAATCTATTGCCAAATCTTGTAATTTCCATCTCAAAAACATTGCGCGCATCTGCCCCTACTTAATGTCAGATGCGACTAAGGTGTTGGTCCATTCCACTGTCCTTTCTCGCCTTGACTACTGTAATTCGCTTCTCAGTGGTTTTACGTGCTCCCAACTTGCGCTGTTACAGTCCATAATGAATGCGGTGGCGAGGCTTATCTTCCTGTCCGCCCGCATCTTCCAATGCCTCACCCTTCTGTCAGTCCCTACATTGGCTTCGTATAAAATATAGAGCTCAATTTAAAATTCTGGTTCTTGCTTTCAAATCACCTATCTATCCTCCCTTATACACAAGTATGTCCGTCTAGGCCCTTACGATCTGCTGAAGACTTACATCTATCTTCTGTCCTTACACCCACCTCTGATGCTCGCTTTCAAGATTTCTCGATTTCTCCTATGGAACTCACTTCCCTCCTCCGTTAGATGCTCACCCAGTCTCCACTCCTTCAAAAAATCATTAAAAAAAAACACTTCTTCATAAAAGCATATCAATTGAACTGTTAATAACTCCTGACTGATTCCTCTTCTGCAACTGTCACTAGTCTAATACCATCCTTACCTTTTTGTGTCATTTTACCCCACTCCCTCTAGCATGTAAGCTCATTGAGCAGGGCCCTCAACCCCTCTGTTCCTGTGTGTCCAACTTGTCTGGTTACAACTACATGTCTGTTCGTCCACCCATTGTAAAGCGCTGCGGAATTTGATGGCGCTATATAAATATAATAATAATAATAATAAAAATAAAATAAAATGATAAAAAATGGAGGTATACTCGCAAGTGAAGAACAAATAGGATATTGCTGAATACATGTAGGCGTAGGTGGTATGATCCCCACCAAGGATATCACTCCTTGAGTCCTGCAGTGGGGGTGTTGGAGAGAGTGGAAGGAATTATATTATTTAAAAAAATAAAACAATATAGAATAAAAGGATAGGCTTAGAGGCTCCAATAGCATAAATGGGCTATCTTTATTGGAGAAAAAAAAAAAGTAATCAGTAATCTACATCCATCGTACCACCAGAAAAGAAGAGACTCTGGTTTTTGGGAAGTTTCAGCAGCCACATACTACAATTGCAAGTACTGATATTCCACCTACCCCTCTATTCACAGGCTAAGCACATGCCTGCCACTGCTCTCCCTATTTTTCTAGAGTCTTCAGAGTTTGTAGTGAATGGGGGAATGTGTCATCACATCCCTTCCGCTGCTAAATCCAGCCACACTCTCTAGAAAAATACTGCATGGAGAGCAGCTACAGAATACATCTCCTGCCTCTTCTGCATTTATACCACCAATGATGGGCAGTAATGTCTTTAATATGAAAATATGTTATCTGAACATGGCACTGTCTTATTTTTTTTGCGAATCTTTGTGTTTTATTGCTGGGAAGCTACCTCTCTCTCTTCCTCTCACCAATGCCTCTATTTTTTTCTCATCAAAATAACTCTCACTCATGCCATCCTCTCTTTAACATCCTCTTTTAACTTTCACTCATCTTTCCACTCTGTCTCTAGTTCCCCCACCCATCCCTATATTTGTCTCTCCCCATAACTGCTACCCATTCCACCTCTCTCTCCCACCAATCCCCTCCCCGAATCCAATCACTCTCACCCATCCTTCCCTCCGTCTCTCCTCATTCTCCTATTACTCTCACCTATCACTCCCTCTATCTCCATCCTACTGCCAGGCCCATACATTTCTGCCTCTCTTTGCAAGTTATCACTAACAAAAATCCCTCACTTTCTAGCAACCTCATAACATTCCTAGCCATTATTTCCTCTAATATCATTCCCATTCATACCTTTCCTTGCCCTTTCTCATATCACTTCCCATACTTCCCATCTCTGTACTTAAATCAGTCCCACCAATCCTTTATTATTGCCACTGACCTTTTTTTTTTTGTTTATGTGGGTAGTTTCTTGTTTTGCTTATCATGAGAGGTAACATTCCTCGTGTTCTGCAACCATAAGTCTGTGAAAATGCAGATCAAGACTCAGGCTGTATTTGGCTGAGCCTTGATCTGTATTTTCACAGACTTGTGGTTGCAGAACATGAGGAATGTTACCTCTCACAATGTCTTTGATTGGTTTCCGCCATGAGTGGCTCTGAACATGGAAACACAAGGAAACAGAGTGCCTTTCTGTATTACTCCATCTGGTGTTGAGCCCTGATTTTACAGGATTATTTTAAGAAATGGAGTAGAATTCAGCCCCCTATAGAAAGCTGCTGGCAGTGCCTCTCCCAAGCATGAAACAGTGTTCAATAAGCAAAGTTTAAAAAAATCTCGATATTTTTTCAGAAAGTGTGTAGGGAGGCTGTGTGAGTTCTAACCAGGGATGGTGTAGCTAGGACCACAGTGATTGAGACTGGAGGGGGATGATCTATACACCAAACCATCTTATTACAGTTGTTTGAAATGGTGTACAATCGTTTAACCATGAGAGGTAATTTAGGTGAAACTAAATATAAGAAAGGCCAGGATGGATATTATAAAGGTAATTTAAAAGTCCAAACGTCTTGCAATAAAGAGCCATACTTTTAATATCATCTGGTGTTCCAGCTTTTTTTTGTTTGATTATCGATGTGGTAAAAAAGGGAAAGTTATGTATTTTTTTCAATTGTTGAGTTATAAGGAGGTTAATATCACACAGCCATTAAACTTTGATAACAACCTGTATAGTGAATCCAGAATCAGATCAGTGCCAATTAAAGCGTATATGAAAATATGGATAGTGACGTCCAAGAATCTATTCTCTGTATGATATTTTTGATGGCTGCTTTCCCTCATTAAGAAAGTTATCACTGAGCCCGTCACATGGCACCGTACTGGTGCCAGCTTGACACATCCTTAATGTGCAGTGGCATATCACATTTGCATGAGACTATGAAGATAGATTTCAAAAGACAGGTAGCATCAAAAAGATGGGTGTTAGAAAAATCTATTTATAATTAGAAAAATAGATACACTGACATAACACCTCAGGTACTCTGATCTCACACATTACTTTATTGGATAGAGCCCAAGATGCAGAGTAGTGCTGAAAGCAATGGACCAAGTTTGCAATACAAAGGGGATCAGATGAAGAGAGTAGTTGGGGAAGCCAGAGGTCAGGACAGGTGCCACAGGTTTAAAGGTGATGGTTCAGGCAAGGGTCAAAGATCAGGATACAGCAGGACAGTCACTGAAGGTCTTTATACGATCAGGAGCAAAGTACAACTGAGCGAAGAGTGAAGGGTGTGTGCGACTTAAATAGGAAAAGTGGGTGGTCTTTACTATTGAGTTTCCACCCTGGCCTCCACCTCCTTACCTGCACCTTTAAATAGCTCTGTGTCGGTGCGCTTGCACCCTTTGATGTTTCTGAAGTTCTACCTACTGTGGGGTCGCATGTGGAAGCAGCAGCGTTCTCACGAACAGACTTCTCTTCTTGCTGTTTTCGGGAGCCGGCATCTGTCTGAATGAAGTTCTGCCTGCAGTATTGGTGAGTGGCATTTGCACAAACAGAGGTGGCATTTGTATGCACAGAGTTATGCCTTCTGTGTCTGCTAAGTGGTGTTTGCACGAACAAAGGCACCGTTCCCATGAACGTGAGTGGTCAGCGTGGGTGATTGAGCCGACTGTGCTTTCTGGGGGGTCATGCTTCGACATGGCATCCTCGTGAAGTGAGAGAGAGATGCAGCGTGGGAGCATGAGGTAGATGAGTGAAGGGCGTTCTGATAGGAGATTATCTCTGCCAGTGGTGTATCCTGGTTTTGTGCTGCACTAGGCATATTCCAGCTTCAGGAATCACTCTGCGGCGCGCGAGGGAGCTGAGCAGGGTGCTCAGTGGAAAGTGCTCCCTCGCCAATGCTGCCCGATCGACCAAATGCCTTGTTTGCCTCGCGGCTAATACGTCCCTGATCTCTGCAACACAATATGGTAGGTGTATTATGAAGGTTAGGTTACAGTTATGTTTTCTTATTAGTTTTCTTATTTCAATAGTTTTAGGTTAGGATGATCAACTCCTACAAGCCATTGCTTAGTTTGTTAGAAATATAACATAATTTTTTTTTTGTTTATCCCTCAACTAAACGAGTGTATCCTACATAAGGAGTGCTGGAGGCTTTTCCATTTGCTCGATGCTGGTATTGTCTATTTCGAAAAATAGTACATACTTTAATGCTGCAGTCACTGTTGTTGTATACCCAATAATATATGTAATGATATTCAGTTAAGCAACTCCAGAAAAATAACATATTCAGACCAGATCTACACAATAGACCCTAACCAAAAATGGAAATATTGTATAAGCACCTTTCACCTTCATTCTTCTTCCTATTTATTTTCCTTTGACCTCTGTTGCTTAATTGAAACACACTCTCCTTTTGCCACCATGCTCTCTGACAGGTGTTTACCTAGGTTTTGGTTGGTTGTTTTTCTTTGCATAGCAAAGAAAGATAGTCCAAATGCTTTCTATCCTTATAGGTGTTGACATGGTCATAGAGCAAGGAGTCTGTATGTTCAGCATTTCAGTATGAAACATTGCACGTACAGAGATATTCAATAAAGTTGTAAAGTATAAGTCCACCTCTGGCAGCGTCATTACCCAATGAGAGTTAAATTATATTAAGTTTGTGCATAAAATATGTCCATTGTTAGCATTGATAGCTATGGATAGCAATGGATTTCCAATGGTGACATGTAACTCCCAACCCCTACCTGCCATTTAAAGCTCTCTCTCAGCCTGACTTTGTGACATTCCTCTTACTGCAGTCAGAGTCATATTGAGGGGGGCAGCTGCCACTAGACACCGGTCGTGGTGTCACATCCTGCAGCATCAGAAACATACTATCTCTTATGCTGACATCAGACAATCTGATGATCTGCCTAGGGAGCATTCAGGCACACACAATCCACTTTGCTCCCTGTAGTTGACCAGAGTGTTGCCATGACTTACCAAGGCACTGCTCTGTTTCCTTACAGACAAACTAATCATCCCACCAAAGTATCAAGTATCAAAGAGGGACTTTCTTATTCCACCAAAGCAAAGACCCTATCCCCCACAGTAAATACCTTATCTTCCCACAATGCTGTGCATAATCCACACAACACTGCCTCTACACTACAGACCCTATCCAGCAAAAGTAAAGGCCCCACCATCTAATACTTTCCCTACCACACCACACCACACTAAAGCTCCAATCCTTCCACAATGCTGCCCCTGCTCACCCTGACTAAAGCATCTATATCCCCCACAATACTGCTCTTATCACCCGCACTAAAACACTTTGATTATTTTTTTATATTTTTTTAACATACTCCTCACAACTCACACCATACACTACAGCCTCTACCCCCCACCCCCACACAATAGTGTCTATCTCACTCCAACCACAACTCACTCCAACCTCTATTCTCTCTACACAACAGACCCTATCATCGCAACACAATACCCCTCATCCCTACCTACACTACAGCCTCTACCCCTCCATACACTAATGGCTTTCTTTTCCACTACACAAGCACTACAACTCCTATGCACACACAGACTACATCCCCTACTCATACATAGCCTGCACCACACGCATTACAACACAAACAGCCCCAGCCACACACACAACATCTCACTAACAGCCTACCCCACAACTCAATCCAAGAAGCTGTGTCCCTATAAACATGCAATACCACAAACATCATTCGCATAAATATGCCATACCACAAGCAGCCTCCACCCATGCAACCTATAGAGCATCTCTCCATTTATGTATGCCCACATGAAACACTACAAGCAGCCTCCAACCAACCACAAATATGCAGTACCAAAAGCAGTTTGTGTCTCCACACATGTCATCACAGACATGCAACATCATGAACATCATCCCTACAAACACACACTACTATATACAGCTTACACACAAACACAACACCACAAGCAGCCTAACCCCATATATGCAACACCCCAAAAAGCATACACAACACCATCTTCCAGCCCTCTCTTTCTTGTCCTTTGGTGTCCCATTTATTGGAATACCAGAGTCAAGAAATCAGGTGAGCAAGCTTGTCATTAAATTTGATCTAAAACACAGGGCATAACCAACAGAGCAAGGTGCATAGACAAAATCAATATTGCTACTCGACAAACAAGCAAATCTCTGGGTTTTTAACCAGCCCAACCACGTCTGTGAAAATCTGAATGTGGCTGGGACATCCCATCCATTTAATGTTTTCCCCAAGAAACCACTCTTCTCCTGCACTGGACTCTCACTTCAGAACTGCTTTCCCTTTGAAATCCATAGGAGACTACACTTCCTGATTGTAGCAGACGATCAGAGGAAGTGGATCACGTTCTAAGGATTTTGTTCAGAAGAAAGGCCTTTCATATGAGATTTATTTAATGGTATTTATATTTATTTTTTATAAGCCGACATTGAATATATATTTTATACATGTAATGCATTATAATAACACACACACACACACACACAAAAACAAAAAACGGGGGTCACTTTAAGTCACACCAAGTGTTTGATTTTACATTGTTCATGAAAACATGAATCAACATATTGATTTTAATGTTTTAATTAAACCAGAGAGTCAAAAATGGGTCGCAAGAGAATACTGAAAATGGGCAGCAGCTGAAATAGCCTGCCCTTCGGTCGATCTCCGCTCAGTTCTCAAGCTGATTTTTGCTCATCTTGTGCCATTACAGAGAGAACATATCTGATGCATATCATACTGGTCCCACCCATACGGGCAGTCCAGATCCGAAATGCCAGCAAGTTCTCTCTGCACGAGAGATACAGCAACCCCAGACGATCGTTTCAGCCTTGTTAGGCATCATCAGTGAGGCATAACTGATATCTCCCTAGGCACCATGTGCATCAATATTAAGACGTGTGTGGTTGCTTCTACTTTTTAGTAATCTGTGTATCACATTAACTATATCACTACCATCATAAGTATAAGTAAGTAAGTGTGTGTAGTGCATGTAGTGTGTTTGTGTATAGTGGATGTAGTGTGCATTTAATGAATGCAGAGTGTGTGTTTTAGTAGTGTGAGTAAAGTGAATGCAGTGTGTGTTTGTGTAGGTGTGTAATATGGGCATTTGGAATTTTTTAACCTTTTACTTTTTAAATATGATTTTTAAAAAACCTTTTATTTTAGACCTCCCTCCCTGCTTCTTACCTGACAAGGGAGGGGGAAGATCGCATTCCCTGGTGGTCCAGTTGCATGGTGCTCTGAGCCAGCCACTGTACTCTGCAGAGGGGGCCCACAGCACTCTCTGACTCCAGTTCCAGCATCTCCCCTGTCTAACTCTCGCGGCTTTCGTCCTACGCGGAGCTTTGCCATGGTAACCTGTGGCAACGCTCTGATGGCCATGGGTCTCCTGAGATTTAGACAAGGGAGGTGCTAGTAAGGAAAGTGAGATTTTTGGTGGGCCCCCTCTGCAGCGAAAAGGTTTATTTGTGTACTTAGTCAATGTGGGGCCCGGAAATCCCAGAGGAGTCCGGGCCCCAGGACCTCCAGGCCCATGACAACCATCATGGTTGTCATGCCCTGATGGCAGCTGTGGCAAACCTAGCCACTTACAGAATGTCCTTGTATATATCTTGCTATTGCTGCATTGCTATTCCTATCTGTGGCCAAACCAGCCACTTAAAGTTTAACCCCCCCTGAATGTAATATGATGTAAAGTGTATTCCTGTGTACTGCATGGTATCTCCTAAGGCAGGAGATGGCTATCTGTAACCCAACCCCCTCCTGCCTGGGACTAAGGGAAGTGTATTGTGTGGAATGCAGACCTCCCTGCGGAGGTCTGTGTTTAAAGGAAACTGTGATCTTTAAAGAGTGTGTCTCAGCCTGGTGAGATGCCAGTGTTTTAACCTCCAAGCTATGTGTCGTCTAGTTCTTAGGAGAAAAGGATTGTAACTACGCTACCTGCATTTTACCTACATTTTACCTGCTTCATCCTGTCTACCAGCGAAGATACCGTGGATAATACCACTACTCCGCTACAATTGGTGGCAAGCGACGGGATCCAACCTTACAGCGAAAAGCGTGGTTCATGCGAATTGAAACTGCCGAACAGGAAAAGGGAATGGCAATTCGAATGCAACAAAAGAACCGAAAGCAGAAGTGAATGGAAACGTATTATGCTACATTAAAACGGCAGACGTTAAAGGAACTGCTGGAAGCTAGAGGTAAAATAGCCAGCAACAAATCTAAAGCTGTACTTATTGCCGAACTGATGGAGGGAGACAGAGCTCGCAACGTTACACCTCCACCAGCCATGGAAGAGACCCTTTACCAGAGGGAAATGAGGACCAGGATGGAATTTTTACCCCAGCCTGTACCACTGGAAATGCTGACTGTACTGATGGCGTATGTGCAGGAGTATGTGATGGCACACGGACCGCAGAACCCACCCTCCAGGGCAGAATCTATTACTGCTGCAGTCAGCAACCAGGTAAAACCTAAAATTCCTTACCATGCGTTTAAAATGTTTTGCGAAGATAAGGACGAAATTGATGGATACTTACAAGACTTTGAAAGGCTATGTGATTTACATGATTTGGAGCAGGCAGTAGGGGTACCGTTATTAGCAGGCAAACTGTCAGGTCGGGCAGCAGAAGCCTATCGGGCTGTACCCAGGGAAGACAGCAAAGATTATGCCAGGGTGAAACAGGCTATACTGGACCGTTACGCCATTACCCCAGAGGCATACCGGCGCAAGTTTCGCGGATTGCGCAAACCTGAGAGACTCCCACGCAGGGTGGGCACACAAACTAGATCAAGCCTCCCAGGGGTGGATACAAGCCAGTCGAGCTACCACTATGGAGGAGTTAAGATAGTTGATGTTGCTAGAACAGTTTTTTAATGGTCTGTCCCCGAGGCACAAGAATGGGTGAGAGACCGAAAACCCCCCACCCTAACCGAAGCAGCACGACTAGCGGATCAACATTATGACGCCAGAAGACATCATGGTAACCTGAGCAGGGGATACCCTCGCCCCGCCGCTGCACCTCCTACAGCCACCCCTACAGCACACATTCCGACCAAACCCGGTGGCCTACACTCCACCATCCAGGTATAATGGCAGGGCTAATATCCAGTGCCATGCGTGTAAGCTATGGGGCCACATGGCGAGAGAGTGCACCCAGAATCAGAGCCGGCAAGCATGGAACCAAGTGCAGCCAAAACCAGCACCCAGAGCAGCCGCCCACCACTACCAAGCGGAACCCGCCACCCAGGAGATGCTCTTTAATCAAACAGAGGAACCACTGGGGATACTACATGAGGTGATGTCTGTACAAGCCACAGACAACAGGCAGCATCACCGGCAGCTGGTAACGCTAGAAGGGAAAGAGGTACAAGGGCTCCGAGATTCGGGGGCCACTCTTACATTGGTCGTCCCGCATTTGGTTCCCGGTTCAGCCCACACTAGAGGATCCGTAGCTGTACGAGTAGCAGGGGGAGCCATATACAGATTGCCCACTGCGAAAGTACATTTGAATTGGGGTGTTGGGGAAGGGATGGTCGAGGTGGGCCTGATGCAGAAGCTACCTGCGGATGTTGTACTTGGGAATGATTTGGGCCAGATGACCTCTGCTTTTATACCTCCGGTTCCCCACCAGGAAGCACATCCAGTGACCACCCGGCAGCAGGCTCGCACCACGGTTCCATCAGCACACTCTGAGGCTCAGGTAAGAGACCGTGACTCCCCCACGACACGTATGACCTGGGATACCCCAACTAAATTTGAGGCAGAGGTGAAGTTAGACCCCACCTTGCAGGTTTACCGAGATAGGGTGAGCACCCATCAGGCGGGATTAGAGGGGGAGCAGTATATCTGGGAGAACGGGTTGTTATATCGTATAGCGGAAAGAGTAATAGGGGGCTCAGTCACAGTAAACACTAAACAGTTAGTGGTTCCCCAAAAGTACAGGCAGGAATTGCTTAGGATTGCGCATGATATTCCCTTGTCTGGGCATTTGGGAATGACCCGTACCCGCTACCGGCTGACCCCCGCCTTTTTCTGGCCAGGGATCTCCAAAGATGTAAGGCAGTACTGCACCTCCTGTGACATTTGCCAACGGGTGGGAAAGAGGGGGGATCGCCACAAAGCGAAACTATGCCCCCTACCAATTATTGAGGAGCCATTTAGCAGAGTGGCAGTTGACATAGTGGGACCCTTACCTAAGCCTAGTCCCTCCGGTAAGAGGTATATCCTGACCGTGGTAGACTACGCAACCCGGTACCCCGAGGCCATCGCCCTGTCTAATATTCACGCAGAGATGGTGGCCGAAGCCTTGCTAAAAGTCTTTTCCCGGGTAGGATTCCCGCAGGAGATAATATCTGACAGGGGTACCCAGTTCACTGCAGAGGTCACCCAGCAACTGTGGAAGATATGTGGCATTAAGCCAATAGTAAACTCTGCCTATCACCCCCAGTCCAACGGCCTGTGCGAAAGGTTTAATGGTACCCTGAAGCAGATGCTCCGTACGTTTGGAGAGGCCCATAAGGACTGGGAGCGATTTCTTCCCCATCTGCTGTTCGCATATAGAGAGGTACCTCAAGAGTCGACGGGATTTTCTCCGTTTGAATTGTTGTTTGGGAGGAGGGTAAGGGGTCCGTTGGACCTAATTAGGGAGCATTAGGAGGGAGAGAGTAGCACTGATGGGATCCCCATTGTACCATACGTGCTAGAGTTCAGGGACCGCCTGGAGGAATTAACACAGGCCGTACGCACCAATCTCCAGGCGGCCCAGCAACGGCAGCGCCGCTGGTATGACAGGGGAGCCAGAGACCGTAGCTTTCAAGTGGGACAGAAGGTTTTGATTTTAAAACCTGTCCGCACAGACAAGCTGCAGGCCATCTGGCAAGGCCCATACCAGGTGGTGGAACAGAGATGTGACACGACCTATGTGATTGGCCCCTGCTCAGGGGTAGGGAAGAGACGCATGCTCCACGTGAACATGCTCAAACCCTACCATGAGAGGACAGAGGATGTGGCAGCCATATGCACGCCCGCCTCTGAAGATCAGGAAAATCTGCCGCTACCTGACCTATTAGAACAGGACGATCAGACAGAGCCCTCCAAGGGAGTTCAACTGGGGGAGCGGTTAAGCCCTCAAGAGCGAACTCAGGTACAGGAGTTGATAGCGGCGAAAGGCGCCACTTTCTCCAACTTTCCGGGGTACACTCCGCTGGCCACCCACAGAGTTGAAACCCCTGGACAGCTACCGATGCGGCAAACCCCGTATCGGATTCCTGAATCCGTCAGAGAGCACATGAGGAAGGAGATTGAGGAGATGTTGCAGTTAGGGGTTATTGAACACTCCGATAGCCCCTGGGCATCGCCGGTAGTCCTGGTACCTAAGAAGGATGGTACAACCCGGTTTTGTGTGGACTACCGGAGGCTAAACGACAAAACGGTGTCTGATGCCTACCCGATGCCCCGGATAGATGAGCTGCTAGATCGGATGGCAAGAGGCCAGTATCTTACCACCATAGATTTATGTAAAGGGTACTGGCAGATTCCATTAGCCGAGGAGGCCATCCCCAAGTCGGCGTTCGTCACCCCGTTTGGCCTGTATCAGTTTAAGGTTATGCCATTCGGGATGAAGAACGCCCCGGCAACCTTCCAGAGGATGGTGGATCGGCTACTGGATTGGTTCCAGGAGTATGCATGCGCATACCTGGACGATATCGCCATATATAGCCAGACCTGGGCAGAGCATTTGCAACACATAGGGGTAGTAATAGACCGTATTGGAGAGGCAGGGTTGACACTGAAGCCTAGCAAGTGTCACATAGGGATGGCTGAAGTACAGTACTTGGGCCACCGGGTAGGAAGTGGGCAACAGAAACCTGAGCCAGCGAAAATCGAAGCCGTAGCTAAGTGGCCCCCTCCTAGGACCAAGACCCAAGTACTCGCCTTCCTGGGTACCGCAGGGTACTACAGAAAATTTGTGCCCAATTACAGTGCCCTGGCCAAACCCTTGACTGATCTGACTCGTAAGAATCTACCCCGACAGGTCGTCTGGGCCCCAGAGTGTGAACAGGCATTCACCCAACTTAAGACGGCTCTGACTAATGCACCTGTACTCGCTGCTCCTGATCCAACTAAACGCTTTCTTGTCCACACAGACGCTTCAATGTTTGGATTGGGAGCAGTGCTGAGCCAAGTTGGAGCCGATGGCGGAGAACATCCTGTAGCTTATTTAAGCCGGAAGTTGTTACCCCGGGAAGTAAGCTACGCCGCCATAGAAAAAGAATGCCAGGCCGTGGTGTGGGCCCTTAAAAAGTTACAGCCGTATCTCTATGGGCAACCCTTTTCTTTGCTCACAGATCACAACCTGTTGGTGTGGCTAAACCGTGTGGCTGGAGACAACGCCAGGCTGCTGCGCTGGAGTTTGGCGCTGCAGCCTTTTGACTTTACAATACATTATCGCCCCGGGAAACAAAACGGTAACGCCGACGGGTTATCCAGACAGACTGATTTTGAAAAGTGATCTGTGAGCCCTCCTCCAGACATCCCCAAGCCGATCCGTGGGGATCAGACTGTGTATGCCGGCTTGGTTCTGGGGGAGCATTGTGGCAAACCTAGCCACTTACAGAATGTCCTTGTATATATCTTGCTATTGCTGCATTGCTATTCCTATCTGTGGCCAAACCAGCCACTTAAAGTTTAACCCCCCCTGAATGTAATATGATGTAAAGTGTATTCCTGTGTACTGCGTGGTATCTCCTAAGGCAGGAGATGGCTATCTGTAACCCAACCCCCTCCTGCCTGGGACTAAGGGAAGTGTATTGTGTGGAATGCAGACCCCCCTGCGGAGGTCTGTGTTTAAAGGAAACTGTGATCTTTAAAGAGTGTGTCTCAGCCTGGTGAGATGCCAGAGTTTTAACCTCCAAGCTATGTGTCGTCTAGTTCTTAGGAGAAAAGGATTGTAACTACGCTACCTGCATTTTACCTACATTTTACCTGCTTCATCCTGTCTACCAGCGAAGATACCGTGGATAATACCACTACTCCGCTACAGCAGCCCTGTCCTCTAATAACATATAATAACAGGTGACATGCCAACATCTATATCCCAGAGAGAAACAAGGATTCTGTGAAATCAAAATAGTGAGGGCTGACTGACAAAATGACTGCTAAGAAAAGATGTCCTCCATAATTTGCCATGGTAGGACAACCAAAGAAATGTTAATCCAATATTGCTCTAGAGGCAACCACAGCTTGTCAACATGCCCTTTGCCCTACTCAAGCACTCTTAGAACAATATTGCTAAGTAGTAACTGATGGGATCAGTTAATCCCATCCATCCCCATAACCCTTAAAATTGAAAAGCTAGTCTCGGTCTCATATCAAACTGTACTATATATAATTTGTGAACATGCATTGAAGAGAGGATAAAAATTATTTTGGAATGTGAATTGACAACAACTGGAATAGGGTAAGCAAATGTGGAAGGACATTCATTTTAAGAATATTCATATGATATAACCAGGAAAATTGAGGATTGATACAATTAGATAAGTGCTGCTAGAGAGAGTGTAAGAATAGGGAATACTTACAGGTGAGTAAGTCCTTGTGATCTAGAGTAAGGCTTACTACAAAATATTTTGTTGTGGCAAATTCAAAGGGGACAGAAGTTTTTAAAATTTTAAGTAATTGAATGGGTACTGAGATGTGGAATGTTTCACTCTTGTTATAATTTATGCTAAAGTTCTATAGTTTTTAATATACATCTAATACTGACATCAAATGTGGTAAGGAGTGGGAGGGGTCAGCAATAGAAAATAATAAATCATGAGCATAAGCCAATATTTTCGAATAGAGTGCACGTCTATTCCATTAATTTCAGGGTTCATACAAATAGTGTTTAGAAAAAGCTATATTGTATATATTTTATATACACCTCTACATATTTATTAACCCATATTTACCCTTAATAGGGAACACATGGGATGGGTGGCAGCATTGTGACATAGATGTGTGATACAAAAGTAAATACAAATACAATAAAACAAGTCCTGTGCTCAAACCCCAACAACCATAGTACACATCAGCCCCAATACATACAGTAAAAACCAAAGAAAAGAAGTTATGCATTGTATGTTGCAACGTTTTTGACCCCTGCTTATTAATGATCCACATCTAAAGGAGGTGGAAAGAACACACTAGCATTATGGCTTGCAGGGTAAAAACTTGCACAGCATGCTTGTCCCTGAACACAACCAAGTGAGTAGAGTTGAGCGGACACCTGGATGTTCGGGTTCGCCGTGTTCGGCCGAACTTCGTCTAAAAGTTCGAGTTTGGGCTCGAACTTGACCCGAACTTGACCCCGAACCCCATTGAAGTCAATAGGGACCCGAACTTTTGGGCACTAAAATGCCTCTAAAGAAGTCCTGGAAAGGGCTAGAGGGCTGCAAAAGGACGTAAAATGGGGGTAAGAGTAGGACAAGTGCCCTGCAAACAAATGTGGATAGAGAAATAACATAAAATACATAAAAATTTTAAATAATAATCTTGAACTAGGAGGAGGACTAAATGTGGAGTAAGAGGTTGAGGAGGCGGTGACCGTGGCAGTGTAGGTGGAAGCGGCAGTGGAGGAGGAGGAGGTAGCCAACACTGTTTTTTATTTTTATTTTATTTTTAAATTGGGGTAGCCCCCAAAATATTGGGACATAAAAAAAAAAGAAACATTTGCGGCCTGCGGTCCATTTCTTGCAGTCCAATAACGCCATCAGATTTTTAAAACTATCCGTCTCCACCAGACGGAATGACAGCATTTCAAAGGCCAGGAATTTTGAAATGCTGGCAATCATCACCAGGGATCGCGGGTGGGAAGGGGGTACTTCCACTTTCTCTGCAGTGTTTGGGAGATGGACAGCTGAAAGCTTCTATGGGACAGTGTGGAGATGCTTGGGGACGGTGGCAGATGTGGTGTCGCTGCCAAATCCTCTGTTTGCAGGGTGGAGGAAGAGGTGGAGGAAGAGGCTGAGATAGCAGCAGAAGAGGAAGCAGGAGGAGCCTGAGACCTTTCTTGGTTTTTGAGGTGCTTACTCCACTGCAGCTCATGCTTTGCATGTAGATGCCTGGTCATGCAGGTTGTGCTCAGGTTTAGAACGTTTATGCCTCGCTTCAGACTCTGATTGCACAGCATGCAAACCACTCGTGTCTTGTCGTCAGCACATTGTCTGAAGAACTGCCACACCAGTCCTTGGAGCTGGCTTTGGTGTGCTCTGTCCCTGGGTGCGATGGGCAGTAGCAGGCGTACTGTCTAGGGGACAGCCGCTCCGCTTTTGCACCCTGCTCTAGGAGGAGGAGGTGGATGTGGAGTAGGAGGTTGAGGAGGCGGTAACCATGGCGGTGTAGGTGGAAGCAGTGGTGGAGGAGGAGGAGGTAGCCAACACTGTTTTTTATTTTATTTTTTTTAAAAAAATTTTCATTGGGGTAGCCCCCAAAATATTGGGACATATAAAAAAAGAAACATTTGCGGCCTGCGGTGCATTTCTTGCAGTCCAATAACGCCATCAGGTTTTTAAAACTGTCCGTCTCCACCAGACGGAATGACAGCATTTCAAAGGCCAGGAATTTCAGCTTTTTTCAAGGAGACATAGAAGCGGGATAGTAAGGCTGAGAACAGCGTCATTGGCACTGGCCATGTTGGTGGAGTACTCGAAACAGCGCAACATGGCACACAGATCTCTCATGGAGGCCCACTCATTGGTGATGAAGTGGTGCTGTTCCGCAGAGCGACTGACCCGTGCGTGCTGCAGCTGAAACTCCACTATCACCTGCTGCTGCTTGCACAGTCTCTCCATCATGTGCAAGGTGGAGTTTCACCTTGTGGGCACATCGCATATGAGGCGGTGAGCGGGAAGGCGGAAGTTACGCTGCAGCGCAGACAGGCGAGCAGCAACAGGGTGAGATTGCCGAAAGCACGCACAGCCGCTACAGTGAAACTGTGAATGGCTCATTAAATCAGTTATGGTTCCTTTGATCGCTCCATCTGTTACTTGGATAACTGTGGTAATTGTAGAGCTAATACATGCAGATGAGCGCTCGGGGACGGCCGCTCCACTTTTGCACCCTGCTCCCTCTTATGCTGTGCCTCTTCCTCCAAACTGCACACGTCACTCGCATGACCTTCATTCCATGTGGGGTCTAGGACCTCATTATCCTCCACATCTTCTTCCACCCACTCCTCAACCCTGCCCTCCTTGCCGTTCTGCACACTGCAGAAAGCCACAGCAGTTGGCACCTGTGTTTTTCCAGCATGTAAAGTTCACTAAGAATAACTTACTGCAATTGCAAACACTATAATTGGTACAGCCTGTAGATTAGTGATACAAATTATGGTCCCAGGTGTGTCCTGGAGCCCTCCCAGTGTAAGTAGTCAGCTTGCGATTTGACAACTTACTTGGGTTCCACTGGGTGCTGGTAGCACCTTCCTGTGCTGACAGGTCCTGAACAGGAGCCTCAGGCACCTGGGGGCCTGCTGGTAACTTCATCCCATGGAAAGTTGTCAAGCTGGAGTGGTAATGCTGCGTGGAGTGTTAAAGATTCAAAATGCAAGTAATCTAAATTGTATCTCCAAATATTTCATATACAGTATAATGGCAACCTATGTAAAACTTGTGTGGTATACTTCAATAGCTCATTATTCTTTTGCAGGCCAACTGAACATCCAGAATGACAAACATGCTTCAGAGTTGGGGTTTTTTAAGCTTGTTTTTTGCTATTTATACACTTTTTAAAATATTTTTTTATTTACATGTTTAAAATCACTGATACATTTAAATTGTAAAGTCTGCAAAGGACATATGGAAATTGTTTTAGAATTGTATCAAGGTAACAGTTTTCCCTATAAACTGACCTCTCAGTTTGACTTGTGAGGGTATTGTCCTAGAATTACAATATTGTTTAAGTACCTCTTAGGTATTGATAACTGGTTTAAATATAGCAGCTTGTTATCTGGTAGTTTCTAGTGTAGAAAATATCAATCTGTTTTCTATCACTTAGATCTGTGTAACAAGTGTTGTAGGTGTGAAACAATATTACAAGTGACCGATGTAGTAAATTCGAATCAAAGTTCATTTTGCAAAAAAAAAATTAACGCCCATCTTCTGTGGGTTATTGCATTTTTAAGATGTAGACTTATTGTATCACACTAGCCATGCACAGGTAGATTGTCTGGCACATTGTTTTGGTGTTTGGTTTTTAACTTTGTAGTTGTGTCTTTACACAATATAGAAATGTATATTAATGCTTCTGTATATGAAGCGATCACAATAACACTTATTTTTCACTTTTTTAAAAAAAAAATCAGGCTCAACAAAAACTGGTAATTAACAATATTACATCTGAAAAGCACATGTAAGGATGCTGTATGTTTTTTTTTTTAAAAAAGAACACACTACATGAAGGTCCTGTTCACTAGAGTGTGTAGTCATGTAACCAGTAAAACATTGTTTTTACAGCCACTGGTTGGCCCATACATATTTTAAAACGTGTTTAACTTTGTTATAGCATGACTTGTAGTCTTGTTTTTAACTTGTCTATAAAACATATTTTTGTATGGCACTTAGTGTGTTTTTTCATTGATTATTGAATTTTAATGGTCTAAGATTATTAACATGTCAACAGGCAAACATAACCCGAATGATTTGTCTCAGTCTTGCCTTCTATACTACCTGTACCATAGGCAACATTTATTTGTCTTTAGACTTTCTTGAGAAGTGGTAACTAGCCAGTGTTGCACACATACACCAGATATGAAGTGCACACCCCAAATGTACTATTTAGCAGGAAAAAAATTAGAATTTTTAAAACTGCACTGTAACCACAGTATTTGACGGTTCTGTTTGACTCTCAGATATGAAGTGCACCGCAGGTCGCAAATGTACTATTTAGCACCAAAAAAATTAGAATTTTTTAAACTGCGATGTAAGCACAGCATTTGACGGTTCTATTTGACTCTCAGATATGAAGTGCGCAGCAGGCCGCAAATGTACTATTTAGCACAAAAAAGTGTGATTTTTTAAACCAACAATGTAACCGTAGTATTTAAGGGTTTTATTAGACTGCAAGAAATGCAGTACGCAAATGTACTATGTACCAAAAAAATTGCAGTATTTAAAAATGCCTAGATGTTGCCCACTGAGCTACCAGAACAGGATTAACCCCTTAAGGACACATGACATGTGTGACATGTCATGATTCCCTTTTATTCCAGAAATTTGGTCCTTAAGGGGTTAAAGTAATGTGCATGGCACATATGCAGTTGCAAGTGCACTGCACTCTCTGTGGCACTGGGCTCAGGGCAGGATACAAAAATGTAGTATAGCACCCACAAAAATAATCGCTGTACTTTGCAGATTTACCACCAGAATTCTTTCCTAATCTGTCCCTCACAGCTGCAGCATTCTCTCCCTACACTAATAACAGCTCATGTGACGTGCAGCGCTACGTGACTCCAGCTTATATATAGAGGCTGGGTCACGTTCTGCACTGGCCAATCACAGCCAAGCCATTAGTAGGCATGGCTGTGATGTCCTCTAAGGGCACACAAGTCAAACCCTTGTTGATTGGCTGCCCTGCAGCTTTTCAAAATGCGCCATATAATCGCCAAACACCAAACTCCGACCCGAACATACACTGAAATGTCCGTGTTCGGGGTCCAAAAACCGCAATGTTCGGTACGAACCCGAACTTTACAGTTCGGTTTCGCTCAACTCTACAAGTGAGGACCACTAAAATCAAGTAGCTGTATTATACTCCTGTGGACACAATTAGATGTGGGAGGTGTGTGGCTTGTAAACATATTAAGACAGATTCTAAACTGGTGCACAACATTCTCCAAATGAAAATATTTTTAAATGTATCACTGCTGGGCTGGTCTATCTACTTACATGTGAATGTGGCATGAAATATGCACACAAGACTTCCATATTTTAACACAAATATGAGTGTTTTAAACCATTATAATTAGAGTTGAGCAGACACCTGGATGTGCGGATTCAGCCGAACTTCGGAAAAAAGTCCAGGTTCGGGCTCGAACTTGACCCAAACTTGACCCAGAACCCGAACCCCATTGAAGTCACTGGGGACCCGAACTTCTGGGCACTAAAATGCCTCTAAAAAGTCCTGGAAAGGGCTAGAGGTCTGCAAGAAGAAGTAAAATGGGGGTAAGAGTAGGACAAGTGCCCTGCAAACAAATGTAGACAGGGAAATCACTTAAAATAACATAAAATACATAAAAATTAAAAATACAGCTGAGCCATAAAATAGCACTAGATGGAATCTTTGATTTTAGCTTTTGAAGAACATAAAATCAAAATCTAAAGCGAGAGGGTTGGAGTGCAGGGTATTCTCTTTCATTGTTCAAACTGAGCTCAACTCCTGATGCATGGAGAAAAATCCTTCACAAGCCTCTTCTATTGTATACATAGTTTATACTAAGGAGGAGACGGTGACCGGGGTGGTGTAGGTGAAAGCAGTGGTGGAGGAGGAGGTAGCCAACACTGTGTTTTTTATTTGTTTGTTTTTTTTTATTTTTTTTTATTTTATTTTTTTTAAATTGTGGTAGCCCTCATTGGGACATGTAAAAAAAGAAAACAAAGAATAAGTGCACTTGAGTATAACAATGGCTGGGTGAGTCCGGTATAAATGTCTATTCTGCACAAGGTACAGACAAGTCTGGTGGGATCCATGTCTGGTTCATTTTAATAAACGTGAGCTTGTCCACGTTGGCTGTGGACAGGCGGCTGTAATAATACCCCCTGCCATGCTAAACACACTTTCAGACAATACACTGGCTGCAGGGCAGGCCAGCACCTCCAAGGCATAAAGGGCAAGCTCAGGCAATGTGCCCAATTTGGAGACCCAGAAGTTGAATGGGGCAGACCCATCAGTCAGTATGTGTAGGCATGTGCACACGTACTGTTCCACCATGTTGCTGAAATGCTGCCTCCTGCTAAGTCGTTCCATATCAGATGGTGGTGTTGGTTGTTGTTGCGTGCTGACAAAGCTTTTCCACATTTCGGCCATGCTAACCCTGCCTTCTGAGGTGCTGGCGGTGCCCCGGCTGTGTTGGCGACCTCTTCCTCCTACTCTGCCTTCGTCTTGTGCTTCCACTGAGCCCCGGTGTCAGATGGGAATGCCCTCAACAGTGCATCTACCAGCGTGTGCTTGTAGTCGCGCATCTTCCGATCACGCTCCACTGAGGGAATTAAGTACGGCACGTTGTCCTTGAAATGGGGATCCAGCAGGGTGGCCGCCCATTAATCATCACAAGTTAGAATGTGGGCAACTCGGCAGTCGTTGCGCAGGCACTGCAGCATGTAGTCGCTCATGTGTGCCAGGCTGCCCAGAGGCAAGGACAAGCTGTATCATCTGTGTCCTCCGTATCCCCCCAGCCACGCGCCAGTGATGCCCACGAGCTGCGTTGGGTGCCACTCTGATGTGAACATGGTTCCTCCTCCTCATCCTCCAGAACTGTGCTGTAACGGAACTCCCCGTACTCCGACCGAGTACCTTCCGTTGATGGATGCTTCCTAGATTGCGCCGAGGACCACAAGCACCGCACCGGACACCACAACCACCGCAGACTCCACAACCGCCGTAGCTTAACTGGAGTCTCGCCGTCTTCCTTCCACCCTGGATCAGCTTCTGTCCTCCAGGACCTTGTGGGAAAGACCTCTCCTCCAGGAGAGTGTATCAGGAACAAGCTCTTAAAAGAGCTAAGTGATTAAAGCTCAGGGGAGTATGTAGAGCATAGCAATCCCCAGTGTGAGTATAGCTGTATCCTCCAATCACGAGACAAGACTACGTGTTGAGGGTCAAGAAGATCTGCCTGTACTGGCACATACAGCCTCTTTTATTCACATTCTACAAACATAGTACTGCCCATGGGGTTTTGAAGAAAAAACAATCGACACATTACAACACAGCTAACACTCCCATTACATCAGAAATCCTCCCCTCTGCCTGTGATACAATTATCTCAACACAATAGACTAACTTAATTATCACAGGCAGGAAAATACAGTATTATGAAACATATCACAGGAACCCCAAAACATGCAATAACCCCATAAAAATATATATCCTCGGAACCGGGGGATCGGGGGGAACCACATATCTGAAATTCACCCAGATCCATTCAGTAGTTTGGAAGATACGGTTTAATACAGATTCCGCAGAACATATACAGGCTACATGAAAAATAATTACTGTTAAATGTGTCCCCTGTTCAAAACAGTGTTTGTGAGTTAAAATGGCCACCATCCATTGTTCTCACCATGTGCTTCATCCATTGTTCTCACCATGTGCCTCTGCTGCATGAAATGGTGGCCACCTACTAACTCCACAGTTTGTCTGGTAGTCTATCCAGCCGAACCAACAGATGAAACACATGGTGAACAGTGCAACAAACGAAGGGAATCATAAAACATATGTACAATAGTCATATTTGTGCACAATCTCCAGTTTTGTCACAGGGCACAAATAGTGTTTTCAAATGCCATATATCCCAGGGCCATAGTCAGAAGGTAGAAGGCGGACAAGCAGCCCCCTCCAAGAACATGTGGTGAGGTCTGTTCCGCCACATGTGCCCTGGCTGGACAATTGTGTACCTGGCTGGTGCAGGAACCCACCCTCTACACCACTTGTGAATGACTGGCCTTATAACCGTGGAAATGACCCCTCTTCTTCCTCCTCTTCCTCCTATGCCACATCCTCTTCCATCATTGCCCGAAGCGTTTTTTCAAGGAGACATAGAAGCGGGATAGTAAGGCTGAGAACAGCGTCATCGGTACTGGCCATGTTGGTGGAGGCCCACTCATTGGTGGTGAAGTGGTGCTGTTCCGCAGAGCGACTGACCCGTGCGTGCTGCATTTGAAACTCCACTATAGCCTGCTGCTGATCGCACAGTCTCTCCAGCATTTGCACCTTGTGGGCACATCGCATATGTGGCGGTGAGCGGGAAGGCCGAAGTTATGCTGCAGCACAGACAGGCAAGCAGCAGCAGGGTGAGAACGCCGAAAGCGCGCACAGACGGCCCGCATTTTCTGCAGCAGCTCTGATATATCTGGGTAGTTTTTCAGGAATTTCTGCACCACCAAATTCAGCACATGCGCCAGACAAGGCATGTGCGTCAAACTGGCTGCTACGAGATTTCGCCCATTATCGGACACCACCAGGACGGGCTTGAGGCTCAGTAGCAACAACCACTCATTGGTCTGTTGTTCCATGCTCGTCCACAGCTCCTGCACGGTGTGGGGTTTTTCCCCCAAACATATGAGTTTTAAAACAGCCTGCTGTCGTTTCCCCCTAGCTGTGCTGAAGTTGGTGGTGAAGGTGTTAGCTGCCTGGATGAGATGGTGGTAGAGGAGGAGGTAGTGGAGTAGGAGTAGGAGGCAACAGGAGGCAAAGAGAAATGCCCTGCAATCCTCAGTGGCGGAAGGACATGCGCCAAACTGCTATCCGCCTTAGACCCAGCCGCCACTAAATTTGCCCAGTGTGCAGTTAGGAAGATATAGCGTCCCTGCCTGTGCTTATTGGTCCACGTATCTGTGGTTATGTGGACCTTGCCACCGATGGAGTTGCGCAGTGCACACCTGATTTTGTCCGCCAATTGGTTGTGCAGACAAGGGATGGCTCGCCTGGAAAAGTAGTGGCGGCTGGGAACCACGTACTGTGGGACAGCCACCGCCATCAGGTTTTTAAAACGGTCCATCTCCACCAGATGGAATGACAGGGCCATTTCAAAGGCCACGGATTTTGAAATGCTGGCATTCAGGGCCAGGGATCGCGGGTGGCTAGGGGAGGTTACTTCCTCTTTCTCTCCAGTGTTTGGGAGATGGACAGCTGAACACTTCCATGGGACAGTGTGGAGATGCTTGGGGATGGTGGCGGACATGGTGGCGCATCCTTTGTTTGCAGGGTGGCAGGTGCCACTCTGACTCCAGAGGTGGAGGAAGCAGGAGGAGCCTGAGACCTTTCTTGGTTTTTGAGGTGCTTACTCCACTGCAGCTCGTGCTTTGCATGTAGATGCTTGGTCATGCAGGTTGTGCTCAGGTTTTGCACGTTTATGCCTCGCTTCAGGCTCTGATTGCACAGCATGCAAACCACTAGTGTCTTGTCGTAGGCACATTGTCTAAAGAACTGCCACGCCAGGGAACTCCTTGGAGCTGGCTTTGGTGTGCTCTGTCCCTGGGTGCAGTGGGCAGTAGCAGGTGTACTGTCTAGGGGATGGCCGCTCTGTTTTTGCACCCTGCTCCCTCTTATGCTGTGCTGGTGCCTCTGTGCGACCACCGCCTCTTCCTCCAAACTGCACATGTCACTCACATGACCTCCATTCCATGTGGGGTTTAGGACCTCATCATCCTCCACATCATCTTCCACCCACTCCTCAACCCTGCCCTCCTTGCCAGTCTGCACACTGCAGAAAGCCACAGTAGTTTGGCACCTGTGTTCGTCATCATCAGAGACATGCTGTGGTGGTCCTTGCATGTCCACATCCTGACACAGAAGTGGTTGTGCATCAGTGCATTCAATCTCTTCCACTTCTCGGGCAGGGCTAGGTGGATGGCCCATGGAAACCCCACCAGCAGAGTCATCAATAAGCATAAGAGACTGCTGCATGACTTGTGGCTCAGACTGCTTGGTTGATTTGCAAGGGGGTGAGGTGAAAGACAGATGGCCGTGGGCTGCAGGTACCAACTCTGCGCTTTCAGCAGGGGACCGGTTTGGAGACAATGTGCAGGAACTGGAGGCACTGTCAGCCATCCAATCTACTATCGCCTGTACTTTTTCTGGCCTCACCATTCGTAGAGCAGCATTTGGGCCTACCGTATAACGCTGAAGGTTCTGTCGCGTACTCGCACCTGAGGAAGGTGTTTCACTTGTGCGTGTAGCTGGCACAGATCGACCACGTCCTCTACTTGCAACAGGAGCTCCACCAACACCAGCAGCACCACGACAAGGGCCACGTCCCTTATTTGACGCTCTACTCATTCTTTTCGTTCACCCACAAAACTAACAGATGTTTTATGTCAGGCGACAATGTAATCGCCAATAGTCAAATTTTTTTTTTTTTTGTGTAGTTTATTGGACTGCAAGAAATGCACCGCAGGCATCAAATTTACTTTTTAGCGCCTAAAGCATTTGAATGTTTAAAACTGCAATGTAAGCACAAAATTTGACGGTTCTATTTGACACTCAGATATGAAGTGCAGGCACCAAATTTACTTTTTAGCACCTAAAGAATTAGAATTTTTAAAACTGCTATGTCACAGCAGTATTTGACGATTCTATTTGACTCTCAGATATGAAGTGCACCGCAGGCCGCAAATGTACTATTTAGCACTAAAAAAGTGTGATTTTTTTAAACTAACAATGTAACAGTAGTATTTAAGGGTTTTATTGGACTGCAAGAAATGCAGTACGCAAATGTACCATTCAGCACCAAAAAAAGTGCAGTATTTAAAAATGCCTAGATGTTGCCCACTGAGCTACCAGAACAGGATTAAAGTAATGTGCCTGGCACACATGCAGTTGCAAGTGCACTGCACTCTCCGTGGCACTGGGCTCAGGGCAGGGTGCAAAAATGTAGTATTATAGCACCCATAAAAATAATCGCTGTGGTTTGAATAATCGCTGTAGTTTGATTAATCGCTGTTGTTTGCAGATTCAACACCAGCATTCTTTCCTAATCTGTCCCTAACAGCTGCAGCATCCTCTCCCTACACTAATAAGAGCTCACGTGTGTGCAGCGCTACGCAACTCCAGCTTATACATAGAGGCTGGGTCACATGCTGCACTGGCCAATCACAGCCTTGCCATTAGTAGGCATGGCTGTGATGGTTTCTAAGGGCACACGAGTTAAACGATTGTTGATTGGCTGCCCTGCAGCCTTTCAAAACGCGCCATTAAATCGCCGAACACCGAACTCCAACCCGAACATACACTGATTTGTCCGTGTTCGGGTCCAGGGTCCCAAAAACGTAATGTTCGGTATGAACCCGAACTTTACAGTCCGGGTTCGCTCAACTCTAATTAATGCATAATGACAATGTTATCATCAGTGAAAAGATTAAAATATGAACACTAACTTTAGCTAGGGTTTGTGACTAAGTGGCTACTAAAAAGACAGGACACACCCCATTTTATATACACTTGGTTGTCTACTTTTGAAAATGGTATGCCATAATGTGTATAATTTTAATTCCTGGGCTGCAATACAGTCTCAATGCAACATAACCAATCTGGCAAATTTCAATGTGTAAAAACTGAAATAGGCAAGCCTTTTATTTCACCCTGTAACTTTCTAAAATACCATAAAACCTGTATATGGGAATACTGTTGTACTTGTGAGACATCGCTGAACACAAATATGAGCATTTTAGAGCAGTAAACATATAATGTTATTTATAACAAAAATGCAAAAAACAAATATGAATGCTACATTTGGACAGGGTTTGGGACTAAGTTGATACTAAAATAAATGGGACAAACCCCATTTTGAAAAACTTGGCTTGTCTTCTTTTGTAAACAATATAGCATGATGGGGTTAATTTTAATTTGTGGCCTGCCATAAGGTTTTAAAAGCAACGCTAGAATGCCCATTTAATTATGATGCCTGTTGGATGGCATATCTGTAGTTTTGTCTAATAAGAATTACAATATTTAGGAGTGCCACATATATGTAGTTGATTTAATAAGCATTCTGATAGTCGGTGGTGTTGTTTTTAGAATTATGCTTTTAGAAATATGCTTGTTTATAACCTGACAGATTTCACATGTTTCCATTAAGTGGGTACATATTCTTAATAATTTTGGGATCGATTATACCTTTGTATAATCAAATCAGGCAATAAGAAACAACAGAGAATATAAATGCAATGTGAGAGGTTTTGTTTTTGGAAAAGAAAGAAAACTATTACATCATATATGTGAAGAAACCCTAACAAAGCCATGTATGTACATAGTGGGGAATCACGATGCAGCCTAGAACAAAATCTAACCCCATTCAACCCCTCAATAACGACAGACCACTTAGTATGGATGAAACAGGCCACAGCATTTATTATCACAAACTAAATTACTGCATAACACATTCATAACTTTATTTATTAAATCTCTTCTTTTCTGTAACCAAAACATTAGACATAAATAAGCATAAATTGAAGATTATATTAGCTTTAGTGTACTAATAATCTTAATTTTAGTAATGACAGAAGGTGAATATTTGCATATTTTTCTTTACTGAAAACTCCAGCAGCATAGAAACATAACAACCAATCAGAGAAAAGTTATGATGCCCATAAAAGGCTCTGTCTATGACATCACTTCCTCTTTCTTTGAAGTGAAACAACAAAATCAACTACAAACATGAACATAATAACATCAACAGGTCCATAACATCATGAATATCCAACTTCAGACACTCCATGTTGTAGAGGTATGGAAGGTGGATCTTTGTCGTGTTGAGAAGACGTTCATACTGCAAAAAAAGGAAAAAGGTGAAAGGTCTCTGGCGTGATAATTTGTCCGCATGCAACTCACTGTAAGAGTCTGACCTAACCCAGGATGTTGAGAGATTACTGTATTACATATATTAATTCTATACTAAGGTATTTAAAGATCTATATATATCTAGAACACATTACAAGATACATGTCCGATTTATCATCCTATACAATCCATTCAATATACACGTCTAAGTCTTAAACATACAAACCAGATGTAGCTCATGACTTCCTGAACATTAGAGACATATTCTGGTCCCTCGAAGAAGATCTGGGGGGATCCTATAGGGTGGGAAATATTCGCCTCCTGTCATTACTAAAATTAAGATTATTAGTACACTAAAGCTAATATAATCTTCAATTTTATCACATGACAGGAGGCTTCATATTTGCCAATCCGTCCAATCCGCGCAGCGCATAATGTCGGCCAGGGAGGCGCCGGCCAGTAGAGCTTGTGAGGCCGCCACCCCTCTGACCGAGTGTGCTCCGAAGCAAGGTTCAACGCCCGCTAGCGCGAGTAGCCAGCGGATCCATCTGGCCAGTGTTGTCATGGATACTGGTCTGTGAGGTCTTACGTAAGAAATCAGTAGTTGGCCCATCGAATAAGATCGAAGGGGGGTAGTGATTTCAGCATACCTCATTAGTGTTCTGACCACTCATAGTTTGGGGTCTGACCCGAAGTACGGGTATGACACTGAAGACGAATCTGACTTAGTTCATCTCGATATGGTAAAGGTAACTCCTACCGGAGTGATAGAGAAACCGTCCACGTCGAATGCCCTAACGTCTGCCCCCCATCTAAATGAGACAAGGCATAATAAGAGGGCTAGTTTGGCTAAAAGTTGTTTCAGTGACAGGTAGGGGTTGTCTGGCCATTCCCTAAAGAATTCCAGTACCATGTCCACCTGCCAGAGTTGTGAATACTTGGGTGCCGGGGGTCTCGTTAATTTGGCACCCTGAAGTAGTTGGCAAACCAGTGGGTCTTGATCTACTGGTTTGCCTTGTATCGGGACGTGTGCTGCCGAAATGGCGGATCTGATCACATTGAGGGCTCTATACGAGAACAGATGTGATAGATAGTTAAGGATCAGTGGGACAGGGGCATTAAAGGGATCGGAATCCCTTTCACCACACCAATCACTCCAGGCTGACCAGGCGGAATTATAGCATTTCCTGGTGCCGGGAGCCCAAGAGTCCCATAGGAGGTCTTTAGACGATTGCAATAGTCCATGGACTGACCAGGAACCCCTGAAATCGTCCAGGCTACTAGCTCCAGTTGCCCTTCTAGGATGAGGGGGTGTGCTTCCCCTCGCGGTCCCGTCAGGAGAAGCTTGAAGGTAGGAAGCAGAAGGGGGTCTTCATGAGACATCTCCAGGAGATCTGGGAACCATGGTTGGCTCTGCCAGAGGGGTGTTAGGAGCAGGAGTGATATCGAAGTACCTGCGGAATCATGGAGAACGGTGGGAAAGCGTACGCCCCTTGAGCAGGCCATTTCTGTAGAAATGAGTCCGCTGCTTCTCCTTTCGGATCCGGAAGCCAACTGTAATACCTCGGGAGTTGATGGTTGGTCCTGGAGGCGAATAGGTCTATTGTTAATGGGTCTTTCCACTGTCGCAATTTTTGTTCAGTTTCCAATCGCTGTTGTCTCGCCAGTGGCGTGAGAACCAATCTGCCGTCAGGTTGGAGATTCCCGGTAGATATTCCGCCTGCAGCGTGATGTTCCGTGTTAGACAGAATTTGTAAATGTCCTTCGTGGCTTCTGTCAGGGCTTGAGACTTGGCTCCGCCTAGGCGGTTGATGTACTGTACTGCCGACACGTTGTCCATGCGGAGCAAGATGCACAGTTCGACTTGTCCTTGGCCAAACTGCGGATGGCAAATGATCCCGCGATCAGTTCCAGGCAGTTGATGTGCAGGTTGGTCTCCTGCCCCTGCCATGGGCCTCCCGTGGAGGCGTTTGTGCAGTGGGCGGCCCAACCCCACAGGCTGGCGTCTGACTCCATGATGAAGTCTGGAGAAGAGCCAAAAATTGCCTTGCCATTCCAGGCCTGAATGTGCAGTAACCACCATCAAAGTTCCGTTCTCACTTCCATTGACAGAGGGATCCAGTGGTCATATGAGTGTCCGGTGCGTAGATATCCCGCTTTCAGTCATTGCATGGCCCTGTAGTGTGGGAATATCGCTTGTATGGAAGAGGAGAGGAGTCCCACAATCCGGGCTAGCATCCTGAGCGTTATGGTATCCATCTTCAGCACCCTTCTGATTTCTTTCCGTATCGAGGTTATCTTTGCCAGGGGTAGTCGTAGCACGCAGTCCTTCGAGTCGATGTCGAAGCCGAGAAATAGGACCGACTGGGAGGGAGAGAGAGACAATTTTTTCTGTTCACCATGAAACCCAAAGATTCCAGCAAGTGAACGACAAATTTCGTCTGCAATCGCAGCCTGGTAGCGGATTCGCAAAAGATTAGCAAATCTTCCAGGTATACGAGACATTGTATGCCTGAGGTTCGGATGTGAGCCATCACTGGTCTCAGCAGCTTCGTGAAGCACCATGAAGCCGAACTGAGGCCGAATGGCAGGCATGTGAACTGGCATATATGTCCTCTCCACCTGAAGCGGAGAAAACGACGGCTGTGAACGTCCACTGGCACTGACAAGTACGCGTCTTTGAGTTCCAGATGCGTAAACCAGTCATTCTTTATGAGAAGGTCTTGCAGGAGGTGGATCCCTTCCATCTCGAAGTGCCTGTATATTACGTATGAATTCAATTGTCGGAGATTGATAACTGGTCTGTAGTTGCCTGTTTTCTTCTTGACCAGGAAGATGTTGCTTAAGAATCCTCCCCCTCCTGGCGCATATTGTACTGCGCCTTTCGTGAAGAGTGTGTTGATCTCCTCGTCCACTAGGCGTTTTTGTTCCGTTGACATGTGGATCGGAGGTGGGGGGGGGGGCAGTCTGTATGGGTTGTGTGGAGAACTCTATGACGAAGCCGCGTACCGTCTGGAGGACCCAAGCGTCTTTGGTAATTAGTTCCCAGTTCTGCAAGAAAAAGAACAGACTGCCTGCCACAAAATTTGACACATTTTGGTATGTAGGAGGACTCACCATTAGAGAAACGGCCGCGTCCTCGACCTCTGAAGCCTCTAGTCCGTCCTGCCCCTCTGTACGACGAGGGTCTTTGTGTCGTAGATGGGAAGAAGCTTGGGGCTTGTGGGAATGATCTGGAACCTGATGCCCAAAAGCGGCTGGTGACTCGGTTCCGCTGCCGACCAACCCTCCCAAAAACACCTCTACCTGGTGGGGAGTAAAAAACTTGCTTGAGTGAGGACTGGGCCTTGTTTAAGATGGTGAAGAGGTTAACGTGCTTTTTAAGTTCTTTGATAAAAGCATCGCCAAACAACAGTCCTTGTGCTTTTGATCCGAATTCCTTAGCACCTAGGTCCAGGAGATTACTATCTATGCGGATCAACGCCGACTTGCGTCTTTCGGTGCATAATGCTGAGTTGGCGTTGCTCAGAAGGCATATTGCTCGTTGGGCCCATTCACGTATGATGTTCGGGTCGAGTAGGGAGCCCTGGCTGAGTGCTAGATCCGCGAAGTAGAGTATCTTAGCGATGGGGCCAAGTAAGTCCAGCACTTTGTCTTGTGCTGCCTTCATGCCTTTTTCCACGCTATTTCGAGGGTCTCGTCCTGTACGTGACATGAAGACCACTACCGTGTTGTCAAATTCGGGCGTGAGGGCCACTTCATCAGGAATTAGGTTTGCGCAGACAGTATTAAACGTGTCAGGTGGTCTGGTAGGGTCCATTCGGAGGACCGTGGATGCCGGATGGTACGTGGATTGAAGAGCGGATTCCCATGGTCGTCCGTAAACGGTCTGTCTCCGGTCTTTCCGGCCTTGGTGCCGCTATTGCTTTCTCAGTCTCGGTCATCATCGCCGAGAAAGGTCTCCTTGATATATCTCGAGGAGGTGGGGGGTAGGTCTTGCCACTCTTCCTCCTCTGAAGGCAAGTTGTCCCCGTGCCATTCATCTACCACGTCCAATGTGTGTGGTACATAGGAGTCATCCTCATCGGAGGATTGTGGCACTCAGCGCGCTGGTGGTCGCCGTTCTGTGCCCTTAATCCGTTTAACGGCTATCTTGCCTTTAGCTTTTGAGGAAGTTCGACCCTTTTCCGTTGTCGTTTTGTTTTGGAGATTTCGGAGCCCGAGGCCTCCATCAGTTCCGGGGGGCTTGTGTCGCCCTGACTTTGGTATAGTGCCCTCAATAGGGCCTTTTCTATGGAGGCCGCTACCGCGGCATTAATCATAGCCTGAAAATCTTGGCTGGCTTGAGTGTCTTCCATGACTCCTAGTATTTCTCTCGTCCTGTAGGGCAATTAGAAGGGTTAGTGGAGGCAGTGGTCACGGGTCAGTACATATGGTGCCAGACTCCTGGTACAACTGGGGGTCGTCCGTTAGTAAATTGTGAGTAGACGGTGTTATATAAATCTGCGTCTACCTGGAGGGCACTGGTACTGATCAGTCTGGTATGTGGTAGTGGTGTGGTTTCCAGGTTCACCACAGTTGTACCCCAGAGCTGTATGCATGGTAAAATAGGTAGTATTGAGGCGTAGGCCTTCGTGCATGTGAACGGGGTTCACCCCGGGTGGTGTGCCGTGGTAAACCAGAGGACAACCACATCAAAGGTAATGGTCTATGAGTGACCTGCATGCATATCTGGGGGGTCACCACAGGTGGTGTGCCATGAAAAAATACCCAGAGGATACCCACATAAATATGTACGGTCAGGTACAGTAATGTAGCGTTACCCTGTGTAGGGTATAGCAATATAGTATGCCCCTGTGAGGGGTGCAGTAAAATAATGTGACCCTGTGTAGGGTATAGTGATACAGTATGCCCCTGTGGGGTTATAGTGAATTAGAGTGACCCTGTGGAGGGTACTATGGTATGCTCTGTATAGGGTACTGAATATGGAATCACCTGTGTTATAATTGGGTCATTCAGTTTCTTTATGCTTGCATGCTTGTAACACATATATCCAACGGTATGTGCCTGACTCTGTGCCAATGTACATATATATATCTATATATATATATATATATATATATATATATATATAGATATATATATAGTCAGGGTTGTAAGAGTTCCCCCCCGGGGGGAGGGAAGTATATGTGGAGCCCGGCGATCAGGTGATTCCCGATCCGCTGAGCGAGCAGGGAGGGCGACTGTCTGGTATCTCGCGTTTAGCCGCGAGATCCAAGATGGCCGCCGCCCGCGTGTGGAGGTGCACCATGGGTCCGTCGAGGGGCGAAAAAATATATATACACAAGAGCTAACCCTGCCTCCCTCCACCCGTCCCCATACAATCCCCTGCATAATGAAGGGCAGGTCCGCGAGGCGAGCACGACACGGCAGACGTGACGCCCACGGACCGCCAGGCGGTACAAGTTGGCAAAAACCAAAAGGGGGGAAAAGTGGTGGATAAGGTGTAAGGGACAGGTATAAGGGGCCAGGTAGCAGTAAGTAAAGATGTAAGGTAGGTAAATCAATGAAAAGACAGGGTAAATAGAAATGCACCAGAGAGGTAAAAATACTCTGACCTTTGTAGGCTGGAGCAGCAAAGAAAGAGGAAGTGATGTCATAGACAGGGCCTTTTATGGGCATCATAACTTTTCTCTGATTGGTTGTTATGTTTTTATGCTGCTGGAGTTTTCAGTAAAGAAAGATATGGAAATATGAAGCCTCTTGTCATGTGATAAAATTAACATATATACATATATAACTCTACACATAGTGTTATACAGTGACCCACCCGTCCTTGCCAATAAACATACAGTGGTTCCTAATCACCACTTCCTCTCACCTCCCCCCTCATCATAAAAATCATATCTTTCCAATGCCCGCCATCAGCCAACCTTATCCACGCTCGATGGGCACGACACCTCAGGCAACCTAATGTTAACCGTTTGAAGCAGGGGAGGTTGAGACCTTAAAAACTTGTTCATCTCATTCCATATACTTAAACGTAACCCCTCAAACTCAATTGGCAAGGACATACCCCCGGCTAGCTGTGACGAAATATACCAATAGGCTGGACGGGAGGGAAGCTGTTTGCTGGCCCCAATCCCAAGTGGCACTGAGGTAAGACCTCCTTCACACTAACTTACACAGAACATAATCCCACCCACACACTCTTTCCCAACCAATCCGATGCATCTATCCCCACACTCCTACATGTGCCCTTGTCCGCTTAGCTGTGCTATCTCCCCAGGGCCTATACTGCAAGAGAAAGTATGAAACACAGTGAAACTCTGTCTGTCAACTCTGCCTGACAACCGTGCCAGAGTCCTCTTCACATACTTGATTATGTAAAATACGGAACCTATGGCCAACATCATAGTACCACTAATGTTGAGTAAACAGACTGCTTAACAGACCCAGGTAAATCTCTTTTAGGCCACCTCTCTGCATATTCCTGCCAGCGGGGTCTTGCTAGTTAATAAAGGTGCTGGGAAAAAGATGTCACAATTTGGGAGTCCTCAAATCCACTCAATGGCCTGGTAGGTATTTTACTTTAAGAATTTGTACGTTACTATTTGCTGCTATATGCTAGGTTCCAAGTAGAATTCATAAAAATCACTGCTTTTTGCCTAACATTGGGCACAAAGCAGGCAATGTGAGCACAAAGTACTAGGCTGTCTGAAAGAGTCATCCCAGATCTCCCACTCCTCTTTGACTCTAATGCGTGTCTGATGGTGGCCATCTTATATGACCAGTGTGGGCTGGCTGTATAGGCCTTGTAGGCTGCTGGTCTCTCCGACTAATTTGTAACCTCCACTTGTCCAAAGGGAGGGGGGATACAAATAAACAAAGATAGACTATATAATAATCCTAGCTATAGGTCTCTCAGCTTTTTTTACATTGTTATATCAAAAGCTTTAAAACCTCTGCTTCTTTGACGGTATTCCATCACATTTGTGAGTCAGTAATATCTTTCTGAACTCCCTGGAGTTGTTCATTCTCCCAAGAAAACATTTATTACATTAATCTATAATATGGGGCACTCATATTTAAACTTGCCATTTGCCTCTGTGGGATTGGACTTAATTATTTTTTTTTTTTTAAACAAAATTCTTAGTTGTTGCCTTTGGTACCAGAGTTCTGCTGCGACAAAATCTTAGTGAGTTTGTTTGTTTGCGCTTTACTTTGTATGCTATTTGCTATTTTTATTGCCCTATGAGGTGAAATAAAGCTTCTTTTAACATATAAATACCATTTAGGAAGTATTTTATATAGGAGCCTGATTTTCAACAGCAGTGAAATAAGAGCCTGATATGGAACTATACTCTCGGAGCGCTACCTATTGTATGCTTCTTACGAAGAAAAATTATGCAGTAGATCGTTCTACCCGGCTTCCTCACAGCTATTTAGAATTAGAATCTGGTGTAACAAGGCAACAAGTTCTAACATTCTCCTCCGACCTTAGACCAGTCTATAATAGTTCTATGAAAGTTCACACTCTCCTACACCAGTTGAATTTATTGCAGTGGGGCTGATCTTAAGGTTATATAGGTAAGGAAAACAAGCCATTATGTGAATACATACACAGGAGATCACTGCTTCAGTTTAAAAATTGTGAATTTGCTGATTCTATACAGGTTTATTGCCATATAACATAAATTACAATGCAGATAGTATAAAAACGATGGTATTCTGGGCAAATAAATGACTAAGCAGAATTACTTGTCTTACACAAACTGTAGACATCAGTACTCCCACTTTTTTAATAGATTCTGATTATTAGGCTGAATGCCTGATGACCTGTCTTATTTGTGTGATATTTCCTGACCCTGATTGACTGCTATTCAGACAGCTGATCTTGCCCTTGGGATGTTCCTTAGCAACACTGTTCTTGAGACTTTAGAAGAGAAAGTATGAGGTTTCCATTGTGAATGTTTATTTATTAAGAGAAAAGTGGTTATACGTGCTTCTTAGAACTAGGCTAACAATTAGCAATCATATTTCGACTAAAAATGTAAAAAAACAAAAAGAGTCAATAAAATAATGACTGCAAGACGTGCCTGTGAATACGAGAAAGTAAACAAGCTTTAAACATTGACAGCTCTCTTACAGCAGTACTGTACATTGTTGCTGCAGATTATATTTGCTAAAAATAATTACTGTCACTCTGGTGTCGAAAAAAAACTGGACCCACATTGAAGAAATGACTTGTCTGTAGATGCCTGTTTGAGGTGAGGTAGTTGTTAGTCTAATACAGACATTAAAGAATTGGAAACCAATAATTTTGTTTTTGCAAATATCTACTGTCTGTTACTAATAACTTATGACTGCTTTTTGGAAACCACTTTGGCATGGAGCCCTAAGTCTTTACCATCAGAGCCAAACTCTGGCTAAAAATAGATACAATGGGAACAGCCTTTGAGATCGTATGGTAGCCCAGGAATGAGAATTACCCCCATGAAGGCATACAATTTGCAATAGTAGACAACCCAAGGTATTGCAAATGCGGTATGCCCAGTCTTTTTTAGAAGCCACTTTGTCACAAACACTGGCCAAAATTGGCGTTCAAATTAGTTTTTTGCAATTTTCACACACAAATATTAACACTAACTTTCGCCAGTGTTTGTAACCAAGTGGCTACTAAAAAAGACTGGACATACCCCATTTGCAATACCTTGGGTTGTCTACTATTGCAAATGGTATGCCATCATGGGGTTAATTCTCATTCCTGGGCTACCATACGCTCTCAAAGGCAATGTAACCAATCTGGCGAATTCCAATGTGAAAAAACTGAAAAATAGTAACATGCTAGATTTGACCCTGTAACTTCCCAAACCACCATAAAACCTGTACATAGGGGTACCATTTTACACGTGATACATTGCTGAATACAAATATGTGTATTTTATGGCAGTAAAAGCAAACAGTATTATAACATTCACAGTTAAAATGTCACGTAGAACTAAAAAAAATAACATTTCTTATTTTCTCCCATATTCTTTTATATTTTATTCATATTAAATTATGTTTCATAGCTAAATATTTGATGTTAAATTAATGCCCTGTTTCCCCTGAATAAAATGATATATATTATAAGTGTGGGTGCACTTAATATGAAAGAGGTGAATTATGGTTGAACAGACATATAGTCAAATTCCAGGTTTTGTTTACGTTTTGTTTTGACCACAACGTGCACATTTGGCTCAGTGCTTAAAAGGTTAATAGGTCTTTATCAAGATGCTGTATATAAACTAATGCAGTTTATATATAACCTGTAAATTTAATTATCTTACCAAGTGCTTGTGAATCTAGAGATCCCAGTCCCACATGCAGAACAGCTGATCGGGAAACCCCCAATGTGCATATCCGAATGTGGTTTTAATGTTGTGGCTGAACAGTTTATATTTAAGCTGCTTGATCTTACTGAACTAGAGTTCTTTGATACTTTTGAAGTTCTGAGTGCAAGTGGCTTTATGTCTAGTAGCCCATTCACTGAATTGTCATGAAGATTCTTAGGCTCATTTTAGATTATTAAGCAAATGTGCAAGAAATAAAATGGGTGAAATGGGAAAGCTCCACTAGCTATTAAATTATTTTTTTAAACAATCAGTTGTTTGATTTCACAATTGCAGTTGCAGTTTGGCGTTTGCCAAAATAGTTAAATGACTGGAAAATTAACTTACAAGAAATGGTTTGTGTACCTCTATTTGACAGTTCAAGGAATGTCCACTAGAAGTGCAAAGCTTCTTTTGACAAGTGTGTGTTATGAACTTAATTGACTATTTACCACTAGAGAAAGCGTTCTTGAACTATGCAGTGTTTCATACAATTAATGACAGCGAGTAATTTATTGTAATTGGAAAAAGATTGGCAAACAATCTGAATCTAAGGAGTCACAGTCTTTGATCTTGAGAATTCACACATGTATTACTTATCACAAACCACACTGATGAATAATTGTTAGAAAAACAACAACTTATGCCACTACAATATTGTAGCAGACTTCATTCCCTTGTGTTCGGTTGTCCGTACTCCCTTGCTCGTTCTCCCAAATTGATATTGTGTGGTCCCCCTTTTTATAACTCATCGAACACCGACCTCCCCTGGCTGTTACCAACAAATTAAAACCTTGACACATTAACTCAATTGCTTTCCCTGGGTGGTCCAAATCATGGAGGCCATTTTGTCTCCCGAAACAGGCAGCGGTACATGGTCGTCGAACGCCTGGAACTATTTTACCCGGGCGGAGCTTGCACAGCTGCCCTTCTACTTCCATACCAACTAGACAACTGACATTCAGCAGAAATGACTTGGGGGAGCATTCGCTCAATAAAAATCAGGGGAACGTTTGTCAGTGTTCACACAGGAACCCCTGAAAGTTGACCGGCCATCACCATATTTTTTCTGGAACTGTTTTGGGCAATCGCCTCATGGCTGGTCGGTCATAACTTTACCTGAATGGCGATTCCGTTCTACCTCACAGATCTGAGCGCTTTTTGGATATGTTGGGTGCTCAGATCAGAGCTATTCAGGGATATACTTATTGTGTGGTTCCTGTGAATTATGACTATGTTTTGGGGGTATTTTGTATATATGCTATATATTTTCCTGTAGCTGAGAGATAATTGAGTTACTAATTTTGGACTCCATTATCTCCCAGACAATGGGATGCCTGGGAGGGGCTTGTGTACTTTTTGAATGCAGAGCCCATGCTGGGGGTCTTTGCATAAAAGGCTGAGTTTGTGTGGAATAAATCAGTTGCACTCCCAGAACTGTGTGTCCAGTTACTGGGGAGGGATAGAGCTATTCACATTTCAGCGCCTTCCTCCTGGGTTCCAGTCTTCAAGGACCCAGCGGAGGAAAAGTCCTTGCCAGGACATTGGTTGGCAGCATTGAGATCCAGAGCCACAGTCAGTGGATAGCAATACTGAATGGACTGTGGATGGAGATTGATTATACCATCCTAAAACAGTCTAATCTGAAGGATCTCCTGAAGGTGAGAGCTATAGCAATAAGAAAAAGGCCACCATTATTGCCGAATGAATGGAAGACAATCAAATGTTTGGTAACCCTGAACAACCCACAATGGAGGGAAACGTAATGGAACCACCCACAATAGAGGGAAAAGGAACTTCGATTTTGGCTGTCTTCTTATGGCGAAAACCCTTTGGTGGAAATATTGACATGAATTATTGTCCGAAGTACAAGCGTACGTACTGTCCACCACCAAACAACCAGTAAAGATAAAGTACCATATGGGGCATTTAAAGACTATGTAGAGCAACTGTGCGCTTTGTATGATCCATTTTATGAAAAACAGAAAACCCTTGGCAGACAGTTATAAGCGCAGTGTAAGAATGACCCGTTACAGTGTGACTCATTGTATATAAATCAAAATTATTGGAATTGTACAAAAGGCTTTTGCATTAGCCGAACTGCTAATATTCTGCATGCTGTTTTCTGCCAAGATGAAAAAATAAAGAATATAAAAATTAAAAAAAATACTATGTAAAGGCAAATGAGGATATATGCCTTCCTTCAGGACTTTGAGTGCCTGTGTCATTTTCACCAGGTTAGCGAAGAGGATTGGGTCCCTCTCCTAGCTGGCAGACTGATGGGTAGAGCCGCGGAGGCATATCGGGCGGTCTATTAGCTAGCTATGCCATAACTCCTGGAGGCAATTCAGGGATGTAAGTAAGGTAAAGAAGGATCCCATAAAGAATTAGCACAGCTCCACAGGGCTGCCATGCGATGGGTAAAAGCCCACCAAGTGAGCACAATGGAAGGACTGTTACAATTTATGCTCCTGCTACCAGCCTACCAGACTGAGACAGCTGTCTACCGTTCAGCTCCCGAAAAACTGGAGGAAAGTTGGGGAATCCTCCATGAAGCTGACCCGATACAAGCGGCTGCGGACAACTGACTGCAGCCCTGGCAGTCCATATTGGTACAAGGGAAGAAAGTCCAAAGGATACTAGACATCAGGGCTACACTCACTCTAGTACATTGACACCTGGTATTTGGTACCAGATTCAGGGTCCTAAGGAAGGTCAAGAAGGATCCCATACAGAATTAGCATGACGGATCCACAGGGCTGCCATGTGATGGGTACAAGCCCACCAAGTGAGCACAATGGAAGGACTATTACAATTTGTGCTCCTGGAACAATTTTGCAATGATCTATCCCCTAACATTCAATAGTGGGTGAGAGATCGAAACCCCACCAACCTCACAGAAGCATCTAGGCTGGTGGATGAATATGCAGATGTCTGCCTGTGACAAACTCCCCTCTCCGAGTGAGTTTGGCACAAGCTCCTGGAGGAGCCTGCTTGCCAGCCTCCTGCCCACAGACTATGGGCCCTGCAGGGAAACCTGTAAAAGTCTACCAAACTTGACCGACCGTTAGCACTGATTTCATGGAACTGTTTTGGGCACAGGACGATGTGCACGGTCAGTCAAAATTATGACTTCCAGGAAATTCCTGAACCCCTGAACTGATCTGGGTGATTTTCGGATATGTTGGTCACCCAGATCAGGGCTATCATTTGTTGGGGTTTATGTATTTTTAGGGTACTTTTAGGGTGTTTTGAAAAAGTATGTTTTTTCTGTGCTTGGAGATATCCAATTATCTACCAAGCAGCGGGGAGGATTGTGTGATGTTTGTGGGAGTGCCTTACATTGTAAATGTGTTATTATTGGTTTGTACGTTTGTGTCCCTGTCCCCAACAAGATCCATGTGGGTGTACCCCTTGTATGGGGGTTGTCATATAAGGCCAAGTGAGGCACCTTTAAAATCTATTCCAGCTTACACTCCAAAACTGTGTGTCTTCCTGTTATTGGAGGGAAGGAAGATTTAACCCCTGTGTCTGCTGTTCCAGGTTGCAAGGGATTCAACGGGGAAAGTCCTTGTAAGGACTAGAGCTCCCAGGACTGAGTGTTTTCCAGTGCCTGGGGGTGTCTAGAGCTAATTCCCCATTCAGCTCCAGGAAGGAGGTGGCGGTTCCAGGACCCCAGCCAAGCCATGGCAACTGTGGGCAGAAGTACAGCAGTTTGTCCCCTGTTCCAGCTAGGAAGCGGTTCTTGGTGGAGGTACCCAGCCAGGGGTACAGGGAGCTCCGTTACTGCCAACTCCAGAGATCCATACTGCAAAAAGTATTTACCAGGCCAACTCTACCCCCTCCAGCACCAGTGGTACAACCTCAAGGTGGGGACACTTACAACTCTGTGCCACTCCTGTTTAGATACCTAAACAATACTTAGTGCCACCTATGCAAAAGGATGGGCACATGAGTAGAGACAGCCCGCAGAACCATGAGCAGGCACAGAGGATTCTCCCCAGACCCACTCCACCGAACCAGGCAGCCACTCTCTGCTACCAGACGGAGACAGACACTTACCATTCAGCTCCCGAACAACTGGAGGAAAGTTGGGGAACCCACCACGAAACTGTCCCTATACAAGCGGCTGCAGACAACCGACAGCAGCCCTGGCAGTTCACACTGGTACAAGGAAGCCCAAGGGATACAAGACACTGGGGCTACACTCACTATGGGAACGTCAACACATGGTACCAGAGCCAGCCCAGATGGGAAGCTCCATGGCTGTTCTGGTAGCTGGGGTGCCATCTACTGAATACCCATGGCCCGGTTGGGAGAGCAAAAAGCAGACTTGTTTTTTGCTCTCCAGTGTCCCCAGTTTACTTGAATTGGAGTGTGGGATCGGGAATGGTGGAAGTGGGGTCAATGCAGCACTTGCCAGCCGAAGTGCTGTTGGGGAACAACCTGAGTAGGCTCATCTCTACTTTTTAGCCCCCAGCCCAACTGGCAGAATCATATCCAGTGACCACCAGACAGTAAGGCCGCACCATGGACTGCCGTTGAGCTGTACAGTATCTGGTGACTTCCAATAACATCTAATTATTCTTTCACCTTCTTGGAAGAAAGAGAAATTAATCTCTAACTTACAGTGTGTTTGCCAATTATTTTCAAACAAGGTAAAGAAATCTATCAATTTAAATAATGGAGAAAGCTTCTGGATGAAAAGTTAAGTCTAGACTGCTCTTTTTTCTGAGATATTTTCAAGATGATGTAGATGGTATAAAACTTTAAATTTTAAACTTTAAATTTTTTTAAAATCGGTTGTTTGGTTAATTTCTTTCGACTACAGTAACCACTGGGGCTACTGGTAATGTGGCCTTTTCTCTCATGAAACAAATACTTATTTTGCAACATGCCAAGCAATAAAGTGGTGTGTTATCCTGGCTTGTATAGGCCATTTTTGTATATTTGTTTATATATTTATTTCATTTTACTGTTATATGTTGGGTGTATCTGTGAATACTTTACAAAAATCAAAAACAAATCCCACCTTTGTGTTAAAATATATTTTTTTGTTACAAATGTGTGGGTGTCGCTTTTATCAGGAATTTAGGCAGAGTGTTTGTTAATAACCAAAATATGTTATTTATTATATTCAGGAGTTTTTAGCTTTTTTGCTTTATTTGTGTGACATGCACACTCAATCTATTTCTCAATATTAAGAAAAGCTTTATAGTTACTTGCAATTAATAGGTTCCAAGGAACATTTGTTTTTTTTCTCCCAGGGCACATTGTAAATAGTAAATTGGTTAGCTCATTTTATGGCAAAGACTTTATCCTTTCTCACATGGAAGATTGTTTCTTCCATCTGTAGTGCTTGGATAGCAATTTAATTTAGTGTTCTGGCCAATAGGATATCTAAAACCAAATCACATACCAGCATGGAGTAAATACAGCACAGCTAGCAAGCCGTGCCCAGTGATTTCCATTTTGTGGAACAGAAAGGATAACATGAAAAATGTGTAACACAAAGACAAAGAAACATACAGTTAATAAATTAGCATCCAATAAAAGCAAGATCAGTTTACAGGCTGCTCTGGTCAACATACTTACATGCTTTGTCAAATAGAAGCATATGTCTTTTTTCCCCCATAAAACTGACAGTAAATTAATTTAATAATCTCAATATCCAATTGCCCTGGGCTCATTCACTCATTGATTATGCAATATATACTAATCTGTACTGTCCGACTGTTAAAAAAAATAGCACGTGCATTTATATCAACATAAAAATGGATTTCATTGACTGGTCCTGTCTACAGTGTGATTAATTGTATTTATCTTGCAGTTGAACAGATTAAGAACCATATTATTTTCTAAGTGGAGTGAAAACTATCCAGTTTATCACACTGTTACAATTATTAGACAGTTTATGTAAGGAAGTATTGTATAGTATATTCACCTGCTGTATACTTTCCATTGATGTAGTGTTATATATATATATATTCCTTTTTTTCCATGATTGTATGTATATGTTATCTGTATGTCATGGGAAGAAGAAAGTACACCATCTTTGAATTGTATGGTGTAATAGCATTACTCTGTTCATTAGCAGGTCTTAAAATTAGGTACATACAACCCCAGGTGAACAACATCACATGATATATTATAACATGTCATGATTTATTTAACTAAAATAAAGCCAAAAATGGAGAAGCCATGTGCGAAAAACAAAGTATACCCTTACTGGTTCCATAGGAAGTAGGAGGCTAAGCAGCAGACAAGTGTTTCTAATCAAATACCCTTGATTAATTGATCATCAGCATAGGGGGGCACCTGTATAAAAGCCAACGATTTAGCAGTTTGCTGTTCTGGAGCATTCAGACGTGTTAACACAATGCTAAGGAGGAAAGACGTCAGCAATAATCTTAGAGAAGCAATTGTTGATGGCAATCAATCTGGGAAGAGTTATAAAGCCATTTGCAAACAATTTAAAGTCTGTCTTTCTACACTGAGAAATATTATTCAAAAGTGAAAAATAGACAGTGGAGAATTAGCAAAAAAAAACATCTTGCACTCTAAAGGCATCAGTTAGCATGTTAAATAATAAAGTTCATTACAGTACAATTAGAAAAAGACTGAAAATGTATGGTTTGTTTTGAAGGGTTGCCAGAACAAAACTTTTTCTCTCTAAAAAAAACATGGCAGCATGGCTCAGGTTTGCAAAGTTGCATCTGAACAAACCACAAGCCTTCTAGAACAATATCCGTTGAACAAACAAAGCCAAATTGGAGATGCTTGGCCATAATGCACAGCACCACATTTGCTGAAAACCAAAAACAGCATACCAGCACAAACACCTCATATCAAATGTTAAATATGGTACTGCAGGGCTGATGATTTGGGCTTGTTCTGCAGCCACATGACCTTAGAACTTTGCAGTCACATAGTCTTACATTAACTCCTTTGTACAAAACTTTTCTAGAGTCAAATGTGTGGCCATCTGTCCGACAGCAAAAGCTTGGCTGAAATAGGGTCATGCAACAGAACACATCATCAGATCTACAACAGAATGGCTAACCAGGTCATTGCAACACCTTGATCCTTTTCTTTTTCAAAGTCCAGACCTCAACCTGATTGAAATGCTATGACGAGACCTTTAGAGAGCTGTGCTTAAACAAATGCCAGCAAACCTCAACGAACTGAAACAATGTTGTAAAGAAAAGCGGGCCAAAATTCCTCCACAACAATGTGAAAGACTGATAAAGTCATACAGAAAATTATTACTTAACAAGTTATTGCTGCTAAGGTTGATTTTACAAGTTTTAAGGTGTACTTAATGGCTTCTCTATGTTGGCTTTATTTTTGTTAAATAAATTATGACACTGTGTAATATTTCATGTGTTGTCCATCTGACTTTGTATTTATCTAATTTTAAGATGTGCTAGGGAACAGATAATTTTATTAAAGGACACGGAGGCTCATATTAGACTTCTCTCTTTCTTTTATTTCCTCAGCAGCAAAGAAAAAGCTAAAGTGTTTATTTGTATAGAAAAAAGAAAACATGCATAACTACCCTCACAGGGTTAACATTACATCACCAACTTCCCACCAATAGGAACAGTCCTTCTCTCATATCCTCTCCTGTATCCTCCTCCTCTTCCTCTTTCTTTGCTGCTGCCTCAGCTAAGTATCACTGTTTTTTCTCTGACTCCATTTTGTGACTGTTTTGTTTATGTGTTTATGTTCTCCACTGATTATTGTGCTGATACTTGGTTTTGCTGCATTTTCTGCTAGTTAGCTTTAAGGGATTCTCCCTCTGTGTGTTTCTGGTTTGCCCGCGTTCCTTGCAGGCGCCCCGCCCCCCTCCCCCCCCAGGCGGGGTTCCGGCTTCCGTGCAGACCGCCGGGTAGTCTATTACCCTCTCCTCCCGGTCGCACGGTGTGGGGAACCCCCTGGGAAGAGCCCGGTTTCTTCTCAGGGTCTTCCCCCAGCCACACTACCGCGCGGGTGAACGGCGGCGCGCGCGCGTGCGCAGTCGCAACCTCCAACAGTCATCTTAAAGGGGCGGTACCGAAATTTTGCCGCTCTTTTTTCCAGCTCTGCTCACAGCCCACTATCAGGGCGTGAGCTGATTGGCCAAGTGGCTTGCCTGTCAGCCTGCCTGTGTCCCCCAGAGGCCATTCCTGGGGGAACACTCGGTAAGCTGACAGTACAAGCTGCTGGTTTGTTACTGTGCTTTTTTCTTTTTTTTGGTCGGTTTGCCTTGTCAGCCTCTTGTCCAGCTTGCACACTCTAGTTTCACAGTACATTTAGTTACCCTAGTGCTAGTTTGCCTCACTCACTTTTTGGCCCAAGATGCAGACCCCTACTGAATGCTCTGCCCCTGGCCCAAGTGGTAAGGGGGACGCCAGCAGGTCCTTGGTGGCTGCACCCCCCAACCAGCAAGGGGACGTGGTGGCCTCCCTGGAGCAGTTGGACTCAGAGGAGTTCCACTCGCTCCTGGACGCCACCATGTCTAAGTCAGTGACCCAGGCTATCTATACCGCAATGGGGGTTATGTCTGACAACATATCCCACTCTATTTCCACTGCTATTAAGGCAGCCAACCCGAAGGGAGTCCTGGGCAGGGTCACAGACGAGGGCCTGGTACAGAAAGAGGGCCATAAGGCTGTGAGAAAAACTCACTACATGGGAAAGCACACCTCCAAAACTGAACTGACGGACAGGGTACGTCCTGTCACACCTGAGGTCATGGGGCCCCCACGAAAACGAGCCACCCGCCGGGCAAAAGCGGCAAGGACATGGAAGTGGGCAAAAGCCCAAACTGACGCTTCCGACTCTGGTTCGGATACGGAGGAGGTTTTGAGCGAGTCCGATGAAGTTGACTCCAATGATTGGGAGGTGTCCTCCCCCGACCGTAGTCCAGCACGCAACCCGCCTAACCCTTTGCATTATACTGTGGATGATTCCGCCATATTGGATCCGCAGGGTGAACCTCTGTTCGACCCTGATACTCTGCAGAACCCTAGGTCGGCGGAGTGGTACCCGACCGACCATGTGGCACGGTACATTGCAGCCAGAATCCGTAAACCCTTAGATAAGACCGCCAGACAAAAACTGCGGGCGGAGTGCCCGCGCCCGACAGTGCCCGACATGGCCTGCACCACACCAGACATAGACCCCAAAATAGCGCAGTTCCTGGGAAAATCGGGCTGGAAAGCCAAAAAGGGTCTTGATTATTCCCTGCGGCAGTGCCAGGATAAGGTGCTGGATACACTAGGCCCTAGTGCCAAGATATTTGAGCTGGTTGAGGAGGCATTGAATGAAGGAACGCCCCTTGACATTCTAGCCATTAGGGGCTGGGCCCAGAGATCCATATGCCTCATCGGCAACGCAAATGCTGCGCTAGCCACTGAGAGGTGCAAGACTATTCTGATGAAAATCGAACCCAAACTGGTTAACATGGCCCTCTCCGAACCGGGACCGCAAGCCAAGGGCCTCCTGTTCGGAGACAGTTTCGTTAAGGAATTGGGCACGTACGTGAGTACCTTTATGGCCCTTGACAAGGCACAGACGAACTTAAAACGAGTGTTCTCCCCCAGAGTTTTTGGCGGGGCCGGCAGACACCGGGGCCGTCTGCCCGGCCGCTCCTCCCGCGGTTCCTACCGGGGATACAGAGGTCCCGCCACGGCTCGAACCCAGCCACTGGAGACTAGAGCACCCTCTCCCTTCTTTCCAGTCAGAGCCAGGCCATGGCAGCCGCAAGGACCCAGGAGCAATTCTTACGGCCGACGTCCTTATGGTGAGTGTGCTAACTTTCCCCTCCCCGGGTATACCGACTGTGGGGGGCAGACTGTCGCACTTTCTGGGGAACTGGCAACGCCTGACGACGGACGCATGGGTCCTCAATACTGTCACGGGGTATCACATAGAGTTTGTACAACCCCCTGTCCAGGCAGGCAGGCCACACCCAATAGTTTTTTCAACACGAGACAGAGGTTTAGTGGACAAGGAGATTGCCGCCTTACAAGAAAAAGGCGCCATATATCAGGCCCCGTCACCTTTTCCCGGGTTCACGAGCAACCTGTTTTTGGTACCCAAGAAAGGTGGCGAAGTACACCCAGTCATCAACCTGCGCCCACTAAATGCATTTGTACGGTACCACCATTTCAAGATGGAGGGTGTCCATTGCCTTCGGGACCTACTCAGACTAGGGGATTGGATGATCAAACTGGACCTACAGGATGCCTACCTCACTATCCCGATGGCGGAGGAGTGCCATCGGCTGCTCCAATTCCAATGGGACAGAGTGACGTGGAGATTTCGATGTCTCCCCTTTGGTCTTTCATCGGCCCCTTGGTGCTTCACAAAATTAATGAAGCCGGTGGTCGCCTTGCTCCGAAGCAGAGGTGTCCGGATGATCATCTATCTGGACGATATGCTGATCATGGCGCAAGGGATCTCCCAACTGCGGGAACACCTGACATGGGCACTGACGTTGCTCCAAAACTTAGGATTTCTCGTCAATTGGGAGAAATCGGTACTGACACCGTCCCAAACCATAGAGTTCTTGGGTTTCCGTATCAATGCAGTCACTGGGACACTCAGCCTACCAACGGACAAGGTCAAAAGTATAAAAAAGGAGATCCGCAGGACGCTCACACGACCAGTGTTGACACTACGGCAGTTGGCCAGGATTATCGGACTCCTATCAGCCTCCATTCAGGCAATTTTCCCGGGTCCACTCCATTATAGCGCCCTACAATGACTGAAGGCCACACAGCTGCGCTCAGGGCACTCGTACTCAGACTCAGTGCCGCTCGATTGCGCAGCCAAGCAAGAACTCACATAGTGGCTGCGTCACGTGGTAGCATGGAACGGCAGAGCAATCTTTGGGACGGCCACGGATTTCATCCTCGAGTCCGATGCGAGCACTCACGGTTGGGGAGCGCGTTGCGGGCCTATCTCCACCGGAGGAATATGGTCGTGTGCAGAAAAAAGCCTACACATCAACGGCTTGGAGCTGATAGCGGGGTCGTTCGCCCTGAAGAGCCTTCTCGGGGGCGCGACAAATTGCTCCATAATCCTGCGCATGGACAACATTTCAGCGGTCCGGTACATCAACCACCTGGGTGGCACGAAATCAGAGATTTTGACAGACCTGGCCAAGGAGTTCTGGCAATACTGCCTAGATCGCAATATTTCAATACAGGCGGAATACATCCCGGGTTTATCCAACGTCGTGGCGGATTGGCATTCGAGACATCTGTACGACGCCAGCGATTGGCGGCTGAACCGCAATGTGTTCTTACGACTTCAGACGCTCTGGGGCCCAATGCAGATCGATTTGTTCGCATCGGATGCTTTCCTCCAACACTGGCCGGACGGCCGATTATACGCCTTTCCACCGTTCGCCCTCATAGCCCGGACACTGGTGCATCTCAGACGGACACAGGCATCACTGGTCCTCGTAGCCCCGTTTTGGACAGCTCAACCGTGGTTTCCAACACTCATGGAGATGTCAGTGGACTTCCCGCGATTACTCCCGGATGCCTTATTCCTTTTATCGGACCCAGAGGGCAATCCACATCCCCTACTGGCTCAAGGGCAGCTCAAGCTTGTGGCGTGGCTCCTTTCAGGGGACCCTGGGTTCCACGAGAAACTATCGAGTTACTGGCAGGAGCTTGGGTGCCCGGAACTAGAAGGTCCTACCTCCATGCCTGGAACGGATGGAGTCGTTGGTGCCAGGAGCAACGAGTGGATCCCGTATGTGCGCCTATAGCTCCTTTGTTACGTTTCCTCACTGACCTGTACACCCAAGGCTTCGCATACCGAACCATTAATGTTTTTAGATCTGCGATTTCCGCAGGACATAGAGGGATAGATGGAACCCCGATGGTACAACAACTGCCGGTATGCCGTCTCCTACAGGGAATTCTGTTTGCTTGTCCCCCGCAACCCAGGTACACGGCATTATGGGACGTCACTTCAGTCTTACAATTGTTGGAATCTTGGCCACACAATGATGCACTCTCGCTTAAACAACTGTCAGCGAAATTGACCATGCTTTTGTGCCTGATTTCCCGCAAGAGGGTGTCGGATGTTAGAGCACTGGATGTTACGGCACGCTCCTTTACCCCCATGGGAGTCTCCTTCAACATCTCCAGGCGTACTAAGTCGGCAATTACTTCAGTTTCTTATCCCTCGTTCCCACATAACATCAAACTTTGTCCAGTAGACTGCCTACGGGAATACGAGAAACAAACCTTTGGATTCAGGAATCCGATGCACCCGGAATTATTTTTGGCTATCAAACGACCGCATCATCCGGTATCCACGGTGACTCTCGCCAGGTGGGTGAAATGGGTAATGATGATGGCGCACATAGATACTGCGGTCTATGGGCACACTCTACCAGGGGCGCTCCAAAGTTTTCAGTTCGGGCTGTAGATTGGAGGATCTTTTGAGAACAGCGGATTGGTCGCGTGAGTCGACGTTTAAGGAATATTACTTTCGACCCACAGAGCACGTGTCCAGCGTAGTTATCTCGCAGCTTTAAACTAGCCTAATATGAGCCTCCGTGTCCTTTAATAAAATTACCAGATTTTACTAATAACATGACGTAAAGTCATGATTTTATAAAGGACACGGAGGCGAGTATTAGCCCACCAGGATCAGAAGCGCTTGGAAATGGGTATCCTGGCCCAGGTACGTAATAGATAAGGTATTGATGGGAGTGATCATTGGCTCAGTTGGGTATTTCAATTAATATGACGGACGAGTGACGATTGTAGGTTGATATGTACAGGATTACATGACTAGCTCGTTTTTTGTAATGAGTGATGAAACGAAAATAGTTGGCAAGGACACATTTTACCATTGTTTTTCTTGTCCTTTTCAGCCTGATTGGTCCTCCAGATACGCATCGTTGAAGATGCCGGATCACGCAGTTAAAGACGATGTGCTCCGGAAGTTTTTTCTGTTCTGTTTCGTTTCTTACAATGAAGTTATAGTTTGTCGCTGTTGAGGACATTGTAGCTTCGGCAACATCAAGAAAGAGGAAGAGGAGGAGGATACAGGAGAGGATATGAGAGAAGGACTGTTCCTATTGGTGGGAAGTTGGTGATCTAATGTTAACCCTGTGAGGGTAGTTATGCATGTTTTCTATACAAATAAACACCTTAGCTTTTTCTTTGCTGCTGAGGAAATAAAAGAAAGAGAGAAGCCTAATACTCACCTCCGTGTCCTTTATAAAATCATGACTTTACGTCATGTTATTAGTAAAATCTGGTAATTGTTATTATGTCCTGATATGTAAAACCATAGAATTCAAAGAGGGTGTACTTTCTGCAGTTAGGAGGACATTACAAGTGGTTAGTGCTCACTAGATTGGAATCATATTAGATTTCATGATCAGTGCAGAAGATTAATTTTTACTTGAATGGTAGAAGGGATTAAGATTTGGAATATCTCTATATGACATTTTTGAGCTTCTATTGTTTTTTTTATTTCATTTTAGTCTAGGTTTTGGTCTATCTTACCTTTATTCAAGTTATCTTGATAAACATCTGCAAGAAGGACTGAAACATTGATGTTATCCATACACATCCATATACATCATACTCACTGCTTTAAGGTAGTGGGATATGCTTACTCTTATAAAGACCCATAAGTGCTTTGTTTATTTGATCTATCTAATGAATTTATCTTACTGCAAGAGAGTTACATAGTTACATAGTTACATAGCTGAAAAGAGACTTGCGTCCATCAAGTTCAGCCAACCTCACATTTGTTTTTTGCTTATGATCCAAAAGAAGGCAAAAAAAAAACAGTTTGAAGCACAATTTTGCAACAAGCTAGGAAAAAAATTCCTTCTTGACCCCAGAATGGCAGTCAGATTTATCCTTGGATCAAGCAGTTATTACCCTACATAGAAAGATTATATCCTTGAATATTCTGTTCTTGCAAGTATGCATCTAGTAGCCGTTTGAACATCTGTATGGACTCTGATAAAACCACTTCCTCAGGCAGAGAATTCCACATCCTGATTGTTCTTACAGTAAAAAAAACTCTCCTTTGCCTTAGACGAAATCTTCTTTCTTCCAGTCTAAACTCATGTCCTCGTGTCCTATGTAAAGTCCGGTTTGTGAATAGATTTCCACACAATGGTTTGTATTGGCCCCGAATATATTTGTATAATGTTATCATATCCCCTCTCAGGCGACGTTTTTCTAAACTAAATAGGTTTAAATTTGTTAACCTTTCTTCATAGCCGATATGTTCCATTCCTTTTATTAATTTTGTAGCCCGCCTCTGCACTTTTTCTAGTGCCATAATATCCTTCTTTAGAACAGGTGCCCAAAATTGCACAGCATATTCAATATGGGGTCTTACCAGTGATTTATAAAGAGGCAAAATTATATTCTTGTCCCGAGAATGAATGCCCTTTTTCATGCATGACAATACCTTACTGGCCTTGGCCACTGCTGATTGACATTGCACATTGTTGCATAGTTTGTTGTCTATAACAATTCCCAAGTCCTTTTCATGTGTTGTTATCCCTAATTCGCTTCCATTAAGGGTATACGTTGCTTGTGTATTCTTTACGCCGAAGTGCATAACTTTGCATTTTTCAACATTAAATTTCATCTGCCATTTGAGTGCCCAGTCCCCAGTCTATCTAAATCCCTCTGCAGCAAAGTAATATCTTGCTCACATTGTATTGTTTTACAAAGTTTTGTGTCATCTGCAAACACTGAAACATGACTTTCAATGCGGTCTTCAAGATCATTTATAAACATGTTAAATAGAAGGGGTCCCAGAACAGACCCCTGAGGGACACCACTTGCCACCTCTGTCCAGCTTGAAAATTTACCATTAATGACAACTCTTTGTACTCTGTTTTTAAGCCAATGTTCTACCCAAGAACAAGCATTTTCATCTAGACCGATTTCCTTGAGTTTGAACACTAATCTATTGTGTGGAACTGTATCAAATGCCTTGGCAAAATCCAAATAGATCACATCCACGGCAACACCCTGATCTATACTTCTACTTACTTCTTCGTAGAACGCAATCAAGTTAGTTTGACATGACCTGTGCTTCATAAAACCATGCTGATTTTTGCTGATAACCATGTTCTTCTCAAGGAATTCTTGAATATTATCCCTTAATAACCTTTCAAATATTTTACCAGCCACAGAAGTTAAGCTCACAGTTCTATAATTTCCAGGCAAGGATTTTGAACCCTTTTTGAATATAGGAACCACATCTGCCTTCCTCCAATCCTCCGGAACACTTCCTGAAAGAAAAGAATCTTGAAAGATTAAAAACAGAGGTTCACTTATTTCTGCACTTAGTTCCTTAAGTACACGTGGATGGATACCGTCAGGCCCTGGAGCTTTGTTTATATTAACTTTCTTTAGTTGCTGCAGCACCTTGTCTTGAGTTAACCAATTACAATTATTCTGCAAGTTTTTAGTAGCAATCATTTGCACATCTATTGCCATAGGTTCTTCCTTAATATATACGGAGGAGAAATAGTTATTTAAAATTCCTGCCTTTTCCTGGTCTTCATTAATTAACACCCCCGTTTCAGTTTTTAGTGTACCTACACTTTCATTTTGTTTTTTTTTAGAATTTATGTACTTAAAAAATGCTTTGGGGTTGGTTTTGCTCTCTTCAGCTATCATTATTTCATTTTGAAGTTTAGCAAGTCTAATTGCCTTTTTGCACGCATTATTTGCATCCTTATATCTTTTATAAGATGCATCTGATTTGTCCGATTTAAATGCTTTAAATGCCCTTCTCTTAGTTGTAATCTCTTGTTTTACTTCTCTACTAAGCCACATTGGTTTTAATTTGTTTCTTTTATATTTATTTCCCAACGGTACATACTGAGAAATGTACCTTTGCCAAAATATCATTCTGATGTTTTAAGAAAGTAGTCATGTTGAAGTAGTATTGGACCATACATTACCTATTAAAATTACAAATAATTAATATAGCATCAAAGTTTCATTCTGTCAACTGAACAAAAAACTATTGATGATTTATATTCATCAAAATTTTGTTTACTATGGTAAAAGTGAAAATAAATTGGTTGTTATAAGTAAAAAAAAAAAATATTCCATTAGATCAATGATTTATGAATATAGTCTCTTTTGAGCAGCTTCTTAACCCCAGAGTGCTGGATACAACACATGTGATCACATATTAGTTTTTTTTGTGTGAAACTACTCTAATCAATATCAGTTAATCTTCACCTAAAAAATAATTTAAAAAAAAACAAAATCTTTGGGTTCAACTAATGTTACATTTTTCTTTTGGTGCATGGCACATTGTGCAAACATAAGTTTCTGTCTCTAAAAACAATGAAAATAGGACCTGCTTAAGGGGACTTTGTCATCCACAAAAATGTTAATTAGATAAGTTAAGTTAAGGTAACGTAGTTAGAAACTTAGAAAGTAAGTGACCTATACACAACTATATACATATTATATATTGTTTCTTAAAAGACAGAAATTACTTTTAATACCCTAAATGCATACCTAACACAACATTAAGTGTAAATAAAATGTTAAAAATTGGAACACTGTAAAAAAAATGACTTTGTAACTTTTTTTTTTTTTTTACATTTTTACTTATAATTGTGAGACATACAGTGCAACTAAAAAAACTAAAGAAAAAATAACTCAAAATAGATTTACATATCAATACAGGTTATTAATTCTTCATAAATCTAGACTTTAAATTCATTTTTGGTGGTTAATGCTAACCTTATACCAACCACCAACCTAACACCTTGCCAACCCTACCCCTAACCCAATGCTTACACCAACTCTAACCGTATATCTAACCTAACTTTACACCTTATCTTAGCCCTACAATATTATTAACCATAATCTTGCATTACTCCTTGCCTTACCCTAATACTAACCGTACACTAATTCTAACTCTACACTAACCAAAATGTACCCTAGCCTCTCTACTAACATTAATGATGTCAGCTGATCAGCGAGCACCATCTACTGACAGCAAGACAGAGAGAGAGAGTGGACTTTTAGCATGCTTTCCCTGGCAATCACATAGTGATTGGTGGCTGAGCAACTGGAAACGTTTGAGTGCTGCACAAAGCTCATTGGTCAGTTTGGGGTCACAAAATATGTATCCATCTGACATAGAGGAGGCCCAGGTATTGATTGCTACCTGAATGCCCCTGGTGTGAGCAAGTATTTAACCCTGCTCATACCATGTGCATCCACAGGGATTCAAATCCGTTTTAAAGGGCTGTATTCAGCACTTACTTTGAGGGCTTTATACAACTCATCTGTCAGTCTGGGGATACTACATATGATCCCACCCTGCTATTACTAAAACATTAGGAAGTCTCATTATGCCCTGGAGTTGTTAAACCCTATGCTTTGTTGAATGCAATGACACATCCTAAAGTCACTAAGGGGTTAAATTAACACAGAAGGGGATAAAAAACATCTAAAGTAATCAAACGGTGTGCTAAGATCTGTGTTGGCTGTGTGAATCACAGTCAGGGAAAGATTAACTAGGACTGCATACACAATAATAAAAGGTATTGAACCCCTAAATGGCAAAGAATGGAGCAGTGAGACTGCAAGGGCATGATCTAAACACAGAACATTTTTAAGCTAAGTTGTTTGGTGCTTAGAGTATCCCTTTAACATCACTGAACCAGGGCTGGCTCTTTAGGTGCAGTGAATTTTGTAATTCACTACAGCTCCAAGTCATCCTGTGAGGGGACATGCTGCACCATCTCATTTGCAATGATGCTAACTTTTCAAAGTGCTTAGAGTGAGTCTTTAATGTTGCAAACGCCAAGTATCACAGAAGTCATATGATAGATATTTCATACATAATTATTATCCTTGAAGTAGCCTTTGAAGCTCTGCTTATAACCACTTCTCACAGACTCTACATATACTCTGCAGCTCTTTGAGGTATTTTAAAAACCAAACCATGGGAGTTCCCTAATCACTAATAAAGTGATCTGTACAGACTTGTCAGCTAAGATTGAATGAAATCCCCATAGGTTTCTTCTGTTCCTTAAATGTTTAGGGCCAAATCAATCTCTTATTTTACTATTCTTATCACTAAGGTGCCAATATCAAAGACACAAAAAGATTTACATGTTTAAAGGAGTAGTAACATTTTTATTAATTATAATATAATTAATTTATTTTTAAGAAAATGTATTTGGAATTAAATTTTGATTTTGCATCTTTTATATATTTAAATAACAGCATAATGTTTTAGAGAAATGCCATATAATGCTTTACTTCAGTGACATTATCACAATACCACTACTGCATGATTCATTCCATTGGTACTACAGAGTGCATAATCACTTCAATGCTGAAAAACATCAGCAATTAAATTAAACCCTTTTTTTATCTCTGTATTTTTTTATTAGTTTTCAACAAAAAAGGCAAAATAGGATTGTCACATTACATAATATGAGTTGATCACATATCGCAGAATTTGTACATGGTAGCATAGGAATTATAGTGTAAACTCTGCATGGATGGTGGTACAGTGAAACAGGTGCAGTGAGGCAAATAGATACAACTGATGTGGCAATCACATATAATGCAACTTCATCTGTTTGGTGTTTGCCAGCAGCAATAATATATTGTTTGTGAGTTGACCCTCAATGGAATCCAATAATTTATCAAGCTACGTGGTGAGTAAACCTTTCAATTGGAGATACTGAAATATAATAGAGTTGGGCAATTGGTATTTCTTCTGTAGACCGGGGAAGGGTATCATATTCACCATGATAGCACATGACCTTTATCATAGAGATGCCAAGTTTAATCCAGGAACGTATTGATAACCACAGTGAAATGGTGTGTAATGCAGTTAATGATGCATGTGCATGAAATCTGGTGCATGTGCCTTTGAGGAATTGAAACTTTTCCTATTGTTGTAGTGTTCCTGCCAAAGTGGAGGTAGTTGTTGTTGGAGTGTCTTAGGCATCTAAAAAATGTTTGCCGATAAGTCGTATGGAGATTTGTCCCTTTCTATATCTACCCATTGGACTTTGTTCCTTGGGGTATGTCGTTTTATGGCTGTCTCAAGTAAGGAGACTCTATAGTATAGGAAGATGACAAACTGACACTATCTTTAGTGGGTTGTTTTTGTAGCAGGGACATTTTTGCATTTCAAATAAATGAGGAGCATATGCTTTGTCATCGTTTACAAAAGGACTAAGGTATGGTTATGTGGAGCATTTGAAAGATATGCAGAATTTTAGGTAAGGTTACCATCTTTATGGTGTTGAGCCTTTCCAACCAGGTTAAGTGGACAGATTCTCGTTTGAGTGTTTCTGATCTGCAATAGTTTATAATTCATGTTGAAAATACTCTATGTGGAGGGGGTAAGTTTCACGCCTAAATATTGGATGTTGTTAGTCCTCCAATCAAATTTAAATGCATCTTTGAGTTTGTAATAAGATATGCGACCATAATCATGTAACAAGCAGAATAATGCAGGCACAGATCTGTATTAATTCCCTATGGTGATCAATATTTCGTCTGTGAACATGGACAATTTGTATTGTTTTCTTCCTATATGCATGCCCATTATTTGGTCATGCTGTTTGATTTCACAAGCTAGTGGTTCTAATGATAAGATAAAAAGGAGCGAGCATCCTTGTCAGGACCGTTTTGGCTTTGAAAGAAAACCTGCACTAGACATGCATGCCATCGGGCTGGTGTAGAGTGCCTTAATCACTTAAATAAAATGTGATGGTAAGCTGAACTTGCTCCCTGTATTGACAATTAAGCCTGTAGAAGCCATTCTCTGCATCGAGTGCCAGGAGAAGACTCTCTGTGTTGTTTTCATCCATCTGCGCTAATATAGTTAGCAATTTCCTTAGCATACAATTTTAATTCAGTATTTAAGAGGGGGAGTGGGCAGTTTACCTGGTTTGGGTAGCAAGGATATATAAGCACAAAGCATGTTGCTGGGCATCTCTCCTTTGCAATAGCATTTGTTAAATAAGTTTGTGAGGTGTGGTGAAAGTTGCTCTATGATTGTTTGGTAATAAAAGTTTGTAAAGACATGTGGGCCAGGTTCTTTGCATGCAGGAAGTTTATGAATGGCTTTCTGTACATCTTCTATGGTAACGGGTTGTGCAATATTGTCAGTATCTTCCTGTTGTATATCAATATAAATCCTGTTGGGGGGATTTATGCCTACTAGAAAGTCATTTATTGCTTGAATGGGTGGTGGGTAGTGATGTCCCGAACGGTTCGCCGCGGACGGCAAACATAAACTTTGACCCTGTACCTCACAGTCAGCAGACACATTCCAGCCAATCAGCAGCAGACCCTCCCTCTCAGACCCTCCCACCTCCTGGACAGCTCACTAAGAATGCAGCTCCACAATGAATGTAAAATGGATGCTGTCCAGGAGGTGGGAGGGTCTGGCTGGAATGTGTCTGCTGACTGTGAGGTACAGGGTAAAAGTTTATGTTTATGTTTGCCTTCCGTGGCGAACCGTTCGGCGAACCATTCGGGACATCACTAGTGGTGGGGTGTATTGGGATCATCACCTAAATTGTAAAGAGTGGAGTAGTAAGTGGCAAACTTGTCTACAATATCTTACGGGTTGAGAATCTTTACCTTAGTTGGAGAGGTAAGGAAGGCTATTTTAGTGTTATGAGTACAGGATTTCAACTGAGAGACTAATAATGCCCCTGTTTTATTACCATGTGCAAAAAAGTTATATTTACGTTTTCAAAGTATTTGCATAGATTTTTTTGAATTCTAGGTGTTATAGGTCATGTTGTAGAGTTAAGATTTTGGGCAATGTGTTAGTAGATGGATCAGTTGTGTTAATACTTGTATTAGTGTAGTGTATTTTGGATTCTCTGTTTGTAGATGTAGCTAGCAGCTTTAATGAATGAGCCTCATATAACTGCTTTGTGTGCTTGCTATACATGGTTGTGGTTGTGTCAGATGGGAAGTTGAGAGTAAAATGGGAATTGAGTTCTTCTGTGATAGCGGTGATCACTTTGGAGTCTCATAGTAGGCTGTCTTTAGTCTCCATGGGCCCTGTCCCCTACTGATGAAGTGCTCAGGAAGAGTCATTGTGATGGGTGCATAGTCAAACCAGGAGATCAATCCTATTGTAGTTCTTTGTATTTTGTGTAAAATACCTGTAAAAATAAGGAATCTATCAATTCTAGTGTAGGTATTATGGTCAGCTGAGTTGTAGGTATAGTCGGTTTCAGAGGGGTGTAGGACCTCCCTTTGGTCAAGGAAGTTATGTTGGAGTATTAAGTGATATAGTTTATGTACCAAAGCCAATTGCTTCTTGGCTGTAGAGGCATGGACAGTGGTTGCTATCTTAGATAAAGTTAATATCTCTGCCCATAATGATGTATTTAGAGATACCAGAGCAAATTTTTTTTTTTTCCAAAAAGGCAATTTTGTTGCCATGGGGACCATATATATGAATTAGTGTATATGGGTTATAACTGTCCTTTTTGTTCCCAATATTTTTAATGAGGGATAAGCAAACATTCCCACTAAGAGTGGATGCTCCATGCTTTTTTTATTTATAACAGTAATGGAAATCATAGGGGTAAATGTTGGTCTATGACTCCACTTGAAGTGCGCTTCCTGAAACCACCCAGACAAACACCAGTTTGGAGGATATTGACCTTGGTGTGCCTGGGTCGTTAAGTGTGAGAAAGTGGGGTTGAAGCAGATATATAGCACCAGCTGAGTGCGACAATTGCTGCACATAATTATATCTGATAACATCTCCTTCTCCATCAGTGCCCCGTCATTGTGGGATATGGGGGAGGTCAGGCTTAAGAGTTGTCTGGATATCCAAAACAGATCTCATATTGTGTAGTTGGTGAAGAATTTTATCAGAGCAATCATAGAAATAGCAAGAATAGCAATGGTGTGTGCATTCAAATGTGATCTGTCAGATTTGCATATTGGTAAGCAAAACAACCTGGCAAACCACTGGGTAAGTCGAGATATTTGTGGCAGGCCAAGGAAAATGAAGAGTAAAGGATACACAGGGATCCACCTATATGCAGCAGGAATCCACCTAAGAAGGCAGACAAATGTAGAGGATTGTACATAGTTATGCAGTCATAGGGAGTGGGTTCCAATGGATCAGGAGTGTAATCTAATGTTTTTTTCTGCTAATGATACGTTGTTTTTTTTTTTAATGACCATTAGTGATGAATATAAAACTGTGTAAGTTTACTTGTGAGTGCAACATTAAGGTTGCAGAATAAGTCACAGGCCATATTCTATATGGTTAGGAAAGGGAAAAATATCCCACAAACAACTGAGAGCATGAAATATATATATATATATATATATATATATATGTTTCATGCTCTCAGTTGTTTGTGGGATATTTTTCCCTATCGGCCTGTGACTTATTCTGCAACCTTAATATAGGGTATTTTGGCCTAAGGCAACTCGGTACAGTCACTTAGCTGTAGCCGTTGAGGACCAGTCTCTGGTGATTCTCGTAGGAGAGCGTTGCGTGTGTTTCTGGTCTGATGTTGTCACAGGTATTGGCACTGGGATTTTCCACTATGTGAACAAGTGGCATCTCTCCTCCTGAGTGTAGACACAGGGGTCAGCTGCATTGTGCCGGATGTTTAGGTGGACCGGAAATCCCCATCTGTAGGTAATGTTAGCATCTTGCAGGGCTTTGGTCAATGGTGCTGGGATTTTGTCTTGGTGGACATGGAGAAGCCAGTGTAGATTTGAATCCCAGTGAAGTGTCCTGTTAGAGACTGGCATAGTCGGGATACGCAAAGTACTTTCTCTTTTGAGGTAAAATACTGGAGCTTTGCTATGATATCTCTTGGGACTGATTTAGGTAAGTGTTTTACCATTTATTTTTGTTTGTATAGGATACAAAAAGAAGAAACGGGACAAAAAGGGAAAGCACATAAAACCCACAAAATAAGAAACACATTAAAACAGAGACAAAAAAGAGAAACAAATATATATGAAAAAAAATTCAAATAAAAAGGAGATGCAAAAATTGGTGCATATTATAGATAAAAATATAACCCTAATAATCATAGTAATAGCTATAATACTAATATTAACCCCTTAAGGACACAACTTCTGGAATAACATGGAATCGTGACGGAATATCTCCGTCATGTGTCCTTAAGGGGTTAAGGACTGATGTAGGTAATTTAGAGAACGTCATCAATTTTGGATTCTGTCTATTAGTAACTCTTGAAGTGTTAGCTCTGGGTCCAAGGACTAGAAGAGATCCACAGCGTAAGTCTGGAGCTCTTATGATTTGATATCTTCGGGAACTCTGTGAAGGCGGATATTGCTCCATCTATCTCGTTCTTTGTGGTCATCTACCTTATAGGCCAGTGACTCTACCTTGCTACTGAGCTCTGTGTAAGCATCTGCCAGAGAATTATGAGCTCTAATCAGTTCTTCCATTTTCTCTTCTAGCTGAGCTGTTCTCTCACCAATAGCTTGGATATTAGCCCTTGTGTCTCTTGCAAGTTTAGCAAATTCTCCTTGAAGGAGGATACTACACTGAACAAAATTATAAATGCAACACTTTTGTTTTTGACCCCATTTTTCACATGAGCTGAACTTAAAGATCTAAGACTTTTTCTATGAACACAAAAGGCCAATTTCTCTCAAATATTGTTCACAAATCTGTCTAAATCTGTGTTAGTTAGCACTTTTCCTTTGCTGATATAATCCATCCACCTCACAGGTGTGTCATTTCAGGATGCTGATTAGACAACATGATTATTGCACAGGTGTGCCTTAAAAAAAAAAAGGCCACTCTAAAATGTGCAGTTTTACTTTATTGGGGAATCCGGGTGAGTCCGAAAACCAGTCAGTATCTTGTGTGACCAACATTTGCCTCACACAGTGCAACACATGTCCTTCGCATAGAGTTGATCAGGTTGTTGATTTTGGTCTGTGGAAGGTTTGTCTACTCCTCTTCATTGGCTGTGCAAAGTTGCTGGATATTGGCAGGACCTGGAAGAAGCTGCCATATACATCGATCCAGAGCATCCCAAACATGCTCAATGAGTGACATGTTTGGTGAGTATGCTGGCCATGCAAGAACAGGGATGTTTTCAGCTTCCAGGAATTGTGTACAGATGCTTGCAACATGGGGCCGTGCATTATCATGCTGCAACATGAGGTGATGGTCGTGGACGTATCTCACAGAGATGAGCTTCCCTGAGATGGTTTCTGACAGTTTGTGCAGAAATTATTTTGTTATGCAAACCGATTGGTGCAGCAGCTGTCCGGGTGGCTGGTCTCAGACGATCTTGGAAATGAAGATACTGGATGTGGATGTCCTGGGCTAGTGTGGTTACACATGGTCTGTGGTTGTGTGGTCGGTTGGATGTACTGCCAATTTCTCTGAAATGACTTTGGAGATGACTTATGGTAGAGAAATGAACAATTAATTAACGGGCAACAGCTTTGGTGGATATTCCTGCAGTCAGCATGTTAATTGCACGCTCCCTCAAAACTTACCACGTCTGTGGCATTGTGCTGTGTGATAAAACTGTACATTTTAGAGTGGGCTTTTATTGTGGCCAGCCTGTGGCACGCCTTTGCAATAATCATGCCGTCTAATCAGTATCTTGATATGCCACATATGTGGGCAATAGCAAATCATCACCACCCTCTTGGGCCCGCTGGTGCGGCGGTGTCCCTTGATATCGTTGTCCCTTGATATCTGGGATTGTGGGGCTGTAATTTCAGTAGATATGTGCTTCAGTGGGTCTTGGCTATTTGCTGTATTATAGCTCAAGATCTGAGGAGCATGCGCATTATGCAGCCATCTTCCAGCGATGTGAAACACTCCACTCCCGAATGGAACCCTTGTTCTTGTGGCCATTTTTAAAAATATTTTTTAATTCAAGAGACAAAAATCCTTTAAAACTGTGCCCAGCACCATTAGGAAGCAGAAAACCACACTATCAGGGTTAATAACAAAAGTGAGAATTGTTGGTGAAATTCAGAATTAAGGTGTAAGTAGCCAAACTGGAAATGTACTCTCAGTCAGCTATGCTTCCAGTTTGACAACTTTAACTTTAAATGTAAAGAAAGACTATAGGGTCAGGAATACAAACGTGTATTCATGACCCTATACTGTTAAAAAAAACATTTTAGCCGCCCTCCCTTACCCCCTTAACCCCTTAAGGACACATGACGGAAATATTCCGTCATGATTCCCTTTTATTCCAGAAGTTGTGTCCTTAAGGGGTTAAATAAAGTAAAAATGTACCTTAAAGGATCACTATAGGATCAGGAACACAAACATGTATTCCTGACCTTGTAGTGTTAAAACCACCATCTAGCCCCCGTGGACCCCTCATGCCTCCATAAATATAGTAAAAATCTTGTATTCAAGCCAGAATCTGTAGATCTGTATGCTGTTTGCATAAAAAAGAAGCAGTCTGCTGACATAATCAGAAGTGGTAGCCTGATCCAATCAGAATGCTTCCCCATAGGATTGACTAAGATTGACAAAGAGGCAGATCAGGGGCAGAGGCAGCATGATTCAAACACAGCCCTGGCCAATCAGCATCTCTTCATAGAGATGAATTGAATCAATGAATCTCTATGAGGAAAGTTCAGTGTCTGCATGCAGAGGGTGGAGACACTGAATGTTTGGATGCATTTTAGGCAGCCATGACCCAGGAAGGATCTCTAACAGCTATCTGAGTAGTGGCCAGTGAAGTCATCACTAGGCTGTAATCAGGGCCGGCGCTACCATTAAGGCAAATTAGGCATTCGCCTGGGGCGCCGACCTGAAGGGGGCGCCCACCTGGAGGTTTCTGGGTGGGCTGCTCCTGTGGGTGGGCAGCAGGATTCTCCTGCCTGGGGTCGGAGCGTTGGGTAAGTGGCTGTTTAGCCAAACCCCAGCGCAGCCATATCCTGTGCTCCCTCTGCCTCCCTGATGCTGCAGAGCCGATCATCTGCTCAGGGAGAGGGGAACTGTTGAATCCCCAGCACCCTAGCAGAGCACTGTGCTTCCTGCAGGCATTGGAAGCCAGGATGTGACCTGGTATCCCGGCTGCCCCCTGCCTGTGAACACAGGAAGCACAGTGAAGGGAGCAGGAAGCAGCCTGTGCTCACTGTGCACGGCTCTCCTGCTCCACCAGGAACCAGGGCAGATACCTGCAGGCTGAAAGATGATCCCCTTCTCCTCCAGTCACATCAATAGCACAGGTATGGCATCACTGGAGGATAAGGGGAGATGGTTATTATTGTGTGTATGTTTGAACATTGGTGTGTTAAGTTTGTTTGTGGGTGTGTGTTTTAATAAACTGACTATATGTAAACTGGTGTGAGTGACATTGTGTGTGTGTATTTCAGTGAGAGTGTGTGTTAGTGAGAATGTGACATAGTGTTTGTTTGTGTGTATGTGTGTGTTTGTCAGTAAGAGTGTGTGTGAGATGGTGTGACGTGTGTGTGTGTGTGTGTGTGCCAGTGAGTGTGTGACCAGTTATATTTTGAATACATTAATATAATTATATATATTATATTTAAAAAAAAAATGTTTTACTTACAGTGTGCCTTTCAGACAAGCTCTCTGTCGCACACATTAAATACCACCATTATCATAAACTAAATGCACAATAGTATAAGTTAAATCCCACCAAATGAATTGAATACATTTGTTATAACAACCATAAATGTATACAATGTAAAATGTATATGTATTAGGCAGTATGTGCATATGGATGTGTGTGTTGGGCAGTATGTGCATATGTATGTGTTGGGCAGTATGTGCGCATGGATGTATGTGTTGGGCAGTATGTACGTATGGATGTATGTGTTGGGCAGTATGTACGTATGGATGTATGTGTTGGGCAGTATGTGCGTATGGATGTATGTGTTGGGCAGTATGTGCATATGGATGAATGTATTAGGCAGTGTGTGTATAATGGCCAGTAAGTGTGTATGGTTGAATGTATATATTAGGCAGCGTGCGTGTATGGTTGTATGTATTGGCAGTCTGTGTGTGTGTATGGATGGATGTATTGGCAGGGTGTGTGTGTATGGATGAATGTATGTATTGGCAGTGTGTGTGTATGGATGGATGTATGTATTGGCAGTGTGTGTGTGTTCATATTGGACAGTTTCTTTTTCCCCCCTAAATGTCTGCTCACAAAATGTCTCCTAGTCTGTATCAGTTTCCTAAAAACCTCAACAATCTCTCTATCCCTTTCCTAATTGCCTTCCCGGTCTGTTCCCTTTCCCTAAATTTATCACTGGTCTCTCTGCTTTCCCTTAGTCACTTAGGTGTCTATTCACTAAACAGTGATTTGAAAAAGTTGAGATGACTTTATACAACTCTTCTGTTTTGGCCTAAATATTTATAAGTTATATTTCAACTCCCTGTTTAATGCAGTGGCGGATCCAGGGGGGGGGGGCAACGGGGCAATTGCCCCCCCGAGAAAATAGTGCAGCTGCCATCAGTTGAGCGACCTCATTAGGGGCTCGGTCGGGTGCTGCAGCCCTTTGGCAGACCGGGCCCCTTTAAAGTTGCAGGGAGTGCTGGGAGGAAGTGACTGTTACTTCCTCCCAGCATACAGACCGCACGGGCTGAGAACACCCAGGATGCAGCTGGGAGAGAAGACACAGGCAGCAGGCAGCTGGAAGAGAAGGAGGAGGGAGGAGAGAGATCTCTGCAGCTTCAGACTCCCATCAGGCTCAGCCAGCCTCAGGAAGTCACCTTCCTGCAAAGAAAAAGGTATTTAAGCAGAGGGGAGAGGGGAGGGTGCTTAACATTATGGAAGCTGCAATTTGTGTATGTTTATGTATGTGTACATCTGTGTGTGTCAGTGTGTATGTTTATGTATGTGGACATCTGTGTGTGTCAGTGTGTATGTTTATGTATGTGGACATCTGTGTGTGTCAGTGTGTATGTTTATGTATGTGGACATCTGTGTGTGCCAGTGTGTATGTTTATGTATGTGGACATCTGTGTGTGTCAGTGTGTATGTTTAGATATGTGGACATCTGTGTGTGTCAGTGTGTATGTTTAGATATGTGGACATCTGTGTGTGCCAGTGTGTATGTTTATGTATGTGGACATCTGTGTGTGCCAGTGTGTATGTTTATGTATGTGGACATCTGTGTGTGCCAGTGTGTATGTTTAGGTATGTGGACATCAGTGTGTATGTTTAGGTATGTGGACATCTGTGTGTGTCTGTGTGTGCCAGTGTGTATGTTTATGTATGTGGACATCTGTGTGTGTCAGTGTGTATGTTTATGTATGTGGACATCTGTGTGTGTCAGTGTGTATGTTTATGTATGTGGACATCTGTGTGTGTCAGTGTGTATGTTTATGTATGTGGACATCTGTGTGTGCCAGTGTGTATGTTTATGTATGTGGACATCTGTGTGTGTCAGTGTGTATGTTTATGTATGTGGACATCTGTGTGTGCCAGTGTGTATGTTTATGTATGTGGACATCTGTGTGTGTCAGTGTGTATGTTTATGTATGTGGACATCTGTGTGTGTCAGTGTGTATGTTTATGTATGTGGACATCTGTGTGTGTCAGTGTGTATGTTTATGTATGTGGACATCTGTGTGTGTCAGTGTGTATGTTTATGTATGTGGACATCTGTGTGTGCCAGTGTGTATGTTTATGTATGTGGACATCTGTGTGTGCCAGTGTGTATGTTTATGTATGTGGACATCTGTGTGTGCCAGTGTGTATGTTTATGTATGTGGACATCTGTGTGTGCCAGTGTGTATGTTTATGTATGTGGACATCTGTGTGTGTCAGTGTGTATGTTTATGTATGTGGACATCTGTGTGTGTCAGTGTGTATGTTTATGTATGTGGACATCTGTGTGTGTCAGTGTGTATGTTTATGTATGTGGACATCTGTGTGTGTCAGTGTGTATGTTTATGTATGTGGACATCTGTGTGTGTCAGTGTGTATGTTTATGTATGTGGACATCTGTGTGTGCCAGTGTGTATGTTTATGTATGTGGACATCTGTGTGTGCCAGTGTGTATGTTTATGTATGTGGACATCTGTGTGTGTCAGTGTGTATGTTTATGTATGTGGACATCTGTGTGTGTCAGTGTGTATGTTTATGTATGTGGACATCTGTGTGTGCCAGTGTGTATGTTTATGTATGTGGACATCTGTGTGTGTCAGTGTGTATGTTTATGTATGTGGACATCTGTGTGTGTCAGTGTGTATGTTTATGTATGTGGACATCTGTGTGTGTCAGTGTGTATGTTTAGGTATGTGGACATCTGTGTGTGCCAGTGTGTATGTTTTAGATATGTGGACATCTGTGTGTGTATGTTTAGATATGTGGACATCTGTGTGTGCCAGTATGTATGTGGACATCTGTGTGTGTGTCAGTGTGTATGTTTAGGTATGTGGACATCTGTGTGTGTATGTTTAGATATGTGTACATCTGTGTACATCTGTGTGTGTATGTTTAGGTATGTGTGTATGTGTGCATCTGTGTGCCAGTGCGTATGTTTAGGTATGTGGACATCTGTGTGTGTCAGTGTGTATGTGTGCATCTGTGTGCCAGTGCGTATGTTTAGGTATGTGGACATCTGTGTGTGTCAGTGTGTATGTTTAGGTATGTGGACATCTGTGTGTATCGGAGTGTCAGTGTGTGAATCTGTGAGTGTTAATGTGTATCTGTGTGTGTACCACAGACTACGTCGTCCACTGCACTCAGGTTCCGCTTTTCACTCTGGTCCACAGCCTCAAAGGTGCTCTGGATTAGATAGACACTGCTAATCCGTCCAACAATACAAGGTTATAGAATATACAGGCAACACACCAGGTACCGAAGGTGTATTTATTCGAGGGTAGAACACCACATAAAAGTGCAACTTTTCAGCCCTAGAGGGACTTAAACATGATTAAGGCCCCCAAGGGCTGAAACGTGTTCTACCCTCCAATCAATACACCTTCAGTACCTGGAGTTATGCCTGTATATTCTATTACCTTGTATCTGTGTATGTGAAGGTATGTGTGTCATTCAGTGTATGTGTAGGGATGTGTGTGTGCGGTTTCGCCAGTGTGCATGTGTAGGTATGTGTGTATCTATGTGCCAGTGTGTGTGTGTGTGCCTGTGTAGGTATAGGTTTGTATCTGTGGGTGTGCCAGTGTATGTGTCTGTATCTGTTATTGTGTTTCCATATCACTGTGTGTGGCCGCATATGTGTACAGCCTCTATCCCCTAAACAAGAGTCCCCTATTCCTCCGCTGCAGCCTGTTTCACCCCGCTCTAGCCCACTTAAGTGCCCCTCCCGAGATTTGGTTCTGGATCCGCCCCTGGTTTAATGAATAGACAGGGAAAAGAAAAGAAGAGAAATTGACAGAAGATAATTATCGGATTATTCACTAAAGTGAGAATTGTAAGTGTAAGGGCAGAGTAGCCAAATCTGGAGAATGTTAACGGGTGTTTTGACCATAAATTAGAAGTTCAATTTGAATTCCCAACAATTCTCACTTTATTGAATAACCCTATTGGAATAAAGAGAAACAGGCTGGAGAGAATCAGTTGCATAGAGTGAGCAGATAAATCGTGAACATAGACTGCAAGCTTTTGGAAACAGAAACAAAGGAGAAAGCTGTGGATAAACGCTAATGAGAGAGTTTGGGCACTATGGAGGAAAGGGACAGCTGATCAGACCTAATTAAAAACCAAATGGCAAAATTTATACCATTTAGAAGAATTCGCCAACTCAGCTACAGTCACAGTTCAGCTGTTTTTGCTTAAACTATGCAATTCGATTTCCAATTCACTGAATTCATAGTTTAGTGAATAAACTTCTGAGAGAGTGTAGTTGCATTCAAGAGGGGGAGGCAAAATGGATCTTTGCCTAGGGCGGCAAGAATCCTTGCACCGGCCCTGGCTGTAATGTAAACACTGCATTTTCACTGAAAAGACAGTGTTTACAGCAAAAGGCCTGAAGGTAATGATTCTACACACCAGAACAAATTCAATAAGCTGTAGTTGTTCTGGTGACTATAGTGTCCCTTTAATTCCAGCACCATGTTGTTCCTCTGCTGCTGGCCCCACACCTGATAAACCTTTTTGGCTGAGAGTATCATAATTGATAATCTCAGGCAATCCAATGCTTTCCCATAGGAGCTAAATGCCGCCCTGGCCATCTCCTCATACAGATGCATTGAATCAATGCAATCAATCAATTCTCTGAAAATACAGTGTTTACAGCAAAATGCCTGCATGGACAATAGACACCACAACAATGACATTAAGCTGTAGTTGTTCTCGTGACTATAGTATCCTTTTATTTACTTTGAATTTCTGACAATTCTCACTTTAGTAAATAACCCTGCATATTGTTTGACATGATAGACTTGTTTTATATATTATGCATTGAAAAGCCTAGAATATTTAATAAAATTTTGACATCTTAAAGGGACTCACCACTGTCAAAAAATTTTTTTGTAAAAATAAATATATATATATATATATATATATATATATATATATATAACGGGTCAAAACGTCGGTTATTTTTTCAATGTAATGCCTTCTTTAATAAATCCTCTTTTTTTTCATTTTTAAAGTCCTGAGAGTGCATCTCTTCATTTTTTGTTTATATATCTTTTCAACATGGGATTGCACCCAGGCAAAAATGAATTGCTGTTGGAGAAAGGGTGAGTGCCAAGTTACTTATCTTTATTTATATATATATATATATATATATATATATATATATATATATATATATATATATATATATATATATATATAATCTCTCATATAATCTGCTTAGTATATATACCCCCAATCAATACATGTATGCATTTAATTATGCATTTTCTTTTTCCAATTTGACAATTTATACTGTTTTTTTATTTTTCAGGGATACAAAAAAGGGGGGGTTAGTGTGGTTGAAGGTAAATTGATATATAGTACAGTATGCTTCGATGCAGTATTTTACACTTGTATCCATCAACAGGTCACCAGCATGCTATCATAAGAGTCAACATTGTTTTCCCTGGGTGGGCATCGCATGGGTGCTTCTGTAGGACATGTATGGATTTATCAAATCAGTACTGAGCTGTGGGTGGATTAACTTCTATACAAGTGGGTATTTCTGTGGGTGTCATCTAGCGGTAGCAGACAACTCTGTGTCCAATTGGTATTGCTGATTATGGCTCAGGCCTTACAGCTCCTGAAGAGCGGAGGGGTGTATAGTACTTTAATGGGACAGCATTGCAGTGCATTGCACTACATTGCATAGGGGACTTGTCTAGGATGGGGTGTGTTGACACCTTAATATCCAATGTCCCTATGTTTGGCTTTCAAGCCCTGGATCTGTCTTATGGCTTGAGCGTTTGTCGACATTTTATGTAGATTGTCTCAATCACCCT
>OW240914.1:199834065-199861687 GCA_933207985.1 Pelobates cultripes
TTGGATATTAGCCCTTGTGTCTCTTGCAAGTTTAGCAAATTCTCCTTGAAGGAGGATACTACACTGAACAAAATTATAAATGCAACACTTTTGTTTTTGACCCCATTTTTCACATGAGCTGAACTTAAAGATCTAAGACTTTTTCTATGAACACAAAAGGCCAATTTCTCTCAAATATTGTTCACAAATCTGTCTAAATCTGTGTTAGTTAGCACTTTTCCTTTGCTGATATAATCCATCCACCTCACAGGTGTGTCATTTCAGGATGCTGATTAGACAACATGATTATTGCACAGGTGTGCCTTAAAAAAAAAAAGGCCACTCTAAAATGTGCAGTTTTACTTTATTGGGGAATCCGGGTGAGTCCGAAAACCAGTCAGTATCTTGTGTGACCAACATTTGCCTCACACAGTGCAACACATGTCCTTCGCATAGAGTTGATCAGGTTGTTGATTTTGGTCTGTGGAAGGTTTGTCTACTCCTCTTCATTGGCTGTGCAAAGTTGCTGGATATTGGCAGGACCTGGAAGAAGCTGCCATATACATCGATCCAGAGCATCCCAAACATGCTCAATGAGTGACATGTTTGGTGAGTATGCTGGCCATGCAAGAACAGGGATGTTTTCAGCTTCCAGGAATTGTGTACAGATGCTTGCAACATGGGGCCGTGCATTATCATGCTGCAACATGAGGTGATGGTCGTGGACGTATCTCACAGAGATGAGCTTCCCTGAGATGGTTTCTGACAGTTTGTGCAGAAATTATTTTGTTATGCAAACCGATTGGTGCAGCAGCTGTCCGGGTGGCTGGTCTCAGACGATCTTGGAAATGAAGATACTGGATGTGGATGTCCTGGGCTAGTGTGGTTACACATGGTCTGTGGTTGTGTGGTCGGTTGGATGTACTGCCAATTTCTCTGAAATGACTTTGGAGATGACTTATGGTAGAGAAATGAACAATTAATTAACGGGCAACAGCTTTGGTGGATATTCCTGCAGTCAGCATGTTAATTGCACGCTCCCTCAAAACTTACCACGTCTGTGGCATTGTGCTGTGTGATAAAACTGTACATTTTAGAGTGGGCTTTTATTGTGGCCAGCCTGTGGCACGCCTTTGCAATAATCATGCCGTCTAATCAGTATCTTGATATGCCACATATGTGGGCAATAGCAAATCATCACCACCCTCTTGGGCCCGCTGGTGCGGCGGTGTCCCTTGATATCGTTGTCCCTTGATATCTGGGATTGTGTGGCTGTAATTTCAGTAGATATGTGCTTCAGTGGGTCTTGGCTATTTGCTGTATTATAGCTCAAGATCTGAGGAGCATGCGCATTATGCAGCCATCTTCCAGCGATGTGAAACACTCCTCCATCGGAACCCTTGTTCTTGTGGCCATTTTTTAAAATATTTTTTAATTCAAGAGACAAAAATCCTTTAAAACCGTGCCACCATTAGGAAGCATAAAACCACACTATCAGGGTTAATAACAAAAGTGAGAATTGTTGGTGAAATTCAGAATTAAGGTGTAAGTAGCCAAACTGGAAATGTACTCTCAGTCAGCTATGCTTCCAGTTTGACAACTTTAACTTTAAATGTAAAGAAAGACTATAGGGTCAGGAATACAAACGTGTATTCATGACCCTATACTGTTAAAAAAAACATTTTAGCCGCCCTCCCTTACCCCCTTAAATAAAGTAAAAATGTACCTTAAAGGATCACTATAGGATCAGGAACACAAACATGTATTCCTGACCTTGTAGTGTTAAAACCACCATCTAGCCCCCGTGGACCCCTCATGCCTCCATAAATATAGTAAAAATCTTGTATTCAAGCCAGAATCTGTAGATCTGTATGCTGTTTGCATAAAAAAGAAGCAGTCTGCTGACATAATCAGAAGTGGTAGCCTGATCCAATCAGAATGCTTCCCCATAGGATTGACTAAGATTGACAAAGAGGCAGATCAGGGGCAGAGGCAGCATGATTCAAACACAGCCCTGGCCAATCAGCATCTCTTCATAGAGATGAATTGAATCAATGAATCTCTATGAGGAAAGTTCAGTGTCTGCATGCAGAGGGTGGAGACACTGAATGTTTGGATGCATTTTAGGCAGCCATGACCCAGGAAGGATCTCTAACAGCTATCTGAGTAGTGGCCAGTGAAGTCATCACTAGGCTGTAATCAGGGCCGGCGCTACCATTAAGGCAAATTAGGCATTCGCCTGGGGCGCCGACCTGAAGGGGGCGCCCACCTGGAGGTTTCTGGGTGGGCTGCTCCTGTGGGTGGGCAGCAGGATTCTCCTGCCTGGGGTCGGAGCGTTGGGTAAGTGGCTGTTTAGCCAAACCCCAGCGCAGCCATATCCTGTGCTCCCTCTGCCTCCCTGATGCTGCAGAGCCGATCATCTGCTCAGGGAGAGGGGAACTGTTGAATCCCCAGCACCCTAGCAGAGCACTGTGCTTCCTGCAGGCAGGGGAAGCCAGGATGTGACCTGGTATCCCGGCTGCCCCCTGCCTGTGAACACAGGAAGCACAGTGAAGGGAGCAGGAAGCAGCCTGTGCTCACTGTGCACGGCTCTCCTGCTCCACCAGGAACCAGGGCAGATACCTGCAGGCTGAAAGATGATCCCCTTCTCCTCCAGTCACATCAATAGCACAGGTATGGCATCACTGGAGGATAAGGGGAGATGGTTATTATTGTGTGTATGTTTGAACATTGGTGTGTGTGTTTTAATAAACTGACTATATGTAAACTGGTGTGAGTGACATTGTGTGTGTGTATTTCAGTGAGAGTGTGTGTTAGTGAGAATGTGACATAGTGTTTGTTTGTGTGTATGTGTGTGTTTGTCAGTAAGAGTGTGTGTGAGATGGTATGACGTGTGTGTGTGTGTGTGTGTGTGTGTGTGCCAGTGAGTGTGTGACCAGTTATATTTTGAATACATTAATATAATTATATATATTATATTTAAAAAAAAATGTTTTACTTACAGTGTGCCTTTCAGACAAGCTCTCTGTCGCACACATTAAATACCACCATTATCATAAACTAAATGCACAATAGTATAAGTTAAATCCCACCAAATGAATTGAATACATTTGTTATAACAACCATAAATGTATACAATGTAAAATGTATATGTATTAGGCAGTATGTGCATATGGATGTGTGTGTTGGGCAGTATGTGCATATGTATGTGTTGGGCAGTATGTGCGCATGGATGTATGTGTTGGGCAGTATGTACGTATGGATGTATGTGTTGGGCAGTATGTACGTATGGATGTATGTGTTGGGCAGTATGTGCGTATGGATGTATGTGTTGGGCAGTATGTGCGCATGGATGTATGTGTTGGGCAGTATGTGCGCATGGATGTATGTGTTGGGCAGTATGTGCGCATGGATGTATGTGTTGGGCAGTATGTACGTATGGATGTATGTGTTGGGCAGTATCTACGTATGGATGTATGTGTTGGGCAGTATGTACGTATGGATGTATGTGTTGGGCAGTATGTGCATGGATGTATGTGTTGGGCAGTATCTACGTATGGATGTATGTGTTGGGAAGTATGTGCATATGGATGTGTATTAGGCACTGTGTGTATAATGGCCAGTGAGTGTGTATGGTTGAATGTATATATTAGGCAGCGTGCGTGTATGGTTGTATGTATTGGCAGTCTGTGTGTGTATGGATGGATGTATTGGCAGGGTGTGTGTGTATGGATGGATGTATTGGCAGGGTGTGTGTGTATGGATGTATGTATGTATTGGCAGTGTGTGTGTGTTCATATTGGACAGTTTCTTTTTCCCCCCCTAAATGTCTGCTCACTGTGTCTCTCCTAAAATGTCTCCTAGTCTGTATCAGTTTCCTAAAAACCTCAACAATCTCTCTATCCCTTTCCTAATTGCCTTCCCGGTCTGTCCCCTTTCCCTAAATGTATCACTGGTCTCTCTGCTTTCCCTTAGACACTTAGGTGTCTATTCACTAAACAGTGATTTGAAAAAGTTGAGATGACTTTATACAACTCTTCTGTTTTGGCCTAAATGTTTCAAGTTATATTTCAACTCACTGTTTAATGAATAGACAGGGAAAAGAAAAGAAGAGAAATTGACAGAAGATAATTACCGGATTATTCACTAAAGTGAGAATTGTAAGTGTAAGGGCAGAGTAGCCGAATCTGGAGAATGTTAACGGGTGTTTTGACCATAAATTAGAAATTCACTTTGAATTCCCAACAATTCTCACTTTATTGAATAACCCTATTGGAATAAAGAGAAACAGGCTGGAGAGAATCAGTGAGCAGATAAATCGTGAACATAGAGACTGCAAGCTTTTGGAAACAGAAACAAAGGAGAAAGCTGTGGATAAACGCTAATGAGAGAGTTTGGGCACTATGGAGGAAAGGGACAGCTGATCAGACCTAATTAAAAACCAAATGGCAAAATTTATACCATTTAGAAGAATTCGCCAACTCAGCTACAGTCACAGTTCAGCTGTTTTTGCTTAAACTATGCAATTCGATTTCCAATTCACTGAATTCATAGTTTAGTGAATAAACTTCTGAGAGAGTGTAGTTGCATTCAAGAGGGGGAGGCAAAATGGATCTTTGCCTAGGGCGGCAAGAATCCTTGCACCGGCCCTGGCTGTAATGTAAACACTGCATTTTCACTGAAAAGACAGTGTTTACAGCAAAAGGCCTGAAGGTAATGATTCTACACACCAGAACAAATTCAATAAGCTGTAGTTGTTCTGGTGACTATAGTGTCCCTTTAATTCCAGCACCATGTTGTTCCTCTGCTGCTGGCCCCACACCTGATAAACCTTTTTGGCTGAGAGTATCATAATTGATAATTTCAGGCAATCCAATGCTTTCCCATAGGAGCTAAATGCCGCCCTGGCCATCTCCTCATACAGATGCATTGAATCAATGCAATCAATCAATTCTCTGAAAATACAGTGTTTACAGCAAAATGCCTGCATGGACAATAGACACCACAACAATGACATTAAGCTGTAGTTGTTCTCGTGACTATAGTATCCTTTTATTTACTTTGAATTTCTGACAATTCTCACTTTAGTAAATAACCCTGCATATTGTTTGACATGATAGACTTGTTTTATATATTATGCATTGAAAAGCCTAGAATATTTAATAAAATTTTGACATCTTAAAGGGACTCACCACTGTCAAAAAATTTTTTTGTAAAAATAAATATATATATATATATATATATATATATATATATATATAACGGGTCAAAACGTCGGTTATTTTTTCAATGTAATGCCTTCTTTAATAAATCCTCTTTTTTTTCATTTTTAAAGTCCTGAGAGTGCATCTCTTCATTTTTTGTTTATATATCTTTTCAACATGGGATTGCACCCAGGCAAAAATGAATTGCTGTTGGAGAAAGGGTGAGTGCCAAGTTACTTATCTTTATTTATATATATATATATATATATATATATATATATATATATATATATATATATATATATATATATATATATATATATAATCTCTCTCATATAATCTGCTTAGTATATGTACCCCCAATCAATACATGTATGCATTTAATTATGCATTTTCTTTTTCCAATTTGACAATTTATACTGTTTTTTATTTTTCAGGGATACAAAAAAGGGGGGGTTAGTGTGGTTGAAGGTAAATTGATATATAGTACAGTATGCTTCGATGCAGTATTTTACACTTGTATCCATCAACAGGTCACCAGCATGCTATCATAAGAGTCAACATTGTTTTCCCTGGGTGGGCATCGCATGGGTGCTTCTGTAGGACATGTATGGATTTATCAAATCAGTACTGAGCTGTGGGTGGATTAACTTCTATACAAGTGGGTATTTCTGTGGGTGTCATCTAGCGGTAGCAGACAACTCTGTGTCCAATTGGTATTGCTGATTATGGCTCAGGCCTTACAGCTCCTGAAGAGCGGAGGGGTGTATAGTACTTTAATGGGATAGCATTGCAGTGCATTGCACTACATTGCATAGGGGACTTGTCTAGGATGGGGTGTGTTGACACCTTAATATCCAATGTCCCTATGTTTGGCTTTCAAGCCCTGGATCTGTCTTATGGCTTGAGCGTTTGTCGACATTTTATGTAGATTGTCTCAATCACCCTGAGGGTTCGCTAGTGTAAGCTAGTATTTTCCCCATATTTGACCTGCCAACTAGAGTAACAATGTGAGCTAATTGCATTTCAACAGGGAGTGACTCCATGGTTATAGCCTCAATGAAAACCGCCGCCAGTCGCAGAACTAGCATGCCTCAGAATTTGCTATAATATGAGTTGGGGAAGCCATGGGGGTCGTGCAGGTAGGTGTAGTCGATCTAGGTATCTGAATACTTCAGAATTAGAGAGTTGATGCGTGTTCGGGTTAGTTTAAAGGTTGTATAGGTCAGAGTAGTAATTTGCAAAATTATTGCAGATATCTATGGGTATCATTATCTCCCCCCCCCCCTTGACCTGGTATTTAGGTACGCTATCTTTTTGTGCATGTTGTTTCTTTTTTAATCTATTTGCCAGTAATTTGCCTGCTCTATTCCCCTGGGAGTAGTGCGTTGCTTTGAGTTTCTTCAATTGGTAACCTACTTTAAGAAGCATGTTTTGGCTGAGTTTGACCATACAAGTTGATTGACTCCGCAGTCGACAATCTGCCCCAGTGCCGCACCCCCCACCAGGAAACTGTCTATTCTAGAATATGTATTATGTACAGACGAGAAGTACATGTATTCTCTGTCTTCTGTATGTGTGACCATTCAGGCATCAAAGTAATGGTGTAGGGACGATGTGTGGATGGGCGTTCTTTTTGAAGTGTGTCTTCTGGAGGCAAACAATGTTAGTGTCACTTTGTCTTAGACCTCTCTCCAGAAGGTGTCGCTGCACTGGGAGGTTTAGTCCCCTTACATTGTGGCTATAGATTTTTATGGTGGTAGATATGGGAAGTGTTTGTATATAACCATTTGATATTTTTCCATTCAGAGGCTCCTCCTTCCCCAACGCATTTGAGCCAGGCAGACTCCTCCCTTTTAGCCCCTCTCCAGTGTATTTGTATGTCCAAAGCACCCGGCCCCTGAGGCCAGCTCCGGTGCTTGGGCTGTCTCAGAGAGTCCAGAGTGTTCTACGTTGGCTGTGTGTGGGCCACACACTAGGCCCAGGAACATTGTAAAGACATTTCGATAGTACAATAAAGCTTAATTCACAGAAAAAAAAACTAATAAGGAGTTAATAAACATTTAAACATAACCAAAAAAGCCAAAAATATGGCTATGCACCCATAATAGGCACCATTGGAGCCGGCCCTCATTTAACATGTAGATTGGATATTTAGACCCTTGTTTTGGCAGTCCTAGAAAGCTGCATATAGAATGTCATGGTGCTTTGTATTTTTATTTATTTTTTTAAATTTGTATGAGGTAGTGGTGTGGCCCCTTAGTGACTAATGTTGGAGATGGGGTTATAAACCATGACTATAAAACATGTACATAACAGATCATCAATTACAATTTAGAGCAATTTTTTTTTGTTTTAACACTTATCTCACTTGGTAGCTCCTTATCTTAGCCCTAGTGTCCTTCACCTTTGGATATACTTGTTTTTTTGTCTATTAGCTGGGAAATTGTTCGGTGTAGGCCTAGCCCTCACTAGTAGCTATGTTTTTCTTAGCTAACCTAGCTGGATATCTATAGGTATTTGTGTATTTGTATATGTACATAAGTACACACATTATACATATACCTTTTTTGTCTCTCCCTTTTCTGTTTATATTTCCATTTCTCCTTAGAACTATTAAAGGTAGGGCTCCCCTTCCTTATAATTTGTTTTACTCTCCCTATTAGGACTCATAGTCTGTCCCTGTCTATTCGATTACAACTTATACTTGCAAAACTCTGGAAAGTAATTTGCTATGATGTGCCATGGAGTGTCCTTTTCATTTGTGCGCCTTCTTCCATTCTTGAGGTAGGCGGACATTTGTATGAGTCCCTGGTTGTTCCCCCATTCATTCATCACCATTCAAGGGTATTGAGCGCGTTGATGGTTCCATTGCGTTGGACCAGGAGTTTGGTCGGATAACCCCACCTGTACGCCATGTTGTTGTCTCGGAGCAGTTCAGTAACTGCGTTGAACATTTTCCTCTTTTTAAGCATAGTGGTGGTGATGTCCGCAAATATTTTTATTTTCTGGTAGGTGGGAGGCAAGTCCTTGTTCGTCCTGCTGGATTTAAGGATCAGGTCCTTGGCATCATTATAGTGCATCTTAAGTACAATGACTCTGGGTAACTACTGTGGTTTGGTTACTCTGTGAATGCGGTCTACCAGTGACATATCTTTGGTAGACTGGCGCCAACAGACGAAAGAGAGCGTTAGCATAGGCTTGTAGATCTTGAAGGCCTATTTATCCGGGTACATTTCTCAAACGTAAATTGTTGCGGCGTGCTCAGTCCTGCATGTCGGCAAATTTTGCTTTGTACTTGTCCATCCATTCCAATAAGTCCTCCATGTTAGTGGCGAGATTGTTGTGGGCCACCGCATGTTCCTCCATTTTGTTTTCCTGCACCGAGATACGGGATCCCAGTGCCTGACTGTCGGACCAGAGCTCCGTGAATGATTGCTGCAGTGTCGCCTGCAGTTTGGATGCTATACCATCAAACATGGCATGCAGGCATTCTGGGGCAAGTACTAGGCCTGGTGATTCCGGGTTTGGGCCTGATCTTGGTTCATTTCGGCGCCATCTTGGGAGTCTTCAAATTATTGAAAGCATTTTGTGTGCCCTTGTTTTGCGCCAAAATATATCAATTTGTCCTACTTTTTGGTCGCCCTCTTGCCCTTACGATGGGACATGTTTAGGGTAGCCTTTTAGTGTGTTAGTGGGTCTTAAAGCTACGGGAGGGCCGATATTCCTCAGAGCTAACAACACATGCGACCGCTACCGTTCAAGTCCAGGACACGTCCCATATATATATAATACATCTTTTAGAAGTTGTGGGACTCTTATCTGCTGCCTTTGCCAGTCCTCCCCTTTAAATCTAGCCCAGACTTTCTGTGGCTGTCCAATCATATATTTCCCAATGCAGCTCAATGAGAAGTCTTTGCAAGGCAGGTGCTCTGAGCAATTGCTGTCTTTTGAGTTTAGCTCTACTGTGCTAACCAAAGCAGTAAGTAACAGGATCGGTTGTCTGACAGCCAGGGAGGTGTAAACAAGGTTCATTTAAAAAAGTGGAGTGTCCCTTTAAGAAACAAAAACATCCTCTTAGTGAATAAGACCATAACTTGTTAGCTAATAAATCATCCTCTGAAACAAGGATTGCCAACAAAATGATATTATTTGAATGTCTCCATCATCTAGATATTGGTGCTGATGTGTACTATGGTCGCCCGGGAGTGATGGGAGTTTGAGCGCAAGACTTTTTTTTTTGTATTTAGATTAAATTCTTGCTACCCATGCTTCTGAACCGATGCTTTAAATTTCTAACCCCTTTCAATGATGGATTCCAGCCATCTCTTTTATTTAGGTCTTTGTCTCTCCATCTGGAACAGCTGTGACTAATACATTCAGATCCCACTTCCTGATAAGACCTTCTTAAGCATGCATCAAAATCTCCACCAGAAAGTGTTCTGTGTTTCCTAACCATATATACTAATATCCTTATTTTTAAACAGAATAAACTTGTAAGCTATTAGTCATCTCTGTCTAAATTAACATGTATTTTGTACTGCAGGGTCATTTATTTAGTACTTTAAAGTGGAGGGTATAACCAAAATAAATTTTGACAAAGAAAAACAAATCTGCATTAGTAGGTTTTCAAGAGCCTTGGCTGAAAGCTTACAATCTATAAGATGTCGGCTAATCTAGGCATCAACTTGTGCGAATTCTAATGAAACGCTAAACAATATTACCGTTATGTGTTTTTTTAACTAAATCTGGTGGTTTTACAGTTGTCCTCTGTTATGTTGTGGCAATCAGTTTTTAGAATGCACACAAGGGTTCTAAATTTTCCATTTCTGATTAATGAACATTTAATTAATCTTAGATCTACATGGCTGGATTTCACATAATGAACTGGACTAGATCAGTGCTTTATTGAGGAAATATCAAGAGAACCATGAATGCTCTACCAAATTATAGACAGCCATTTTCAATTTAAAAGGCATACCACACAGTGACTGTGTTTTTTAAACAATACAAAGATGATGTCACTGTGCATTGAATACTGTGAATCCTTATTCATCCACAGGAAAAAAATAATCAAAAGAAAGCATTTAGGCAATCAGAACCAGAATCCGGTCTTGCTTTTCATAAACTTGCAATTGTGTGAGGGGCAAATAAGGCCGTAAAGGAAATAAAAAAATAAAAAAAGGGGGGGAGAATAAGTCGGTTGTGGTGTGCCGGAACCGATGTCGTGGTATGCCTGTAAAAAAAGAGGGCCCACCCATGAGGTGTAATGAAAAGTATAAATAAAGGGAGTGGAGGGTGGGGACATGCGAATCGCCAAAAAACAAACGGGGCTGAGGAAGGTGAGGAAGGGGTTTAAGTAGGTTAACATGCCCCTCCCACAACTGCAGGCCAAGCCTTCACATTTATCCGCACACAATAAATAGGTGCACACAATAATAATAATAAATGAATAAAATAGTTAAATAAATGTTGTAATATAGCACAATAAATGTTGCAAACAGCAGTAGTTTCAAACAGCAATAGTCTAATATAATTCTATAGATCATTAAATCTGCCCTCTTGCACAATGTGAATCAATGTTTTTAGCTCACAGTTGATTATATTGATCTACTAAAGTCAATAGGGGAGTCAGCTAAGGCAAACATTTCTTACTTCATCACATTATGTGGTATTATCAAGAAAACAAAAACAGTATTCTGGTGATAAAGCACATTCAGTATAGCAACTATCACTAGGGCATGGCATTTCAGATTATAGTGTGTGTGGTCAATGGAAAGGTACTGACATCAAACTGGCTCAATAGTGTGGAGATGATTATTGGGTTAAGATGTGAGGGAGAATTGGTGACACTGGGCTGGGGACTGATACTGATGACACTTGAAAAGAGAGGTGGAGATGGTGACATGGGATGGAGAGAGATAGGATATAGGGAATTGTTTGTTCCAACTTTGGGTGGGAAGGTGGGAGTGAAATGATGTCAAGGTTGTAGGAAAAGTCATAAAAGTAGAACAATCAGGAGGAACATTTCACTGACTTCCATGGCAAAATCTCTTTTTAAGTAGAACTATTCCCTGCAATTCTTTTTATAAACCCCTTTGTTACATGGGGTAAAGCATATCACATGATATCATAATTAATTCTTTTTTTTTTATAAATATATTTTTATTGGTTTAACATAGATTCATAAATCGTGGAAAAAGGGTGAGACTCGCAGGTCTCGCACGTATTCATTGTGATAAATAACTTAACTTTAAGTTCTAAAGTTGCAGACACGTAGGTCTGGAAACATATTGGAAAAAGAGGGACGCGCAGGTCCCCTAACATACAACTTATAACCATATTGACAGATATTATAAAGCGATCTTGTGGTTTGTGTTTTTTCCCTATGAGTGTAGGTTCATGAATTTGTTGACTTGTTTGCTTTTGTGATGGTGTATCACTATCAGTTTGCGTATGCTAATATTGTGAGGTTGTTGGTTTGTTGTTTGTTGCAGGTTTTGTTTATATTATCATTTGAAATTCAGTGTGGCATCACATTTTAGCGTGCCAGATAGAGTTAGGACTTGCAGGTCCTTTGCATGGAAATGAGTGTCCAAAGTATCAACCTCACAGAGCTTTGATATGTAAAGCAAACGGTTATAGGAAACAAACAATTCCATATATCATAAATCTCTCAGAAGTGGCAAAACTGTGTATAATGCAGAGCAAGACAACTTAACCAAAGTTTGGCTAATGTGTGTGGGTGGCGCCGTGGTGTAACCAATGAAATGTCATAGCAGTGAACTGTGTGTAGATAAAGATGATATTAGGGTCACCGGTGTGGCCTCCACTTCTATCCTCCCTGCCTGCGCCCTGGTCACTGGTATTTCCCGCCCGGTTGGTTCCTGTGTTTGCCCTCATCCCCGCCTCTATCTCCCATGTACCGGGCGTAAGTGTTGTGCCCTGGTAGAGTGTCATTCCCCAGCTTAAGTGGACCAGCGACCCAAGGTTCTTGTCTATGTCTAAGTCTGAGTCAGGGCAGAGGTGTCACCTTCCCCATTCCCTGTTTCTTCCCTCTGTCGGCTATATGTCAAGATGTTTTGAAAATCTGCGTGAAAGACTTCTACTAGCCAAGGGGTTGGGAGTAGTGCGGTAGTGTGGATTCAATAGGTGGGGGAGGGGCTTGGTATGTTGTCCTGGAGCGGGTGGCCTTCCACCTGTTTTCGGTTGCAGGTCTACTTGTTGTGCGTGAAGTAGCGAGCAGTTATTGGTCCCGCTAGAGCGACTGAGGTTGGGAAATTCCCCAGACCAGACCAGCTTGGTTCGGGGTAATCACCCGCTCAGGCTATAGTAGCTCAAGCCCGAATGATCGGGAAGGGGGGTGGTGGTGATCTACTGCAGGTCAGTGGCGGAAAGAAAGTAAAGTATGTGTCACAGAATATTTCCTGTTTAGTCTACCTCAGTATATCAGAATACGTCAAATCCCTAAACCTGGAGCTATTGGGGAAACTCTGCATGTTACCCCTCCCAGTGTAACGACCGAATTGTCTGATTGTGTGTGTATGGTGACTAAAGGAGAACATCACTTACAGTTTGGTATATTGCTGCAACTGTGTGTCATGAGCCATAGTCCAATAGTCTCAGCGGGAGCCTGATGTTGACAGATGAGGAAGAAGTTCCGTTGCAGGTTGAGGTGCTGCAGCATTCTGCGTGGTGTGTGCCATCCACGTAATGGGTAGTGGTCGCAGTACAGGTAGGCCGGCATGCTCAGTGGTCTCCGTGTTGGGTGTTAAGTCCAGTTCTGGGTGGAGCGAGTTCCCAGTCCATAGCACCCGGAAGCATGCAAGAGCTGCCTTGGGTGTGTCCACATTGTCGTAATCATTGCCGTCTTCGCTGCTCCCACTGGAGGTGTAGTCGTGCGGTCTGTTGCGGGTTCAGCTGAGGTCTGTTGAGAATAGGAGTGGAGAAGAAAAAAAATGGGGGGGGTAACAGAGAGAGGGGTTGGGGGAGAGGAGAGGGCTAGACAAGAGGGAGCTTGTGGAGGGGGTTATACAAGACAGGGGGGAGAAGGTTAAGAAGGGGAAGGGGGGAGAGAGGTGGTGGGGGAGAGAGAGAAGGTAGGAATGGCGAGGGGGAAAGGAGGTGGGAGTTAGAGGAGGTAGGGGGCAGGAGAGAGAAGGGTGAGGGGGTAGAGAAAAGAAGGGGGATGGGGTTGGGAATAGAGGAGGGAGAAAAGGGGAGAGGGGAGAGAAGGGGGATGAGGTTGGAAGAGAGTGAGAAGGGGAGGGGGAAATGGGGAAAGGAGGGGAGGAGGGGAAAAAGGGAGGAGAAGGAAGGGGGATAGAAAGAAGGGAGGGAAGGGGGAGAAGGTAAAGGGGAAGGGGAGAAGGAAGGAATGGAGGGGGAAAAGGGGAGGAGGGGGAGATGCGATGGGGAGGGAAGGGGGAGAGGAGGGAGGAGGATGGGGGGAAAGGGAGCGAGGGAGAGAAAGGATCAGGAGGGAAGGAATGGGGGTAGAAAGGAGAGGTGGAAGGGGAGGAGAGGTATCGTACGGTTCTCAGGTACCGGTCGTCACAGTGGGTGAGGGCAGTCAGGCTTATGAATCATCCATAGCAAGTCCAGGGTGGTGAACTCCATGCGGGAAGGACTATAAAGTCATAGTCTTCATTATGAAGGGACTCCTGCAGCATGGCTGGCCGCTTGGCACGGTCGCCAATCCCTCTGGGGCAAGGCTGGCAGTCCCATCATGTCAGGCAGTTAGAAATCTGAGGGGTCAGGCCACCTCATGTTTAGCGGGGGGATGGATATGAGGGTCCCCAAGTGTATGATCATACTTTCTTTTTAACACCCGCTTTCACCAAGGGTTACAATACTTTTGTCTTATCCTTTTTTAATTAAAAACATAGTCAATCAAGCTACATATATGCAAATTTAAAATAAAATGTCATAAAATGATTACAATGAATTTGGTTTAAGCATGCAGTCAAACGATATGATGAGCGATTATTAATACATCCATATTTATAAGAGAAAAAATAATCTATTCTCTTCGAAGGATGCAGTTTTTAGTTTCCGCAGTTTATTACAATAATTACTCCTCCTAATCTTCAATGTCATTGTGTGAATCCATTAAGGGGCTTATTGACTAAATGTTCAACTAATACGTATTTGCTAAATTTAAGTCAAGAAAGGCAACTCAGCGATATTGTTACATTGAAGAGAGTTTTCAAAATGAATATTAGAGGGCAAAAATGTATTTTTACTCAATACAATTCACTCTCTAATGAATAAACTTTGATTAAACTTGGTCTGAGAATAAACTACCTAAAGATAGCTGTTTTATATGCTACATAAATCAGTGTGAACATAGCACAACAAATCCTATTTTCACATACCATTAGAGGTCATTTATTAGTGTCATGTTTATTTATATATGAGTCATGATAGATAAAGCATGTCCACCCTGGGAGGAAATTATCATGGAAATAATTACTGTAGTTTAAAATTTAGCTTACCTAGGTTTATGATTTTTGTGAAACAGATGGACATTCAATTTATTATAATGTTCTGCTACATATGTGTTGAAGACAAGGTAGCCAAAAGACCCCTGGCTGTTGACGGACTACAAATACCATGATGCATTGCCTATTTACCTATTTACCTATTTTGGACCTAACAGTCTGACAAATGTTAGGTCCAAAATAGGTAACAATTTGCTTTTTCACCACCACTGGTTAAAAGAGACACTCTAAGCACCAGAACCACTACAATGTAATGTAGAGGTGCTGGTGTAAAGAGCCTAACTTTGCAGGCTGACAATTGTGAACACTACCATTTTTCTAAGAAAAGGCAGTGTTTATATTTTCCACTAAGGCCACCTATAATGACTGTCACTCAGACAGACACTAGGGGCACTTTTTGGTGTAGTGCAGAACCAATTCACCTTTATGGGGAGATGCTGATTGGTGCAGTGATTGCTATGCATACAGACTAGCCCCCAATATCCCTCTATCGAGAAGCATTGGATTGGCTAGGAGCGATGGGACTGGAGTCCCATCAGAACTCCTAAGAGTTTTTGTTTTTTTTTATCAATTCCTTTTATCACCATATTTAAGAATAAGATGAAATTATGTTGAAATTATAATTTGAATTACACTGGACGTTTTCATATCTATGCAAACTCATTTCCCATAAGATGTACTGCAAATGAAACAAGGCAGTCTTAAAACAAATAACTTTTAAATCAATTATGCAATCAAGAACTTCTATTTTCTCTATTTTTTACTAATGAAATCTAGAGAAAATTAGTAGATTGCAAGTAAATAACACTGTGCTTCAGGATAAAGTAATTAAGAACCTAAAATAAGAATGCACACTTTTTGGCTAGACCAATGTACACTGTTTGTCTCAATATATATATTTTTTTAATGTCTTAATTTTTGTTGATGATTTATGTTTACTTTAGATGATACAAATTGCATAAAGTGAAGGCTCTGAATTAAAACCGAGAACATGAAACCCTGTAAATGTTTTTTTTCTGCAATAAAAGGACCATCTGTTTTCTAAAATGTATATTGTATATACCTCACAGATACCACCCTCTAAACCCCTATTTACTGTTCTCACAATATCAGGTGTTAAAAGGAAACAGAAGGACAACTATGCCCCTGTCGAGGTTTTCTCTGTGATCATCTGGTCACTCTTACCAAAATCATTTACAGAAAGCTGTTAAAGTAATTAAATATGTATTTGTTCAATGGAAATATTGCCAGTGCTCTTACAATACTCAGGTGTTACATATCTGCCTGTTGTCCCAGATTTCCGAACCAGCTCCAGTATTATCCTTCTGTCCTTCTATGCTGCCACCATGAGTTTTAAAGGGAAACTGTCTATTCTCCAGAAATTACACTCTGATCAAACTGAAAATCAACTGAAACGTGTCAACCTTTTTTGTCATAAATGTAGGTAGTCAAACAAACTCTTTGCTAAGTTTGATTTCTTACCTTGTGTACGTGAGGCACCACTCAATTCCTCTCTGCAGCTGTAAGTAAAAGCTTATGTTAATTTTCCTGAGCTTAGCCCTACAGTGCATTACCAGCTCATTGGTTGAGAGCATCAGATCAATAGTTTCAGCCAGTGATGCAAGTCCTGCACTGTAGGGTTTAGCTTAGTGAACAGAGCTTCCAACTGCAGAGAAGCTGGGGGCAGAGCTCAGTGGACCCAAGGTAAGAAGTCAAATAGTTAGTAAACAATTTGACTACTTACAAAGTGGTCACTCCAGTCACAATAACCACAAGGTGGGCTAAAGTGGTCATAGTGTTTGAAAACTTCCTAGAAATTTATAATTCAGATTTTTCACAATTCAGTGCAGTCTAGGCAAAGCTCAGTGCAAACAATGCAAATGAGGAGGAGAAATAAAAGCATTATGGAATTGTTTGTTAAATATGAATGGTTAGTAAACTTTATATTACAAATATGGGTAAACTTTCTTCACTTTCAGATTGTAGTGGTGCTAGGGAGACAGGCTCAGGCACCGAGTTTGTGGAACCACCATCCTCTATGCCTAAGGTGAGCAAGAGTGCAGCACATTGACAAAAAGGACAAGGTGAGGCCTGATAGAAAGCAGTTGTTGTTGGGGGGATACTATCTTAAGGAAGTGTGGAGTTGGATAATAGTGGCCTTGTGAGATGTCTTCCTCAAAGAGACAGCAGTCGTATTTGTAATATTGTGAAAGAAGCAAAGCAGGAAGGGGAATTGGATGTACTTGTCCGTCTAGGGACAAATGATTTAGCTTGTAATGAGGTTTCTGAGGTAAAGGAAGTGCTTTGTGTTCTTGCCAATGATATTCGGCAGGTTGTGTCCACCACTGTCATTCTCTGAAGTTCTGCCTGTGCATAACATTCAGAATGACAGGCAGATGCATATTAGGGTCTTTAATTGTGGCTTGGTGAATGGTGCTGGGAACAAGGATTTGGCTTTGTTTCTCATGGTAGCTCTATTTGGAATAGAAATGAGCTGTACAAAAAAGATGGTTTGTATCTTTCTCAAAAGAAAAAAAATTTTTCTCAGCGAGCAGTTCAGAGGTTTTGCTAGGATGTGTTTAAACTAGGAGGGGGGACAAAAGGGTGATAAAACATAAATCCAACTGCCCCCCAAAACAAGGACAGAAAGTAGCTGTAGCGAGTGTGTTAAAAAATGATAAGCTTAGAGTCATGTCTACAATTCTCGCAGTTTACGGAATAAGATCCATAAACTTGTTGCAATAATGGCAACTGAGAATGTAGATTTAGTGGTGTAACGGATCACCTGGCACCTTGACTGGGTACCTCCGTTGAAGGATGCTCCTAGTGCTTCCTGAAGACTCCAAGCACTGCAGCAGACACCACAACCACCACAGACTCTGCAACCGCTGGATCTTGACTGGAATCTCGCCTTCTTCCTTCCACCCTGGATCAGCTTCTGTCCTCCAGGACTGTGTGAGAAAGAACTCTTCCTTCCACCCTGTATGAACCTCCAGCATCCAGGGCTGTGTGGTGAAGACCCCTCCTCCAAGGAGAGCGTGTCAGGAACAAGCTCTTAAAAGAGCTAAGTGATTCAAGCTCGGGGGAGCATGCAGAGCATAGCAATCCCCAGTGTGATTATAACAGCTCCCTCCAATAACAAGACGAGGCTACATTTAGAGGGATCAAGAAGAACTGTCTAAACCTTTATTTCCCTTGGGACCAGCCCATAGGGTCACAACATTAACATTGCTGTGAAAACGCAATAAAATCACAAACAGTCAAACCATAGCAGGCAACACACAGTGACTTATCACAACACAATGGCACATTTTTAAAGGGGTGGGGGAGACAATATTTAACAGAAAATATCTCACGTGTCTGCAAAATTAGCAATATGCAAATCTACCCGAAAATGCAAATGAACCAGTCTTGCTATTCAGGTAGTGCATATTGCTGTTGCTACCAACAGAGGGCACTAGACAGCTCCATAGCCAAACCCACCTAGTTGGTAGCAAACCTCAGCAGTACAGGAGAGCAGGCAATACATTACACAGTACACACACACACTATAAACAATTACGTTACACACACCTTGCACCTATAATGGGTACAGGGTGACTAAAACATAAGAGAAATAAAGCAATCTACATAAATAGTCTGTCTGAAGGTAGAATAGGGGCTTTAAATCCAAATACATCAAAGAGTCATAGTCACAGGGGAGGAGGCTGGCAAGCAGGCCTCTCCAGGACCGAGTGGCGAAGGGCACTTCGTCACAAGTGGTTGTTACTGAGACATGGTATAATGAGAAAATGACTGGGATATAGCTATACCAGGGTACTCTTTATATAGAAAAGACCTAGAAGGCATGAAAGTTGGAGGAGTGGTCCTGTATTTGAAGGATAGCATAAAATCTAACCTAATAAAAGTTAGTGCGGCGAACATAGTCTGTTTGGGTTACGTTAGAATTTGAAAATCCCACAGTAACTCATGTAGGTGTGATTTACAGGCACCCTGGACAAATAGAAGAGTTAGATAATTTACTAGTTGAGGAAATAGCTAAAATGACAATGAAGAGAGAAGTTATTATCATGGGTGATTTTAATCTTCAGGATGTGAACTGGAAAACCAAAACTGCTGCTTGTGCCAGGAGTACACATATTCTAAACTCCCTACTGGGATTGTCTCTAAAACAAGGAGTTGAGGAACCAACTCGTAAGGATGCCATACTAGATTTAGCGTTAACAAATGGCGATTGTGTATCAGATATTAATGTAGGTGAACGTTTAGGATCTAGTGATCACCAGTCAGTGTGGTTCAATATAAGAAAAGCGACTGAGTCACACCACATAAAAACAAAAGTTTTAGATTTTAGAAAAATAGACTTTTATAAAATAAGAATATGCGTAAAGGAGTCCTTATCAGACTGGAGCAGTTTAAATGGAGTCGAGGAGAAATGGGATTATTTAAAAGTTGCACTATTGAAAGCAACAGAAAATTCCATTAGGTTTGTCAGGAAGCGCAAGAAAATTAAGAAACCACTGTGGTACTCCACAAAATAGTACAAAACAAAAAGTTAGCATTTAGTAATTATTATAAAAAACCTAGAGTGAGGAAGACAGACAGATCCATAAGATCAGGCAGAAAGAGGCAAAGCAAGTTATAAGAGCCTCCAAGGCACGCACCGAAGATAGAATAGCACAATCAGTAAAAAACATGGATAAAACATTTTTTAGATACATAAGTGAGAAAAGAAAAGTAAAACAAAGATCAGTTAGATTAAAAACAAAAGAAGGAGGGTATGTAGAAGAGGATAAAGATCTAGCTGGCTGCCTCAATTAATATTTTTGTTCAGTATATACAGATGAAAATGAAGAAGAGGGAGAATATGATAGAAACATTTAAATACATAAAGGGAATCAACACAGTAAAAGAGGACACTATATTTAAAGGGACACTATAGTTACCTGAACAACTTCAGCTTAGTGAGATTGTTCAGGTGAGAACTATAGCTCCCTGCAGCTTTCTCATGTAAACACTGTATTTTCTGAGAAAATACAGTGTTTACATTGAAAGCTAGGAACACCTCCAGTTGCAGTCACTCAGAGTAAACCAGAGGGACTTCGGAGTTGATGGAGGCATAATATGCCTCCATCCACTCAGATCTGTTGTCAGCAGAGCACAGGGCAGCACTGTGCACAGCATCCTGTGATTCAGTATCTCCTTCCTCTGCATGCAGACACTGAACTTTCCTCATAGAGATTCATTGATTCAATTCATCTTTATGAGGAGATGCTGATTGGCCAGGGCTGTGTTTGAATCATGCTGGCTCTGCCCCTGATCTGCCTCTTTGTCAGTCTAAGCCAGTCCTATGGGGAAGCACTGTGATTGGATCAGGCTACCACATGTCAGCAGACTGCTTGTTTTTCTGAGTCTAACAGCGTGCAGATTTACAGCTTCAGGCTTGAATACAGTAAGATTTTTACTATATTTATGGACTCATGAGGGGCCCAGGGGGGCTAGATGGTAGTGTTAACACTATAGGGTCAGAAATACATGAGGGTAGTGGACGCATGGAATAGTCTTCCAGCTGAAGTGGTAGAGGTTAACACAGTGAGGGCGTTTAAGCATGCGTGGGATAGGCATAACACTATCCTAGACTAAAGATAAGGCCAGGGACTAGAGTTGAGCGAACCCGAACTGTACAGTTCGGGTTCGTACCAAACATTACAGTTTTTGGACCCCGGACCCGAACACGGACATTTCACTGTATGTTCGGGTTGGAGTTCGGTGTTCGGCGATTTAATGGCGCGTTTTGAAAGGCTGTAGGGCAGCCAATCAACAAGCGTTTGACTCGTGTGCCCTTAGAGGCCATCACAGCCATGCCTACTACAGGCATAGCTGTGATTGGCCAATGCAGCATGTGAGCTATCTACCAAAAGGCTGAAAGACCTAAATTGGTCTTTCAGCCACATTTACTAAAGATTACTTAGTATTAGTAAATTCAGCCCCTACTCGCTATACCGCGGGTAGGGGCATGTCTAATAAACAGTGAGCAGCCAGTGGCCAATGGGTGGGGGCCCTAAATTTAGAATAAGAGGGGGACTGTTTTCCTCCCCCTTGGCCCCCACCCCTGGGTGGTGGGTGGGGGCGCTAAATAAGATTGAGGGGGGGGAATTTCCCCACGCTGTCTAAAATGACACAGAGCACTCTGAGTGGTTAGCTTGAAATCCAGCCAATCAGAGTGCTCTGTGTCATTTTGCACAGCGTGGGAAAGTTACTTGTTTTTTGTTTTTTTTTAACAGTGAGCAGCCACAGGCTGCAAGAGAAGTTCCGAAGTCCCGAAATGCTGAAGTCCCGAAATGCTGAAGTCCCGAAGATGGCGAAGTTCCGAAGTTGGCAAAGTTCAGAATGCCGAACCGAAAATTTTCCCCATGCACATGCCTAATATATATATATATATATATATAATACACAAGATCCAGCGCACTCACCTATCCACTAAACAGCAACTTCAATGTTGAAAGATTTTATTTGTTTTGTTAAAAACACCTAATCTAGGCAAAAATAATGGGGGTTTAGTTACATTATATGATCATACATTGCATAAGCCTGCCACAAAGTCAAAGTACCCCATCTTTGGCAGGTCCCACACTAACAGCCTAATGTCTGCTCTTATGAGATTAGCCCACTTACTTGGGTAAAAAATTCCATCTGGGGCTTTCTGCAGTACAAGGCTATATATTAACACAGTATCCAAATATGTATACTAAAATGGAACCAAAACATAATTTATATTCCATTATTCGCTGTTGTGGACAAAAATATTAACCCAATTTATACTAGTAAAATGTCTATTTACTCAACATAACTGTAATCAGCATTATTCAATTTACTATGTGATTTACCTAAAATGGCCGCTAGGGAGTTTCCCCTTTAACATTGACTAACACCCTCATTAACAAGATGGTGCTGGAATCCGGGGGAGACCTCCAGGAGACCAGTGACATCACCCCCAGTAGGCAGAGTATTAAATGAACCACTTAACACCTAACCAATTATTGATGTATAATTTCATGTTATTTATGACAATGAAACCAAGACAATGAGTAAGCGCTAAATAACACAAATAAGCAGCAACCCTAAAAGGGAATCCCTCAAAAACCCTTTAGGATAAAACACAAAAAATACAGAAAAAGGGCTGCGCTTAGATAAAAAGTATAAAAGTCCAGATAAAATAAATAAATAAAGGAGAGAAGGTCTTATCTTGCAATATCCGTAGTGCTTAGTCCGAAACAGTAATCTTGCTTTCTGTCTTTCTTGTGGACTGTCTCGTATGTAAGAGATAAAAACAGATACAAAACCACAATGGTGCAGTATATCTTAATGTGAAAGGAATAAAATATAAAAGCTAGATTGCGAACTCACATATCCAAGAGCTAGAACCTGCTCTGGTATAGAAGGCGTACAGCGGTTTAGATCCCCGCTTATGGGATATGGAATGGTTATCCTTCACGTATTTCCTCCTTCCGTGGTGTAAGAAATGCTCAAATAAAAAGAGACAGCCAATAGTGTTCTCTGCGTAAAATTTAAAATCAAATCTAAAATAAAAATGGATACTCACAAGACAGGAGCAGGTCAACTGCTCCTGGTATTTCGCACTGGTGGAATAATCCCCACCTAGGATTGCTTGGATTGTATAAACGCGTTTTGCCAATCGGCGTTATCAATATGATAATATCATATTGATAACGCCGATTGGCGAAACGCGTTTATGGTTTTTTATATTGTGTAATGTTACAATTAAAGTATATTTTATAATCTTTTATTGTACCACTTATCTTTTAATACACATATAATTATTATTACTACCTGGCATCATTCGCTGGACTCCAAGCAATCCTAGGTGGGGATTATTCCACCAGTGCGAAATACCAGGAGCAGTTGACCTAGTAGAAGAACTACTGAGCCTGATTGCCCAAATAGGGACTTCAACGTTTGCCCATACTGGTCATGTGTAGGTTGGATGACCAGGGGAAAAACAGTAGACCAAGACCTGATAATTCAGAGGTTACCTACTACCCCTCATTGTAAATCATTGGAGTGTAATCCTGTACATATGACAATTTCTAACCCCCAGCAATGTATTAATAAGTTTGGGAATCTTTTCGGTTTCCAAATATATGGTACAGGGACAGACCCAGGAGCCATCCTATATATAGGCCTTGAAACCGAGACCCTGAATGCCCAAACTCATCAGGTATTCCATTCCTTTTATGAGGAGATGAGTGTTGAAGATGAAGTTCCCTACACTGTTAAAAACCTGTTCATTGATCTGGCTGAGAGTATTGCAAGTAGTCTTAATATAACTAACTGCTTTGTATGTGGAGGTTCAAATATGGAAGACCAATGGCCATGGGAAGCGAGAGAAGTATGGTACCCTGGTTCTAAAACAAATGAGCAATAGATGCCTTTCCACTCCAGTAATCAAGCAACCATACAGGAAAAATCTAAATTACAATTAAAACCATCCATAATCGGTCATGTATGCTTAGCTAGGGGAGGCCCAATGTATTAAACACGTAGGTGAGTTGACTTTTCTAGGGCAAAAAGCATATAATGCTAGTAGCTATACTACTACCTGGTGAACAGCATTCCCTTACAATCATGACCCTCAGGAGCACCTGGAAGGGGAGACAGGGTCCCGAAGGGTCTGTGGTAGCAAAGAGGCCTTTAATGGGAAGAAGCCAAACAAAGAATCCAAGAGAACAGGAGCAGGAGACGTGGAAAAGGAATCCAAAGTCAGGCAGCAGACAAAAGAAGCTGATCAATCCAGAGTCAGGTCTGGCAGCAGGCAAGGATAATCAATCAGGGAATCAAGGATCAGGAACTAGGAACATAAGCTGAAAATCAGGGTAATAGGCAGGTATATACAGTAGTGTGCCCTAGGCTAATTTAAATTTTCCCCACCCCTTCCTGTCAACGCCGCATTTTGACTGACAGATGCTCACTCACTGACAGACGCTCACTCACTGACAGATGCACACTCACTGACAGACGCATACACTCATTGACAGACACACACTCTCATATACACTGACAAACAATAACATACACACACACTATTACTTGGACACACACTGAGAAAGACACACACTCTCACTGACAGATGCATGCACTCACTGACCGACACATGCACACTCACTGACCAACACACACACATTCACTTACAGACACACACGCACATACACACACTTACAGACACATACACATTTCTCCCAACACTCACAAATTATTCTTTTTAAAATTTTATTTTAAATCCCCCCAGCCTCCCCGGGAGAGCTTGAGTGGATTCCTTACCTGCGGTCCAGTGGGGCTGCTGGTCGGGCAGACGGGGGTGGACAGGCTGAATAGGTGGCAAGGAAGCTTTAATCTCCCTGCTCAGCTCACTCGTGTGCCTCTGAGTAATACCTGGAGGCGGAGTGACGTCATATTCCGGTTCCCGGCTTCATTAAGCGGCGCGGAGGGCAGGAAGGTCACACTTTGACTGACAGACACTCACTCACTGACAGACACACACTCACTGACAGACGCATACACTCATTGACAGAGACACACTCTCATATTCACTGACAAACAATGACCGTGACGTAGAACGTAGAACTGACGTAGATGTGCTCAGCTCATTTCACAAGTCACCTCACTTCCTCCCACCAAACTGCAGTTTGAATAGTGGCTCTGTCCAGTGCGCTATTAAAGGGCTACAGACAGTTCCTGACTGGGCTCCTGGTCAATGAAGAGCACTGGGGGAAAAAAAACATACAGTTGTTATAAGGCAAACAAAAAAAAAAGGCCTGCTGTCTACTTGTGTAGTATTATGATAAATATGTGTTTCTCTGTTGTTTTTTTTTGTTTGTTGTTTTCTTTTTTTTCTTTTTTTTTATATATATATATATTTTTTTTTTTGCAGTGCATATTAGAATAACCCCAACGGCAATCCTCAAGCATAGGTGAATCCCCTCGCTGCCCAAGATCTGTCTTGGCGTTTGGGGGGCGGCTTTTTTTGTCGCCCCCTGTAAAGTGCCGCCCAAGGCTTGTTTGCCTCGCTAGAGACACGTCCCTGGGTATACAAAGACAAGGAAAATAACCAAGCGTTGACTGGAAGGTGTGCTTGATTTAAATAGGTGGCCAGGGTCACCTGACTGGCCACCTCCCACCAGTAGGTGGAGCACACAGGGGCTATATAGAGAGGTCAGGGACTCTGCGCCATCTTGATTTACACCATAGTCCCTGACCTGTTCCTCCCTCATGGATCTGCAGCTCTCCTCCTCCTCCCTGTGCAGAACGCTGGGTCCGCATGTAGGCCGCCATCTTGCCGCGATAGCGTACTCTCCATGGACCTCGGCGGCGAAAGGGAAAGAAGTCACCGCAGACCCGGAAGAGTGGTCTCTAAGATGGCTGCCACCTAATGTTTGTCCATACGAATGGCAGCCACCCAGCCGACCGCTTAGAATGTTGTGGTTTCAAAGTGTTAAGTAGGTCAAAGGCGTCAATTGGCAACACACGATTCGCTTGGGTGGTCCAACTGTTTGGGAGTTGTTCCCTATACAAACACCACAATTATTATCCGTTCGGTGGACTTCAATTACCAAACCAGCCGAGTATAGAATAATAAGGCTACACTTCGACTGCCAGACGCTCACTCCCTGACAGACGCACACTCACTGACAGAGGCATACACTCATTGACAGACACAGACTCTCATATTCACTGACAAACAATGACATTCACACACACTATTACTTGGACACACACTGACAGAAGCACACACACTGACAGACGCATGCACTCACTGACAGACGCACACACTCACTGACCGACACATGCACACTTACTGACCGTGCAGTGTACACTAGGCACTGACATAGATGTGCTCAGCTCATTTCACAAGTCACCTCACTTCCTCCCACCAAACTGCAGTTTGAATAGTGGCTCTGTCCAGTGCGTTATTAAAGGGCTGCAGACAGTTCCTGACTGGGCTCCTGGTCAATGAAGAGCACAGGGGAAAAAAAAAACATACAGTTGTTATAAGGCAAATAAAAAAAATGTTCTGCCGTCTACTTGTGTAGTATTATGATAAATATGTGTTTCTCTGTTTTTTTTTGTTTGTTGTTTTTTTTTTATATATATATATATATATTTTTTTTTGCAGTGCATATTAGAATAACATGCGTGCGAGAGGTACCCCAACCGCAATCCTCAAGCATAGGTGAATCATATATATAACAATGGGGACTTCTGAAATACATGCACAATTTTAAAATTCCATTGGAGCTTACATTCTTTTTTTTTTTTTTTGGTTACATTCAGAGTAATATATTTTTTTATTAGCCTGCAACTGCAAAGAACATGCACTTGAGGTACTTCTATTTTTTAGGCAAGGGTATTATGGCAGCGGGATAGGTTTATTCTTAGCAAACTGTAAGACAACTTCTTGTCATCTACATCACTTTCCAGAGAAAAAAGTACATTACTTTTTACATTTTGTTCCAGGTCATATATGCTTGACACAAATTCAAAGTACAACATTAGGAATTGGTTTCTTGATTTATAAACTACACCGTGTAAAGATAGTAATTGTATATTGGGATAATCAGTACTATCAAAACTGTTAACGTGGTTACTTGTGTAATTTTCCATTACACATTGCTTATGAGATCACTACCTAAATAAATCATGTTTCTTTATCCCTATTGATTCAGTATTTGTAATGTTGCTGGGTTAAGCAAGTAAATTATAGAGGTTACATTTCATGAACCATTATTTGTTACAGAATCCATTTAAAATGGTGATTATAAATAACTTTTTTAAATGTTTAAATGATGGTACAATTCCACATGAGTGGACCTTGAGGCTGTGGTTGTGACAGAGAGTCCTGATGGCATGCCCAAAGTTCTCAGATGAGCAGCCATCACCCGTAGGTCAGGTATGATATATGTCACATCTCCCTGTAAGACCTGAAGGGCTTGTGGCGAAAGCGGCTTACAAGGTCTGTGAGGTCTGCGCAGAGATATGTCACATCTGCCTGGATGGCCTTCTGGAGGTCACTGGTTTGGACTCTCCGGTCATCTGCGCCTTCTTAGACTGCGATAGAGGTGGTAGCCCCATGGCACCTATTGTTAGGCCCAGATCCTCAAAGGAGTCTGAGAACTCCTCAATTTCATCGGCCATCTTGGGCCCATATGAGCCATGAGGACACCTGAGGGAATTGTCAGTATCCATGCCGGGCCTGAGCTTCTGTTTCTTGCTTTTACTCCCCATGGTATGTTATGGCATGGTGATAGTTGTTTTAGCTAGTGGGATCGCTTCTCTGACTCTCATTGTTTATGTTATTTTAACTTATTTTGTCATTGGGAGTTTGCAACACATGTCCAACCAAGCTAGGCTTGATAGATTTACTGATATTGTACAGAAAGTGGGGTCTCATGCGTCCACCAGACTTAGGCTTTATGCCTCAAAAAACACATCTAATAACTAATAGTGTCGTAGTGTCTTTGGTTTCCTTTAGAACAGTTTGTCCGGATTAAATAATAATTTCTTTGCCATTGGAATTCATATACATCAGCTAGTAAATTGCATTTTGTCTCAACTTTCGAGAGATAATATATTAAATAACATGGAACATAACATAATAACATAAAATGTTTGTCACACAGTGGCCTAAATTTTAATATTTTTGTATAAGCTGTTTTATTAATATTTTTTGTGTAAAACCGTTTAAAATAATAATTTTAAAAATATTTTGATACATTTTTGAGATTGTTTTTCATATAAAATATATTTTTTATATTTTAATATTTAGAAAAAATTATTTTAAAAACCTGTAAAGCATATTAAATTGAGGCCAGTGTTAATTTTTTTTTCACTGACCCTACATATAGGGACATTATAGTCACT
>OW240914.1:199862101-200123603 GCA_933207985.1 Pelobates cultripes
ACGCGCACACACACACAATGCATCCCTATACATACAAAAACACACAATGCATCCCTACACACACAGAAACACAACATGCTTCCCTTACACACAGAGAAACACACAATGCATCCATTACACACAAAGACAATGCATCCTTTGCACACATACACATACACAGAAACACACAATGCAAACCCTTACACACATGCAAACACACACACTGCTTCTCTTACATATACACAGAAACACAATGCATTTCATACACACACTCAATGCACACACTACAGACACACACCTTGCATCCCTAATGCATACAAACACAGATTCACACAATACATCGCTTATACACAAACACACACTGCCTCCACTACAAATACACTGCATCACCTACACAAACTGGTATCCCTATACACTACATACCATAAGCACACACATTAGATCCTCTACAATAACACATCCCCTACACACTCCACTCCCTGTGAGCGAACTGATGGGTGGAACATGTAGGTAGACTTTTAGGTGGTCCTTATGGGCATACTCACCGTCAGGCCCTGGGACCCAGACCTTGAGCTGTTTAAGGGGCCCCCAAAAAATGGAGCTGCTTCCCATTCTACTAGAACTTTGAATTTTGTGACCACAGTTACAAACAGCCTTCAGAGATCCTCTTCTACACCAGACCAGTGGAGCCAAACCGCAGCCCATCATCATCCTCATCTGGTTGTAAGTAGGCAATCTAGTATATTATTAGTGACACTAATCTATAATTTACCTCACATTAAAGGGACACTATAGCTTAATGAAGTGGTTCTGGTGTCTATAGCCGGTCCCTGCAGGCTTTTTAATCTAAACACACACTGTGTCTACACTGTGTCTACTGGTGACCCACAGGAGGGGATTGCACTGCACTCTCCTCCTGCCCAGACCTGTCTTTACCGCAGTGCAAGTGCCCTCTGCCCCTAATTTACAGTGGCTCACACTCACAGCAAGCAGTGCCTGGAGCCCTTTGCAGCGATGGGAACAAAGAGGTTCTGCGGCAGGTGGCCGTCCTGCAAACATTACATTAAACAGCTGTTCCCCATGCAGCCACAGGTGGCGCTGTGCTGGGAGAATGTGATTACTCTTCATTTCACGCAGCGCATGGGAGAGGGAGAGGAAGAGGCATGATTTAATCTTACAACAAATCCATTCAGCAAATCTTTGGGGGGATCAGCTCTGTTTGCACAGTTTATTGGTGTTTACTCTGATGTCTGTATTAATATTGAGTGATTTCTAAGTAGTAACATCAGTATGTGTCAGCAGGGCCAGATGTTGGGGTGTGCAAGCTGTGCGGTCATGCAGGGTGCCATGACAACAGAGGCGCCCGGCGGCCAACACAGCTCACAAGTTGGGGACACCAGGCCAGCATATTCAATTTAAATGATTCGCTGGTGGTCCACTGGTGCGCACCAGCAGTAGGTGCAGTCAGATTATATCCTCTCTCTCATGGTTCTGGCGCTCAGTTAGAGAGTCAGAGCACAGGATCAGAGATTCTCAGCCTGCGCTCTGACAACATTGAAAGTCAGAGCCGTGAAGGAGCGGGTATGACAAAGAGCTACTGATTAGCATAACATCAATATCCGTTATAAAACCAGGTGGGCATGGATGGTGAACTGATTTGGTGGTGCAATGGGCCACTTGACTGGTTTTTCCCCCCAGGCCTAAGGCTGCCAGCCCTCCCCTGTTGCAGACCATACAGGCGAAACAAAGTATGGCACCTAGCGAGAGGCCTATTGATAAATTGTTTGTTGATGTTCCCGAGAGACGGGAGATTCTGTCATTATATCATGATACTAAGACTGCTGGACATCCTGGTATTACCAAAACGATGTCAGCCGTTTCTCGATATTTTTGGTGGGGTTCCTTACGTAAGGATGTCACTGACTATATAAGTGCTTGTACTACTTGTGCATGTATGAAAACGTCTCGTAGAGTTCCTTGTGGGCTTCTGCATCCCTTACCAGTTCCCGAGAGACCTTGGTCTAACCTATCCATGGATTTTATTGTTGAATTACCCCCTTCGAATGGTAACACAGTCATCCTGATGATAGTAGATCGGTTTTCCAAGATGGCTCACTTTGTGTCTTTTCGCAAGTTGCCCACATCCAAGGAACTGGCTCTTATCTTCGCTAGAGAAGTATTTCGGTTACATGGTATTCCTGTATCTATCGTGTCCGATAGGGGTAGTCAATTTATTTCCAGGTTCTGGAAAGCCTTTTGCTCAGAAATGGGTATTTCCCTCTCATTTTCTTCCGCTTACCATCCCCAGTCTAATGGAGCTGCTGAACGTGCCAACCAGTCTCTGGAGCAGTACCTTCGTTGTTTTGTGTCTGTCAGGTATTCTCTAACATTCATGCTGCCGCCGGAACCCACTTCCGGGTTCACGGCGCTTAGCCCCGCCCCTTTTTCTGACGCGGTCCTTCCACGATACTTAGGAAGACCGCGCCAGATTCAAAGGGCTGGATTATTCACTCAGGTGCTGCAGTGAGATCAGCTGCTCTACTTGATGCTACCGGCTCCACTTCTCAACCTCGGCTTGTAAACGGATTTCTACCCTCTCCTCTCTCAGACCTCGGCTTGTAAACGGACTCCTACCTTCTCCTCTTCCAGACCTCGGCTTGCAAAAACGGACTTCCTTTCTCTCCACTCCTGATTTTCAGTTTGTTAAAAGAGACTCCTATCTTCTCCTCCATTGGGTGAATTAACCCTTCCAGTGCCAGACTGCCTCTAAGTTAAGTAAATCTTTTGCCAAGGAAACCAAGTCATATCAATTATTTACGGTATTTAATTTCTCTAATCTCTCACTTAACAAATAGGGATTGTTGCTAAGGCTAATTCTTCCTACCAATATCAATTTATTCAAACTGCAAGCCTGTCCAACTCCATTATTAAATTACTCATAAATTATTCCATTTTATTTAAGTTGGAACTAACTTTGCATTTTTTCCTGCTTATTTATTTAAAGATACAGTCACCATTGTTTCACTTCAATATAAAAGGAGGTGAAACTTATTGTTCCTGCACTCAGAAAATTCTGCAGTTGAGTTCCAATTAAAGAAGTGTTACACAATAAGTATCACAGAATAATCCAGCCAATTCAATGGAACCAGCAGATATTAACTCTCAAGTTTCTGCCCTAACCAATAGAGTAGATACGATTGCTCAAGGGTTACAGGAATTGCACATTACAAATGAGAGAATATTAACCTATGTTAGAGACATGCAAGGCCATCTTCCTCATGCCGCTCTTCAATCGGCTGGTGATCCTGCTGTCTGTAATCCAGAAAAATTTTATGGAGATAGAACAAAGTACAGAGAGTTTTTGAATTCTTGCAAACTTCTGATAGCTTTAAAACCTAGATCTTATCTCACTGAAAGGTCAAAAGTTTGTTCAGTAATTTCCTTTTTAAGAGGTGAACCTATGGCTTGGGCCCATTCCTTTTTAGAGAATGATGATCCCATATTAGATTCATTGGATGAATTTTTTGAAGCTATGTCTTTATTATATGAAGATCCATATAAACAGGCTACTGCTGATTTAAACATCAGAACTCTCCACCAAAAGAACAGACCTGTTGAAGATTACATTGTCGAATTTAAAAGATGGGCTACAGAAACCCAATGGAATGACATTACTCCACGCAATCAATTCCGTCTCGGATTATCAGAAGCTGTGAAAGATGAACTCTCTCGTACTGAACTTCCTCCCACCTTAAATGCATTGATTCAACTTTCCATTAGTATTGACAGACGTCTAAGAGAAAGAAGGGCTGAAAAAGTTCTTATTGCTTCTAACTGGAGAAAACATTTTACTTCTCCAAAAATTCCTGAAAAATTTCTTCCTCAAAATGAACCTATGGAAGTTGGTATAATAAGAAGCCCTCTTACTTCGGAAGAAAGAATAAGAAGGAGACAACTAAACCTGTGCATGTATTGTGCTTCAAAAGAACATCTAATCCCAGAATGTCCTCTACTAAACCATTCAAAAGCTGGTAAGCTTCATTCATCTACTTCTATATTGAACGTTCTTCAAAAAAGGAAAACATCTACTTATTTTTCTATATCTCTCATATTACAGTGGGATACAAAAAGAATCGTGACTGAAGCCATTATTGATTCTGGTGCTAATGGAACCTTCCTTGATTTTTCTTTTGTTACAAAGAATAAAATTCCTTGTGTTCGAAAAACCAATTTTATTCCAATCCGGGTTATTGATGGTTCATTTATATCCTCAGGACCCATAAAAGATGAGACAATTCCTCTAAGAATGATTACCAACAACGTACATACAGAATTCCTTACATTTGATGTTATTAAATCTCCACTTTATCCTGTCATTCTAGGAATTAATTGGTTAAAAACCCATGATCCTTTAATTAAATGGTCACCCTTCTCCATTTCTTTTTCTTCTGATTTTTGTAAAAAAACCTGCTTACAACATATTCCTATTCTCCAAACTACTCAAGAATCAATTATACCTCCATTCTACTCTGAATTTGCAGATGTCTTTTGTAAAAAAGAAGCGGAAACACTTCCACCTCATCGAGTATATGATTGCCCAATAGATCTAATACCCGGTGCTCCCATTCCTTATGGTCACATTTATCCACTTTCTGAAAAGGAATTGCAGACCTTAAAAGAATATCTTAATGAAAATTTACGTAAAGGATTCATCAGACCCTCGACTTCACCGGCTGCCTCTAGTATATTTTTTGTGAGGAATAAGGACCAAACCATCCGACCCATTATAGATTACAGAGCCTTAAATAAAATAACCATAAAAAATTGTTATCCTCTTCCTCTAATAAATGAATTAATTGAAAGGTTAAGGACTGCAACTATATTCACTAAACTCGACCTCCGAGGTGCATATAACCTCATTCGAATAAAACAGGATGATGAATGGAAGACCGCCTTCCGGACTAGATATGGTCTCTACGAATATCTAGTGATGCCTTTTGGGCTTTGTAATGCCCCTGCAACATTTCAACATTTTATAAATGATATCTTTAGAGATCTTTTGGATGTCTGTGTTATTATCTATTTAGATGATATCTTAATATATTCTAATAATTTGGATGAACATAGGAAGCATGTAAGATGGGTTCTATCTAGACTGAGAACTCACAAATTATACGCTAAACCAGAGAAATGTCTTTTTGAAGTTACTGAACTCTCCTTTCTTGGATACATTATTTCACCTCATTCTCTGAAAATGGATAACTCCAAAATCGAATGTATTATTAACTGGCCCGTTCCTACTACTACAAAAGAATTGCAACGATTTCTTGGATTTGCAAACTTCTATAGAAAATTCATTAGAAACTATTCAGAGGTATCACATCCACTTAACCTCCTTAACAGTACTAAACGTCCTTTCAAATGGAATAAAGATGCACAAGCTGCCTTCGACAGATTAAAAAAAAGATTTACAACTGCACCTATTCTACAACTACCTAATCCAACATTCTTATATGTCCTTGAAGTCGATGCATCAGATACAGCTATCGGAGCAGTTCTTTCTCAACAAAAGACTCCTCAAGATCCACTTCATCCAGTTGCCTTCTTTTCAAGATCCTTGAGCTCTGCTGAAAAAAATTATCCTATTGGTGAAAAAGAATTATTAAGTGTTAAAGCTGCCTTTGAAAATTGGCGTCATCTTCTAGAAGATACAAAACAACCTATCATAGTTTATACAGACCATAAAAATCTTGAATATCTCTATACTAATAAAACCCTTACGGCTAGACAAGTTAGATGGAACCTATTTTTTAACCGGTTTAACTTCCAATTAATATACAGACCTGGAACTAGAAATAAAAAGGCTGACGCTCTTTCTCGAATTCCTTCTAAAACTACTATTGATGTTTATCCTCCTAACAAAATAATAGGGATCCTCTCTTCTCTTCAGGATGACATAAAGAATTTGAATCAGAAGGATCTTGAACTTCCCAAAACACCTAATTTGACAAAAAAGGATGGTATATTTTACTTTAAAAATAGAATTTATATTCCTCCCATTCTTAGGAACAAATTACTTAAGATGGTTCATGATTCACCCCTAGCTGGACATCCTGGAATAAAGAAAACTCTTGAGCTAACTTCACGATATTACTGGTGGCCTCGCCAAGATAGAACCATTGAATTATATGTCAAAAATTGTCCTATCTGTCAAAGGTCCAAATCTGAACATAATCAACCTTTTGGATTACTACTTAATTTACCTATTCCAGAAAAACCTTGGCAATCCATTTCTATGGATTTTCTCGTTGACCTTCCTCCATCTCGACATTTCACCACTATTCTTGTTGTTGTGGACCGCTTCACAAAAATGTCCCATTTCATCTCTTTAAAAAAATTACCCTCCTCCGTAGAATTGTCCAAAGTCTTTATTGATAATATTGTAAAACTCCATGGTTTTCCAGAAGAAATTATTTCTGATAGGGGGACACAATTTACCTCCAAATTCTGGAAAGAGATGTATCTCTCTCTTCAAATTCAACGCAAACTCTCTTCTGCCTATCATACCCAAACTAATGGGCAAACAGAGAGAGTTAATCAATGTTTGGAACAATATCTCCGATGTTATTGTTCATACCTGCAAGATGACTGGACCACTTGGTTACCTATGGCTGAATTTTCTTACAATAATACCATTCATTCTAGTACGAAAATGACTCCTTTCTTCTCCAACTATGGTTTTCATCCGTCCTCATTTCCCATCCAAACTATTACTTCATCCAATCCTACGGTTACATCAAAAAATGAATTTATGTCCTCTCTATTCCTTAAATTACGGGAGAATCTTCAACTCGCCCAAAACTACCAGAAAAAGTTTTTTGACAATAAAAGAAGAATTCCCCCTCCTTACAAAGTGGGGGATCTTGTCTGGCTCTCTTCAAAAAATATTACCACAAACCGTCCTTCAAAGAAATTGAGCTCTCTTTTTCTTGGTCCTTTCCAAATAATCACAATCATCAATGATAACGTTGTTAAATTAAAACTTCCTCCAAGTTTTAAACTTCATCCAGTATTCCATGTCTCTTTGCTTAAACCACACATCCCTGATCCTTTTCATAGAGAAATAGTAACAACTCCTGAACCTATCATCGTCCAAGGTGAAGAAGAATATGAAATTCACAAGATTTTGGATTCACGTGTCCACCGTGGCTCTTTACAATACCTTATTAGATGGAAAGGTTATGGAGTTGATGAAGATACCTGGGAAGATTCATCTAATGTTCATGCAAAGAGATTAGTTGATGCTTTTCACAAACGCTATCCCTCTAAACCGAAATAAGTGCACCCAGAGGATGCCCCATGAGAAGGGGGTACTGTCAGGTATACTCTAACATTCATGCTGCCGCCGGAACCCACTTCCGGGTTCACGGCGCTTAGCCCCGCCCCTTTTTCTGACGCGGTCCTTCCACGATACTTAGGAAGACCGCGCCAGATTCAAAGGGCTGGATTATTCACTCAGGTGCTGCAGTGAGATCAGCTGCTCTACTTGATGCTACCGGCTCCACTTCTCAACCTCGGCTTGTAAACGGATTTCTACCTTCTCCTCTCCCAGACCTCGGCTTGTAAACGGATTTCTACCTTCTCCTCTCCCAGACCTCGGCTTGTAAACGGATTGCTACCTTCTCCTCTCTCAGACCTCGGCTTGTAAACGGATTTCTACCTTCTCCTCTCTCAGACCTCGGCTTGTAAACGGACTCCTACCTTCTCCTCTTCCAGACCTCGGCTTGCAAAAACGGACTTCCTTTCTCTCCACTCCTGATTTTCAGTTTGTTAAAAGAGACTCCTATCTTCTCCTCCATTGGGTGAATTAACCCTTCCAGTGCCAGACTGCCTCTAAGTTAAGTAAATCTTTTGCCAAGGAAACCAAGTCATATCAATTATTTACAGTATTTAATTTCTCTAATCTCTCACTTAACAAATAGGGATTGTTGCTAAGGCTAATTCTTCCTACCAATATCAATTTATTCAAACTGCAAGCCTGTCCAACTCCATTATTAAATTACTCATAAATTATTCCATCTTATTTAAGTTGGAACTAACTTTGCATTTTTTCCTGCTTATTTATTTAAAGATACAGTCACCATTGTTTCACTTCAATATAAAAGGAGGTGAAACTTATTGTTCCTGCACTCAGAAAATTCTGCAGTTGAGTTCCAATTAAAGAAGTGTTACACAATAAGTATCACAGTGTCTCACCATCAGGACAATTGGTCTGACCTACTTCCTTGGGCTGAGTTTGCTCGAAATAATGCCACTCATGATTCTTCCGGCAAAAGCCCTTTTTACGTTGTCTATAGCCAGCATCCCGTTGTTCTTCCGGCTGCATTCTCCTCACAGGGCATGCCAGTTCTGGATGAGCATTTGGCTGGTTTGCGTAATACTTGGGAGCAGGTTCAGCGTTCTTTGGTGGATTCCGCTGCTCGCCAGAAGGCTCAGGCTGACAAGCATCGCAGGGCGGCTCCTACTTATGTTGTGGGGACAGGGTTTTGCTTTCCACGCGGAATATTCGCCTGCGGGTGCCTTCTATGAAATTGGCTCCCCGCTTCATAGGTCCTTATCGTATACTGCATAAGGTTAATCCTGTTTCATATGCCTTGGGTCTTCCTAGGAATCTGCGTATTCCTAATGTGTTTCACACTTCGTTGTTAAAACCTTACGTACGCAACCGCTATACCCGGCATTCTCCGCCTCCCCCTCCTGTCTCCGTGGAGGGTCATGAGGAATTCGAAGTCTCTGCTGTTCTTGACTCTCATTACCTTAGGGGTCGACTTCAGTACTTGGTGCATTGGAAGGGTTATGGGCCTGAGGAGCGCAGTTGGATTTCAGCTGATGCTGTTCACGCTCCCCGCCTTGTGCGTTCTTACCATTCTCGTTTTCCTGCCAGGCCTGGCCCTACCCGCCCGGAGGGCGTGTCCTCAGGGGGGGTACTGTAGCGTTACTCACCTTATCCAGGGGCCGGCCGCGGTCCTCTCTTCAAGCCGCGCGCGGTCCTGCTGCTGCACGAGCCGCGCGCGGCTCATCCGACAGCTCCACTAGCAAGGCGGGCAGTGACCGCGAGAAGCGGTCACGTGTCCCGCCTGAATCTAAGAGCGCGCCGCGAGTCTCGGGCGCGCTCTTAAAGAGACAGTGGGAGCCTAAATTGTCAAAAGGCTCCCATTGGCCCCTGTCATGCCACACTCCCCATACACTTACCTTTTGGGGGTGTGGATATGACAGGAGCCAATCACATTAGTTTTGAAGCTATTTAAACTTACCTCTCCCTTTACTCCCTGCCCTATCGTGGTTTCTGTATCAGTTCCCTTTAGCGCTTGTTGTGTTCAGTTGTGTTTCTCCGTTTTGACTTTGGCTTTGTTTCTGACTATGTTTTCTCTTTATCCTTATCTGTTCTGGTTGTCGGCTTGCTGTTTACTGTGTACCAGACCCCGGCTTGTCCTAGTTTACGCTGTCTCTCTGTGCCCTTGATTTCGAATCGTTCCTGACTCTGTCTCCTCTCGTCGAGTCCGGCCATTCTAAGGTCCGGTAGACGTATCTCTCCTCTGTGTTGTCTTCTGTTTAGCTGAATCCTGCGTGTTGGGGTATATTCTCGTTACAACGAGATGGTACATACCTTCCTTTTGGAACTCAGTGACTGCTACAGAGATGATGTATAGGCAGCAACGTTCCGGCTTCGAGAATTCTCCCATGCGTTAGTCCGTGGTGGCATATTGGAATAGGAACTGATGGCCCAGTGAGGTCGTGTGAAGAGGCATTTCCGAAGGACCCAAATTTGTGTTACGCAAATCCTCTATTTTGCTGCAAAGGAAAGCATCTAAGATACAAAAGTGCCTGCGATTAGACCCAACATTGTGGAGAGAGGGTCGCACGTGGAATTGAGTAGACTCACTGAGGCCATGGTCGTATGTGATAGCCCAAGTGGGGGGTCGGAATAGTGTCTGGGGTGAATCGCCCCTTGAGGACCGTATGTAACATGGGTACTGGTGGCCCGTGAGTGCCGCGTTTAGAGGTATGTCTAAAGGACCTGAGGTATTTAGTTGAACAACGTCTCTGGTTTACTATAGGGATATATGTCAGAGATTCGTTGAGAGCCTGTGACTGGACTCCTAGGTGCGAATAGAGAGATGATCATGGGTGACAGAGAGCCAAACAAAGCGACAGTAGTATGTAATGGCCCGAGTGAGGGTCCGGAACTGATTCAACGTGGATTGCACACGGAGGGCTGTATGTAACGTAGGAAGTGCCAACCAAGTGAGGGTCGCGTATACGGCTTTCTGGAGGACCTGTCGCCTGTTTTTAACGATGACTCTACGTGAACGACAGAGATTCCTTAAACCTGCGACTGAACTTAGAAATGCTGAGAGAGAGGGACGTGCAAAGAATTTAGTGGGTCCAAAGGGGCCCTGGATGTGTGTCATAGCCCGGATGAGGGGCCGTTCTATTGTCGTAGAGAAAAGCTCACCATGGGCCGTATGTTACGTAGGCAGTGATTACCTATTGAGGGCTGCATATAGAGGTATTCCCAAAGGAGCTGAAGCCAGTATTCGACCCATGTCTTAACTTTAATGTCGGGAAGCAAGATAAGATATACAAGATTGGCCTGTGACTGTACCCATAATTGTAGTGTGGAGAGGGTCGTACAAGGACTTGAGTGGGTCTAATGATGCCGCTGTTGGATGCTATTGTCCAAGTGAGGGGCCGTAATAGCGTCGTAACGATAGCCCGCGGAGGGCCGTATGTAACGGATGTAGTGATGGCCTGACGAAGCTGCGCATGGTGGTATTACTGAAAGCTAAGTGCCAAAATGTAGAGTTTATGTCCTACGAGGATTTGTAAAGTGGGTGTGTTGGATAGCATGCAGAGGTTGTTTGGAACATATGGTGGGAGGTCGTGAGTAATGGTTGCCGCAATATAGTAGAGTGATATGTGATACTCATGACTGAAACTGACGTAGGAGTTGACCGGCTGTGTGGCGTGCCATAATAGATTTATATTTTTGTGCGTGGCTACGTTCAGTTGAGCATCCGAGATTGTGGGAGCCGTAAAAAGGCCTGGGAACAGCGGGTGGACAGTATAAGTTCCCTGGTATATGTGTTGGACTCTCAGGGGCAGGGGAGGTAGACAAAATGGAATTGTATGCTGTAATGCCGGCCGCCTACGAGCTGAGGACAGGCTACTTCGTAAATTGAAACGACTCGCGACAAATTGGTACGTGGAATGATAGGTGACCTGGTTGCCCATGACATGACAATGTAACAGTTTAGTGGGGGGGTGGATGGACAGACGCACAAAAACAGAGGATTTGGTCCCTTTGTAATGCCCCAGGCATAGTCCACAGGGTAGGAGCAGCCGTGGGACTGGTTGGTGTATCCTGAACATGGTATGCTAGAGCCGTGTATAATGCCTGGGAAGCCGTATGGCTTCCATATGCCACGCCTAATTGGAGGGGAAGAGAGAAGGATGTGGCGGTAAGCTCCCTGATGGCCATATGAAGAGTAAATCATGGAAGCCTAGGGAGGGCAAGCCCGTAGTAATACTTGGGAGGTAAGGTGTCCGCGTATTGGTAGTACCTGTTTTATTGCATGTATATTAAAATAGAGAGTGGGTTCAGTGTTGACTGTATGGATGTGTGGCTCCAGCCGCATACGCCCGTCCAAGTAAGCAGAATAGTATATGAACATGATGCACCAAGGAGGGGCTGAAGTATGTGTTAGTAGGCTACCATCTGGGTATCGTGTGGATAGTGTAAGAGTGAATACGGGACGATTGAATATTAGGTGAGATATTAAGGGGGTCGAGAGATTGCAGAGTAATCAGTTGAGTTGCTCCATAATCACCTAGTGTACTAACCGGCGAGCATGAAAGAATGCACTTGTTAATGTAGGACTGTATATCGTACGCACCCACGTGCAACCAGAATCACACAAAGTCGAGGCTCCAAAGCCAGACGTGCAAATAGTGGTAGAACGTGAGTGTGAACCCAACGGCCCTACTGTGCGTATTCAACCTAGTAACATTGCAATAACCAAGCGATACGCATTTGTGGGAGGATAGTTAGTGCGATGTGTAGGAAAAGGGACTTAACATAAACCTATGTGAGGCCACAGAATATGCTAATGAGGTAACAAGGTGAATTAAGGAACTTGCTGTGTGGATACAAGGTCACTGTAGATTTGACTGAACCCGACTAATTAAATAGCAACAAAATAGCAAACCAAGGGACAGGATCGCACGATGTACGACAAACTACAAGGCTGTCATACCCGGCTGACCTGCATTACCAAATGACAAAATACAGGCGTCAGCATACCACTGATCCTGTCCTGGAACTTGATTTTCATACTACCCGAATTGCTAACAGTTTGTTAAGACGTATGTTAAGATGTAGCAAAGGAATACAGATATGTGAATAGAGTGACTGTTTAACAGAGGCTTAAGAGTGACCATGCCACAAGGTGGCGTGTGCTGCCCTTAATTTTACCACCCGTTGTATATTTATACGGCAGCGTTGCAACAAAGACTATGAACCACTGTAACACAAAATAACACAGGATGAAACTAATATCTGATGTAATGTTTCTTTGCCGTAATGTGCTTAGATAAAGAACGATTTCATTAAATACAGACATTGTGTGTGTCTATTATCTGCCCCACCAGAGTATCACCCGCTCAATGAGGCCTGGCATGGCTGAGAGTGGTGAGCCTGGTGGTGACTGCTTGCTCCTGCAGCTCTGCCATTGCAAAGAGGCAGGCGGAGCTGGAGCTGTAGACCGTGCATAGCCGGCAGCATGGACCGGCGTTGTCTATGGAGGGGGTGTACTCTGTGAAACTCCTCCCCCTGTGAGTCATTGGTGTGTCGGCTGAAGCTTGCCGATGAGGGTCCCCTCCAAGATGGCGAGGGGGAGGCAGGGATTACCACAGGAAAACTTGTTGGGTTGTGTGGGTTTACTTCATGGCACAGACGGAGTACCGGAGCAACCGTCTTTATACCCGGTACGTGTGGCTAGCGGTGATGAGGAGCCGAAGCAGCCCCTCTAGCAGGGTATATCGCGGACCTCTGTGGTGAGTTTGTGGGAGGTCTAAGCTACGTGCGGCAATTGTGTAACCCGCCGCCTGGGACCACTATAGTCGAGTGGTCGGGTTAAATCGCCGGTATGCACACTGTCTGTGGACTCACTGTTTGAGCGCGCAACCACCGTTTCTTGGCTGATGTCTAGGCTGCTGGGCTGTCGGGCTGACTTGCTGTGAAGATGCTGCACGCTGGAACTCAGAAGTACTTCCAGGAGTACATCTGGAACCAATTAGTTTGGATCGGTGTCTGCCCTGCGTGGAGGTAAGTCTGGGTATAAATAGGCCGGTAAAACGCCTACAACAACTACAGGCTCCGCCTTAACATATATATATATATATATATATATATATATATGTATATATACACAGTGGACACCTATTTTGGCCATGTGACCGCTCTTTTAGGGCGATCATATGGCTCTGGGGGTCCTAAATTGCAGAGGGGGGGGGAAGGGAGAGAGAGTTAAGTTAGGGGTTCATTTTTGTTATCTTAACCCCTCGAGGCACTCAGTACAGGCAGAGCATCGGAAGTCTGCTGGTGGGGAGCGGTCACTCGGGAGCCCAGCAGTGTGGGTGGGTATTCCACGATGCCTCAATATCGTGGCATCGTGTAATACTCATTGAGCAGCTGTAAGCGATAAAATTTACCTTTTTTGTCAGTCCACGGTCCTTAAGGGGTTAAGGAACCATACGTCCACGGTCCTTAAGGGGTTAAGGAACCATTGCAAAACAATGAAGTGTGAAAATGTAAACATGATGAACATGAACCCTTTTCCTGTCTATAATAGTAAATATATAGCTATATGTGCAGAAGTGCGGCATTTACTTTTTTTGTTTTGTGTTTGGAAACAGTAGCAATAGCAGCATAATAACTTAGACTAATAAGTACATCAAGTTCAACCTTTCACACATCACTCTTATGCTGTTAATCCAGTGATCAATAACTTAAAGGGACACTATAGTCAACAAAACAACTTGTTGACTATAGCTTTATAAAGCAGTTTTTGTGTAGAAATCATGACTCTGTAGTCTCACTGCTCAGTTATCTGCCATTTGGGAGTTAAATCCCTTTGTTTATGCATTCTAGGCACAGCTCCCTGCATGTGACTTCCTGGAAAGACTCATGTAATGTTTACACTTCCTTTATTACAAATTCTATTTATTTAGAATTTCTTAAATCCTGCTCTGTTGATAGCTTGTTAGACCTTGCAGGAGCCTCCTGTGTGTGAGTAAAGTTCAATTTACAGAGCAAGAGATAAAAACTTCTGAAGTAAGCTAGCATCTGATTGAAAATAAAAAACACTTTGTATACAGGATGTATCAGTCACAGTCAGAGAAGTTGTGCTAGGGCTGCATAAACAGAAACAAAAGTGATTTAACTCCTAAATGGCAGAAAATTGAGTAGTGAGACTGCACTCATGATCTACACACCAAAACTGCTTTATAAAGTGCTTTGTTTTTGTGAATGTAGTGTCCCTTTACGTTATTTCTATATTTAAAAATTTTTTCCCACAAAGGATATTATTTTTTTACTTAAAGGAACACTATAATGTTAGGAATACAAATATGCATTCTTAATGCTATAGTGTTCAACTGCCTGTAGTAGGTGTCACCTGCTGTGAGGATTTAAAAGGTGAGTTTATCTCTGAAATCTTGTATCCATGCCAGAGCACCACCTTCTTGGCTTTAATTGTTAATCTCGATGATCTCAGCCAATCCAATGTTTTTCCATATGCTTGACAAAATGCTGTGTGCTGTGCCAATCACATGGTCTCTATGAGAATACCTGATTGAAATAGCCAAGTTTTACTCAGCTGTTTTGGTGGAAGTGCCTCCAGTGACTGTCTGAGTGCAGCCACTAGAGGCATTTAAACCCTGCAATGTAAATGTTGTTTCTGAAGAATGAGAATGTTTTCAGTTGCAGAGTTAAAATGCCTCTAGTGTCTGCACAGCATGTCATTTTCAGCCTTGATCAATACATTATTAAGAATATATTTTTTTACACGTTGTAAATACACTTTAGGATAGGTCATGTTCTTAAAAGAATCTGCCAGACGCTTTGTTTAGCTAGCAAACTAATTTCTTCTTATAGGTGTGAACTGAGGTGACCATGAAAGCCTAACTGCTGTGAAATTAAAAAGGCTGATTTTCTGTTGTCTATTGTAAGGGCGCACTTACCCTTTTTTTCACTGTGCTCAGGACAGTGTTTTGCTTACATTGTTATGAACCAAGGTTTAATCTTTTTATTCTCCTTGCTTATTCCCTTCTGTTCCTGATCAGGTCCCGCTAATGTGACATTGTTTGCAAACAGCATCTGTGAACATAGTGCTGTAGCCCCATTTAGCCAAAGCACAGCTTAGCGGAAAAGGGCCTTGACAGGAGTTAGGAGGCGGGCTTAGGAGGAAGCAAGCAGGGATTGGTGTTTTGTGGGTAAGGGGTTTGGCTATTTAAATGGACATCCATCTTGGAATGAGTCACTTTAAATTACCTACTTGGCTGAGTTTGTGTGCACTCCTGGTGTCCACAGATTTGGCCTGGTGTTTTTTTCTTTTTTCTTTCTGCAGGGCAATGGACGAATTGGAGAGACTCCTGGAGGGGATCCGGTCGGCGGTGCGGCAACAATGTGCTGACTGGGTTCGGTCCCAGCTTGGACCGGTCCTGGCGGCGGCAGCAGAATGGGATGGCAGAGGCAGACGTCCTGCACGGGTCAGGAGGCTTCCTCAATGGCTGAGACCGGGCGCAGGGTCCGGTGAAGACAGGCCGGGTGGCCACAAGGTAACAAGAGTAGGCCCTGGTCCTGGTGGCAGGCCCGGCAGCCGCATGTTTGATCCCCCGCCTCCCAGTATGCGGCTGGGAGGTCGACAAGGTCACTCTCGAGGGGCGGCTGCCCTGGACATAAGCAGCGTGGCCCCCAGGTGGGGGGTCCCCTGGAATGGCTGGCCGGATGCGGTCGCGACCCAGGAGGGTGCCCCCTGGTGTAGAGGTCGGGTGCGGCGGGAAGGCCCCAGGACGACATGGAGCAGGCCCCTGTCAAAGCAGGCAAGTACAGGGGGCCCTGCCAGGGGCTCCTTTGGCGAGAGCTTTGGGGAGGGAGGCAGGGGGGCAGGGTACTGTGCGTGCAGGTTTCACCTGGGGCCCCAGTAGGAGTGAGTGGGGATAAGGGTGGATACCCTGGAGTCTTGAGGGATTCGGGGGGGATGGAGAGGCTAGGGGGAGGCAAGTAGCTGCTTCTAGGGGGAGATGGTGTGGCGGTGAGTGGTACAGGGGATAGCGTGGGCCGGGTATGGGCACAGGGGTCAGGGGTCGCGGGGTCCCTTGAAGGAGGTTTTGCGGGGTCTGGCTCGGGCGGGGATGTTGGGGCTGCGGTTGTAGCAGCTGATGCAGGGAGCGAGCAGGCGGAGTTGACAGGGGGTCCTAGATGTGGCGCGGCAGCATGCGCACGTGTCGTTCGCCTGAAGCAAGAGGTGAAGGAGAAGATATGGAAAGGGGAGTTAGCTTCTTCCCTTGGAGGACTTTATTGACCTCAAGGAGGAGGATAAGAAGGACGAGAAAAAGGAGGAGGAGGAAAAATGGAAAAGGTATCGTAAGATAACAAAGTCCTTCAGTAATTGGTTGCGAGCGTTCTGCGTACTGGCTAGCGTACTGGGCAAGAATTCACCTGGATTATGCTCGACGCTGTTTGGCTACCTGGATGGGGATTTGGGAAGCATACCGCACTTATGGCTGGCTGGCATGGTGGCAGTACGACGAGCAGTTCCGGCAGCGGCCAGCAGCCAATCCGGGTATGAGGTGGGATCAAATGGAACTGACTCTCTAGATGAAGCTAATGATGGCACAGAAGGTGCAGCCCCATTCAGCAAATGGCCGGCGCAAGGGGGCAGTCTGCTTCGTCGGCCGCCTTCCAAAAGGGCTTATGCTGGCTTTTCAACGAAGGCCAGTGCAAGTGTGGAACTTCCTGTCGCTTCAAACACGAATTCTCAGGCTGTGGGGGCTCCCACAGGCTTAGCCGATGCTTCAAGAAGGGTAAGAGCTGGATCTGCCTCGGTCGGGGGGGAGGCACCCTCTGCCCCGGGACATAACCCCAGTGAAGCTAGATGCAATGAAGCCATGGCTAAGCCGCTACGGTAATAGGGCGGATGCCGAATTGCTCTGGGTGGGTTTTGGGCTGGGTTTCTTTATTTCCTTCTGAGATATGGGTGGGATACGGGGGCTGTGCAATCTTAAGTAGGTGGCGTAGTTCCTGGGGGTGGCACGGGAAAAGCTGGATAAAGAAGTGCTGTTGGGCAGGATGGCGGGCCCATTCCTGGTGCCCCCTTTGGCTCTCAGGGTGGTCCCCAAAAAGGATCCGGGCAAGTTTAGGCTCATTCACCACCTCTCCTACCCAAAAGGAGCATCGGTGATTGATGACTGTGGCAAACCTAGCCACTTGGACAATACAAAGAGACTGTGCCTTTAAGGGTTGCCTGTATGTCTAGAGAGATAGGTGCTTCATTCTATATGTGTATGCTTTATGTATGTTCTGCATTGCCTTTTGCCGAATGCAAATGGCGGTTTTGTATGGGGATTTTCTTTCGTTTCACGAACGGCACTTTGGAGGGCCGTTCGTGAACCGAACGCAATACCCCCTAATAGCCCACACACTTAGAGGCGTGTGGCGCTAGTTAACCGATTACAACAATGTTGCAATCGGTTATTAGAGGCTCTCCTGGGTGGCCGTCGTTTGACTACCGACCATGCGGCGGTCGGCCATCTTGGATCCTTTGTTCCCTCAGCGGTGCTAGGTCGTCGAACGCATGGTACTAAAAACGGCTACTCGACGGCACGAACACCGCTGAGCCTCCAGGACGTTCGGGAGTTTAGGGACATTCGGTATTTTGTTCCCTGCAAGCAATCGGTTCTTTTTATATGTTTTATCAGAAATCTGTCTTTCGTGCGGCGTTCGGTTAGTTTAGCTGAGATCTGAGCGGTAATCTCACGAATGATGCGCTCAGACCCCAGCTATCCACCGAACGTCCATTCGTGTAAATCCACCATATATTCAACAAGTTATGGATTTTTGTGTGAATTGTCGGTTCTGCTGCACGAGGGGATAATCCACTTAACGGTGCATTCTGGGAAGATGATCCCTCTCGTGCAGCGGTGCCTGATGGGAGAAATATGCTGTAATGTAAGTCCCCCATGTAGTCCCCTCTGGGAGTGCCCCTGGGAAGGGACTCAGGAAACCCCTTGCATGGGGACTTGTATAAATTGTCCAGCCGATTAAAAGGATTTGAGTTGACTCTCAGAACTGTGTCTCGTCCGGTTACTGGGAGGTTGGGGATATTGCCTGGTTGTTTCAGCGCTTGACTGTGGATTAGTTTCTGAACCAGCGGAATTCGTGGATGTATTATTGGCGTTCCGCTACAATTGGTGGCAGCGGTGGGATCCAACTCTACAGCCGAATACAGCGCATTCGAATGAAAGGAACAACCGAACGGAAAAGGAAAAGGCAATTCGTATGAAACAAGCAGACGAAAGCGATCAGTGAATGGGGACGGATTACACGGCGTTAAAGAGGCAGACGCTAAAGGAACTGCTGGAGGCTAGAGGGAAAAGCGCTAGCAACAAATCTAAAGCAGTACTTATTGCAGAGCTGATGGAAGGCGACCAAGCACACAGCAGTCCACCCCCACCGGCCAGGGAGGAAACACCGTACAAGAGGGAACTGAGAACCCGGTTGGAATTTGTACCACAGCCAGTAACCCTGGACATATTGACCGTACTGATGGCAGACGTCCAGGACTACATTATGGCACAGCAACCTCAGGGGGCACCATCCAGGGCAGAATCCATCGCCAACTCATGCTGCACTCCAATAAAGCAGAAAATACTTTACCAGGCATTTAAAGCATTCTGCGAGGAGAAGGATGAGATAGACGGATACCTGCAGGATTTCGAGAGGTTATGCGACCTACACGACCTGGAGCCGGCAATGTGGGTACCCCTACTGGCAGGCAAGTTGGCAGGATGAGCAGCAGAAGCTTATCGCGCTGTGCCCAGAGAGGACAGCAAGGACTATTTTAAAGTCAAAAGGGCAATTCTAGAAAGGTATGCCATAACCCCAGAGGCATACCGGCGGAAATTTCGGGGATTGAAAAAGCCCGAAAGAGATTCCCATGCAGAGTGGGCGCATAAGCTGGACCAAGCTTCACAAGGGTGGATTCAGGCAAGCCAAGCCACCACCATGGAGGAACTGCGCCAACTCATCCTGCTGGAGCAGTTCTTCAACGGCCTGTCACCGGAGGCACAGGAGTGGGTAAGAGACAGAAAACCTCTCACCCTCACAGCAGCCGCCCGATTGGCAGACGAACACTTTGATGCCCGGAGGCACCATGGGCTTCCCAACAGGGGTCCCCTGAGACCGCCAATACAACACCACCCGGCCATCTCCACACCTGCAAACCCTATCCCATTCAGGCCAGCACCAGGAAACCCCCCACCACCATCCCGCTACAATGGCAGGGCCAACATACAATGCCATACCTGCCGGCAGTGGGGACATATGTCCCGGGAGTGCACCCAGAATCGGAGTAGGCAGGCGTGGAACCAGGTACGGCAAAACTCCACCCCGAGGGCGGCGGCCCATTTCTACCACACGGAACCTGACCACTCTGAGCTGGCAAGTCTGCAAACCGAGGAACCGCTGGGGGTTCTATATGAAGTAATGTCTGTGCAAGCCAGGGGAAAGAAGTACAGGGGCTGAGGGACTCGGGAGCCACCTTGACCCTAGTGGCACCACACTTAGTTCCAGATACGGCCCACACTGGCGGATCAGTGGCTGTCCGGGTAGCAGGGGGAGCCATGTACCGGTTACCCACTGCCAAGGTACATTTGAACTGGGGTGCTGGGGAGGGGGTTGTGGAAGTGGCAATCATGAAGAAGTTACCAGCAGATGTGGTTTTGGGGAATGACTTGGGCCAGATGACTTCCGCTTTCCTACCTCAGGCCCCTTCACAGGAGGCGCACCCAGTAACTACACGGCAACAGGCTCGCACCACGGCACCACCAACACACTCTGAGGCTCAGGTAAGGAACCATGACCCCCCCTTGACAAATATGACCTGGGACACCCCAACCACTTTTGAAGCCGAGGTTCAGACAGACCCCACACTGCAGGTGTACCAAGATAGGGTAGACACGGACCAGGTGGAGCGGGAGGGGGAACGGTACATTTGGGAAAATAAGTTACTGTACCGGGTGGCTGAAAGGGCAATAGGAAACTCTGTGATGCTCCAAATTAAGCAGCTGGTAGTACCCCAGAAGTATAGGCATGAGTTACTGAGAATAGCTCATGACATCCCTCTGTCCGGCCATTTAGGGACGACCCGGACCCGATATCGCTTAACCCATGCTTTCTTTTGGCCCGGGATTTCTAAAGATGTGAGGCATTATTGTACCTCCTGTGATGTGTGTCTGAGGGTAGGCAAGAGAGGGGATCGCCACAAGGCGAAACTGTGTCCCCTACCTATAATTGAGGAACCGTTCAGCCGTGTAGCTGTAGATATTGTGGGGCCACTACCAAAGCCCAGCCCCTCCGGGAAGCGATATATACTGACCGTGGTAGACTACGCCACCCGGTACCCCGAGGCGATTGCCTTAACCAATATCCACGCTGAGACCGTGGCCGAAGCCCTGATGAAAATATTCTCCCGAGTAGGGTTCCCACAGGAAATGGTCTCCGATAGGGGGACACAATTCACGGCTGAGGTTACTCAGCAGTTATGGAGAATATGTGGCATTAAGCCAATCTTTAACTCAGCCTACCACCCTCAGTCCAACGGATTATGTGAGAGGTTCAACGGTACCCTAAAACAGATGCTCCGTACATTCGGAGAGACCCATAAGGACTGGGAACGATTCCTTCCCCATCTGTTATTTGCTTACAGAGAGGTACCCCAAGAGTCTACCGGTTTCTCCCCATTTGAACTGTTATTTGGGAGAAGGGTCCGGGGACCGTTGGATCTCATTAGGGAGCATTGGGAGGGGGAGAGTAGCGCAGATGGGACCCCTATTGTACCATACGTGCTGGCGTTCCGGGATCGCCTGGAGGAATTGACCCAGGCAGTACGCACGAACCTCCAGGCCGCCCAGCAACGACAGCGTCGTTGGTATGACAGAGGGGCCAGAAACCGTAGTTTTCAAGTGGGACAGAAGGTGTTAATCCTCAAACCTGTTCGCAACGATAAACTGCAGGCCGTCTGGCAGGGCCCATACCAGGTGGTAGAGCAGAGATGCGACACCACCTATGTGATCGGCCCATGCTCCGGAGTAGGGAAGAGACGCATGCTCCATGTGAACATGCTCAAACCCTACCACGAGCGAACTGAGGACGTGGCAGCTATCTGCACGCCCGCCTCAGAAGATCAGGAGAACTTGCCGCTTCCAGATCTATTAGAGCAGGAGGAGCAGAAGGAGCCCTCCCAAGGGGTTCAGCTGGGGGAGCGGCTAAGTCCTCAAGAGCGTGCCCAGGTACAAGAATTGATAGCGACAAAGGGTGCCACCTTTTCTAACTTACCTGGGTACACGCCACTAGCCACTCACCGAGTAGAAACCCCGGGACAGCTTCCCATGCGACAGACCCCATATCGGATTCCTGAATCCGTGCGGGAACATATGAGGAAAGAGATTGAGGAGATGTTGCAGTTGGGGGTTATCGAACACTCCGATAGCCCCTGGGCATCGCCGGTAGTCCTGGTTCCCAAGAAAGATGGTACCACCCGGTTCTGCGTGGACTACCGGAGGTTGAACGACAAAACCGTGTCGGACGCCTACCCGATGCCTCGGATAGACGAACTGCTAGATAGGATGGCCAGGGGTCAGTATCTCACTACAATAGATCTGTGTAAGGGATACTGGCAAATTCCACTAGCCGAGGACGCCATCCCCAAGTCGGCGTTTGTCACCCCGTTTGGCTTGTACCAGTTTCGAGTCATGCCATTCGGGATGAAAAACGCCCCCGCGACTTTCCAGCGGATGGTGGATCGGCTACTGGACGGGTTCCAGGATTATGCGTGTGCATACTTGGACGATATTGCCATCTACAGTCAGACCTGGTCGGATCACCTACAGCATATAGGGGCTGTAATAGATCGGATCCGGGAGGCAGGGCTTACCTTGAAACCCAGCAAATGCCACATAGGGATGGCAGAGGTCCAGTACTTAAGACTGAAGCTGTAGCCCAGTGGCCTACCCCTAGGACCAAAACCCAAGTCCTTGCTTTCTTAGGTACCGCAGGGTATTATAGAAAATTTGTGCCCAATTACAGTGCCCTGGCCAAATCCCTGACAGACTTGACGAAGAAAAACCTGCCCAGGCAGGTCATCTGGGCCCCAGAGTGTGAACAGGCATTCAATCAACTGAAGACGGCTCTGACTAAGGCCCCTGTACTGGCTGCTCCCGATCCAACTAAACGTTTTCTTGTCCACACAGACGCCTCCATGTTTGGATTGGGAGCAGTATTAAGCCAGGTCGGAGACGATGGCGGAGAACACCCTGTAGCATATTTGAGTCGAAAACTGTTACCTCGAGAAGTGAGCTCCGCCGCCATAGAAAAAGAATGCCTGGCCGTGGTGTGGGCCCTGAAAAAGTTACAGCCCTATCTCTATGGGCAACCCTTTTCTTTGCTCACAGATCACAACCCGTTGGTATGGCTAAACCGTGTGGCTGGAGACAATGCCAGGCTGCTGCGCTGGAGTTTGGCGCTGCAGCCCTTTGACTTTACGATCCATTACCGCCCAGGGAAACAAAACGGTAACGCCGACGGGTTGTCCAGACAAACAGACCTTGAGAAGTGATCTGTGAGCACTCCTCCGGACATCCCCAAGCCGATCCGTTGGGATCAGACTGTGTATGCCGGCTTGGTTCTGGGGGAGCATTGTGGCAAACCTAGCCACTTGGACAATACAAAGAGACTGTGCCTTTAAGGGTTGCCTGTATGTCTAGAGAGATATGTGCTTCATTCTATATGTGTATGCTTTATGTATGTTCTGCATTGCCTTTTGCCGAATGCAAATGGCGGTTTTGTGTGGGGATTTTCTTTCGTTTCACGAACGGCACTTTGGAGGGCCGTTCATGAACCGAACGCAATACCCCCTAGTAGCCCACACACTTAGAGGCGTGTGGCGCTAGTTAACCGATTGCAACAATGTTGCAATCGGTTATTAGAGGCTCTCCTGGGTGGCCGTCGTTTGACTACCGACCATGCGGCGGTCGGCCATCTTGGATCCTTTGTTCCCTCAGCGGTGCTAGGTCGTCGAACGCATGGTACTAAAAACGGCTACTCGACGGCACGAACACCGCTGAGCCTCCAGGACGTTAGGGAGTTTTGGGACATTCGGTATTTTGTTCCCTGCAAGCAATCGGTTCTTTTTATATGTTTTATCAGAAATCTGTCTTTCGTGCGGCATTCGGTTAGTTTAGCTGAGATCTGAGCGGTAATCTCACGAATGATGCGCTCAGACCCCAGCTATCCACCGAACGTCCATTCGTGTAAATCCACCATATATTCAACAAGTTATGGATTTTTGTGTGAATTGTCGGTTCTGCTGCACGAGGGGATAATCCACTTAACGGTGCATTCTGGGAAGATGATCCCTCTCATGCAGCGGTGCCTGATGGGAGAAATATGCTGTAATGTAAGTCCCCCATGTAGTCCCCTCTGGGAGTGCCCCTGGGAAGGGACTCAGGAAACCCCTTGCATGGGGACTTGTATAAATTGTCCAGCCGATTAAAAGGATTTGAGTTGACTCTCAGAACTGTGTCTCGTCCGGTTACTGGGAGGTTGGGGATATTGCCTGGTTGTTTCAGCGCTTGACTGTGGATTCGTTTCTGAACCAGCGGAATTCGTGGATGTATTATTGGCGTTCTGCTACAATGACATTGACAAAGAATTGTGCTCGGTCTCATACGCATCATTCGACCAGGCGGTTGAGTTGGTAAAAGGGGTCGGGCGTGGGACTTTGATGGCTAAGGTTGATGTGGAGGCTGCGTTTCGCCTGCTTCTGGTTCACCTACTGGGGCGCTTCTTTGAAGGGGGGTACTTTGTTGACTCCCGATGGGCTGTTCCATTTCTTGCTCCTACTTCGAGAAGTTCAGTTCCTTGCTGGAGAGGATGGTGCGGGTTGAGGTGGGGAGCAAAGTGGTGATGCACTACCTGGATGATTTCCTCTGAATAGGGCGAGCTTTCTCCCCCGCTTGCCTGCACCTGCTGCTGACCATTGAATGGATGGCGGGCCATATTGGTGTACCACTGGCGGAGGATAAGATGGAGGGCCCGACGGAATGCCTTAGTTTCCTGGGCCTAGAGATAGATTTGGTGCTCAGGGAGTGTCGGTTGCCTCTAGTTCAGCTAAACCCTTCGACAATGGCAATAGCTGATTGGGAAGCTCAATTTTGCCTGCAGGGTGATTCCAATGGGAAGGCTTTTCAGCCATAGCCTGTCTGCAGCTACAGCGGGTGTGCGATCCCCTCACCATTTCATCCGGTTGTCGTTGTCCATGCGGGCTGACTTGGGGGTATGGGATGCCTTCTTGCGGGATTTCAATGGGACAATGTATTTCCGGCAGGTGGGCATGTCGGTTGTGGAGCTTGAGCGCTTTACTGATACGTCAGGTAGCGTGGGTTTTGGGGCCTACTTTGGCAGGAGCTGGTGTGCGGAAAGGTGGCCGGATGCATGGGGCATCATTTGTAACCTGGCTTTCCTGGAATTGTTCCAATTGGTGGTGGCGCTGGCCCTTTGGAGTTATAGACTTCGGGATCAGAAGGTGGACATCTTCTCGGACAACAACATGTCCTTGGTACATGCAGTTAATAATCTGTCGGCTTCATCAAAGCCAATGGTGAGGCCATTGTGGCCCTTTGTTTTACTGTGCATGTCCCTTAATGTAGTTTTTCATGCATGCCATGTGCCCGGGTAATTTAACATAGTGGCTGACGCTTTGTCTCGTTTTCAGTGGTCCCGGTTTCAGTCGGTGGCACCAGGGGCTTGCCCGGACAAGATGTGGCAGTTCGGAGCATCCTGCTTGGTGGACTTATAAGGGCATCTCTGGTGCCAGCCTCTTGGGCCGCCTACAGTAAGGTCTGGAGATCGTGGGAATGTTCATGGGATGGATTGGACTGAGTGCTGGTGGGATAATTGCTTCTCAACGATGTTCTGTGGTTCACGTTCCGGTTATTAGCGAAAGGCGCGTCCTCGGCGGTAGTAGACAGGACCATAGTGGCGATGGCTTGCTGGTTCAAGCTGCATGGGAAAGAAGATCTTATGAAGTCTTTCGTAATCAGGCAAGCGCTTAAGGGGTATCAGAGGGGATATAGGGCTCCCGATGCAAGGCGTCCGGTGTCGGTATGCGTGTTGCGGGATCTGATTTGAGTGGAAACAATATAGATGTGGAATTATCTGCCTAAAGAGTGGTGGTTTTATCAGAGTTTGCACACAGCAGCGTCTCCAGGATTCATATTTAGGGGGAGCACATAAGCGGCCAGAGAAAAAAGTATGGGGGCAGTTATAAAACGTGTATATAGTTGTGTGTGTGTGTGTACATATATATATATGTGTACACACATACATACACAGGGCTTGATAAATCCCAGGCGCCAGGTCGCCATGGCGACTAGAAATTTCACCCTGGCTCCTAGGATTTGTCAGCCCTTTGCTAAACCTCACAAAAAACATTGGAGCTGGCCACCGTGGGGAGCTTTGAAGCTGGCTGCCGTGGGGAGCGGTAATCTTCCTGCATTTTCTCTCTGCTCCCTCACTCTGTTTAGTGGCATGACATCACTCCGGCCCCGGCATCCCTAGACAGATTGCGCAGGGGAGCAGAGAGAAACTGCAGGAAGATTAGAGAGGAGCCCCACTGGATGCCAGTGCTCTGAAAGGTAGGGACGCTGTTTTATAACTGCCCCATACTTTTTTCTCTGGCCACTTATGTGCTCCCCCTAAATATGAATCCTGGAGACGCCGCTGTGTGCAAACTCTGATAAAACCACCACTCGTTAGGCAGATAATTCCACATCTATATTGTTTTTACTGTAAAAAATCAAAACCTTTTATTTATTCATGTGTATTCAAATTTAAAATGCCACAAATTTTATGTCTGTTTTCCGGCTTCCCCTTTTGCATAGCTGTAAAATACATTGGTACTTTATAAATAAACACTATATAACATTTTTGGTGTGCACCTTGCCTTTTAGCCAGCTTTCTTCATTTTTTCCTATCTAGCTGGAATTGCAGTTAAATGCCCAGATTTTCCTCAAGCTTTGCAAAGGGACAAATAATTAATTTGATTAAAATACAGATTGATTTAATCTGGTTAATTGAACTCCATGGACATGAACCATCATGAATAGTGTTTACCATTCAAGTCAATGTAGCGTTAGCACACAGAAATACTGTTTGCTGACTATAAATGAGTAGTTTAAGAGGTGCAGTGCTGACAATGTTAAACTAATGGATTTTTGTATTGCAAGCTAGGATTTATTCAATTTCTATAAAATTTCATTTGCACCAGTTTAATAACAGTTAACACTAATGATAATAAAAAAAAATATATATATTTTCAGTAAACTCAAATCCTGTGTATAATATTTTACATCCAGAAGTGGCATCACTAGAAATACTGGTGTTTGTAGGGTCAAATGTTGAAGGCAATTAAAGTCACCCACACATGTTAGTGCAATGTGTAGTTTACAAAAATAGATGCTGACTGATTTTTTTTTTTTTTCTGTTAATCATTAGTTTGCTTTATTTTTCCATGAAAAAAACAATAATAATAATAGTCAGTTTTGTTCCATATGTTAACCATTTCTGGTTTATGTGAATATCTAATCGAATCTTCTGAGGAAATAAAACAAAGTCCTTCAGAAACCATTGGTATTGCACTGTGCGTGTCTAGGGTGCTGTGTGTGTCGGGGTGCTGTGTGTGTGTGTTGGGGTGCTGTGTGTGTGTCTAGGGTGCTGTGTGTGTCTGGGTGCTGTGTGTGTGTCTGGGTGCTGTGTGTGTGTGGGGGTGCTCTGAGTGTCGGGGTGCTGTGTGTGTGAGTGTGAATTAATTTTTTATTTAAGCACTTCAGCTTAAACTGTTAGACTACCTATAAATATCTATAGTATGAGCCACTTATCTTCCATCATAATCATTCCTAAATACAATTGCAACTCCTAAGATGGCAGTTGATAAATTCAGACGTCTCAGTGAGTTATTCAAGCCATACTTCTTTAAATAATTTATTCTAAATACTGTGGTGCTCTTAATAGTGATATTTGGGGTTTCGTACAAAACTTCACTCTTTATATATTGGTAACTTTTTTATGTTTTTTATGTAATGTGTCAAAAAAATCCATCTGACAACTTAATAACCAGAGGGATAATTATGACTATGGACCTTGAAGGAGATTGTCTAGTGCAACTAACTAATATAATTTCAACACTGCTGTATACACCTATTATAAAGAGTTTAAACATTGTGACCACTGTATGACTATCAAACTGAAAAACTTGAATAACTATTTAGCAACATTCTCAGCCCCTGTTCCCCTTTTTCAGCCCCCGGTCTCCCTTCCTCAGCCTCTGTCTCCCTTCATCATCCCCTGTCCCTTTGCTCAGCCCCTGTCCCCTTGTTCAGCCCCTGCCCCCCTTCTCCTGTCCATTTAATCAGCCCCTGCACCCCTTCCTCAACCCCTGTCCCCCTTCCTCAGCCACTGTCCCCCATACTCAGTCCATGTCCCCCTTCCTCAGCCCCTGTACCCCTTCCCCTGTCCCTTTCTTCAGCCCTGCCCCTCTTCTCCTGTCCAATTTCTCAGCCCCTTTTTCCCTTCCTCAGCCCCTATCCCCTTCCTCAGCCCCTGTCTTCCTCAGCCCTGTCCCCTTCTTTAGCACCTGTACCACTTCCCTATACCCTTCCTCAGCCCCTGTCCCTTCCTGTCCCTCCTTACTCAGTCCCTGCCCCTACTCAGCCCCTGTCCTCCCCTGTCCTCTTTCAGATCTGCCCCTTCCTTGGCCCTGTTCCCTCTCAGCTCCTGTCCCCATATTCAGCTCTTGTCCCCTTCCCTGCACCCTTCCTCAGCCCCTGTCCCTTCCTCAGCCCTGTCCCCCACTCAGTCCCTGCCCCCATACTCAACTCCTGTCCCCTTTACTCAGCCCCTGTCCCCTTCCTCAGCCCCTGTCCTTTCTTCTCAGCCCTGTCCCCTACTCAGCCCCTGTCTCCTACTCTGCCCCTGCCCCCCCTCCTCAGCCCATGTCCCCTTCCTCAGCCCATGTCCCCCTTCCTCAGCCCATGTCCCCCTTTCTCAGCCCTTATCCCCTTCCACAGCCCTGTCTCTGGCCCTGTTCCCCTTTCCCATCCCTTTCCTGAGCCCTGTCCCCTTTCTCAGCCCATATCCTTTTCCTCATCCCCTGTTCCCCTTCCTCAGCATCTGTCCCTCTTCCTCAGCCCCTGTCCCTTTGTTCAGCCCCTGACCCCTTCCTCCGCCCCTGTCCCCCTTCCTCAACCTCTGTCCCCCTTCTCCAGTCCCCCTTCATTAGCCCCTGTTTCCCTTCCTCACCCTCTGCCCCCCTTACTCAGCCCCTTGTCCCTCTTCCCCTGTACCCTTCCTCAACTCTGTCTCCTTCCTCAGCCCTTGTCCCCCTTCTTTATTCCCTGTACCACTTCCCCTGCCCCCCTTCCTCAGCCCTGTCCCCCTACTCAGCCCCTGCCCCCTTTCTCTGCCCATGTCCCCCTTTCTCAGCCCATCTCCCCCTTCCTCAGCCCCTATCCCCTTCCTCAGCCCTGTCCCCTTGCTCTTCCCCTGTCCCCTTGCTCAGCCCTTTCCCCCTTCCCATGTCCTTTTCCTTAGCCCTGTTCTTTTTCTTCATCCCCCTGTCCCCCTTCCTCAGCCCTGTCTCACTCTTCAGCCCTGTCCCCCTACTCAGCCCCTGAGTAGTGTGTTGCTACATATCTATGTCTATATTGCATGGAAAAAGACACAAAATGTGCTTAGGGGAGAGAGCCACTGAAAGGAGCTGGGGGGTGAAAAAGACACGCAAAAAAAATGGAGGGGGAGACACACAAAGAGATACACAAGGGTAAGAGGATGTAAGACATACTAAACGGGGGATAAAATACACTAAAGTGGGTAATAAAATCAAAAGGGGGATTACAAGATACCCAGGTAAAGATGCATTTTTTTAAAAGGGGTTGGCAAAATGCATCTTTGCATGTGTAGCTGAAAATCCTTGCACCGGCCCTGGGTAGAAGGGCAGGTCTTGCAAAGTCTTTAGTCAAGAAAACTGCAGCTTTTGTAAGCTATTTCTGATATACCCTGTGAGAGAACGCCTGGACTAGACTACAGTCAAAACATACACGATTACATTGGCTCTCAGGTCCAGGACACTCCTATCCAAAATAGGCCAAACCCTCCCCTATGCATGGGAGATAATTGAATCAGCACTGCATTAAACTCAATTATCTCCAGGTATAAAAAACATAAATTGTTACAAAACCCCAAAAATGCCTTTAAAAAATACAAATCTCCACAATAGTCACATCCCCTAATAGCCCCGATCTGGGTGGCCAACATATCCAAAATTCACCCAGGTCCGTTCAGGGGTTCAGGAATTTCCTGGGAATCATAATTTGACCGACCGCACGCATGGTCCCATGCCCAAAACAGTTCCAGAGAATCAGGGCTTGCGGTTGGTCTAGTTTAAAAATGAACAAACTACCTAACATAGTCAATAGTCTTACCCTGGAGCTTGTTCCCCTTGTTCGTGGGAACGTTTCCACCGAACAGTGTCTTCCTTAGTGCTATAAAACCAAACCAAAGTGATCATGGAAGTCCAGCGGGGTTCGGGAGTTTCAGTCTCCGAAAATAGTTCCATGAACTCGACGACAAAACATGCGAACAAGATGGCTGCCACCTCGTGGTCATCCATTGGAATTGCGGCCACCCAGACGAACACTTAAAAAACTGAGGTGGAAATTGCTACAAATTAGCAATTAAGCTTAACAAGCTCCAGGATGGTCTCCGGTTCGTGCTGCTGTTTGGTTCCCGAACCAGATATAAAATCCCACAAACCAAGTCTGTTCACATAGTTTTTAAAGGGCCCATTGTCTTTTGGTAAGAGGCTGGCAAGTAGGCCCCTTGAAGCATCCGTGACAAGGTTCAGTTCGTCACATAGCCCTAATGAAAAGAATGTATAATTAAATGCATGTTTTCATTGTGACTATTTCTACTAAATAGTGATTTTTATGAGGGGAGGGGATAGTGTCTTTTTAATATTCATGGAAGTTATGGCCAATATGACCCAGTAGATATTAGTGAACTATGAATTCAACAATGTTTAAATATTAATGGATATGTAATGCTTTTATATATAGCTGACGATATTGTTAGCATGCTCAAGTGCTTAATGTATGAATAGTGTGTCCCCTCTTATCATTGCAAGAAAGTGCTGATTTATAAAGATATAAATCTATTCTGTTAAACCTGTTAGATAGCTAGTAGTTGTTTCTTCCACCTACTTGCCTAGAGTACCTACCTGCCTGCTTGCCTTGAAACGACTTCTCAATAAGTTATAATACAGCTCATTGAGACAGCTAGTTTCATGCACAATTGGTTTGCAAGGCTTCTCAATGAGTCATTCCCTGACACAGACAAGAAAGAAGGGAAGGACTTGAAATAGCTGCTGATACTAGATCTGCAGCAATTGCAAGCTACGTTTTCCTTTACCCACAAAGAAAACATGCAAACACAAATTACATTGGGAGGCATGTCTACAATAATGCATTTTTTTTTCCAGAAGCTGTGTAAGTGAGAAAAAATAATCAGCAGACAGTACCCATTTAATATGGAAAGGTTATGAAACTTAAAAAAAACCCACTGAATAATACATATTACCACCTCAAACTTACTTTTCCATCTACATTTTATATGATATAGATATAGTAATTTCAAGGGTCACTTCAAGCATCATAACCACTATAACCCTCTGTTATAGTTAGGATTTTGCAACAGTTTGCCCTCTTCCAGAAGTGAACTTATATTACTATATAATACAAATATTTAAGCAGCTACTACACTCTTGAAAGTACCCTAAACGCCATTCCAAATGTAACCAAACAGAGTGAACTAAGTGGAATCAATCCATTAATTATAACCCAGTGGATTATTATATACACTTACCCTTATAAATAAGGGTGAAGAGTGGAAGAAACTGTAGAGATAACATTAGGACAAGGAAAATATAAAACAAAATATAGTGTAATATGTATAAAATTTTGAGTGGTACGTGTAGATATGAAACACACCCGCATGGAAAAGAGCCCTCTGAGGATAGGCTCAAATCACATCAGCATGGGTATATTTTGGAAATAGACCTCTTCTGTCTTTACCCAAAATATTCTCAGAAAAAGAGATAAATAGGAAGCAAACTCTCCTAGTGAAGTGCCTTCTATAAATGTGCAAATATACAGAGAAAGTGCAAATGTCTGCTCACCTTATTGAGAGCCAGTTATACTAGGCTCTCAGCATGATAGTAGATGTGTCTTTCGGGGGACAAAACCCTAAAGATTAAAGAAACCAGTGGACTTAGATAAGGCTAATACACTTTATGCCATAAACAAACAAAAATAAAGATTAACAAGCTTTGAATGAATTTTAAAAATCCCAAATATCAAAAAGTAATGTTCAACACTGCTCCCATATGTTAAAGATGTGTTTTGCCTGTTATAAAGGCTTTTTCAATAGAAATGGTTTGCCCTCTTACCTGTGTCCCCACAGGCTTTGAAAGCCATCTATGGCTGATGACATGCATCTGGATTATGCAGAGTTGCAGTAGCTGAATGTTGATCCCGCCAGTTATTCATTGGCTAAGATTGTCAGCTGTGTGCTTTTAGCCATTAAATGGCAGTGTGTGCATAGAAATAAGCACAGGATTGACACAGAAAAGGGGTTAAATCCAGCTCAAAATCACTGCAGTAATCATGGTGGTTGGAGTAAACCTTTAAAAAAAAAAGTGAATCCTCTAGTCTGACAAATTGTGACTATACTTACTGTTACTGCTTTTTGAGTCCCTGTTATTGCTAGGTCTTCCCTCCCTCAACCCCATTCTTTTTTCTTGAAAGCACAAAAAGGAGAAATATAATATTTACAAATTTCATTAAAGGTACTTTTTATTTTAACTGCATCAAAACATGTATATGTCCTCTATTAATACAACTGTTTAATTTTAGCTGAATGTTTTTTTTTTTGTCCTGGAGAAAGCCATTTATAGATAATATGTGCCTAAACATAAAGTTTGTAGCAAATGTGTATTTACACATTTCATCCTCCTACTCCTCTACTATCTGTTCCCCTACTGAATCCTCAATCTGGAAAATAATTGTCTTTCAGACATAAGAAAGAGACATAGCTTTGCAGTGGGAATACCTTAACTTGATTCAGCAGAAAAAGATCTACGATGCGAGTAGTTTTTCCATAATTATTGATACACCCCCCTTTAATTGCTAATCCATAGAGAAATCAGATTTTATACAAACACAGTAAAAACTTTCACCTCTTGCATGGAGTCATCATAACTACAAGGTCTCTTTGTATTCATCTCAGCAAAACAAGATCATTAGCTAATTAACTGCGATTTTAAATAATTGTCCCATGAGTCCTTTCTTCTAATATATAAAAAAATAATTCCCAAAACCTCTGAGTGAGCTTTCTCGTCCAAGAAATAATAGCAAACATGGAAATTAATCAAATTACTACACACAAATTACTATAAGCAAACTGTGAATTGGAGGCTTTTTTTCTCACAAGTAGAGCATATCATTTAGGTTCCCTCTTGATATGTCTTTTGTTTTCTGTACAGTTGGGAAATTAGGTGCATTGCCTTTATGAATTTTAAATAAAAAGTATACAAACATAGCCAGGATTCAGCTGTAAACATTTGCAACACTTACAACAATCAAGCAACATACATTCATTTAAAATGTAAGTTACTTAGCCAGTCATGTAATGACAGGAATGAATAAGTAGATAACTCCCTAATTCCCACGGTATTACGGAGCTATCTACTAAAAGGCTGAAAGACCTAAAGATTACTTAGTATTAGTAAATTATGCCTCTACTTGCTATACTGCCTGTGGCTGCTCACTGTTAAATTTTTTTTTTTTTTAAATACCTATTGCGTCGGTTATTATGGATTTTGTAGCTGGCCTTTTTTGGGGCTGAAAAAAGAAGATTTTCGAAGAAAGAAAACATAAATTGTTAAAATTTTTTTTTTTTTTTTTACAGGTACTTAGTTAAAGGTCCCCCCCTCATTATTTTTAGGGTGACGGAGGTAGGTAGGGGTTCCCCCCCTTATTAGTATTTAGGGCCCCCACCCGCCGCTCAGAGGTGGGGGCCAGGGGGGAGGACATTAGGTCCCCCCCTTATTCCAATTTAGGGCCCCCTCCCGCCGCTCAGGGGTGGGGGCCAAAGGGGAGGACATTAGGTCCCCACCCTTATTTTACTGTAGGGCCCCCACCCACCGCTCAGGGATGGGGGTCAGAGGGGGGGACATTATTAGTATTTAGGGCCCCCACCCACCGCTCAGAGGTGGGGGCCGGAGGGGGGACAAAAGGTCCCGCCCATCATTTTACTTTAGGGCCCCCACCGGTCGCTCAGGGGTGGAGGCAGGGGGGAGCAATAGGCTGCTCACTGTTTAATAGACATGCCCCTACTCGCGGTATAGCGAGTAGGGGCAAAATTTACTAATACTAAGTAATTTTTACTTAGTATTGGAAAATTTGGCTGAAAGACCAATTTAGGTCTTTCAGCCTTTTGGTAGATAACTCCCTAATACCGTGGGAATTAGGGAGTTATCTACTAAGCGGCTGCAAGAGAAGTCTCGAAGTGCCGAAGTCCCGAAGTCCCGAAATTCCAAAATGCCGAAGTTCCGAAGTTGCCGAATTGCTAAAGTACCGAATTTCGGAATGCCGAACCCAACTTAAACGCAATTCTTCCTCTATTCCCTGCAAACCTCCTGTTTCCAACCATCCTGAACTACTTCTACTCCTGTTCCTACTCCTACTCTACCTCTGCAAAAAAGTGGACCAATGGAAATTACTACTTTCAGGGGTCCTATATCTACAGAAGAAAGACTCAGAAGAAAGAATCTTAACCTCTGCAGGTACTGTGCTTCAAAAGAACATCTATTGGACTCTTGTCCTCTTCTAAAGGATTTAAAAAAGGGAAAAAAGAAACTTGAATACACTATTTTGAATACATCTTCTAAACCGATTCCTCATTGTATTCTCCCTATCAAATATTGATGACTTTAAAACAAAGGCTAGAGCTTTACAACATCAATTTAAACAAAAGGGATATCCGAATAGGTGCTTAAAGTATGCATATAAACGTGCATTATGTGAAGAGCGGTCGGAACTGTTAAAGGATAAAAGTATTCCTAAATCCACACAAGAGATAATAAGGTGTATAGGGAATTTTGATGCAGGCTGGAACCAGATCATGAATATTTTGGATAGATTTTGGCCCCTCCTACATCAGGATATACACCTACAGAAAGTCATTACCCCAAGAGCATCAGTGACAGCCAGAAGGGGATGCAATATTAAGGATATCTTGGTCCCTAGTCATCTGAAAAATGCACCTCAAAAAAATACATGGTTAAAATCCACGGTCTTGGGTACTTACCAATGTGGCAAATGCAAGGCGTGTAAATTTATACGCAGACCATCAAAAAAGTTCCAAGATTCCCTAGGACAACAAGAATTTCTAGTTAAGAATTTCTTTAATTGTCAAACTATGGGAATTGTGTACCTACTGTCATGCTCCTGCAAGAAATTATATGTGGGCAAGACCTCACGTAAATTTAAACTGAGGATTGGGGAACATGTTAACTCGGTCAACCCGAAAAGATTGGTCGACACTCCAGTCTCTAAACACCTTAAACTACATCATGGTTGTTCAGCAGAGGGCATTAGATTTTGTGGCATCGAAAAAGTTATACTTGGACCAAGGGGAGGGGATCTGGATAAAAGACTACTCCAAAGAGAGAGTTTTTGGATTTATAAACTGAAAACACTTGCTCCCTTTGGCCTGAATGAGGGATTTTCATATGCACCTTTTATGGAGGGGATATGATAACATTATACAAATATATTCGGGGCCAATACAAACCATTGTGTGGAAATCTATTCACAAACCGGACTTTACATATAGGACAGGAGGCCAGCGTTTAGACTGAAGAAAGAAGATTTCGCAAAGGAAAGGGTTTACTGTAAGAATCAATCGGGATGTGGAATTCTCTGCCTGAGGAAGTGGTTTTATCAGAGTCCATACAGATGTTCAAACGGCTACTAGATGCATACTTGCAAGAACAGAATATTCAAGGATATAATCTTTCAATGTAGGGTAATAACTGCTTGATCCAAGGATAAATCTGACTGCCATTCTGGGGTCAAGAAGGAATTTTTTTCCTAGCTTGTTGCAAAATTGTGCTTCAAACTGGGTTTTTTTTGCCTTCTTTTGGATCAACAGCAAAAAACAAATGTGAGGAAGGCTGAACTTGATGGATGCAAGTCTCTTTTCAGCTATGTAACTATGTAACTATGTAACTATATAAGATCCAATCTGTACAATTCATCTTTGGTCCGTATGGACACACCTGGTATCTCTCTATACCATCATACATTTTGTAAATAAGTACTGTCTGACAGGTTGTAAGGATCTATACCTTGTCATTTGCACTTGTAATATTTGTAAATAGTAGTGTAGCTGTGGGCTTATATAGCCATTATTTAGATTAGTATATATATAGAGTTTTATGTATTTTAACTTTAACCTACCTACAGTCATGAGGATAGTAACCATGTTTTCCAGATTTGTAACATGAGGAATTAGCAATAAAGCTAAGGATCTAGCCTGTGGTAATACTATTGGATAAGATATATAGGACTCCCTCTCTTTGTGAACCCACAATATGAGATTAATACACTAATGTAGCATCACCTGGATATATCTATATCTTTATATATAGGTTGATAATACAATAGGGTTCACATTTGTATAACCGTACATATGGTGGTCACTTTCACATAGACCAGCCGATAGGACGTGTAATAGAGTCTTGGAATAATATCACGTAAGCCTGTTACATTTTGGACACACCCACACGTGTGATAGACAGCCCCTGGACATATAGGATGTCAGGTATCGATACGCCCACATGACGACATGGAGGGGCGTACCCGGCATCAATGTGTTCATCCCTGAGCAGGACGGACGACGTGTTGACTCCGCCCCCTTGACACCACGTGGGCGGCAGACGCAACACGGGAGTAATGAGCACGCTGTCAGACACACGTGGGGAACATGATCTCTGCATACAGATTGGCTGTTGGTAGGAGGAACACTTGGGTACTAAAGGTATTTAAGAGACACTATTATGAATAGGAAGCTGGCCCCTGACGAAGGTGCACTCTCTAAGCACCGAAACGCGCGTTGGCACTCTAGCACTATGAATTGCACTTAACTCTTTTCTTCTGTTTCACCTTTTATATATTCCTATGCCTGTCTAGCTAGTTTACCAGGGAGAGAGGCTTTAATAACTTTAATATATATGGCAGTTTGATTTTGACTGACCATTAGTTTCTACAAACGTTCTTCTATTTCTACATCTAAGTCTCTCTCCAATGTTGACTATTCTAGACTTTTTCTAATATTATTGGTAAGGTCTGCTACTTGGAACATTTTTTCTACATATAGCTAGACTCAATACAAACTAATTTTGTATTAGTATATATTATCAGCAGACATTTACCTCATGGTCCTATACATAATATATATGGACATAAGGAAGCTGTGGGATCCTGCACTCAGGAAACTAGTCACTGGCAATTAGATAGGTATATGAATACCTTTTCCTATTTAGCATATGTACTCTAATAAAGCTGTCATATAGGTGTAAAGGTTTTTTATTTATACATACTGCCAGATCCTAGCCGTGGCATTTGGTGCATCCCCTCTGGTGAGCATAGGAATATTAGTATTAATGTTATATTGACTCTATTTCTTATCTGACATTGGAGATCATCCCTAGTTAATATACCTTCACGCTATACTTCTATGTAATATTTCCAGGTAATGTAGTCAGACTGGGATTCGTTTAGATATCCTAAGCCTGCCTGCATTTGTTCTATTCTTTTGTGGCATATTCTCCCTATCATACTGCAGTGGAATCAAGAGTTAATTCAGACTGAAGCTATGATTGACTAAGGGGCCGCTGGAACATTTATTGACTCCACTCTTGTTTCAAGGAATAAATTCCTTTTACTCAAAAAACTATTTTTTTGTCTCCCTCATAGTAGTAGATGGATCTACTATTCCTTCTGGTCCTATTAAAAAGGAAACCATTCCACTAAAGATGACTACTTCAAATACAAAGAACACTTGAAATGTAATATTGGGAAATCACCTTTATTTTCTGTCATACTAGGAATGAATTGGTTACAGCTTCATAACCCTCAAATTCAATGGTCTTCTATTTCTGTTCAACTCAATTCTAAAATTTGTAAGGAAAATTAAGATACCTGAACATTATAACGAATTCAAAGATGTTTTCAACAAAATTGAAGCTGAGTCTTTACCTCCCCACAGGGTATATAACTGTCTTATTGGTCTCCTCCCTGGGGCTGCCATACCTTTTAGACCTATATATCCACTATCTAAACCTGAATTAAAGACTCTTAAAGAATACTTAGAAGAAAACCTGTGCAAAGGATTCATCAGAACATCTACTTCTCCTGCTTCATCTCCTATATTCTTCGTACTAAACAAGGACACTACTCTTTGTCCCAATATTGATTATAGAGTGTTAGATAAAATAACTGTAAAAAATAGATATCCTCTTCCTTTAATTTCTGAATTAATTGAATGTCTGAAAACAGCAACTATCTACACTAAACTTGACCTTTGTGGAGCATACAGCTTAATCCGAATAAAAGATGGACATGAATCTTGAAGACATACTCATTTACTCCAATAACCTTCAGGACTACAGAAAACATGTTAAATGGGTTCTTTCAAGATTACATATACACGGATTATATGCTAAACCAGAGAAATGTATTTTTGAAGTATCCAAAGTCTAATTTCTAGGATATGTTATATCACCTCATGGCATACAGATGGAGGATTCCAAAATACAGTGCATTCTTCACTGGCCTATACCTACTACAGTAAAACATGTACAAAGTTTCTTGGGATTTTCAAATTTTTACCGTAATTTTTTTTTTTTAATTCTCAGAAATTTTTCAACTTTTCACGCAGCTTACTCATAAGAATGTTCCTTTTAATTAGACTGTTCACAGCCAACAAGCATTCAATACCCTCACACAACGTTTCACATTAGCACCCATACTCAAGATAATTAACCTTTCTCTCCCCTTCATCTTGGAAGTGGATGCTTCAAATAATGCAATAGGTAATGTACTCTCACAACAAACAAGTCCTCAAGATCCTTTACATCCTATTGCTTTCTTCTCACGTACCCTATCTCCAGCTGAAAAGAATTATGCAATTGGTGAAAAAGACTCATTAGTAATAAAAGCTTCTTTTGAAAACTGGTGACATTTACTTGAGGAAACTGAAAGACCAATACTTGTTTACACAGATCATAAAAACCTTGAATTCTTTCAATCTACCAAAATATTGTCAGCACGTCAACTCAGATGGAAACTGTTTTTTCAAAGGTTCAATTTCCACATTGTATATAGATCTGGTTCAAAAAATAAAAAGGCTTATTCTTTATCACATATGCATTCTCAACCTATTTCGATCATACTTCCTTATAAATACATTGGAATAACGTCTCAGTTTATCAACAAAATAAAACAAATTTATAAAGAATAACTTCAAATTCCTATTAACTCCAGTTTAATTTAACAAAAGGCGTTTATTTCAAAGGTGATAAATGGTATATTCCTCCTTCTTTGAGAACTGAAGTACTAGAATTGGTCCATGACCTTCCGCTTGCTGGACATTTGGTAATAAAAAAGACCATTGATCTAACTACCAGGCATTTTTGGTGGCCTGATGTAGTCAAAACAGTTTCATTCTATGTGTCCTCATGCCACATCTGTCAAAAATCTAAACCTGTACTTTAACAACCTTATGGACTTTTAATGAATTTGCCTATTCCAGACCGTCCATGGAAATCCATTTCGATGGATTTCATTGTCGATTTACCAATGTCTCAAAAACAAACCACATTTAGTGAAATGATCCTTGTGGTTGTGGATCATTTCACTAAAATGTCTCATTTTATTCCAATTTCAAAAATTCCTACTTCTCTCGAATTATCCAAATTATTCATTTCTAACATTGTAAGACTTCATGGTTTACCTGATGAAATTATAACAGTTAGAGGTTCAGAGTTCACATCTAAGTTCTGGAAAGAATTATGTAAGAGTCTTGGATTTACAAATAAATTCTCCTCTTCATATTACCCTCAGACAAAGAGGCAAACTGAGATAGTGAATCAATGTCTAGAACAGTATCTTAGATGTTTCTGTACCCATATCCAAGATGATTGGTCATCATGGTTACCTGTGAGGATGTTTATGGGGTGATACATATTAAAAATAATATTTTCATAAAAATGATCAAAAATTAATTTAATCATTTTTATTATATCATAAATTGATATCTTGTCACTGTTCCCCGATTAATAATTTAAAGCTGAAAATTACCCACTAGGATAGATATCCTATTATATTGCAATTTTACTACAATATTCATATATCAGGTCATTTACCATTCCTAAGTCCATCCAATAAGAATAATTCTAACTAGATTTTACGTTTGCCGAATTTTAGCTTAACTAAATAAGATTCACTATCTTATATCAGAACAAGACAATACCTCTGGATAAAAAATGTGGTATGCTAACATTTGGCAAATTTACCGTTAATATATCATTATCTTTATTCCACCTGCAGGAATGGGATTTTTATAACCATATATTCCTTAAATAATTATGATTTCTAATAATTGAAATCTGACCAATATTTATCCAGATGTATATTCCTGCTAGTATTAAAAATTAATAAATGTAATTACATTAAATAAAACCATCATAATTACCAGTTAAGTGTGTCTAGCTTTTGATTCAGATGTCAGATCTTAGCTGTTAGATGTGAGTCCAAGAGAGTGTTAAGAGTGTCCAAGAGTCTGAATGTGTCCTCTCTGCCCTTTGTCCTTACCTTTTAAAGGGGAAAATTCTCTGCACGTTACTAGTTGATAGGACCAATACGGAACTGTGGGTGTGTCTTCTCTACAGACTATCATCTAGATTTTGGTCAGTAGGTGGAGTAATTACATTACCGAAAATTCTTGTCAGGGGGTCCATTTACCTTTTTGTATAATGGGTTAACTGAAATTGGTGATGCGTTTTATGTCATTTTTGCTATCGCTTATGGCTACTATACATCAAAGAACCTGTCATCTTCAAAGCAATTTGGTTCACTTCTATGAGACATAGAGCCTGCAGTTTCGGTCGTAATTTTAGATTTGACACCTCCTAACATTTCACCCTTTCTCTTACAATGGAACTAGTAATGTTCCGTTATTTTTTTAGAAAGTAAAATTAATTACTTAGTGTTACCTGTTATTTGGTGTCTGTCTGGTTTTCTTGTCTTGTTTACATAAGTCGCATTCCTTAGCTCAGACTTGAATGAATAGAGTGATAGAGAGAGAAATATTGTGTCTGTCTTAGCCTTGTAATACAAAATGGAGTCACCTTTGCTCTGAGGGTGACTGGCAGTATACACTTTTAATTTCTCTCTTAACACAAAAATGTCTGCCAGTATAAATATACTGACATGACTTTGGCTGAATTAGCCTATAATAATTATTTGCATTCAAGCACGAAATTATGGATGTCATCCAACCTCCAATTATTGATTTCATCCAACCTCTTTTCCTTCAGATCTCATTTATAGTACCAATCCTTAAGTTAATATTCAAATAGAAGAAATGATGGATCTATTCAAATCTCTAAAAAGTAATCTTGAATCTTCCTCCTTAAGTCAGAAATAATTTGCTGACAAAAAGCAAAGACCTCCTACTAAATACAAAGTTGGTGATAAAGTTTGGCTTTTCACTTAAAACTTTAGAACAAACAGACCTTCCAAGAAACTCAGTTCACTATTCATTGGGTCTTTTCGTATTGAAAAAATTATCAACGATGTTGTTGTCAAATAAACTTAATCCTGTTTTCCACGTGTCTCTTCTAAAACCCTGATTCTTTCCTGATCCTTTTCAAAGGAATAACCAACATCCTCCAGACTCAGTCCTCGTTGATGGAGAAATTGAATATGGAGTACATAGAATTTTAGATTCTCATCTCCATAATGGGAAACTACAATAATTTATCCATTGGAAAGGATATGGGTCTGAAGATGACTCATGGGAAGATAATGAAAAGATACATGCCTCTCGTCTAATTTCTTCTTTCCACAAAAGATATATCTTCTCATGTCATCTGCATAACCCGTCTGACTTCTGGGTTTAGCCGATCCATTCACATCCATGCGTCTGATGTCATGGATCTACAGCTGAATTCTCAATCAATTTTGTGTTGTATGTGTTATCGTGTGTGGGTTTGAGTCTTAATCTCTGGTTTGGTTGGAGCTGCTCACAATTCTGATACTCTGTTTCAACTTGACTCACGGAACTCCGATACTGTATTCCTGTGTACGAACCTCTGGCTTTGAACCTGACAACTCTCTTCTTTTCACTCCCTATAAAGAACAGACTTCACCTCAGATCCCTGTACTCTCCTCATACTTCAGTGAAGCAAAATCCACATTATCCAGGGAGGACTCTTAAGCTCATTATCCAGCAAGATAAGTTCTCCTATACTGGGATTTGTAATTGGTTCATTATCTGCAGTGAATTGGAAGTAAGGGATGCTAAAGTCTGCCTCTGGGATTTCATTTTTCTTTTATAAAGAACTTTCATTTATTATTGCTCATACAAGTTATTCCTTATATTGGACTCTAAGTGATTATATCCTTTCCTATCATCATGATCAACTTGTACCTTAATTTACTGCTGTAAGGATTTTGTGACGAAAGTATCTTTGTCACTGGGATTTGGAGAGGCCTGCTTGCCAGCCTTTTGCCCTGTGACTATGGCCCTGTGGTGAACTTTGGGGCTAAAAACTCTGTTCATGCCTTTTTCCCTTCTATGGTGCAGTATATGTTGCTTACTGGTGTTCGTTTACTGAACAAGGTGTTCATTTACTGAACAAACTGTCCAACAGCCAGACCACCCACAAGTGCAGAACTCGCAGACTTGGTGGAAATCAAGCAGAACATGATCCGCCAGATGGGGTTGCTTGGTCAATGCATTCAGGACCTCCAGCATGGTCAAGTCCAACTGCATTCACAGATTCGGAAACTCCATGCCACACCCTCTTCTGGTCCTATGTCCGTGGCCTCCTCTGATGACCCTCATGTCCCTGAAACTGCTGTGCCAATGCCAGAACGTTTCTCTGGTGATCGTTCGCTGTATCAGGGGTTCATGATGAACTGCATATTCACTATGAAACCACATACTTATCACAACGACGTTGTTAAGGTCAGAACTGTTATTGCGCTGTTGGCTGGAGAACCACGCACATGGGCACATAATCTATTGTGCACCCAAGATTCTGTTCTGCAAACATGGTCCTTCTTTTCTGCAGCATTGGATGCCCTCCATGATGATCACAACCATCTTGTCAATACTCAAGCTGCCATCAGGGCCCTCAGACAAGGGAAAAGAACGGTTGAAGCTTACGCCACAGCATTTAAAAGCATTGCAGTAGAAACTTGTTGGAATGAAATCACTCTGAAAAACCAGTTCAGCATAGGCCTCAATGAAGCCTTGAAGGATCAGTTTCCCAGAGTGGGTATCCCTAAAACCCTGAAGAACTCATACATTTGGCTATACAATTGGATCGGCAATTCCGTGAACAGAGACTGGAAAGAGCCACAACCATGTCTTCCTATGGTAAACTACCTTCTTCCTCAGCCACTGTGGAGGTACCTGCTATGACCACAGACAAACCTATGCAATTGGTCCTAGTAAAGGGTCATCTTCACCCCGATGTGCTAACCAGAAGATAAATCAATAGGCTGTGTTTTTACTGCAACAAACCCAACCATGCGGTCAGGAACTGTCTGAAAAAGGGTACCAATCGCAACAGTAAGCCACAGTCCTGTCCTGTCTTCTTGCCATGTTCTTGTAATATGGCGCCCAGCTTATCTATTCCAATTTTATTGCAGTGGAACAAGAAGAAGGTGACAGTGAATGCCATGATCGATTTTGGGGCCAGTGGTTGTTTTTGGATATCTCTTTTTCTTCCTCTCAATATATACCCTGTCACAATAAAGAATATCCCATATGCATAAATGTTGTGGATGGTAGTCCTGTAAAATGAGGGTTTTTTACCAAAGAGACCTCTCCCTTGGTTGTTGAAATCTGTACCCGCTACAAAGAATGCCTACAGTTTAACCTAGTGGCCTTTCCTTTGCTTTCTGTCATATTGGGGTTGCTATGGTTGAGAATACACAATCCTGTCATCTGTTGGACTAAAGGCATGGTGTCATTTACTTCACCCTACTGTGAACAGAACTGTATGCCCTGTCCCTCTCCAGTGATACATATCAACACTATCTTAGATAACAATAAAAAGAGCCTGTTGTCTGTCTTCCTTCTGCCCACCTTGACTACAATGATGTGTTTGATAAAAAAGGAGTTGACTCACTACCTCTGCACCAGACATATGATTGTCCCATCAACCTATTACCCGGAGCTCCTATTCCTTTTGGACGTATTTACCCGTTGTCGGTACCTGAATTGGTAATACCAGAGTAGAGAATATAATGTCAAATAATAATAGTCCCTTACCTATTAGAGATACATTTTGTTATGTTGGGACTAGAGCTTTATACCGGGTGGCTCACAATTCAAAATCTTGGAACATCTGCATTTATATCGGACAAATACACTATATTTAATACACATAATATATATATATACATGTATATATATATGCAGCAAAATAGGAAGCAGGCTCTCTGAAGCAGGCTCTCTGAAGCAGGCTAAAAGCACAGGTGTCAATAAAACAATGAAATATATATTGAGCCAAATGTACTCACAGTTACGTTCTGGTCAGGTCTTGCATACAAGTATAGACATTAGTCACCTGTAAGATGATCTCTTTTACTTGAAATAGTATCTACTCTGTCCTGAAGACTGTAATATACAGACAGACTTCCATGAAATGGAACTCTTAGTCCTATTATTGTCCTATGTTCTCAGGACTGTGATTTACAGGCAGACTGCACATGAACTATAGCCCTTAGAAATGGTATTGGTCTTCTGTGTCTCAAGGGCTGTAGTATACTGGTAGACTTCCCATTAAGTATAACCAATATCCTCGGCATCACTTCCTCTGTTTTCAAGGCTGTAGTATACAGGGCAGTCTTCCCATGGAGTATAGCCAATAGCACTAATATCATTTCCTCTGTCCTCAGGGCTGTAGTATACAGGCAGGCATCCTATAAAGTATAGCCATTAGCTGCACTCTTGTATCCAGCTCCAATACTGGAAATATACAATTTACCTAGATGCTCACCAACAACCTCCTAAATAGAAATATAGAAACATAGAATGTGACGACAGATAAGAACCATGCTACAACCAAGCATTCTGCTAGCATTTCCTGCTGCTCTATTACATTGTTTGCCTACCTTTAAGTCATCAGAAATAATCACCCCTAAGTCCCTTTCCTCAGATGTTGAGGTTAGGACTCTATCAAATATTCTGTACTCTGCCCTTGGGTTTTTACGTCCAAGATGCATTATCTTGCACTTATCCACATTAAATGTCAGTTGCCACAACTCTGACCATGTTTCTAGTTTACCTAAATCATTTGCCATTTGGCTTATCCCTCCTGGAACATCAACCCTGTTACATATCTTAGTATCATCAGCAAAAAAGACAAACCTTACCATCAAGACCTTCTGCTATATCACTAATAAAAATATTAAAGAGAATGGGTCCAAGTACAGATCCCAGAGGTACCCCACTGATGACAAGCCCAAGCTTTGAATATACTCCATTGTCTACAACCCTCTGTTGCCTGTCACTCAGCCACTGCCTTACCCATTCAACAATATTGGAATCCAAACTTAAATATTGCAGTTTATTGATAAGTATTCTATGTGCAACAGTGTCAAAAGCCTTACTGAAATCTAGGTAAGCAATGTCTACTGCACCACCCTGATCTTTAATTTTAGTTACCCAATCAAAAAAATCAATAAGATTAGTTTGGCATGATCTCCCTGAAGTAAACCCATGTTGTCTCTGATCTGTTGTCTCTGAAATGTGATCCATTTGTTATAGGAAAGTATCAATGGAAGTATTAAGGACTGCAGAAATACCAGAACCCCCATACGTGTACTAGTTAATAATCTAAACTATAGATGTACTTACCTGAGGAGGAAACACAAACTAAATAGGGGTGGATGATCTGTTGCAGACCTGTGTTCCATTAGCAAATGGGGATTTTACAAACTGACAGCCTAATCTGTTAAAACGAGGGACTCCCTTGTGCACCTCATAAACTAGTCAGACCCCCAGTCACTGAAAGGGGTACACCCAGGAAATCACTTTTGCATAGGTTCTGTTTAGTTTACTGGGTCCTCAGGAATTAGAATCCTTGTCTGGGCCTGTAAAAATATTGGCTGGGTAAGCATAAAATAAAATCTAGGCCAGCTAAAGCAGACTCTTTTTAAACTGCTGTGATGGACAGGGAAAGAAGGGGGAACAATCTAAAAACTGGCTGACAGACAGTGTGCGGTACAATTTATACTATGTTCACAGTTCTATTTCCTGTCCTATCAGCTGTGAGGAGAAAAACTAACCCACAAGTCAGTCCTGCCATGGCTTAATCAGGAAAGCAGTTTTTGAAGACCTCCATTGTTATTTAGAGATGGTATAGTGTAGTAAAATCTTGATATGATATATTGCACAGATACCTATACAAATGTTCTGATTTACTCCATTATATTTATACTGAAACTCAATAAACTGCAAGTACCCCAAAAATACCTATGCCGGTGGAGCATATTTCAGCTGACGTCTACACTGTCAATCCCACCTTGGCTTTGCAAATGTGATAAGGAAACAGCTAAATATTATTGTGAGGGTAAGCTTGTGAATCTGTTGTTAGAAATATTATTCCTGAGCAGTTGTGCATCTACATTATACAGAAATTAGTGAAGAGGATAGAAACATAGAAACATATAGAAACATAGAAACATAGAATGTGACGGCAGATAAGAACCATTCGGCCCATCTAGTCTGCCCAATTTTCTAAATACTTTCATTAGTCCCTATCCTTATCTTATAGTTAGGATAGCCTTATGCCTATCCCACGCATGCTTAAACTCCTTTGCTGTGTTAACCTCTACCACTGCAGCTTGAAGGCTATTCCATGTATCCACTACCCTCTCAGTAAAGTAAAACTTCCTGATATTATTTTTAAACCTTTGTCCCTCTAATTTATGACTATGTCCTCTTGTTGTGGTAGTTTTTCTTCTTTTAAATATAATCTCCTCCTTTACTGTGTTGATTCCCTTTATATATTTAAATGTTTCTATCATATCCCCCCTGTCTAGTCTTTCCTCCAAGCTATACATGTTAAGATCCTTTAACCTTTCCTGGTAAGTTTTATCCTGCAATCCATTAACCAGTTTAGTAGCCCTTCTCTGAACCCTCTCTAAGGTATCAATATCCTTCTGAAGATACGGTCTCCAGTACTGTGTACAATACTCCAAGTGAGGAGTGTTCTGTACAATGGCATGAGCACTTCCCTCTTTCTACTGCTAATACCTCTCCCTATACAACCAATCATTCTGCTAGCATTTCCTGCTGCTCTATTACATTGTCTGCCTACCTTTAAGTCATCTGAAATAATCACCCCTAAATCCCTTTCCTCATATGTTGAGGTTAGGACTCTATCAAATATTCTGTACTCTGCCCTTGGGTTTTTACGTCCAAGATGCATTATCTTGCACTTATCTACATTAAATGCCAGTTGCCACAATTCTAACCGTTTTTCTAGTTTACCTAAATCATTTTCCATTTGGCTTATCCCTCTTATCCCTATTTGTAAAGCTAGGTACATACATATACCAATGAGAATACATTTGCAATCTAAGTAGAAAATTATATATATTCTAAGAAAGTCTTCTTTTAATGATTTTCTGCTGAGAAAGAAAAGAGAGAAAGTAAATGTGTTTTTACAATTTTAGTTTAGGAAGTACAGTTTCTGATTCATATAGCAATGATAATTTTTTTTAACAAAATTTACAGGAGGAGAAGATTGCATCTCAACATGAAAGGGACTTCATAGCTAGATGGAAATTGGATAGAAGATTTAGAGATTTTGATGAGAAAAATCAGAGTGTAAGGGTCAAAAAAGAGTTCAGTGAATAGAAAGAGGACTGATTCCAAAAACAGATAACTTTTCAAATTAAGTAAGAAAAATCTCCTCATTGCACAGTATCTAATTTAACATAGGCATATAGGTTAAAAAGTAGATTAAGTTAAAAAGTAGATTAAGTTCAAGTAATTCACACATTCATTTCACTGCTGGTAATCCAAAAGAAGGCAAATGCCCTACAGTGAATGATCTGTCTCAAGACATGTGGAAGGCCTTTTTTATTTTAAAATTGTAATTGCTGCACATGCGCCATGTGTCCTCAGTCCTACTCTGCCGAAAGAAGATTATTCTAACTCTGGTATATGTTTCATAGATTTGGGTACCTTTTCTTTTTAACAGAGGGGAACCCAGGAAGCTAAGGAAGAAAATAAACACTTAAAAGCTGCAAATATGTTTTGTTTTTGTTTTTAATTTTGACTTGCTCAGTTATAGAAAATAAAATGAAATCCCCAGTTTAAACTATGTTTTCACTTAAAAGAATTTGTTTATGCATTGCTGCTTTATAAACATTCCAATAAAAGAACAATCCATTTAAACACACTTATTACTATTAATAGACCACAGATCACGTCAATATCAATGTGTCTGCTGCATCAGCTAATACTTTTTAAACATTTCAATAAGAGTCAAGGATTTTTTTTTCACTTTCCTTAAAGGAACTCTTTTCTCAATGAAGTGATCTAAGTGCATTGGCCTTGTTTTTTAACCCTTGTAATGTAAAACATTGCAGTTTCTTTAGAAACTGCAATTTACATTTCAAGGTTAAACCCACCTCTAGTGGCTGTCATACTACCTCTAGTTGGTCTGTCACCAGAGGCACTTACGCTAAAACTGTGCACAGTATAGTGTTTCATTAAATATGGTGTGCCTGTTGTCAGTGATGGACCATCCCAAACCTTGGATTCCTTGGTATAACAAAGATGTGAGTAATGATTCTGTAAAATATAAATTGTTTTACTTGAAAGCTATAACTACCAATAAATAGTAGGTAGTGTTTGAGCTGATGACTTGTTGGAAATAGTGTATTGTATGGTCAGAGATCATGTGGTGACAAAATTGTATTTGCTGACAGGAGTGGAACCAAGCATGATCTTCTGCTAATATCTACTGTGGTCCATCCCTTTCATGGTTCATAATGAGCAATCTAAGATACAGTCACATTACAAATGGAAAGAATGGCTAGCCTTATTGTCAACATGTTCGAGTCTGGTAGTCACAACTCACAAGACTTTTTTCACTTTATAGCCATTACAGTGATCATCTTAATTTAGGAAGAACTAAATGCAGGTATATATGACCTATAATTTGGATATATAGGAAAACCTCAGCGCTTCTGCCACCGTTCAAGTTTCAGTGGTTCAAAAACTTTGTCCAGGAACTGCATGGTCACCGCATGCTGAAAACAGTTATATAACATTTGTGGCTAAGTATCGGTGAGGTGACTGGGAACCCACAAAGTCCTCATGCTAAAATGAGTTTCATAGCGGTCATGGCTAAGTACCTTTGAGGACCATTCATCAGTTTGGTTCATGTGAACAGCCGCCAGGAAGATAGCGTTTGGTTCCATTCGTGAGAAGGGAAAGTGCCGAACCAAGGGCACTCAGGAAAAGCTACTAATGGCAGCTGGGCAGGGTAACGCCCAAACGTGTCTCAGACCTGTACCATAGCCTGTGGGAAGGAGGCCGGCTTCCACACTCCTCCAGGAATCCGTGGCAAACATTCGTGGAAAGGAGTGTTTGTCACAATATGTACCATTTATAAAGAAAACATGAGTGAACAGGCAAAACACACTTTTTTTTTTTTTTATGGGATTCATATTTAAATGCAGGTAATTCCAGAATGGCACAATCATAAAACAAAGCATGGCAACAAAGAAAAAGATGAAATGACCCCTATTCAAAGTCTGCATATCCTTAGTCCTTAATACTGTATATTGCCAATTTAGCATCAATGCAGTCTTTTGTAATAGTTGTCTGAGGCCCCTAATTTTTGCAGAGTGGCTCCATGATATTAAGGTCAGGAGACTATGATGGCCTCTCCAGAACCTTCATCTTTTTCTGCTGTAACCACTGGAGGGTCAACTTGGCTTTGTGCTTAGGGTTATTGTCATGCTGGAAAGACCAAGAGCATCCCATGTGCAGCCTTCATGCAGAAGAATGCAAATTGTCTGCCAGCATTTTCTGATAACATAAAGCAGTCATCTTGCCATCAATATTCTTAGGATTCCCATGACTTTAGAGCTCACACAACTCCAAAACATAACTGAGCCACCACCATGCTTTACAGTGCAGATGTTATTCTTTTCACTATAGGTCTTGTTGACATCTATCCAAACATAGCGCTTATGATTGTGACCATAAAGCTCTATTTTGGTCTCATCACCCCAATATTGAATTGTAACTGGGCTTTTTTTGTGGCATTGGTGCAGTAAAAGCTTCTTTCTGGCAACTCGACCAAGCAGGTTATTTTTGTTCATGTATCGTCGTATTGTGCTCCTTGAAACAACCTTTTTCCAGAGCAGTATTTCTCTTGAGGTTACCTGTGGGTTTTTCTTTGAATCCCGAACAATTCTTCTGGCAGTTGTGGCTGAAATCTTTCTTGGTCTACCTGACCTTGCTTGGTATTAAGAGATCCGCACATTTTCCACTTCTTAATAAGTGATTGTAGAATACTGACTAGCATTTTCAAGGCTTTGAATATATTTTTATATCCTTTCCATCTTTCTAAAGTTCCATTACTTTGTTACGCAGGTCTTTTTACAGTTCTTTTCTGCCACCCATGGCTCATTATCTACCCTGCTCAGTGCATCCACGTAAGAGCTAACAAACTCATTGACTAGTTACACACAGGCACTAATTGACTATTTACACACAGGCACTAATTTAAAAAGCCACAGGTGTGGGAAATTAACATTTAATTGCCATATTAACCTGTGTGTGTCACCTTGCGTGTCTGTAACAATGCCAAACATTCAAGAGTATGTAAAATTTTGATCAGGGCCATTTGGATGATTTCTGTTATCATTTTGATTTAAAAAGGAGCCAAACAACTATGTGATAATAAATGGCTTAATATGATCACTATCTTTTAATAAAATAAATTTTTGTGCATGATCAGTTATATTTTCAAAATCAATGCCAAAATTGCACAATTTTTGCCAAGGTATGCAAACTTTTGAGCATGACTGTATATACAGTATTAGGTTTTGTCACATTCCAGGATTTGTAATATTATATTACTTGTTCTCTCTATAAAAAAAGAAAAATATGACTGTGTGGATTGAAAAATAAAATTAAGTTAGAAATCATCACTGATATAGTTACCTTAATCCTGGAACTGAGTTCTTCTATCCTTGGCTCCTTTCAGTGATTGTTTTAAGCTCTGCTTTTTCTGTCACTTAAAGGGACCCTATAGTCACCAGAACAGCTACATCTCATTGTAGTTGATCTGGTGACTATAGTCAGTCCTTGCAGTAATTTTCATGCAAACACTCTCTTTTCATAGAATAGGCAGTGTTTACATTAAAGTCTAGGGACAACTCCAGTGGCCACTTTTCAGATGGCCACTGGGGGTGTATCATGGGGCAGTGCTGCATAATGTGCAGCACTCCCATTCAGAGTCTCCACACTCTGCATGGAAATGCTGAACTTTCCCCATAGAGATGCATTCATTCAATACATCTCTATGAAGAGATGCTGACTGTCCTGGTCAGCATTTGCCCCCCAACCCGCCTCCTTGGTGATCTCAGCCAATGTAATGCTTTCCCTATGGAAAAGCATTGGTGGCTGAGATGATCAATTCTGATTATGTCAGCCATAGAGGCAAACCAGGGGCAGGGCCAGTGCCAGGTAAGTATTAACCGTTTTTAACCACCTAAATCGTGGTTTTAATACTATAGGGTCAGGAATTCATGTTTGTGTTCCTGACATTATAGTGTTCCTTTATCAATGCAATAAGTGCCTTGATTGTGCCAGAACTGAATTGGATTTTGATGTCAACACTGTATTTTTAACAAACAGTTAAAATAAAATAGAATATTGGAATATTGAAAAGCAATCGTCAGCGTTTTCAGTGATATTATTTCCAAAGAGTGATGGTTTAACTGTATTATTTTTTCTGAACAATTGACTTTTAAAGGACAATCTAAAATAATAACCAAATAATGAAATTCTGAACACTTATGAATATATCCTTCAATATCACAAAATGTCCTTAACAACATGAATGACAAAATAAATTAGTAAAATGTTTGCTTTATAAAGAAATGCAGCAAGTTTTTGTTCCATTGTCACGTTATTTTGCTTGCTACTCAATTAATTTGTGAACATGACTCACTATAAGCTTTGATTACATCTGTTGCTCTTTGTTTAAATCTCAGTTTTTGAATTAGATCGCAATTCTCATCCCTATTCCCTTCTTAATAGGTTAATAGAAAAAGACAATCAATGTATCCAGGAATCAGCAAGGAAGAGATAAAAGGGAATAAAATTGGCTGAGTATCCTCCAACAATGTGCAGCCATGAGTCTTGCAGTTACACTAGCCACATCTAGTCAAGACAGACATTTAATAGTACATAAGAGAAAATAATATTGCTCCTGCTTACTGAAATACCTTATGCCTCTCAGACCATGGTTCATTTATACAGGGAGTGCAGAATTATTAGGCAAATGAGTATTTTGACCACATCATCCTCTTTATGCATGTTGTCTTACTCCAAGCTGTATAGGCTCGAAAGCCTACTACCAATTAAGCATATTAGGTGATGTGCATCTCTGTAATGAGAAGGGGTGTGGTCTAATGACATCAACACCCTATATCAGGTGTGCATAATTATTAGGCAACTTCCTTTCCTTTGGCAAAATGGGTCAAAAGAAGGACTTGACAGGCTCAGAAAAGTCAAAAATAGTGAGATATCTTGCAGAGGGATGCAGCACTCTTAAAATTGCAAAGCTTCTGAAGCGTGATCATCGAACAATCAAGCGTTTCATTCAAAATAGTCAACAGGGTCGCAAGAAGCGTGTGGAAAAACCAAGGCGCAAAATAACTGCCCATGAACTGAGAAAAGTCAAGCGTGCAGCTGCCACGATGCCACTTGCCACCAGTTTGGCCATATTTCAGAGCTGCAACATCACTGGAGTGCCCAAAAGCACAAGGTGTGCAATACTCAGAGACATGGCCAAGGTAAGAAAGGCTGAAAGACGACACACAAGCTGAAACGTCAAGACTGGGCCAAGAAATATCTCAAGACTGATTTTTCTAAGGTTTTATGGACTGATGACATGAGAGTGAGTCTTGATGGGCCAGATGGATGGGCCCGTGGCTGGATTGGTAAAGGGCAGAGAGCTCCAGTCCGACTCAGACGCCAGCAAGGTGGAGGTGGAGTACTGGTTTGGGCTGGTATCATCAAAGATGAGCTTGTGGGGCATTTTCGGGTTGAGGATGGAGTCAAGCTCAACTCCCAGTCCTACTGCCAGTTCCTGGAAGACACCTTCTTCAAGCAGTGGTACAGGAAGAAGTATGCATCCTTCAAGAAAAACATGATTTTCATGCAGGACAATGCTCCATCACACGCGTCCAAGTACTCCACAGCGTGGCTGGCAAGAAAGGGTATAAAAGAAGAAAATCTAATGACATGGCCTCCTTGTTCACCTGATCTGAACCCCATTGAGAACCTGTGGTCCATCATCAAATGTGAGATTTACAAGGAGGGAAAACAGTACACCTCTCTGAACAGTGTCTGGGAGGCTGTGGTTGCTGCTGCACGCAATGTTGATGGTGAACAGATCAAAACACTGACAGAATCCATGGATGGCAGGCTTTTGAGTGTCCTTGCAAAGAAAGGTGGCTATATTGGTCACTGATTTGCTTTTGTTTTGTTTTTGAATGTCAGAAATGTATATTTGTGAATGTTGAGATGTTATATTGGTTTCACTGGTAATAATAAATAATTGAAATGGGTATATATTTGTTTTTTGTTAAGTTGCCTAATAATTATGCACAGTAATAGTCACCTGCACACACAGATATCCCCCTAACATAGCTAAAACTAAAAACAAAATAAAAACTACTGCCAAAAATATTCATCTTTGATATTAATGAGTTTTTTGGGTTCATTGAGAACATGGTTGTTGTTCAATAATAAAATTAATCCTCAAAAATACAACTTGCCTAATAATTCTACACTCCCTGTATGTATGAATCACAAGGTGTATTTTAATATAAGATGGTATCTAATAGAGGAGCCATATTTTGCTGCATAAACTTAAATTTAAAAGGCTGACAAGGACTTCAGGTCAGATTGATATATTAACCCCTTAAGGACACAGCTTCTGGAATAAAAGGGAATTATGACGGAATATTTCCGTCAAGTGTCCTTAAGGGGTTAATAGTTAGTGCTCTGTATCTATACAAAAACTGCAAAAATACTGCCTGCATGTCAGGTTCACTTAAAAAATAAAATAAACACTGTAACATAACTAAAAGACCTAACTAATGCCAACTTACAATTTAATGAAATTCTCTCATAACAAAAACCCAAAAAGTGAACAGAATGCTCTAAAACACGTGGCCCTACAAGGATCCCAGCGGCACTTGAAGGATGTGAGATACATTTCAAATGCAGCGATGCATGCCACAAGTGGCAGTATCAATAAGTAGTACCTTATTCCTGCTTTTATGGCTCCCTCCCTTTGGTTGGACAGTGGACTGTAAGGGATCTGTTCCAGATCCCCAGACCAGCATCTGAAAATGTATGATGAAGGTGTGCAATTATATGATGTTATACCCCACCACCTCTCACTCACATTGAACTTTAGAAAGATGTTATGTAAAAATAAGTTTGTGGATGTGACTGTGCATGAGTCAGTTTGTGGCTGTATGTTGCATCGGAGTGTGTATGTAAGTGAGTGGGGAGATACAATGGAGGACATGAGGAAATGAACTGGAGGACATGGGGAATTTTACCTTGCGATATAGAGGATTCTCTGGAAGGGATGTTAGAACATTAGAAGGGGAGATTTTGATAGTGTGGAGATGGGACAATTATCAGTCCTTGGACCCAGGCAGCGTGTCTCTTTGGCTAACCCTATAACAAATGAATGTCAGTATTGTGTAGAGAATATTTGTATATAACAGTTTACTCATTTCTTCCTGAACACCAACACATAGTCTAAACAGATGTCCATTTACCTAATATAGCAAAAAAAACATGCTGTCCTGAGGAAAGTCCCACATTGGACTGAAACGTCAACTTTTTGCATCACATTCTGCACTTAACTTTGTGCTCATTTTATTTATGAGGAAATAAACACTATGTTTTATTCTTAAACCCGTGAGTGCAGACCACAATACTATTTATATATATATATTCAGCAAACAGAAGTGGGCACTCATTTATTAATGTTGCATTAACGTTTCGGATCTATTCTCAATCCTTTCTCAAGACAAAATACACCAGTAAAATACATTTATATAATATAAACAATAAAATAAGGATCGCCACCGCATTCATTATAGACTGTAATAGGGCAAGTTGGGAACACGTAAGACCACTGAGAAGCGGATTATAGTAGTCAAGGCGAGAGAGGACAGTGGCATGGACAAGCACTGTTGCCGTATCAGGCATTAAATAGGGTCAGATGCGCACTATATTTTTGAGATGGAAGCCGCAGGATTTGGCGATTGATTGGACATGAGGGGTAAAGGAGAGGTCAGAGTCAAAGAGAACTCCTAGGCAACGAGCCTTAGAGATAGAGCGGATGGTAGCACCATTGACTTGGAGGGACACAGACAAGAGAGTAACAACACTTGAGGGATTGAAGACCAGAAGTTCTGTGTTGGACAGGTTCAGTTTAAGGTAATGATCAGCCATCCAGTTGAAAATAGCAGAGAGACAGTCAGAGACACGAGTCAAGAGGAGTGATGAGAAATCAGGGGAGGACAGATACATTTGCATGTCATCCACGTAGAAGTGATACTGAATGCCAACTGTGCTGTTGGTTTCTCTCAATTAAACTCACACCTCGTAGATGCATTGACCTTTATTGCTCATATCCTGATGAGGCTATTCCCACTTACTGTCCCCTACTGATTTATGTTTATATAATGGAATCTTCCATTACCTTGGTACTTGAACAGGACTGCAGGTCGGCTTCCTTACCACTGACTATGGACCCTGGCCTGGAATGGGCTTCTGTTTTGGGGAGGTAGGGTCACTGCGATCATTTGAACTGCTTTCCCCCAGGTTTAAGTTTGGGAGGTTGGGATATCCTTGTTTTAAAAGGGGATTTTTTTTCAGGCTCTCCATTGCACTGTGTTGGTGGAAGCTGGGAAATACATTTATTTGTATTATTACAATATGCACTCTGTTGGTGGAAGCTGGAAAGTGCATTGATTTGTATAATTACAAGATGCAAATTAGTAAAGTGCAAAAATGACAATGTCCATCTATATCTCTGTTTCCACATAGTTTGGAAAGTTGTAATCCCCTAGATAAATGTTAGAGCTTTGTTTTTGTGATTTGTTATATGTTTTCATTTGTTACATTCTGTTTGCATGAGCTTGTTCATGATGTTAGTTAATAGTTGTCAATTTTTGATTGGTAATCAATGACACTGTCCATAGACTCCCCTAATTGGGTGTTATTATAAAACTTTTGTTCTATAATAAAGATCGGATATTTTCTGAAGAGACATTTTCTCTCAAGAGTGTCCCCCCCAAGTACTGGACAGGACTGTACTTGAATTCCATGGCAGAGGTCTGGTGATCACCCAGGAGTATTGTTCCAACATGGTCTGGAAATGTTGATAACTGCTGGATATTCTCCACTGGAAAAAGGTGGTAGTGAATTGCTGTCCACACGGTTCATTGGAAAATACTTTGAATTTTCTTCTTAAATAACTTAAAGCTACTGAGAACTAAAGACACTGAGAACTCATTTGAGATGAATATATGAAGAGTCTCTACTATTCTAAATCTTTAGCAATTCACCCTGACATTGCTCAGTTAAAATCAATTAAAATATATATATATATATATATATATATATATATATATATATATATATATATATTTGTGTGAATACATTCACTTATTCTTTAGTTTTATCAACAAATTAGCTTTTTTAATTTGTAAACGTTTTTCCCATACCTACTGGATATGTTTCAGAAATACAACTTTTTTTGCATTTATGTTTCTTGACTTGGCAAACACAGTAAATATTAGTCATGGGCACAGCAAAAAAAAGTTTGTCCTAATTCATATCTACCCATGAAACTAAGCACCAAAATTCTCAAAGCCCAGGGAATTACGTGAGAAGGCATTGGGCAACTCATCTGCCAGAATCTTCCATTATTATCATATTATCTGCCAGCAATAGCTGAAGTACATGGGAGTCCTTGTCCTTGGTACCCCTCATTTTAAATTAATAATTAAGATAATGTTGAGAAAGCTTCCACAGCAGCTAACTGCTCATTACAAGGAAAAAAGCCTGCACTCTCTCTTTTAAATAATAATAATAATAATAAAAAAAGTACAAATAAACAAATTGCATGGACAGTTTGTAATCTTGAAGCAATTCTTTTTTTGTTTATTTCATTTTTAAGGTGAATCATTCATTCGCCTTTCTTATGAAACAAGGAATGACCCATTTGAGTCCTACAAAAACAATTGCCTGTGTTTGGTAAATATTGCTGATCCAAACAAGCTTCAATGACATGAGTAACAGCAAATAATTGCACAATATGGGTATTGCTCCAATGTGAACACGTTTTTATATCTTCCCATCATTTATATGTGGTGTTCGTTTTGAAGAAAACTGAAAAAACTGTAATTAAATAATAAAGTATTTGAATAAATTGTAAATATTACTGAGAGAAAATGATAATTTAAGGAAGCTGGAGGATTAAGTATGTAGAGGTTATAAATATATTCAGTCACTTTGAATTACAACAATAATTGAGAAATCCGTTCAAGTCAAAATATGTATTTAACATTAATGTTAAAAAAAAAATGTCAGAAAGTGAACTAGGTGACTACTTTCAAAATACATTCTACATCAATCTATGTATTGTATGTCTTTCTGTTTTTCTATCAAAAAGATAAATTACATCAACAGTGAAAAATAAAGCAAGAGCACATATGATGGGGACAGAGGCTGTTTGTATTGATAAGTTGAAGGTCTATATTTCCTTATGTGTTATCAGAAGACATATTACAAGACACCTTTCTTTGTAAAGGCATCTTTCTGTCTTCAGTGCCATCAATAGATAAAGTGAAAAAGCAGACTACCAAAATTATTTTCCATGCCTTTGACTTGCATTATTCCTGGTGGTTGAAGGTTATAATCAAAGCTACAATGCCGGCAAAGCATCTGGATTATTGTAGTTCACAATATATAGTGTGCAAATGTTGTCTACCCTGGCCTAATCCCTAACCCAATTTAAACAATGGACTCATTGATATAATATGCTCAGATAGGGATTGTTAATCTAAAACTAATATAGTGGTAGATCATGTTAGCATGGCTGCTTAAAATTGGATCCCATATCAATAAAGTATTTACAATATGAGATGCTGGATGAATCAACAGAGAGATGTGCATATAACTGTTAAAACAGTTTTCCCTACGGCCTTCCATATAGAAAAACACAAACTTTATGTTAGTGCCAGAGTATGTTTTATGGACCGAAAAAAGGTAGTTAGTTATGCAGCCTAATGTGCAACTTGTTAGACTAAGTCCAGGTCTGCTTCACCCAAACTACTGTCTTCTACCTTATGTCTGTAAGCCACATGAAAATACATAATTATGCTATGCAGGCTTTGTCAGTTGTCTAATCTGCTGTTCTCTTTGTGGACTTGCCTGGGCTTTAGCGCTAAAGTTGTGTGGGTGGATGTACTCCACGACATCCTAATAACAGTGGCATCACTGGGGGGGGGGGCAGAGGGGGCCATGTCTGTGTGTGTGAGGATCAGTTTGTGTGTATGTGTATTTTTATTTTTTATTTTAAACAATTATTAAAGTAAAAATTGCAAAGCTCTTCCCTATCCCATTCTCTACACCCCCTGAACACAGTACACCCTCACAGACAGTGAACCCCACATACAGTACACTCCCACCAACACAGAATACACCTTTGCATACACACACAGTGCACCCCTCACACACATCATCTCTTCACCCACATACACACTTCTTCCCCTCTTACCTTCACCCCCCAACACGTACATACATACATAAATATATGCTCCACCCCATTACACACCAAATCCATATATATATATATATATATATACACAGTTAGAAAACATGTGTAATGTGTATATATATGTGTACATATATATATATACTTTTATATATATATATATACATATATATATATATATATATATACACAGTTATAAAACATGTATGTATATATATATATATATATATATATATATAAATATATATACACACACACACATATATATACACACGTTTTAAAACTGCCCCCCTACTTTTGTCCTTGGTCCCTTATGTATATATACACACACACACACACACACACACATATATATATATATATATATATATATATATATATATATATATACACGTTTTAAAACTGCTGCCCTACTTTTGTCCCTGGCCCCTTATGTGCCCCCCCTAAGTATGAATCCTGGAGATGCCACTGCCTAATGATGACCAATTTGTCCCCACTGCCCCCCTGTATAATTCTCCATGGGCACTTTGGCATGATTTTGGAACAATTTCCATTTTTGTTTTTGAAGAAAAAAGCATGACTTTGATTGTAAGCTCTTTTGAGCAATTCCCTCATTACCTATTGGTCCTGTACGTCTGACTTGTGTGTTAAACATATTTTTATTATTTTGAACTCCAATATGTTTGTGTTTTATAAATAATAATAGCAATAATCATAGCAGCAATAATGACTGTCTCTATACATGCCTGGTTTTCTCAAGATTGTAATTATTAATATTTTTAAGTACTATTTAGTTGGCAATTTTATATTGGAACACATCCTAAGATAACATGCTGTGCATGACTATTGATCTTTTCTTCACAAATTACAAATACTTGCAGGCAATGGGTTATTAGAATATTCCAGGGATGCAAATTGAGCAAACTTCAAGATGTCCAAGTTCCTCTGAGAGTTAGACAAGAATATCTTCTATTTTATAAATAACAGAAAAAAACATCTCTTATAAATCACACAAATTAACCCCTGCAACGTGTCTATTTCACTTGATATTTAGCTTATTACTGCAGGCAGCGAGTGAGACGTGTGCTTTGGGTTGGATCATCAAATGCACTTTAATATTAAATATACTTACTTCATTTGGCCTTTTCCATTATAATCTGCAGAGTCTTTTTCTGTGTAAAGTGATTTCACCGCATGGTGTAAGGGAGGCAGGAACATGCTGTACAGAGCTGTACGTGAAACGTGGGCAAGATCTGGATATAATTCTAAATATAATAATGAGAGTGCAATGCTTCATTACTGTTCCACTTTACATTCCATTTATTAATTCTTCAAATCATTTATATAAGTATAGATCTGGTTGTTATTTTTTTAATTTTTTTTTTGTGCTGTGTTATTTCTGTACTTATGACTCCCAGTTAATAAATGTGATCGCTGTAACGCGACGTTTTCGTGTGAATGTGCATTAGGATGTCATAACATGTGCATCCATGGATACCAAACATAACGTTACGTGTGAACACATGATCACGGTATGATGTCTTAACGCACGTTCACACGATGAATTATACTTATAAATATCTGTTTATTTGTGACTGTATGTATTTTGATAAAGACCCAGGAGGGTCGTAATCTTGATCTTATTGGTTTAAAGCTCTGAAATTCCATAATTTGCTCTCGTCTTGGACCTTTGCTATATTTAGTGTGAGGAAGTACCCAGGTGGTCTATGTTATATATATATATATATATATTAATTTAAAATCCCCATATATTATGGCCACAAAGGGGAGGGGCTAAGGGAGAAGGAAATGTGGCAGCAGCTGTCCAAGCCTCTCTGGTTTTACATGGTGCTGGGATGGATAGTATGCTATCCATCATAGCTCGTTCAAAAACAAGATTTTTCAGCACATAAAGGCTTGCTTCTGGGGGAGAGGGCACTTACACTGTTAGGGGCACAGAGGGGCACATTTACACCAAACATTATTGCTTGAGATATTGTTAAAGGACCACTATAGTGCCAGGAAAACAAATTGGTTTTGGAGAGGGAGGCACACAAAGGGCTGTGGAGGATAGTCAAACAGAGTGCTGGGAGAGGAAGAGGTACACAAAGAGCTGTGGAGGATAGGCACATAGAATGCTGGGGTAAAGAGGCATACAGAGTGCTGGGGGGTGGAGAGGCACTCAGAGGGCTAGAGTGGAAAAAAAGGCACACAGAGGGCAGGGGGAAAAGAGGCACACAGACAGCTGGGAGGGGAAGAGGCACACAGAGGGATTGGGGGAAAGAGACACACAGAAACCTGGGAGGGGAAGAGGCACACAGAGGGCTGGGGGGAAAGTGGCACACAAAGGGCTGGGGAGGAAAGGTACACAGAGGGCTAGGAGGTAAAAGAGGAACAAAGAGGGCTGGGGGAAAGAGTCACATAGAGGGCTGGGAGGGGGCACACAAAGGGCTGTGGAGGATAGGCACACAGAGTGCTGGGAGGGGAAGTGGTACACAAAGGGCTGTGGAGGATAGGCACACAGAGTGCTGGGGGAAAAGAGGCACACAGAGGGCTAGAGTGGAAAAGAGGCACACAGAGGGCTGGGGGGAAAGTGGCTCACAGACAACTGGGAGTGGAAGAGACACACAGTGTGCTGGTAGAGGAAGAGGCACACAAAGGTTGAATAGTGGTTAATGTCAGAGTTAGATTACATAAATTACTTAGTTAGATTAAGGGGAGTTAAACATAGCATTACGGTAAATAAATAGGATTATTTTCAAGTTTAGGCTTTGAGTGTTGGAGTTTGAAGGGCTATTTACAAAGTACTCACCATACTATGTATTTGTTAGTGATAACGGCTATGGAGCTGTAATAGGAGATTAGGGGTTGTTATAGGGGGGCACGAGATATAGTAAGGGGTTAGAGGCTGCAAAAGGGTGATAGGGTCTGTAGTTCGGGACTAGGAACTTTAATGAGGTGTGATGAGCTCTAATAAAAAACTGCATTTAAAAAAAAAAAAATTAAACTCAGTGGAGAGAAGCCCCAAACCAGATGGCACAATGGGGCACAGAGCGAACCCCTCAATGGTCTGTTAAAGGCAAGGAACAGCTGCTTTCGTCCCTTTACATTACTGTGCTTAGCTCAGGTGCCCCTTTTGCCCTGTGGTAAAGACACCCTAATCGCTTTTTGATTTCCTTTACCTGTCACTTAAGGGATTATATAAGAAAGAAAAAAAAATCATTGTTTTCATTGAGTTCTGTAGGGATAATTGTCAAATACATTTCTGTTATTTCAGCAAAAAAATCAATACTGCAATTAACACATACATAATAATTTTCCTCAGTATTCTTTTTCAATCTGGAAAAGAAATAGACATTTTTTTCTTCTTATTACCAATTATTATATCATTAGAAAAGGCCTAGATAGCTTTATTTCTGACAGTTCAGACATTCCTTGAAAATGTTTAGTTCTATATGAGCAGTAAAAAGAAGTAAAAGTTATTTAAACATAATATTAGACAATAAAGGATGACAGAAGCCAAGGGAAAAATACTGGAAACAAAAAGTAAGAGGTAAGGATGGTTTCTTAAGAATTAAAATTGATCAAACAATATAAAGTTCCATATCACAGGCCATGGAATCCCACAACGTGCTTCAAATCAGACTTGTATAATTATGTGGAATAAAGCTGTCTATAGACCTAAGGACAAAGATTTGTGAAGAGTGTTTTTTAAAAATGAAACATAATTTTCAGCACTAAAGTAATGTGATATCAGTACAACTAGACATGGAACTATAAGAGAGTTAGTAATGAATTTAAGCAAGAAATTAGACAAATGGCAGTCCTCTAATGCACTCCCTCCCCAACTATTCTCTTGGAATCCTAGTGGCTCCAGTCATTTCCAGTCAGTAAATAGGATTATGTAGAATTATACATAAACCCTACACCTGAACTGGACCACCTTTTTTGGTGGCATCAGTTTGATATGCAAATTGCCTAGGCTTTATCTGTAATGGAACAAGATGAGCTAAAACAAGCTTGAGATCTGAGTGGGGAACCAACAAAGGACAAATATGTAAGTATTATTTTCTCAGTATACTCTTGAGCCTTACCTGATTGGTTACACCCTTTTTTCACTTAGGGTACCAGGGGGTAGAGGGAAGGGGAGAAAATAGGTGGCTGCTCACTGTTTAGTAGACATTCACCTATTTGCGGCATAGCGAGTAGGGGCAGAAGAGATATTGTAATCTCCCTTATACTACTATGGGGGTCCTGGTCCCACCTCTCCCAGTGCTTTTTCAGTGTATCTTTCTCTGGTTTTGCCTCTTCTCCCCAACCCCTCTCTGTTGGCGTTCCCCAAGGTTCTGTCCTTGGTACCCTACTGTTCTCCATCTTTACTGCCTCCCTTGGTAAACCTATCAGCTCCTTTGGCTTCCATTATCATTTAAATGCAGATGACACACAAATCTACCTATCCTCTTCTGATCTCTCTCCACCCACCTTGACTCATGTCTCTGACTGCCTTTCCACGATTTCGAACTGAATGGCTGCTCACTTCCTTATACTCAACCTGTCCAAAACAGAACTTCTGGTCTTTCCTCCCTCAAATGTTGCTACTCTGTCTCCTTCTAAGTCAACGGCGCCACCATCACCTCAACCTCGCAGGCTCGCTGCTTAGGTGTTCTTTTTGACTCTGACCTCTGCTTCACCCCAAATGTCCAGTCGATCACCAAATACTGCCGCTTCCATCTCAAAAACATAGCTCGCATCCGCCTCTATTTAACACCAGACGCATCTAATATGCTGGTCCATGCCATTGTTCTTTCTCGCCTTGACTACTGCAATCCCCTTCTCAGTGGTCTTACATGTTCCCAAATTGCACCACTGCAATCTATAATGAATGCGGTGATGAGGCTCATTTTCCTGCTTTCCTGCACCTCCCACGTCTCCCCCTTGTGTCAGTCCATATATTGGCTTCCAGTTTGATATAGGGCACAATTTAAGATTCTGGTGCTTGCTTACAAGTCCCTACATATTGCTGCTCCAACCTACCTATCCTCCCTAATACACAAGTATGTCCCGTTGAGGACTCTGTGCTCTGCCAAAGACCTACGTCTATCCTCTGTCCGTACTCCCACATCTGATGCTTCCCTCCAAGACTGTGGAACTCCCTTTCCTTCTCTGTTAGAATTTCACCCAGTCTCCATTCCTTCAAAAAAATCTTTGAAAATACACTTCTTCAGGATAGCATATCATTTAAACTGTTAGTGGGTTTTCACCCCCCCATGACTCCTTTCCCGCAACTGTCAAAATAGCCTAAGTTCTCAGTTAATATTTTTCTAGCAACCTATTTCATTACCCCTACTTATACCCTTTGTGTCACTATACCCAACTCCCTCTAGCATGTAGGCTCATTGAGCAGGGCCCTCAACCTCTCTGTTCCTGTGCGTCCATTTGTCTGGTTACATGTCTGTTAGTCCACCCATTGTACAGCGATACGGAATTTGCTGGTGCTACATAAATAATAAAATAACAATAATAATAATAATAATATTAGAGTGAGGAGGGGCAAGGAGGGCTAGGAAGTGGAAGCTCCCTTCTTATAATAATCTTATAATAATCTTTACAAACACTTTGGGCCCCCTCCCACTGCTAACGGGTGTCTTCCCCTTTTGTCACTTAGGGCCCCCACTCTTCATTAATGGGCAGGGGCTGGGGGAGACAATATGTCCCCCCCTTCAGCCCAGGTAGACCCTATAGATGTGGAACAGCAGCTTTGGTAGGTCGGTTGCCTGGATGAGGACTTCTGAATGTCTGCCCTTGGGACCTCTGATCTTCCGTAATCACTAGAGAATCCTGTGCCGCCATCCTCCAGCGCTCCTCCAACTTGTCGCAGAAGCACCATATAGTAGCTTCCAAGTTAACCAGTGTGCAATCGTGTGAGCTGATTGGGCTGGGTCTGCACTGCAGCATGATGTTACAACATGGGTGTCCAGGTCGATGTTCGGCATTGCTTACAGGCTAGTCGCGCCTTGATAGTACCGGCTGTATAGATCTGGCCAGTAGGGACCTGGATAATCCCCACCAGTCTGGGAGGTGGGGAGGTTAGCAGGAAGTGGAGCTCTCCAGGCTAGCTAAAGAGTGAGGAAAGCAGCTGTCTCTTCTCTGCTAAGCTCACAAGAAGGCCACAGGGGCTGAATTCTAGCAAACCTTTCCTGGAGAATCCCAAGAAATGTATTGTTGTGGGGATTCTCTCTGTAGGGTCCGCATGTGGCAGTGTTTAGGTCTGCGATCAGGCCGAGGATAGCTCTAAGTTAACGGTGCCAGACGCGGGTACTCATCCCCACACATCTTGTCTCCTTGGTAGTCAGGCTCCGCCCCCTTCTTCTTCAGTTTTTTTGTTAGTTTATGCTTCTGTATGTCAGATTAAAATGTTGTTAAATTATTCTTTATTTTAAACAGTATTAAAATGTGATTTGTTATTTAATTTCCTTCTCATTTTTTTTTAAACTTACATGGTGTCTGAGTTGCAGCACAATGGGTTGCCCGGCAGCCCTTGCCACATTGCCTTAGAGATCACTTTTACCCACACAGGCTTGTGAAATAAATTAAAAAGAGATTTATGATGGCTTCATAAACAGAAGTGTTGATGATTGTTAGGCTATAACCAGTGACAAAATCTAAGCATGTAGATATTCATCTGCCCAGATTGACTGTAGATAAAGTATCATCGTACATTAGCCAAAGGAAGTGTTCAAAAGTCCACCAGTAGGAAAAATCCAAAGAGCAGTGATCACAGGAGTGTACTAAGGAGGGAACTATTGTTAAAAATAATGTTAACACCTGCCTCAAATATGACTAGATGGTTCAGAAGGTTTTTAAAGAATGCTATTGGCATATGAATTGAAAGTGTAACATGTAAACAAGAAACAAAAATAATTTTATTCCATTCATGAAAATATGGTATTTTAAGTATTATTGCCTTAGGACCTGGACAGCTTGGAATCATTGATGGAAAAAATTAGTTTTGAATTGTAATATCAAATCCTACTGGGAAATATCAGTGTATCCAACTGTGAGAAAATAACAATAAAGCAGTGATTTGTAACAAATATGTGTGCAAATTGCAGCTATTTTTTACAAATTTGAAACTATTGTTTTTTGCCATACATATATTCTTAGTTGAATTGGTATTCTTGGAAGGTAAAAAAAAAACTAAAAAAAACAATAGTTGAGCTACACTACAAATTGTTTCAGCCCTAGCCATACCTAACCTGACTGAGAGACTCACACAAACTTCTTTTTATGCACAGTGTTTAATTTAGAATTTCATATCTCCTGCTCTGTTAATAGACTGATATGAGACTTATGTGTTTGATTAAGCTTCAATTAACAGAGCAGGAGATAAACACGACTAAACTTTTTCATGTAGACCGTGTCAGTCACAGCCAGTGAAGGTGTGGCTAGAGATGAAAAAAACAGAAACAAAAATGATTTAACGCTTAAATGGCAGATAATTGAGCAGTGAGACTGCAGGGGCATGATATGAACACCACAATTGCTTCATTAGCTTTCTTAAAATTATTTTGCTATTTATATTTTTTATATTTTTGTTTGTTTATTAGTTTTACACAATAAGATAAACAATATAGAAGGACACATACAATGACAATTCTGTTGTGACACCATTTAGTATAAAGCTTGCATTTAGACCAATAATAGATATATATATATATATATATATATATATATATATATAAAAAAAAAATATATATATATATATATATATATATATATATAGCAGGTACAGCAGGTACACATGAGCGTGTTACAATGTTACAAACAAGGTTTCTGTCACATATGTGTTCATTGTTTCATTTCCATATTTAGTAAACAAGAAATTAGCATATGTGTGAAAAGGAAAATTAAACTGTAAAATAATTATTAACTTTAAAAACAAAAAGCGATGATTGTTCTGTGCTGTGATTTCCAGACAATTAGTATGTATTTATCCGTGGGGTAAGGCACTGTTACTGCCTATCAGTGTTCAAAGATAGGTTTAAATGTACATTTGTGTCAGTATATATATATATATATACAGGGAGTGCAGAATTATTAGGCAAATGAGTATTTTGACCACATCATCCTCTTTATGCATGTTGTCTTACTCCAAGCTGTATAGGCTCGAAAGCCTACTACCAATTAAGCATATTAGGTGATGTGCATCTCTGTAATGAGAAGGGGTGTGGTCTAATGACATCAACACCCTATATCAGGTGTGCATAATTATTAGGCAACTTCCTTTCCTTTGGCAAAATGGGTCAATAGAAGGACTTGACAGGCTCAGAAAAGTCAAAAATAGTGAGATATCTTGCAGAGGGATGCAGCACTCTTAAAATTGCAAAGCTTCTGAAGCGTGATCATCGAACAATCAAGCGTTTCATTCAAAATAGTCAACAGGGTCGCAAGAAGCGTGTGGAAAAACCAAGGCGCAAAATAACTGCCCATGAACTGAGAAAAGTCAAGCGTGCAGCTGCCACGATGCCACTTGCCACCAGTTTGGCCATATTTCAGAGCTGCAACATCACTGGAGTGCCCAAAAGCACAAGGTGTGCAATACTCAGAGACATGGCCAAGGTAAGAAAGGCTGAAAGACGACCACCACTGAACAAGACACACAAGCTGAAACGTCAAGACTGGGCCAAGAAATATCTCAAGACTGATTTTTCTAAGGTTTTATGGACTGATGAAATGAGAGTGAGTCTTGATGGGCCAGATGGATGGGCCCGTGGCTGGATTGGTAAAGGGCAGAGAGCTCCAGTCCGACTCAGACGCCAGCAAGGTGGAGGTGGAGTACTGGTTTGGGCTGGTATCATCAAAGATGAGCTTGTGGGGCCTTTTCGGGTTGAGGATGGAGTCAAGCTCAACTCCCAGTCCTACTGCCAGTTCCTGGAAGACACCTTCTTCAAGCAGTGGTACAGGAAGAAGTCTGCATCCTTCAAGAAAAACATGATTTTCATGCAGGACAATGCTCCATCACACGCGTCCAAGTACTCCACAGCGTGGCTGGCAAGAAAGGGTATAAAAGAAGAAAATCTAATGACATGGCCTCCTTGTTCACCTGATCTGAACCCCATTGAGAACCTGTGGTCCATCATCAAATGTGAGATTTACAAGGAGGGAAAACAGTACACCTCTCTGAACAGTGTCTGGGAGGCTGTGGTTGCTGCTGCACGCAATGTTGATGGTGAACAGATCAAAACACTGACAGAATCCATGGATGGCAGGCTTTTGAGTGTCCTTGCAAAGAAAGGTGGCTATATTGGTCACTGATTTGTTTTTGTTTTGTTTTTGAATGTCAGAAATGTATATTTGTGAATGTTGAGATGTTATATTGGTTTCACTGGTAATAATAAATAATTGAAATGGGTATATATTTGTTTTTTGTTAAGTTGCCTAATAATTATGCACAGTAATAGTCACCTGCACACACAGATATCCCCCTAACATAGCTATAACTAAAAACAAACTAAAAACTACTTCCAAAAATATTCAGCTTTGATATTAATGAGTTTTTTGGGTTCATTGAGAACATGGTTGTTGTTCAATAATAAAATTAATCCTCAAAAATACAACTTGCCTAATAATTCTGCACTCCCTGTATATTGAGATCTCTGCTGCATGAGGACAGTTCTGACACAGTAGGGCTTCTCTGCGGAGAGTCACATGGTAAAGATGGCGCCTGCATGTTGTCCTCTGCGTCCAGCATCAGGATTCTGGTTGTGTTCCAAAATATTTGGTCCAGCCCACCGTTTTTTTCTGCTCGATGTGGTGTCAGGGTGGTCTTGGGACATCGGGGAAATCTTGTTACCCATGGTGGTATGTTGGAATATAATAACATATTGGTGCACACTACAACTGGAAGTGCAGACCTTAATTTTTCTATGTTTATTTTGTTTACACTGCTGGAACTACAGTGGGAGGAGCTGCAGCTCAGGAGAAACTGTTCATATTTTCAATCCTTTTGGTATTGCAAGTACCTGTGCCTCTACTTCTTTTCTCAATTATGTGAATGAGGGTAAACAGGTCATGTGGGCCAACATAAGGCAAAAAAAAAAAATATTATAAAAGATTTACAAACTATGTCTATCACCATTGTACTTCTTCTCTTTACTATTTAGTCACACATTTTGTAAAACGCATGTTCCAACAAGGCAGTTATTAAAATGCTTACTCCAGTTCTGCATCAGAGATGAGATGCACTGGTCTTTCTGAATTCTTACTTCAGGAGGCTCAGTGAGGAATTGTCTGTATGCTCTAGGATCGTGGATCCAATGCACTGGGAAACAATGTAAAACAGATAATGTAGATCCTATTTACACTGCATTTTTGTATGGTAGAGAGAAGATATCTTATTTTTTGATGCTTTAGAGTCTAGACCAGTTATGGCGAACCTATGGCACGCGGCCATAGGTACGCCATCAATGCAGAGTAGGCACGTGCCTGCCCGAAACGGCAGGCACCTACTCTGCTTCCGTGTCGGGAGGCAGGGGGAGGGATCTGTGAAGCAGCTCCCCTGTCCTCCAGCGAGCAATCTGTGTGGAACGTTGCCACGCGTTACCATGGCAATGCTTCACACAGCATCACGCGGGAGGACAGGGGAACTGCTCACCAAAGGTAAGAAGGAGGTGTGAGGGGGGGATACAGATTTAGCATACCTTTTTTTTTTGTAACCACCTTTACCACCCCTACACCCCCTCCCCCCATACAGCACCCTTACCCCCCACACACACAGCACCTCTACCCCCGCACACAGCACCCCTACCCACACACAGCACCCCATCCCCTCTCCCACAACTAGCAAACCTACATGTCTAAACACAGCACCCCTAGACCCCCACACACAGCACCCCTACCCCCCCACACACAGCACCTCTACCCCAACACACACAGCACCCCTACCCCCTAACACACACACAGCATCCCTACCCCCACAACACACACAGCACCCCTACCCCCCACACATACAACACCCCAACATACACACATCACCCCTACCCCCAACAGCACAGCTCCCCTACCCTCCCACAGAACAGCACCCTTACCCCCACACAGCACCCTTACCCCCGCCCAGCACACCTACCCCCAAACAGCACAGCACCCCTACCTCCCCACACACACAGCACCCCTCACACACAGCACAGCCCTACCCCCAACACGCACACAGCACCCCTACCCCCCACAGCACAGCACCCTTACCCCCACACAGCACAGCAACCTTACCCCTGCCCAGCACCCCTACCTCCCCACACACAGCACCCCTCACACAGCACCCCTCAGACACACAGCACCCCCCACATACACACATCACCCGACACACAAACACATACACTGCACCCCTCAATGCAGTATGTGGGTGTGTATATTCAGCAGTCTGTGTGTGTGTGTGTGTGTATTCAGCAGTCTGTATGTGTGTCTTCAGCAGTCTGTGTGTGTGTATGTATTCAGCAGTCTGTTTGTACTCAGCAGTGTGTGTATTCAGCAAAATGTGTGTGTGTGTATGTATTCAGCAGTAGGTGTGTGTGTATTCAGCGAACTGTGTGTGTGTGTGTACTCAGCAGTCTGTGTGTACTCAGCAGTGTGTGTATTCAGTGGACTGTGTGTGTGTATGTATTCAGCAGTCTGTGTGTGTGTGTGTATGTATTCAGCAGTCTGTGTGTATGTCTTCAGCAGTCTGTGTGTGTGTCTTCAGCAATCTGTGTGTACTCAGCAGTGTGTGTATTCAGCAGTCTGTGTGTATGTATTCAGCAGTCTGTGTGTGTATTCAGCAGTCTGTCTGTATGTGAATTCAGCAGTCTGTCTGTATGTGTATTCAGCAGACTGTGTGTGTGTATATTCAGCAGTCTGTGTGTGTATGTATTGCATTTGTTGGAGATACTAATAAATATAAGCTTAATTTTATCTTTTTATATCATTATTTAAAATTGGTATCATTGAACTCTCTGTTGCTGTGTTCTTTTAAAACAAAAGTTGTTAATTAGTTCGGACAACTGTACGAGTTGTTTTTTCTAAACTTAAACCTCAGAATTCAGGTTTAATTGCCGTTTTGGCACTTTGAGGAAAAAAAAGTTGGCATGTATTGCGGTTTGGGCACTCGGGCTTAAAAAGGTTAGCCATCACTGGTCTAGATAGGGTAGGTAAGTAATAGGTAAATAGATTCTCAAAACACAAGTGTAGAGGTCTTTCATAGAACTGAACTATCACTCACAGATATATATTTTTGCTAAATATTATAGAGAAACTTTCATTATAAAAGGCCACCTCAGTCTATAGATTTGGATTTAGAATGGTTTAATGAAACAAGTCTGTTAGTATTTTTTTATTCGTATTTTTTTTATTTATCTTGTACATCAAGCATGTCAAACTCAAAAGCTAGCATGGGCCAAATAAGGTTTAAGTTTATGTGGACCGCACAAAAAACAAAAACTTCAGTTTTCATAGAAACGTAGGTTTATTTCAGTATAAAAAAAAAAGTTTCCTGATGGACACTGGACATACTCACGCTCGTAGGGCTTCAAAGTAAACAAAAGAGCAAATTTATTTTAAGGAGATATGCATTTGCATTTAATCAATGTTTCAGTCCAGCTTTCTTGACATATTAAGAAAAGTTCGGTAATGGGACTGAAATGGTGAATGTATGCTGTGCACAGCTGTAAAAAACTAATGATGTTATCGTGTTGATTTTGAAGTCCTATGAGTATGTTCTATACTTTAGCTGAGATCATCAAACCTGATGATCTCAGCCAATCCAGTGCTTTCCCATAGGAAAGCATTGGGAGGCTATTGTGTATGTGTGTGTCAAAAAGCTGCACGGCCAATCAGCATCTCCGTGGGGAGTGTTTAACGCCTCCATGCAGACCAATCTAACACACTGCCACCTCCTACCATTTGAATACACTGCTCACACATCCAATAAACTGCTCCCCTTCCTGCTCTCTAATACACTGCCCCTCCACCCAATCTAAAACACTGCTCCTTAATCTAATACACTGCCCCTCCTCCCAGCGCTCTAATTAAATACACTGCCCTCCCTCTCCCAATTCAATACATTACCCTACCCAATTTAACACACTGCCCCCCACTCCGACCCCCCTCCCTCAAATTAATACACTGCTTACCCACACCAATTTAATACACTGGTCCCCTCCCTAAAATTAATACACTGTTCCCTCCCTAAAATGTATACACTGCCCACTCCCTCCTCCAATTTAATACACTGCCCCCTCCCTCAAATTAATACAATGCCCCCTCTCTCCAATTTAACACACTACATAGGAAGCTCCCCCAAGCCCTTCTTCCACTACCTTAAGATGAGCCGCCTGTCCCCCAGTTCCAGCCCTGCTATTCTCAATCAGGCCAGACGCTCCTCTTGCAATGCGACCAGGAGTGAAGGGGGAGAGGCTGGCCTGCGGGAGCACGCGATCATCCGTGGGAGGGAAGACAAGAACCAGACAGGTAATATCTTTCCTGTCTTGTGGCTAGTTGCAGCCACAACACAAAGTGGCCCCAGGGCAGGTGGGCTGCAAATATATCCATTGTGGGCTGCATGCAGCCCGCCACAAGTTTGACATGCTTGTTGTACACTATTAATCAGAAATTATGGATAAACAAAAGGATAGAAAGACAGATAGAGACAGATGTCAGTTTATTTACATTGGACACTTAAACACTTCAGGATGAATTAATGAACATGTCTGGAAATGTCATAAAGTAATTGTGATGTCCTTCTTGAACACAGACTATAGATGCAGAAGCAACCATGCTCTCATCTGAAGGGGCCCATTTTGGGCAATATTTATGTGAGACAAGGTTGCTTTATCTCTGATGCAGCAGGAAACGATAGAAATACAATTGCCAGAGCAAAAGAAAATTGAGGATGGTTTCCATGACAACAAAAGAGTTCCGTTGATGGAAGGCAGACACATAAAATCCTTGTATGCCACATTAAAGCAAAGCAATCAGCAGCTCCAAGAACAAGTGGACTTTCTCACAAAATACAGAGCTTATCCATGACTCTTTATTTAACCCCATCAATGTTTGAGTACTGACTTCCAAACAAATGTAATACAGAAATGGAGAAAAAATAAACTGAGTCAGACCTGATTTGCTTTTCATTTAGAACAAATGCTCTTTGGTAGCTTTGTTTTTTTGCCTTAGCAAAGACAACGATAGACTCTTCATGCTCTTTATATCATTTCTAACAAAATAAAATATTACTTTGCTTATTCTTGAAAATAATAATGCAAATAATTCTATGCGTGAAAGGAAGGAATGAAGAAAGGAAGGAAGAAGAAGGAAGGAAGGAATCAAGGAAGGAAGGAAGGAAGGTCTGATAAAGTTGCCGAGGCAACATAAAATTTCAAATGTAGTTCTCATTTAGATTAGAGAACACTAACACAGTGCACCCAATTTAAAAATAAAATAATAAATGCAGCACATTTTCTGAAGTTAAAGTTTGATTTAAACTATTACCATTTGTACCTTCATGCATCTGTATTTAAAAAAAAAAAATAATAATATTTGTAATCAAATTATCTTCAGTAATCATGAGTTTACACATTAAAATGAATACAAATACATATTTTAATAACTTTAATTGTAATGCAAAACACAGTATATCTTATTTGTATTGCAGATTTGTGAATATAAATCCAAAATTGCTTCTAGTAATCATAATTATATGCTCATGCACCGATGATGCAAGCATATGTCATAATGATTCTTTTAGAGACCTATCAAGAGGCCTATCTTGTAAAGTTGGACCAAAGATAAAGGAACAGGCTTCCAGGAAAGTTCTTATTACCAGGCTATTTCAAGCAGAGCATATTGAAAAAGGCTAAGGTGACTGATCTGAAAATAAGGGAGGAAATCAATTTTACACTTCTATCTTGACCAAGGTGGCATAAACTTACAAAAAAGAAGTCATGTGTTCACAAATGTTTTTCCCAGGACATGGTGTGGGAAAAAGGTCAGTAAAAACAGCTTTCCAATGCGATCAGAGAAGGTCGGTCACCTATACAGACACATTAACTGACAGACACACACTCACTAATTTGACACACAATGACAGACGCACTCACAGACAGATACTGTTACATCATGTTCCTGGTTGCGGATCATTTCTGGCAATGGCTTCTGGTATCCAGTACTTTTTTTACAATTCTTGTTTAATTTTTCTTGTTTTTCCTGGTTTTCTATTCTATGTATGGTTTTCTTTATGCTGGTTTTTCTGGGTTCATACATATACAAGAGACTGTCTATACTGCATCGAACCTTTCCTTTTTAAATTCACCAACACTGTGTGTTTCACTTATTTAATAAATGTTTGTCCTTAAAGAGATATTTTAAATAGAATTCAATAAACATAAGTTTTTAATTTTTACTCTATTCATACCCTATGAGTTATTTTCACTACTGTGGGTATACCTAGGGGGAGTGTTAGAGGAAAGGCAGGTCGCCTTTCACTCTTTCACCCTCTTAGGCAACCTTTTTCGTGTTTGTACTATTTAGGGTTTAGGACCCTTTATACCCACATAGTCCATTTATATGTTGACTTTGGGATCAAGCTTTGCTTGACCCCTAAGGCTTCATCTTTTCTTTTTCTGGGTTCATTCCTTTATTCCGTTCCTGGAATTCCCAGTCTCTTGGATTCCTTTAAATGTATGGTTTTTGTTGCCACACCTGTTCCTTTGCTATTAATCATTTTGTTTCAGTTGGTTCCTGCAGGCAGTGGCTTAATGTACTCTGCCCCTTTCTTTGCGTGTGTTTATTATTATTTATTTAGTCATGCATATCTACAGGGGAGGGCTGGCAGCCTTAGGCCTGGGGGGCAAAACCAGTCAAGTGGCCCATTGCACCACCAAATCAGTTCACCATCCATGCCCACCTTTTCCTGGTTTTATAACGGATATTGATGTTATGCTAATCAGTAGCTCTTTGCCATACCCGCTCCTTCACGGCTCCAGGCACTGCTTGTTGTGAGTGTGAGCCACTGTAAATTAGGGGCAGAGGGCACTTGCACTGCGGTAAAGATGGGGCTGGACAGGAGGAGAGTGCAGTGCAATCAGTGCACTCCCCTCCTGTGGGTCACCAGTAGACTGGTGCACCTGCCCAGGATCAGTGCCGGTGCAAGGATTTTTGCCGCCCTAGACAAAATAAAAATTTGCTGCCCCCCCATGTGACATCACAATGCCCCACCCATATGAACTAACGCCAGTGCTGCACACAGTGTGTGTTTACATTAAAAAGCCTGCAGGGACCAGCTATAGACACCAGAACCACTTCATTAAGCTATAGTGTCCCTTTAATGTGAGGTACATTATAGATTAGTGTCACTAATAATATACTAGATTGCCTACTTACAAGCAGATGAGGATGATGATGGGCTGCAGTTTGGCTCCACTGGTCTGGTGTAGAACAGGATCTCTGGAGGCTGTTTGCAACTGTGGTCACAAAATTCAATGTTCTGGGAGAATTGGAAGCAGCTCCATTTTTTGGGGCCCCTTACACAGCTCAAGGTCTGGGCCCCAGGGCCTGACGGTGAGTATGCCCATAAGGCCCACTCATAAGTTCCACCCACCCATGAGTTCGCTCACAGGGAGTGGAGTGTGTAGGGGATGTGTTATGTGTTATTGTAGAGGATCTAATATGTGTGCTTATGGTATGTAGTGTATAGGGTTACCAGTTTGTGCAGGTGATGTAGTGTGTTTGTGTGTAGTGGAAGCAGTGTGTATTTGTGTATAAGGGATGTATTATGTGTTTCTGGTTGTGTGTAAGGGATGCATTGTGTGAATCTGTGTTTGTATGCATAAGGGATGCAAGGTGTGTGTCTGTATGTGTGTGCATTGAGTGTAAGAGATGCATTGTGTTTCTGTGTGTATGTAAGAAAAGAAGTGTGTGTGTTTGCATATGTGTGTACGGGTTTGCATTGTCTGTTTCTGTGTATGTGTGCAAAGGATGCATTGTCTTTGTGTGTAAGGGTTGCATTGTGTGTGTGTGTGTAATGGATGCATTGTGTGTTTCTCTGTGTGTAAGGGAAGCATGTTGTGTTTCTGTGTATGTATAGGGATGCATTGTGTGTGTGTGTGTGTGTGCACGCGCGTAGTGTGAAAGAGCTCCCTGTCTTGGCCCCTGTCCTATAGAGCTGCCCCTTCTGTCCCGTAGAGCTCTCCCCTGCACCTTAGTGGTCTCTCCTCTCCCCCACCCTCCCCTAGCGGTCTCTTCTCACACTCACCCACCCTCCCTGTGCTCTTCTCACTCCTCCCTCTATGTGTTCTCCTCACACCCCCTGTGTTCGTCTTACCCCCCTCCTCCCTGTGTTCTTCATACTTCCCCCCTTGGTCGTCTTACTCCCCCACCTGTTCTTCTTAACCCCCCTTCTTCTTATTGCTCCCCCTTCTTCTTCTTACTCCCCCCATTTCTTCATACTCACCCTTCTTCTTACCCCCTCTTCTTCTTCTTACTCCCCACTCTTCTTCTTCTTACTCCCCACTCTTTTTCTTACTCACCCCTTCTTCTTCTTCTTACCCCCCTCTTTCTTATCTCCCCTCCTTCTTACTCCGCCCTCCCCCTTTTCTTATTCCCCCTCTCCCTCTTACTCCGCCCTCCCCCTTTTCTTATTCCCCCTCTCCCTCTTCTTACTCCCCCCTCTTCTTCTTCTTACTCCCCCCTCTTTTTCTTACTCCCTCCTCTTCTTCTTACTCCCTCCTCTTCTTCTTCTTACTCCCCCATCTTTTTCTTACTCACCCCTTCTTCTTCTTACCCCCCTCTTTTTCTTATCTCCCCTCCTTCTTACTCCCCCTCCCCTCTTCTTACTCCCCCCTCCCCTCTTCTTATTCCCCCTCCCCTCTTCTTATTCCCCCCTCCCCTCTTCTTATTCCCCCCTTTTTATCCCCCCCTCCCCTCTTCTTACCCCCCTCCCCTGTTCTTACCCCCCTCCCCTCTTCTTACCCCCTCCCCTCTTCTTACCCTCTCCCCTGTAGCGTGGCCGAGCTGCACTCCGATTTGCCGGTGGCCCGGCTTTCCACGACCGGGCTGATAGGAAGGTGCACTCGGTGTGCACTTCCTGTCAATCCCGGTGATGGCAGAAACATAGGGAAACTCAGCGAACAGAGTTTTCCTGTTTTCCTCTCTTCCGGCTGAACTGACAAGATGCACACTCGGGTATTGCACCTCACTCCGGCGAGCTGGCCCACCACCCATGAACAGTGCAGCTTCATTACCTTCACAGGGAAAAACTGCAACCCGCCCTGAGGGCTCTTAACAGGCTGCAATCAAAGAGCGACCCAGCGGCCGGCCGGCCCTCCACAGGGAGGCCCCAGGGGCGGCCCCTGGGGCAATTTATCCCTGCCCCGACCCCATCCCGCCCATAAAAATATCTAGGCAGTTAGGACCAACCGCAATTGGAGTACTTTGGCGCAGTGGTGGGCTGCATACATCTTGGCCATTTATGTATGTCTAAATCTCCAATGTGTATTACACATATTAGTACTTAGTTATGTCTCCTTGCTTTGCCTTGTATCTCTTATTTTGTTTTATTTGTTTTGTATTTCCAGTTCATGTACAGTCCTGTCTTGTCCTGCCCCATTCATGGTTCCTATGTATTGTGTACATGTTCTGAGTTCTGTCCTTCTCTGGTTCTAGGTTCTTCTAGTCTTGTCTTGCTATCTTATTTGGTGCCTGTTCAAATCTTGCCCTTTTTATAGTACTGGATACATATCTGCTGCAGATCATCCCTATTCAGATCCTGGGAGGTCTGCATATTGTCATCTGGCACCTGGGATCCACAGAAGCTGCATCAGGGCCCTGGTATGTAACCGCACAAATGCTGGTGCTCAACACCAGGGGGCGTGCGGTTACCCTGCACCAGGCTCTGATAATCCATTTCCACACAGTGACTCCTACTATCAAGATCAGGCATACTGGGTCCCGGTCACCGGACAGCCACCCTTGACAGATACACACACACACACACACACACACACACACTCACTGATACCAACACACTCACACATATTCTCTCATACACTCACACATTATTATTTTTTTTTTGTCATTTAAATTCACCCAGCCTTCCTTTCTTTGGTAGAGCTGGAGTTGGTCATTTCCCTGAGGTCCAGTGTGAGTTCTAAAATCTTCTTGTTTTGCTCCCTAGTGCAACGTTTAGGGATCCTGGAGTGATGTTATATCTCAGCTCCCAGCATCACCGCAGAGAACAAAAGGGAGCAGTGAGTAAGAGCTGGAAGATTACAGCTCCTTCGCCACCCGCTTCCATTCTTCTTCAGCTGGCCATTGTGCCGGTCTGATTATGCAATCACTGAACCGGCTGTCAAACACCCAGGTGCCAAATTCCAAGTTGCCGTGGCGACCTGATGCCAGGGATTTGTCGAAACCCGGTTTAAAGTACAAACACAGAATATCTAGCTAAGCAGTTATAGTTATGTCAGTATGTTGTATGAAGTTTACCAGTGCATTGCCAATAAGCCATGTCACCATTTTTTTTTTAACAGATTTTCTTTGATTTGGGGGTGGGGGGAGTGGGAACAGAAAAGAAAAAAAGGGTTGTATGGGTTAATCCATGTACATTTTATGTTACATTAGGTTTTTTTTATTGACTGGTCACGGTAGAGTATGCTATAACATCTGTTTGTGCGTTTCACAACATGTCACCATAGGTTATTAGGGTATTGTCGGCCCCCACATGACCTGGCTATTGTGGGAAATATGTGTATTGCCCTTGTAGCTTATTGCTGCGGTGGGTGGGGGGCGAGGGGGTTTGGTCTGTAGCACCTTTGCCCTTCTGGTCCAACTGCATGTCACCTCTTTTGAGTGTCAGTAAGATTCTTGAAATCCATCTTGTGCAGTAGTGGACAGCTAATCTGCTAATAAATACATTTGTGTGTATATATATGTATGTATGTTTTTACATACTTGCATTCAAATATGCTAAATATATGCAATCAGACATTATTAGCAATCGCACAAATATTCCCACACGCTCACACATTCAGTCACAAACAATATGCACTCTGATTAATATACATAAATAAATTAATATTATTATTACTGGCATTTATATAGTACCAACATATTCTTCAATTGCGGTGGGGGGAGTGCAAATGCATTCACAGACACTTTACACATCTATATGCATTCAAACCCACTTTGAACATATGCATTCAAACACATATTCACATATACGCATTCCTGTGTGAAGCAATATAAAGAACAAACATGTTGTATTCATTTTTATGTAGTCTCCTGGAGAGTGTATTTATTTAAGTAGTTTTATTTCAAACCATATTGATTTGCAACAGCTGTTATATAACAAATGCTACTTCAAACCTCAGCAAATACAAAAATGTATCTTGGAAAATGTTGAAACATAAAAAATATAATGTAAGACATTTTTGACATTTTAAATAAACATAGTTCTCACAATCTACATTTTGTGGACATCTTAGTTTTAAACTTCTACTAATTTCTTTTATCAGCTGTTTCATTTACATCACACATACTCTTGTGTAACATCTACAAATGTAGCAAATATTTGACACCGAAAGAAGTAAGAATCCTTATTACAACCACAAAAACTGCATATTAGGGGTGCAGAGAGGGGGAAGGGGTTATGGCTGTCATCCAAGATGGCCGCTGTCTGAGAAACTCTGGGAAGTGAAGTGCTAAAAAGTTTTTAGAAAACCAGGAAAATCTGATTGCCTCCTACAATGATCAAGCAAAGGTAAGTTGAAAAACCGAGATCTAGCTCAAATATGAGTGAAAACCGACATCTCCTTTGGGATCTAAAATTGCCCAGGGATTAATTGCCACAACTAGGTATTGTCCCTGTAGCTGCTTCTGACTGCGCAGTATCTATTTCCCAAATGGAGGGACTTCTAACGCAGTTAAAAGTGGAGCTGTGTGCGGAGTTGAGCGAGGATCTGATCAACATTCAAACAAACCGGCTGGAAATGGCTTTCGATGAACAAGTGAGTGCACTTTCAGACCTCAAATTGAGGTCCGTACATTAGAGTCCTAAGTCACATTCGCGAATATGGACGATCGTGAAGATCAATGCAACAATATTCGTGCACAAAATGGGGCAGAATCCATATTGGCGAATGACCTAACAGATTATGTTAAAGCAGCAATTTGATCAGTTCAACTGAATTTGAGTGATTCATAAATTACAATAGATCATTGCCACAGATTTACCAAGCTAAATTTGGCCCCGAATTAGACACCAAGGGATGTTATAGCCAGACTGCATTTTTAATATGTGAAAGATGATTTTATGAGGGCTCTGAGACAAGGCAAAGAATTCCCTGGATATTTTAGGCATTTATGTATATTTTAAGACTTTCTGCTACAAAGGTAAGGAGGAGAGACTTATAAGATATTACAAGGCAATTGATGTCCAAAGGCATAAAGTATTTCTGGGCTTCCCTATAAAAATTTTGTTCTGGCATTTAGGTCAGAATTTGGCGCTTCCTACACCGGAGGAAAGAGAAGAATTTTTGCCAATTTGATAACAGATGACCATCAGAGCCCTCAGAATCCAAAACCTTCCAGTAAGTCAAGAAGAAGAGATGTCTTCACCAATTAATATTTTGTCCTGAGGAATGAATCTATAATTTAACAACTCATCTTTGTTCCTATGATTATTTTCTGTTTGGACGTTGCAATTGGAACAGTGCTGTTTATAGTCCTTTGTTTGCAACATCGAGCTACATTGGATTATTGAAATCAAGATTTCCTAGAACTGTCAAGATTTGGCTCATTTCCTTTTCTTGATATACATAACTACTCAAGTAGATATATATGAGACAGTTATGTTTTCTTTTCATCCTCTTCTTGTTTTTTTACCTTGAAAATTAAGGAGGTGACATTGATGGTCATGACAGACATTATATTGGATTCTTCATTTTATCTTTATTTTTAATTTTGTACCCTCACTCTATTTTCCTACAATGTTATAACTGACTAATTGGACAGTTCAAATGCTTGTTAAAATGTAAAAATAAATTATTTTAAATTTCACTCTCTCTGATACTTTTTCTATTTATTAATTTATAGCATGAAGCCCAACTACAATTTTTTTCTCACCCTCACACCATATAGGCCTTTTTAAATGGGTTTTATCTAAGTAAATATTTACCTTATTTTTTTTATTGGCTCCATTTAAGAGCGATTACCCAAGTTCTAATTTCCTTATTTTTTTATTTTTGTTCTTTTTATTTAAATGTTAATTTTTTTTATTGTCCTTTTTTTCCTAGGGTATCCTTTCTATTTATAGTAAAGTATAATTATGTGCACTCTGTTATACAAACTGGTTGCTAGTTAATATTCTTATGGTTTATTTTAGTGGTCTTCTTGGAAGATTTCTGGCCTTTCATCCTCCTTGTTCAATCTTTCTATACTTTATATTCTCAACTACAGATGTTGTTGTAGATCCCCTCGTCAAGCTGAAAATGGTCATGCCAGTGTAGCCCTTGTGGCCCACTAGCATTTTTGATGCCATATAATGGCCTTGAAATTAATATCATATATGTTATTAGGGATCTCAACATTCCGAGACTTTTGGCCAAGGAGATAAAGAATCAGAAAGTGGACATTGTTTGTATACAGGAGACCCACAAGAATGACCATTTTAGAAACATTATGGTTAAAAATGTTCCTATTCAATACCGTTCTACGTTTACATTTAAATCTAGAGATGTATCGCTATTTTTTAAAAAGAATGTTGCTTGTTTTACTGAAATGTGCCAAAAAGTGGCATTATCTCAGAGTGTTATTTTTTCCTAATGCCTAGGCCTACACTTAAACAGATCATATGCTGGCTTGGGAAAAAGATTTAGGATCTCAATACGACATGGGGTGTGGCCAGGGACGTATTAGCCGCGAGGCAAACAAGGCATTTGCCTTGGGCGGCATTTTTCAGGGGGCGGCAAAAAACGCCGCCCCCCAAATGCCCAGGGCAAATGCCTAGTTAGCCTTGCGGCTAACTGACATCCCAGGCGGTCGGGCGGGCGGCTGGCGAGGGAGCACTTCCTATGAGCTGACTGCTCAGCTCCCTCGCGCGCCGCACAGTGAGGCTGGGAGCCGGAAGATGACGTCATCTTCCGGCTCCCAGCCTCACTCTGCAGCCAGCGCGAGGGAGCTGAGCAGACAGCTCATAGGAAGAGCTCCCTCGCCAGCCGCCCGCCTGCCAGCGCCGCCCGCCCGACCGGCAGCCACTGGACCACCAGGGAGAGAGAGACCTCCCCCCCAGCACTCCCAAAGGTAAGGAGGTTGGGGGGGGATTTAAATAAAAAAAAAAAGTTAATCTGTGTGTGTGTCTGACTGTGTGTGACTGACTGTGTTTGTGTATGTGTGTGTGTGTGTCTGACTGTGTCTGTGTATGTGTCTGACTGTCTGTGTATGTGTCTGACTGTGTGTGTGTTTGTGTCTGTGCGTCTGTGTGAGTGTGTGTGTGTGTGTGTCTGACTGAGTGTGTGTGTCTGACTGTGTATGTGTGTGTGTGTCTGACTGTGTATGTGTGTGTGTATGTGTCTGACTGTGTGTGTGTGTGTTTGTGCCTGACTTTGTGTGTGTATGTGTGTGTGTTTGTGCCTGACTGTGTCTGTGTATGTGTGTGTGTATGACTGTGTGTGTGTGTGTATGACTGTGTGTGTGTTTGTGTCTGTGTGTGTGTTTGTGTCTGTCTGTGTGTGTGTTTGTGTCTGTCTATGTGTGTGTTTGTGTCTGACTGTGTGTGTGTTTGTGTCTGACTGTGTGTGTGTGAGTGTGTGTGTGTATGTGTCTGACTGTGTGTGTGTATGTGTCTGACTGTGTGTGTGTGTGTGTATGTGTATTTAGAAGGTGGGGCGGGGGGAAGGGTTGGGTGGGGGTGGCGCGGGGAGAGGGGGGTGCCTGAGTTTTGTCCTGCCTAGGGCAGCACAAAACCAGGATACACCACTGGGTGTGGCACAGCTTTGCTCCTGCTTTGAAAGGAATAACACGGTGCTCTATCACTGGAAAAAACACCTCAAAGAAGTCTATAGATACTACCTAGCTCCTTACAGAATGCATAAAATGAACCCATACTTTTCTGACAAATGCTGGAGGAACTATGGCCTGACTGGTACTTTATCACATATACTTTGGTATTGTCCACATTTAACAGCTTATTAGAAGGACGTACATAAATTAATCCAAAAGGTGAATCCTACTATTCTTCCTAATACAGTTGCCGGATATAATTATTTGGGATGGATACACCCCCACCACTTTTTCAGCATTTTTTCTTTTTTCCTTCTTATTCATTTGGTAAATTGTGAATTATGTCGCAGTATTTATTTTTACACAAACTGGACCATGAAAGCGATACAGGCCTTTTTTTTTTTGTTATACATATATTATATTATGTGAATATTGATTTATTTTAAATACATTTTCAAATTATTGTGTATGTTGTTGTGTAATGTGTCATTCATACATTCATTAAATTATTTTCTTTTGTAACATATTTAAAAAAATAGTTTTCAATAAATAATATTTGAAAGAAAACTGCATTTTTTTTCAAAATTCAAACCTCTTATTTATTTTACTTTGTTTATATATTTTATGTAACAATATATATTTTCTTAATAGATGCTTATTAATATAATGGAAAACAACATTGTTTTCTATAATATGCAATTGTAATGTAAACCTCTTTCCTGCCCCTATTTTTTTCCCACTTTTTTTCTTTCTCCGCTGTCTATTCAAAAATTCTCAGTATATTTCAATTCCTGCCATAGATAGGCCATGTATCCAATTTCTCCTTGCAACATTCACAATGCACTAAGCCATGTATGTATGTAGTGGGGAATCGCGATGCAGCCTAGAACAAAAACTAACCCCCCAATAACGACAGACCACTTAGTATGGATGAAACAGGCCACAGCATTTATTATCACAAACTAAATTACTGCATAACACATCCATAACTTTATTTATTAAATCTCTTCTTTTTCTGTAACCAAAAACGTTAGACATAAATAAGCATAAATTACTCCACACAGTGTTAGACAGTGACCCAACCGTCCTTGCCAATAAACATACAGTGGTTCATAATCACCACTTCCTCTCACCTCCCCCCTTGTCATAAAAATCATATCTTTCCAATGCCCGCCATCAGCCGACCTTATCCATGCTCGATGGGCACAACACCTCAGACAACCTAATGTTAACCATTTGAAGCAGGGGAGGTTGAGACCTTAAAAACTTTTCATCTCATTACATATACTTAAACGTAAACCCTTAAACTCAATTGGCAAGGACATACCCCCGCCACAAACCTGTTTTACACCTAAAATCAGCGGGGGGACCCCACCACAACCAGCCATGGCCTGTTCCACCACTTCTTGCAGCACTAGATTAACATAGGCCTAGTCCGACCTCCAGCAAGCGCACCCAAACCCCCCATGTATCTGGCACCAGACCACTGAACCTCCGCTCCCGAAGGCATAAGATCCAACCACTCGCGCCCCACCTCCTGCCCCAAATGACATATTCCGGAGGGGGAGGGGTGGAGGAGACCGTATCCATGGAGAGAAATCCATTTGGAGACCAGCAGGGTGAACCCAAGGAACCACCCTGATCCCCACCATTCAAGCTCCTTGAACCAGTGGCACAAGCACGCCCAGCCAGGCAGCATCTGTAGCTGCCCCTAACCGGACTGAATGCCCCCTGAACTCTCCACCATCCTTACCCAGGAATTCTAGCCCTAATTGGAGCACCCCAACGACATGGATGCAGGCGAGAAAACCCAGCTTCGAGAACCAAACAAGGGGAGAGGAGGCCGAATAACCCAGGGGCGGAATAGCCCTCACCGAAGGAAAACAGGACACATGTCGGAACCCGGCGCTCCCCCCAATTGGAACGGTATATTTCCAACTATCCCGGGAACCTAGTACATCCTGTTAGGAGCCTGACCATTACCCTGTGCATTCCATCTACCTCAAGAGAAAGCAGAAAGGGCCCGGTTATGTCAACCCCGCAACATCCAAGAATGGAACAGATTATATTGATGAATCAGCCAACCGCTACCAACTTACCTTTCCCAAATACAACAGCCGTCGAGTGGCGAAAGCCTGCAGTCCATTCCGATGCTTACTCGATCCACCAAAACCCCTTCCCACTTGCAGATGACCGTAACATGAAGGAGAAGCCGCCAAGGAAATGCTCTACTTCCAGCCCGGCTTTCTCAGCCTTTAATGTAGCGGGCCGCACACCGCCTCAGAGCGACCCATGGACCAGCTTCATCAGCCGCTAGACCAAGCGACCATGACTCCACCGCCTTATAATTTGGCCCCGCGGTGCCACCGTCCGACGTTCGTCCTACGGTGATCAAGATAGAGCACCTACCATTACCTTGTGAACCTCCTGGGAAAACCCTGCCTGATCAGATACTTCCAGACTCAAACACCGCCAAGCTAGGCGCTGCAACCAGAGTACCCTCCGGGGTAAAGGGCACTGTCACATGATATAGACAGCCTGCACCACCTCACGATTGTATCACTGGAAGAACTACCCACCCGTCTGTGAGCTGGATACCCCACGCCTATCATGCAACCTGAATGGGAAGCTCCAAGACAGCCAGAGTCTGCAAGAGCCCCAATGCTTGCCAGCTTACTGAGCAAGAGTCAGCACACCATGGAAAAAACCCAAATAGGCCCCAAAACCCCCCAAACCCGCTGCAGTGGCAACATGTGGAAGTCAGTGGAAGGGATTTAGGGGGCCTGATTGCACAAGCCACAGTTAATGGAGGCCCAAAAGGAAGACCCCATACCGCTCCAAGGGCAACACCGACAGGCAAAGCCCAGCTTACCCAGGAAAGCCCACTGGTAGAGCAGCTGAAACCCCCAAAACCATCAACACCTCCCACCGGATGTCCTAAACCACAGTCTGAGGCAACTGACGTTCCCCGGCCGGAATCGATCCTACTAACCAGGAGACTACCGCATGTATCCCGACCCACAGAACTCCGAACCGCTAAAACATTACCCCAAGAAAACACCACAGCAGCAGAGCGCGACGTGCGACACTGTCGGCCCTACACATAAGCGACATTAAGAGCCACCCGTGTGGAAGCTCATAGCCACATAACACTGACCGTCAGAAATATGGCCCAGAAAACAATAACCTGTCAGGCGCATCGGCAGCAGTCAGAAAGCCGATTCCACTGCTGCCTTTGTCAGCAAGACCCACAGCCCTGCAGCCCTAACCAGGCGGACCGTTGTGTCATGCCCTCCCATACCTAACCCAATGGATGGAAGGACAACCGAGTAAATAAGAAATCATGCGATATTGACCCTGCCCCTCTATGGGGACCCACGGTTGGGACTTCGGGGCACCCTAAAATTGGTCGGGAGGTAAGCCTACCAAGCTTACTTGGTAAGCCACTCCCGCACCACCCAAAGGAATTCTCATATGGGCCGAAAGGTCCTGCTCGTAGAGCACCCACGTACCCTATCCCGACAGATCGCCCACATGAAAAAACCGCGGGGAGACGGAATGGGCCCCCCTGCGACCGGAACCCTCGTGCTGGAATGGCACGAGGACCCCATTTTCCGTCTGCGAATTCCCACCAACCCAGCTCATCAGCTCATTTATTTATTTATTTTTATTTTAATATTTTTTTTTATCTTTTATCTCACATTCCATTCATGTATTCATTCAGTTTTAGTTTTTTGGTTTTTTTTTTGAAATTTTGACATTTTTATCTATTCATTTTTTTTTGTGCACTAATACCCAGCTCTAAAGGGACCCGAATGGAAGGGACAACGTACTCACCAGCCAATGTCCGGTGCACCACCCGTGGCATAACAAGAATAGAAGGCCAGGCAGAAGACACCGAAAAGACCCAAGAACAGGTAAAAGCAGAGGAAGCGCGGAAAGGGGGGGGAGGACATAGAGGAGAGAAAATGAGAGAGGGGAAGAGGAAGAAAACAGAGAGAGGGGAAAAAAGGGGGGAAAGAAGGACCGACAGGAACAGAATGAAAAACAGGGGGACACCAGGTGAGGAGATGAGGCCCCCCCTAAACGCCAATGGGGGGGAGAAACCAGAGACAGAGAAGGGGGGAGGGAGGGTGAAAAAAGGGGGTGCTGCAGGGGAGAGAGACCCCCCCGGGTGCCTTCCTCACTGGCAGAGGAGGCCCCCAGGAGAGGTCCCTCCTCACCCCCAACGGCATTGAAGCAGTCTCCTCTCGGGCACGCTCACCGCCGTCGCACCCGCCATGCGGCAATTCTGGAAGGCCTCAGGCCGGCCACACAAGGCGCGGGACGTGCCGCCCGCCTCCTACAGCCTCCGACACGAATCCCAATGCCAGAGGCCGCAGCCCGTGATCCGAGGAGCTGCATCGGGGGGTAGCGGAGCCGGTGGGTGGGAATGCCGGCTGGCACCATCGCGGCCCCCAGGAGCAGGGGCCACAGGGAAGGCCCCAGATGGATGAAGACAGGCCACGGGGGGGGAACCCACACCGGCAGCCAACCAGGGTAGAGCCCCAGAGGGACCCAGGCCGCATGGGGAGCCCCTACACCGGCAGCCACCATGGGAGAGGGGAGCAGGGGCCACAGGGAAGGCCCCAGAGGGACAAAGGCCACGGGGGGGAGCATCCACACCTGAAGCCACCCAGGGGAGAGGGGAGCACCTGAATCATGAGTCGCCGGCCACCAACCACGCTGCAGCAGCTAGGAGGGAAGCCAGTGGGCCTCAACCTCATCCCTCAAGCTGTGAAACTACAGGCCCAGGCAAACAGGAGCAGGAGGACAGGAAGCTGTTTGCTGGCCCAAATCCCAAGTGGCACTGAAGTAAGACCTCCCCCACACTAACTTACACAGAACATAATCCCACCCTCACACTCTTTCCCAACCAATCCCATGCATCTATCCCCACACTCCTACATGTGCCCTTGTCCACTTAGCTGCGCTATCTCCCCAGGGCCTTTACTGACTCTCAAGGATACACACTAAAGTAAGAATTCATAGTGAATATAAAGTGAATTTTAAATTTAAGACCAAAGTAGCCAAACTGGAAGCATAATTGATTTGGATAATTTTTCCAGTTCAGCTATTTTGACCTTAACTTTTAAATTTACTTTTAATCCACTTTAAATTCTCACATTAGTGAATATAGCTGTCTGTTTTCTATCTACCTTTATAACATAGCTCTTCAGATCCCTGAACTATTTTCTAATCACCTCTTTAAACACTTTTTTCAAACAGTTTTTGCAAATGTCACTTAAAATCCTTGGTCATTAGCTGCTAAATCCTGAAATCCTTTGTTTCATCTCCCAATTATATTATTTTAATTGTAAACTCACAGGCCATCATGCAAAACACTTTGTACAAACGTACTGTAAATGATGATTATAGTTCATGTACAAGGTTTCTTTTTTCCTTCTGTAAAGAAGCAAATATTTAACAGTGAAAATTTTACAATTTAGGTCCAAATGTAATTTTCTTCAGATAAATTACTATAACAAACATGTTAACATAAAGTATTAACAATTTATAATTCATTGAAAAATAAATATTTTTTAGCAAATTTGTTTATTGCAGTCAAAGCTGCAGTTTACATGTAAATATGTTGCTTAAAATAACCTCTGCTGCTAGTCAATTTTTCTTTTATGTGAGACCCCAAAACAAAAATATTACACTTGCTTGCTAGTATGTATACATAGCAATATATTCTGCACATTTGCATTTAATTTTAATGACAGTAACACTGGGAATACATGCTTCTGGCCCAAACCTGCTTCTGGTAAATGGATATATGTTTTGATATGTACAAAAATGTATACTAGTTGTGATCCTATGGTGCCCTGTAAATTCTGAATGGTGTCCTACTAAAAATGCCCTTGATTTAATCATTTTGGATAATCTTTCCAAATAATTTTTTTGGGGGGTTACATTCTACAAATGATTTGATATTTAAAAAAATATTTTTGTATTTTAATGTTTGATTTTTTTATGATATATTGGTATTTTCTATATATTACATATTTTTGACATTTTACTATTAAAAAAAATATATTAAAAGTATATCCAAAATATATTAAATCATTTGAGAAGCTTATCCAAACAAATATAAGATCAAGGCCTAAATTGGTGGCCTTTGTAATCCATTGTTATGTACTGAGTGCATGTCAAAGGTTGTGCTAAATTTGCTCTTTTGCAAAGTCTCATCCATTAAATATCAGCCCCTCAGGGACATATTTGATGTCCAGATCTGGTAAATGAAAAATTCTAAACTGAATGTATGCATATCATGTGTCACCATGAAAAGTTTTACAGTAAAAAGCCTGCATGGACATAATGTACTCACCAGAATAACTACATTAGAGGTGTAGTTGTACTGGTGACTATAGTGTCCCTTTAATTCCTCTAGGAAATACTTTCAAGGCTCTATATGTTGAGTGGCATTTTTTTTTAAATCTGGAAAAATACTCTGGCTTTTCAAACAATTGTGAGAATTGTTCTATTTTTTTCAGATGCTTAAACTACAACTTTTTAGTGATAGTTAAATTTTACTTTACATCTATTTTATGTGCCTATTTGTACTGCTTATTGATTCGTTGAGTTGTCACTATGGGGCCAGAGCTATAATTAAATGCCTACACAATCACAATCTTTATAATACAGGTACTGCTAAATGCTAAGTATCTGCTTTGTCTCTATGTCTTTTTGAAATTGATCATCAAATGTAGGCCATCCGATCACCTGAGTGACAATTATGCTATAAACTGTGGTTTCACCAACCAGGGTATTCAATGCAGATGGATTGCATGATCAACACAAATTATCTTGTGTAATAAATACACTTCTACTATGACTGGATATCAGGATCTTAAATCCATATAATTCAGGTCGATAAGAACAAGACAAAAAATGTGGTTTGGCCAAATAGGTTTGTCCAAAAAAAAATAGTTCTGGTAGTCTGAAAATTGGCCTTATGGGGTTTTGGTTTGGACGGACTTTTCAGATGATTTGGGAAAATGATTCTGAGTTACCAATAGAGAGCAAAATTGGGCTAATTAGTGTAGTGCAAAACAAAAAATATTATTTATATATGTATATTTTGTAGTACACTGATAGGCACTTTTTCTATTTCATAAATATATAATATAAAACATATAAATATTGTTTGTTTTTTTTTTAAATGCTTCTACCCTTTGTTTCCCTCTTTTGGTAACTTCTCACTTGATCTTCAATAAAATTGACATTTAGTGCCAGCCCCCTACCAATCAATCATTGCTTTAAAAAAAAAATGTCTTCTTTATCCATTTTCTTTGTTTCATGATTCATCCATATGTAGTTTCGGAGTTACAGAAGTCGTACTATCCGCCGATCGGATGAAATAGTTGAAACCAGATGCACAGATCTACTGATCACTACAGAATCTTACAGACATGGTATGTACCTTTTACACATCAGGTGAAAGTTTTTTTTATTTTTCATTTTGATTTGTGTTTCCTTGAGTATATAATTAACATAACATTTTTTTCTATAAAATGCCAGCTATAAAGACCCAGGGAACTGCTGTTTGGTGATAATTCATCACCTGTCTCCAGCTGCCCATTTTAAACTGTGATGGATGTTGACTTCAAGGGCAGCTTTTTTTTCCTGCACAATTATTCAAAAACACTGCAATTATGTCATTTTGCAATGCATCTATTTTTCCCCACAACTGGACATGAGTAACATATTACAAAATGAATCCATGCAAATATATGGACTGTTGTAAATTTAGTTTTTTTCCATTAATAGTGGATATGTGCTCTAAATGTTGTATTTGTTTTGCGTCATTTGATACTGATATTACATTTAACCGCAAGAGTTATATACTGTATTTGAGATTAAACATAGAAATGTGTGACAACACATATATAAACATGCTAATAATTTAAGTTCACTAGTTTAAAAGTTTAGTCATGCAGCACAAATTGTGATTATGATAATAAATGTAATGCCCTTGGGTCACTGTACAGACAAACCTCATATTATTATATTTAATTATTGACAATTCATACTCAATCTTATAATTCATAAAATACAAATATGTGTCTGTATAATCCTTCACTTCTCTTTTTATTTTCCTGGAAAAATAAACACAGTATACAAGTCTACAAATGAGATTATGATAGAGTGAGCTTGACAAGTAGAATTTGTTCTTATTTTATATTAAAAAAAAAAGTAACTTCTGGTAGATTTTGTTATTTTCTTGCATCAATTTAGTGAACAAAAGCAAATCCAGATAATTAGTTTTGGTTAAACAAAACGTTTAAAAACCCCAGTATTTTCATTTATTTTCATTCCCCCAGCTGAAAAAAAAAAATTGCTTTAAAATACAGTGAAGTACCAGACTATTACAGATTATTTTGATGTTTTTTAGATTTTTTTAACCATCTATTTAACCATGGCATCTGGTGCATAGAATTCTAAATAAAAAGTACAATAAAAATCATCTGTACATTAATTTAGCAAAATTATTAGTGCATGTATACATTTTCTGGAAAAAAAACAGTATTACTATAATATTTAAGCTGTCACTTTTTTTGGTTTGGAAGGGAAGGGGTTTGGGTGCAAACGTCTGTTCTTACAGGTGCTCATGATGTTACTCAGGATTTTATCATTTTTAACAACTTCAAAAAGATAAATTACTGGTCTGATCTTGGTAGGAATAGCACCTGTGACTTTGTGGTGGAAACCCTACTTCTGCAAACCAATCTAAAATGCTGTTTGTAGCAAATAAAAAGGAGTCAGCTTTTTTTCAAATCGATTAACAATATAGTGCAATAATTCTTGGTGAAAACTCTTACTGATTTTCTACATTTACTTTTATTGGTACTTTCACTGGTACAGTGTGGCTTTTACAATAGATATTACATTTACCCAACATTTGATTTAGTCTGATCTAGTTTGAATGTGCGAAACACTTGTATACCTCGAAAAAAATGCTTTTCACTTGAAAAAATACCTATTTTTATAAAATAGTGAGTCATGCTGGAGGTGAACGGTGTATATTTCGTGAACGGTGTATACTTCATGAACACGAATGCAAAAAAAGAAAAAAAAAACCTCTGGAAAATATTTGCTACATATGATATGAATGATGTATGATATGATGATAATTTTGTAAAAATCTCAAAATCCTGTTTAGGTTCCCATAGCTGGTTGCTGCCTTCGACCCGTAGTAGGTTGCTGCCTTCTTCCTTTATTTATCAACATACATTAAAATGATTAATAATGAATGTATTTTTTGACAAATAAAATAAATTAATTGAATCAATGCACAGTGCACTATAGCCCCACCATCAATCTTATTTTTAACATGAAGTATTAAGACAATTAACAGTTAAAGGGACACTCCAGAGCCCTATGGAACTTTAGTTTGCTGAAGTTTCAACAGAAATTGGTACTTTTAAAAATTAACCTTGTTACAACCCCATGACTGTCAACCATATAACCGGTCCTGTTACTCCTTGGTTTGGTAAACTTAAAAGGCAGGTAATTGCCCAGGGCACCTTCCTTGTAAAGACTTCTTATTAAGCTGCATTGAGAAGTCTGTGATTGGACAGACACAGAAAGTCTTGACGGGATTAGAAGTGGAGGGCTTGCACAGACTGTAGACAAGAGATCTGCAGCTTTTGTAAGTGTTTTCTTTTTGTTTTGTTTTTAAATGTATACCCCATGAAATAAATGCATAATTAAAAGCATGCATGTTTTCATTGGGTTATATCTACTAACAGTGATATTAATTGTGTTTGTATTTGGGCAGTGAAGTGTCCCTGTAACACATTCTATCAATTTAATCATTAGAGGGTACGGACAAGTCCAGTACAGCCAACTCCTATGCACTTAAATAAATTAATGCAACCAGCTTGCACGAGTGGACAGAGGCTGCTGAATTTCTTATGCATTAGCTGTATTGTGCATGTGAGATACCTCTGTTGGCATCAATGTGTATGAGACAGAGTACAGGTTGAAATGAACTCCATTTCTTAGTTCTTTGTGAAAATAAGGAGCTTTGCCAATTGAGAGCCTCTTATTCTGGTCTATGGAGTTTGAACTATTGGATATATTTAATGTAGCATGTAGGATGCCTGTTGTTTACCCCTCTTTGCAGAGACTACAAATGTGATATTGACTAATTTTAAACAAATAAAAAGATAAAATTGAATTGTATCATTAACAGCTATGATTTTGTCAATTCTCAAATTGCTGGTGCATCTTCTGCACACATTGTAGGGGTTGTGGCTGATTTCACCAGAATTAAAAAAAATCAGTTTTGCTCAGAAAATGGGTTTTAGAGATATGCTCTGTGTGAGTTTATAAGTGTATCATTTAGGGGTAAAAAGACACTCCAGTTTGAGATTGGCATGTTCTTTTTAAATACACTGTATGCACGAAGATAAAAATGCGCTCACTTTGTGTTTGCAACAGGAATAGATACAGAAAAGTAAAAGTACATTCAAGACATGAATGATGGTGACAAGGTCTTGCAATATATGCAGGAAAACATTCAGTAGTAGAAATTCATTCAGAATCAAAGAGCACACGTACATATACAGGGATGTATACTTGTAATACGAGATGTAATAAACACAATTCTTCCAAGTAGATTGCATGTTAGCAGCAGTAGACAAGAGACAGAGAAGAAAGAGGAGGAAACATGAGGTAGAACATAGATGTGTAAAATTGAAAGAATGTAGAAAATATAGCTACAGCTATTTTGACCACGATAAGGATATAGAAAACCATTGTGTGATGTATGCACTGAACATAAGCGGGGTACATGAAAAGAAAATCTTTAAAGCAAATAATATATCTTTACCCACCCAGAAGGTGATCAAAATTGGGCAAAGCCAAAAAAAAAAATTTGCTGGCATCTTCAACATTTAGAATGAGGGCCTGGTAAAATGTGAGACAATCTTTCTAGAACTATGTACCATCTCATAAGCAGTTTCTTTTGCATCTCCAAGTGCTTTAAACATTTTGAAGCACCATGTGCCAATCTAAGTGTGTTTCTATTCTTATCATGGAGTAAGAGTTTTGATGTTTTCTTTCCAAATGTAAATATAACTTAGTTTAAAATAAAATGTGCTATTAAGCAGTTAACTGTAACATAGTTATCTTTGAGACATTTTTATATCCATACATAATATTTTGAAGTTGTTTGCTATAATCATCACGGGAGTTGCATTAAGACCTTGAGACTGTAGAATGTGTTTCAATTATGAAAGCAGTTCTTTGCAAAGAAGATTGTAATGTTCCATCCGAGTAGTAAAGGGTATAATAGCTCCAGGGAACAAACAGTTGTTTAAGGAATAAGATATTATTGGTGTGCTAATGAATGAGAACCAAAACACATAAAATGGAATGTAGAGTACACAAATGTAATGAAAAATACTTGAATAAATGATATGCCAATCTTGTCCAGGCAGCTATAATATGAGAAGCTGTTACAAGTAAAGATTTCACTAGTTAGGCTATTTTTAATATCCCTTCTTTCTGTGTCAATCCACACACCTACTATAGCACCAGTTTGAACCATTTAAGGACTACGCGATGGCATAGATCACTATGCATTTAAGGTACCACCTGGGCTAGATTCCTGCTTACACCAAGTAGACCCAGATATAATTCAAAATTTGAGTGTCCCTTCTGTCAGCCTAATTGTGGAACCAGACTGACGCATGAGCTGTGTAAAGTACTCAAAGTAAGTGCTGTGCACATCTCTTTAAATACCAGAGGATGAGGGGACAGAGTGAGACCCCCAGGATCTTAAAAGACCTGTAAGGTCACCCTGCATATCACCCTGCTGACATTAATTGGTCCTTTGCCAACTGCTCAGCACTGATTACTGTGTGTTCAGCAGGGAGGGCACGCATGAGCTGCAGCATGTTGATGTCAGTAGAGGGAATCCCTATAAATTATGGTATTGATTTAGGTTAGGGTTAGCATTAGGGTTAAGATTAAGGATTGGATTAGGTTTTGTACCTGGTGTATGCAGGGGGATAGGGGAATAATTTATTGGACCCAGTGTCACATACTTATCTTTTCTGCAGAGATGTCTGGCCTTGGCTTTTGGTATCCAGTACTCTTTTTACAATTCTTGTTTAGTTTTTCTTGGTTTTTCGGGTTCTCTATTCCATGTCTGGTTTTCTTTATGCTAGGTTTTCTGGGTTCATTCCTTTATTCCGTTCCTGGAATTCCCAGTTTCTTGGATTCCTTTAAATGTTTGGTTTTTGTTGCCACCCGTTCCTTTTCCATGAGTCCTTTTGTTTTAGTTGTTTCCTGCAAGCAGTTGCTACAAGTCCTCTGCCCTTTTCTTGCAGGTAAGTGCTGTGTGTGTTTTATTATTGTTTATTTAGTCATGCATATCTAGGTAGATAGGACCCACCTTAATTGGAGGACTTTGACGCGGTTGGTGGGCTGCATGCATCTTGGCCATTTATGTATGTCTAAATCTCCAATTGTTTACATATATAGTACTTAGTTATGTCTCCTCTTGTTTTGCCTTGCATATCTTGTCTTTTTTTTATTTTGTCTTGTATTCCCAGTTCATGTACAGTCCTGTCCTGCCCTGTTCATGTTTCCCTCATGTCTTGTGCATGTTCTGGGTTCTGCTTTCTGTCCTGCTCCGGTTCTAGGTTCTCCTAGTTTTGTCTTGTTTTCTTGTTTGGTGTCTATTCTAGTCTGTCCTTGTTTCTGTACTGGATACATATCTGCTGCAGAGCCTCCCTATCCAGTTCCTGGGAGGTCTGCTTCTTGTCATCTGGCACCTGAGATCCGCAGAAGCTGCATCAGGGTCCTGGTATGTGGCTGCACAAACGCTGGTGCTCAGCACCAGGGGGCATGCGGTTACCCTGCACCAGGCCCTGATAATCCATTTCCACACATTGACTCCTACTATGAAGATCAGGCATACTGGGTCCCGGTCATCGGACCGCCACCCCTGACACCCAGGCAGCAAAATGTTTTGGGCCAACTTCAATATATGTTACTATAGGAACACTGTTTAAAAGATAAGACAGAAAGGGTGCATTATGGAACAATTAAATCACTTGTCTCTGTTCAGAAACCAACAAGAATGTTAGAATAAATGAGTTAGACAATGCTGAAAAATAATTATTTTTTTACGCAAGAAAGAAAAGGATGCATAAAAATTGTGGAGGCATCCTTTTAGCAGGATGAGCAGCTGATATTTTATGGGCTTAATAACTTTTATATGTTACTATGTCAACAGCTCCAGGTAGAATGCTCTCAAATCCCTTTTAGTCCACAAGTATTCCAAGAGGTTATTGTTTATTTAACACATTTACTGTATTTCCAAGGAGCAAATTGAAAAGGTGGAAGATTCCGATCTCCAAGAGCCTTACTTGCCGTACAAATGTTTATTGCTCTGAACATTGGCCTCTAATCTCTAATATGAGGAAGTTGTGTGTAACTAAGGCTGACAAGTCCTTTTTACCATAAGCAGAGAAATACACAATAACATAGATGATAGAGATAGTTGTACAGATTCTTAAGAATAAAATACAACATCCAGAATAAGAAATGCCACCAAAATAAAAGTGTGATTAGTAATACGGTATAATATAATTTCAACCTATTAACATCTATAACAAATATTTATCATTAGATGTGCTCTAAGTTAAACTGCTATAGAATGTGTTCGCCCTATATAAATGTAATGATAATAACATTAAAATATATTTTCGATGTTAGTGTATTCCTTGGACTTTTAAAAAAACATGCTGTCTCCTCTAGGCTCCTACTAACCCAGCCCATACTCTCTGTGGCAGTCCAAAAATAGACTCTCCAATAGATAGAAAACAAGAAAAAACAGATTTGATCCAAGTATAAATTGAAATAAGTATGGATGTATGTGTATATATATATACAGCGAAACCAAATCATGATAGAAATAACTTATATATACTTAAAAAGAGGAATTAAACAATGTTTTTTTTTTTTCTATAAGCCTTTGAGGAGGTGATGCTTTAGTGTAGTTCAGTCAAAAGTCCTATTTGGCATTCAAATAAATTAGGTTTTTATTGAGGTAGGGAGTTATGTTATTGGCATCTCATGTAAAATATAAGCAGAAAAGAAAAACCAATAGTGCAACCCAGTATGTTCTATATCTCAATAATGTGAAGAAAAAGAATACACTCACAAGAATAGAGCCTCCAACCAGCTCTTAGATAAGGCTCTGAATGGTATAATCCCCACTCAGGAATGAAGTTGGAATTTTTCTCTTTGAGTGTTCACAGTGAAAGCGGCATATGAAAGAATAAAAACAGGATATAGTGCTCATTGTTTTAAACCAATAAAAGTGTGTGGAAGAGTATGAGAATTATTCACAATTTTAAGAGCACCTTATACTCAATGATATCAGCTTAGGTGGAATGATCCTCACCAAGGACATATATGAGTAGAGGTAGATGCTGTGATGAACCCTGGCAAAGCTCCTTTTAGATGATAAAATAAATGCAAGATGAAAAACAAAAAATTAAGCCATAAAACAATATTTATTGTAATATACAGCACAAAATTAAATATAGGCAAATTAAAAAGTCCTTCTGAATAGTCACAACTGGTTTCGCCCTTGGGATTTCTTAAGTGATCCAAAACATTAGTCCTGCATGTGGCCCATTTATAGAGCTTTTAAAAATTAACAATTAAAAAAAAAAAAAAAAAGACTTAGTTAAGTCACATGATAACCATTTCCATGTGTATAGTATCAGATAATTAGTTGTGAAACCAAAGCATTTAAAAAACAAATTGTTTTATACGTATATATCTACTAATAATATTAGGTACACATTAATATACTTTATTTCTTCACACTTAAAATAATTATTTATAAGATCAGCATAAAATAACCTTTGAAAAGGAACTATATATCCCATGATGTCTGTAGGGGAAAAAAAAGACAAAGGTTGCATTAGATCACATGGCAACCATTTCCATGTGTATGATATCAAATAATTAGTTGTGAAACCAAAGCGTTTAAAAAAACAAATCGTTTTATACAAATACATTAGGTACACATCTACTAATAATATTAGGTACACATTGTAAAACAATAACATACTTTATTTCTTCAAAAAACTTAAACTAATAATTATTTATAAGATCGGCACTGAAAATTTATAAGATCGACCACTGAAAAGGAATTGTAAAATCATCATCAGTTGCTAGATAGACCTAGCAAATAGAATTTTAGATAGATAGATCTAATGAATAGAGAAAATATTTTATTAAAATCTTTGATAAAATACTAATGGAAAAACTGGTTTGTATATTATATAAAGGAGGACTTTGTCTATTTATATATAAGTATATTATTCAAAATGGGGAAAAATAATAAAAATTAAAAAAAGATGTATATATTAAGCATACAAATTTTAAAAAAAAAATGAATTAAAATTAAAAATTAAAGGTTAAAAATGTAACATATAGCTGGTAATTAATATAAGAATTTATAAACAAAAACGAAAAAATAATTTGTTTTGGATATTAGGGATAAAACATGTTTAAAACTAGTTTATTAAGAATAAGGGGATGTGGGGGTCATAATTATGCTAAAGAAAATTATGTAAATCAAAATCTACATTGAGTCCATCTGGCTATAAAGTTTTTAAGTCATATACCATATTCATCTCTGTCCTCTCCAGGGCTTTTTACATTTTTGTATACCATAAGCTGTTAAACATTTTGGAGGGTTAAAAAATGCTTAGAAACGAATGATTTCTGAAACCTTTTATGATGTTTCGGCAGTGTTTGCTAATTTTTACTTGCTTGTTCCTAAAATCTTTAATGGGCAATTCTTTTTTTGTGATATTGGAATTGAAGCTGGTGATTTTTCTTTGAGTGCGGTTATTGTTTCTACACCCTGCACAATTTCTGCACCTGATCAAACCTGTATGGTCTGTTAGCACACCTGTATGTTTTTTGGTCATTCTTTTTGTGTAATTTCTTGTTAATTGAGCTTTCAAGTTGGGTGCGCCTCTAAAAATAATTTTTGGTCTGTTTGGAATGTTTTTGAGCACATCATCCTGTTGTAGTATGTTCCAGTGCTTATTAATTATCTTTTTCAAGATCCTATTCTTGTTATTAAAATTCCAAACTATAGGTAATGTAAAACTCTCATTCTCTTTATATACTAAGAGACTACCTCTATTTTGATTTTCAGCATCTTTAATTGCTTTATCTATAGAACTTTCCTCAAAGTTTTTTTCAATAAATGTTTCTTTTAGTTCTCAAGCTTGTTCTTTAAAGTCTCCTATATTTAAAGTTTCTTTTGAGTCTCAAAAATCTACTCTTATGTATTCTGTCTAACCATGGTGGATAGTGGCAGCTTGATTGGTCTATAAAAGCATTAGTATGGACTTTTTTTAAAAAGGGTTTTGTGTATATTTACAATTATTTTATACAAATTTGAAGGTCTTACAAATGAATACTTTGTTTACTATAGTCTGGAGTTAAAATGATTCCTCTGTCATTACTATTGAGAAAATCTAAGAAAAATTTAAGATCTTCCTCAGTACCATCCCAGATAAAAGAGAGATCATCGATATAGCGAAAATAGGAGACCAGGTTCTTGTTCCATGCACATGGCAGAGACTCTCCAATGCAGCTCAATGACACTCCAATGTAGTGCAATGAGAAGTCAGGTGCTCTGAGCAATTGCTTGCGTCTTGAGTTTAGCTCCACTGAGAAATGAAATAATGAGACCTGTTGTCTCATTTGAAGCAGGTTCATTTACAAAAGTGTAAATTCATATTCAAATCTGCTCTTTTTGAAAAATGGAAGGGGAGTACACTCTTCACACATTAATTAATTCAGCAAGCAAGTGTTAGGGGTATGGAGTGTAGAGTTAATATAAAGTGCTTAGGATGTACTTTGAACAGTGGCAAATAAAAATGCTTCACTGTTTTTTAAATGTATTTTTCTTATTTATATTCTCTTTACGTTTTATCAGTTTAAATAATACAAACTTTGTAACATTAGTACCTTGACAAGAATTGGTTTTACAGAATACAAGGTGAGAGGAAAACAAAAAATAATATATAAACAAAGCTCCAAGGCCTGAAAGTATTCGCCCATGTGTACTTAAGAAACTAAGTGTGGAAATAAGTGTACCTCTGTTTTTAATCTTTCAAGATTCTTTTCTTTCAGGAAGTGTACCGGAGGATTGAAGGAAGGCAGATGTGGTTCCTATATTTAAAAAGGGTTCAAAATCCTTGCCTGGAAATTATAGACCTGTGAGCTTAACTTCTGTGGCTGGGAAAGTATTTTAAAGGTTAAAGGATAATTTTTATGAATTCCTTGAAAAGAACGCAGTTATCAGCAAAAATCAGCATGGTTTTATGAAGCACAGGTCATGTCAAACAAACTTGATTGCATTTTACGAAGATGTAAGTAGAAGTATAGATCAGAGTGTTGCAGTGAGTGTGATCTATATGGATTTTGTCAAGGCGTTTGATACAGTTCCACACAACAGATTAGTGTTTAAATTCAAAGAAATTAGTCTAGATAAAAATTCTTCTTCTTGGGTAGAACATTGGCTTAAAAAAAGAGTACACAGAGTTGTCATTAATGGTACATTTTCAAGCTGGACAGAGGTGGCAAGTGGTGTCCCTCAGGGTTCTGTTCTGGGACCCCTTTTATTTAACATGTTTATAAATGATCTTGAAAAAAAAACATTGAAAGTCATGTTTCAGTGTTTGCAGATTACTTACTTTGCTGCAGAGGGATTTAGATAGACTGGGGGACAGGGCACTCACATGGCAGATTAAATTTAATGTAGAAAAATGCAAAGTTATGCACTTCGCTGTAAAAAATGCACAAGCAACTTATACCCTTAATGGAAGCGAATTAGGGTTAACAACACACAAGAAGGACTTGGGACTTGTTATAGACAACAAACTATGCAACGATGTGCTATGTTAATCAGCAGTGGCTAAGGCCAGTAAGGTATTGTCATGAATGGAAAAGGGCATTCATTCTCGGGATGAGAATATCATTTTGCCTCTTTATAAATCCCTGGTAAGACCACATCTTGAATGTGCTGTGCAATTTTGGGCACCTGTTCTAAAGAAGGGTATTGTGGCACTACAAAAATGTCAGTCGGGCAACAAAAGTAATAAATAAATTGGATCATTTTAGCTATGAAGAAAGCTTAACAAATTTAAACCTCTTTAGTTTAAAAAAACGTTGCCGCAGAGGGGATATGATAACATTTTACAAATATATACTGGGCCAATATAAACCATTGTGTGGAAATAGGATTTAAACAAAGGATATAAGGTGAAAGCACACACAAAAAAAGGAAGTTACCTTAAATATATAGTACACTTGATAAAGGATGGTGTAATTTTCCTTAAATATATGGTATACTTGATAAAGGATGGTATAGTTTAACTATACAAAAATATAAACAAAACACAACATAGTGTAATCTGTATATATGTTGAATAAGAGGGAGGTTCAGAACTCGAAACACTCACAATTTTTTGAGCCCTTTAAAGTTAGCTCTGGATTTATAGAGCATTTATGTCTCCTTAAAGGGCATAGACAGCCTTTCTCCATAAGAGGAGTCCCACGGTAAGTATGTTTTCCAGATGGTGGAAAGTTGAAATCAGGAACTAGTAACTTGCATGTATCAGTGAGGGAGTGTGTCTGTCAGTCAAAGTGCATGTTGTTCTTAAACAGGAAGAGGAGTGGCTTTGACAGGAAGGGGTGTGGTAAATTAGGGGAATGCCCAAGTTTGGTCATGCCTGGGGGAGCACAAAACCAAAATACACCACTGGCTATGAAGCTATGGAGGCTTGTAAGCACTCTTCCTATATTGTCCAAACACTGCCTTGGGATATTGTAGAGCCAGCCAGAATTGTTCAATGTGTACTAGGATATTACAGCACACCCAGTAATATACGAGTGTATTGGGACCATGCCTCTGGTAATGTAAAGATGTAAAAGAATAAAAGGGAATTTGAGGGGACTGGTGAAAAGAGAAGTCCAAAGTAAAATAGAATCAAAATAGACATGGGTTAAAAGAATGTTGGTAAAAAAAAAAAATAGAATGGCATCAATGAGAGGGATATAAAATAAGGAAAATTAAACTAACATTCGTTAATTATCACATTACACATATATAAATCTATATATTCTTTAATTATTACATTGCCATTATTAATATATACATATCCAGCAACTATGCTTATGCTATGATTATGTGACTCTCAAGTTGGGGGAGTGGCTTCAACAGATTCAAGGTGGGACATCTGAGATTACTGTCTAAAACAGTGGAGTAATGGAGCTTCTCCATTGTGGCTTTATTTTTGTTCAGTAAATCATGACACTGTGTAATATTTAATAGCTCCCGACTGATTCCTCTTCTGCAACTGTCACTAGTCTAATACTATCCTTACCTTTTGGTGTCATTTTACCCCACTCCCTCTAGCATGTAAGCTCATTGAGCAGGGCCCTCAACCCCTCTGTTCCTGTGTGTCCAACTTGTCTGGTTACAATTACATGTCTGTTCGTCCACCCATTGTAAAGCGCTGCGGAAATTTGATGGCGCTATATAAATAACATAATAATAATAATGTGTTGTTCAACCACTGCTTCAAATGTGTCTCTTCATTTTTTCACATTACATCAGAACTTATTCCACCATACTTTCCAGGTCACTGGTATATTGGTGGTATATTATGCTCAGGAAAGGCATGAACAGCTGCTCTAAAACAAATTTTACAACATGACAGGAGGCTTCATATTTTGCATAAACTGTCTTTATTAACTCAACTGTCAGCAAAGGAAAAAACCACTTGAAATAAAGAACCAATCAGAATGTAGTCAGAGTATATCTAAGTCTAAGTATATCCATATCACTTCCTCTTTCTTTGCTGCTCCATCACAAGTCAGGTCAGAGTACTGATTCCGTAACTGTATAACTGTTTAATTGTGATACTGTCTTCTGTTAGACATGATTGTGTTTAGGTTTACATTTCCCAGTGGTGGCAGGGATCCCTTAGTTATTGTACTACTATAGGGCTGTTAACTGTTGAGGGGGCTATCCCCTCTCCCCTCAGACCCTCTTCTGAGGCAGCATAGTTTTTCCCTTCCGCCCTCCCTCTGGTGGCTACTTTCGCCACTCTCACCTTACCTTCACGCGCTGCTCGCATTGTATTCTGTGCGAACAGAACGGGCAGCCACTGAGTTTGTGCATTTCAGCACGAACGGAATGCCAGAACTCTGCGTTTGTCTTTTTCCCACCTTCTCCCGCCTGTTTGCACTATAATTTGTGCAAACAGAGCGGGCACTCGCTGGTTTCGTGCCTCTCTACACGAACGGGCCAGCACAGGCTAACCCTTTCGTCTATTTTTGTACGAACGGTCAATTTCAATGCAGATCTTCTGTTTGTGGACTCTTCAAAACCGTGGACGTTTGGCAGTTCTTTCACCACGAATGGCTGTTCGTTAACTTTCTGCCGAACGCTTCACTCAGTCCCTGTCTTTCCTCACTTTACCCGCAAAGCCTTTCACTGGCTTTTTCCTGTCAGATAGCCTGGGTCTCTCGTGAGACCTGCGGCGGCCATTTTGTTGCTGTAGTTTCGGCGGAGGATCACTTTCAGCAAGACAAGGCTCTCATTTTGAAGGTTTTTCGACCCAATTTCAGAGGTAAATTCAAGCCTTTTCCCATAGGGACCTGTTGTTACCCCTGGGGAGTGGGACTGCCTGTTAGGCATACCCTAGTAGTCTGGCAAGGAATGAGCCCTCATTTGGGTAATTCCCTGAGGGCTGCCTAACGGAATCTGTTGAAGAAGTTCTGATCTCCTGGGTGAGCCCCAATGTTAAAGAGTCTGTTTTCTCATGCCACTAGGCGTTAAGTATTATACAGCCTATGGCCTGTCAAAGTTCCTCCCACATGGTCCCTCCACCTCTCATACCTGTGCCTCTCAGTGCCCGAACTATGCAAGACACAAAAAACCCAACTGACCTTCAGGTCTTGATCAAATCAGCGGTGGCCAACGGCCTCTGAGACTAGCAAGCCAGTTGGCACACATACCCACACCAGGGAGGACTCAGATGAGTCAGATGACTCCTCTAAGGAGAGACAACGCTCGGAAAAACGTCACTGAAAGGGCGAGGGGTCGAAAAAGGTCGCCAGCAAAGGCAAGACACAGCTGAAGCACAGTAGGCGCCCTGTGACCGCGGCCCCCACATATACTCAGGAGATTTCCTCGCACAAGGACAAGGATATGCCCCACTCCATCCTGGACGGGTGGCAGGCAGAGGTCTCAGACTCCGATGAAGGCGATTGGGGAGACCTTCCTGGGTGAACCCCAGTGTACAGGGGATGCGGATTCGTCTGCTACATCCGCTACGCAAGAACAGGAGATATTTCTGGACGCTACGGGTCAGAGAATGTTCGACCCTAGGAACATAAGGCACCTTCACTCTGGGGAATGGGCCCCGTCTGACCATCTCTTCAGGTTCATGCATTTTTGGATCCACAAACCCCTGGAGAAACACGTCCGCAAACGGATGAGGGCGGAGTGCCCCAGGCCATCCCTGCCAGATTAGGTGGCGTTCACAACAGAATTTGACCAACTCATGCTGGCCCATAAGGAACGAGGGGGTCACAACCCACGCAGAGGGGTCGAGTGAAGCTTTAAATGGGCGCAAGACAAGCTTCTGGACGCAATGGGGCCGCTGGCCTGTGTGATGTACCTGGCAGATGATGCTTATGACAGAGCAGACTCGTTTACTGCGGACATGGTGCATGAATGGGCACATGATATCCGAGAATGGACCCAGAGGGGTGTTACGGTTGCCTCCAGGCTGGCTGGAAGTTGGACTGTAGAAAAGGATGCTCCTAGCGCTCACCAAAGGACCATCAGCACCGTAGACACCATAACTACTGCCTAGCCACCATAAGTACTGCAGACTCCACGAACCACCGCTGCTGGGCTGGTATCTCGCCGTCTGCTCTGTGCCCTGGACCCACGACCAGGCTCCAGGTTCCAGTAGGTGAACCTCTTCCTTCTGCAGAGCGAAGCAGGATCAGGAACAAGAGCTCTTACAAGAGCTCAGTAGCTAAGGGAGTATGAAGAGCATAGCAATCCCTGTAGTGATTATAGCTGTCCCCTACAAACATGAGTCAAGGCTGCAAGTTAGAGGGTCAAGAAGATCTGATGTTTAATGGCACACACTCTGCTTTTATGAGATTCTGCCCATGCAAGGGAGACACCCACATAATTAGCAGTATAACCAATCGGAACAATATACATTCGGGGAAATTCCCATCCCTCAGATAAACACATAACATAATTAAAACAGAACAGTAAAAATACAGTTTTTATACATGTACTATAACTTCCAAACTACACATCCAATCTTCATAAAAATACATATTTAGAATCAATCCATTCAGGGGAGCAACATATTAAAAACTGGCACAAATCAGACAAGGGGTTCAAAAGTTAGCAAAAGTATCTTTTGGGGCCTGGCTGGCAGCATGGTTTTCTGGCCCAAACCGGATTTACAGAGCCCTCTATCCTGGACAATGGGGAAAGTAATCCAATTATCCAGGGATAGAGGCAGACTCCATTAACCACATGTTAGCAAAAGACACAAAAAGACACAAAAATGCATAACTCCTATCATACTGAACAGAACCCCCACATTCAACCTATCCCCAGATGGCTTGGATCTGAGCTCTCAATATATCCAAACAGCGCTCATATCCCACAAATACAGTCAAATCGCCATACACACTAGGTCCATAGTCATGGGGCAGAAGGCTGGCAATTAGGCTTCTCCATAGCACAGGGAAGCAGGGCAATTTGTCAAATAAAATAACAGTTACAAATGGCAGTTTGTAACAAGGGGTTTCTGCTTTCTCCAGAACACCAATGCGGCCCTCTCGACAGAGCAGCACCGCACAACACTCTTCCGCATCGACCCCAAACTGGACGATCTGGGGGTAAAAGAATTGGGCCCACAGGCCCAGGGTAAGCTTTTTGGTAAAGCCTTTATGAAAGAACTTAACAAACACGTGATCGTGTTCACCATGCGTAAAATCTTCAGAGGTAACCCTTCAAGGGGTGTTTTTTCCAGGGCTGGTCGGCAACGGGGCTGTGCCACCAGCTGATTTTGGCCATCGGGCCCCCATATGGGACACCCACAGCAGTTTTACCCACAGCAACCTTACCAGGACACAGGCTCTAGGCAAAACTACCCCTACTACCAAAGGGGCACAGACAGAGGACCTGGTGGTCGCAGACATGCCCACACAAGATTCCCCACAGGTAAGAGACCAACACTTATCAATGTCTCAACTAACCATGACTGCTGTCCGTGTTTCTCTTTTTTCCCAGAATTGGGCAAAACTATCCACAGATGCTTAGGTGTTACAGATGGTCAACGGTTACCACATTGAACTACGAATGTTCCCCGTACAGAGGCACCATCCTCTTACCCTATGCTTCTCCATCATGGACGCTCATCTCATAGAATTGGAGCTCCGCAAATTATGCACGAAGGGCGCTATACCACCCGAGCACGAGCGAGGGGGCTTCTCATCCGCAAGAAAACCAAGGATTCAGACCGGTGATAGATTTAAGAGAACTGAACGCCCACGTTACATACCGCCACTACAAGATGGAGGGCATACACTTACAACAGGTACACCTACAAGAAGGAGACTGGTTTACGCACCTAGACCTCAAGGATGCATACCTGCCAATCCCAATTCACGAAGACAGTCATCCCTTCCTTCGGTTCCTATGGCACGGCTTCCCATGGCAATACCCTTGCCTTCCTTTTGGGCTAAGCTCCACACCATGGTGCTTCACAAAATTCTGAAACCAGTGGTACCCCACATTAGAACTTGTGGGATCAGATGTATCATTTACCTGGATGACATTCTCCTATTCTGCAGAATGAACAAACGGGCCTTGCAACATACCGACCATATGGTACAATTGTTGGAGTCCCTGGGTTTCATCGTCAACAGGGCCAAGTCCGCAATGACTCCCATGTGAAATATCCAATTCCTGGGCTTCGAGATAGACTCCAGGTCTTGCACACTCCACCTCCCGTCTGCCAAAGTGACGGCCATCAGGAAAGAGATCCGCAGAGTACTCAAGCTCGACTCCATCCCGCTCTGACAACTGGCTTGGATCGTTGGCCTACTCTTCTCATCAATACAAGCCATATTTCCAGGCCCCCTGCATTACCACACCATGGAACGGTTGAAAGCCAGCTTCCTTTGACGGAACCCCACCTACAACCAACTAGTTCCGCTGACAGACGAGGTGCGCTAAGAACTCGTGGTGGCTCAACTGCATGCAAGCATGAAATGGTTGTACCATCTTCGGCAACCACCCGGACTTCGTGCTGGAATCGGACGCAAGCCAACTAGGATGGGGTGCCACGGATGGGGAAGCATCCACGGGAAGAACGTGGAAAACCCAGGAACTCTCGATGCATATCAACTGCCTGGAACTACTAGTGGGGTCATTTGCTATATGCAGCCTGGTGAAAGGACAATCCAATTGTTGCATTTTTCTACGGATGGACAACGTATCTGCAGTACGGTACATCAATCATTTGAGAGGGACTCGTTCACAAACACTGGTGAATTTGACGAAGTACATCTTTGACTACTGCCTCCCACGCAACAAGAGCAGAACACCTACCAGGGGAGTCGAACCTTACTGCAGATTGGTACTCCCGACACTGGAGAGAAGCCAGCGACTGACAATTGAACCCACAGATATTCACCTACCTGAACGAACAGAAAGAGCCATTACTACTGGATCTATTTGCCTCACGCAACAACCATCAACTGCCACAGTTTTACAGCTGGCTTCCAGATCCGGAATGCACGGCGGTGGACGCCTTCACCCAACACAGGCCAACACATGGGGCTTATGCCTTTCCCCCATTTCCTATAATTTTGAGAGTTCTCCACACATCCGGAGATGGGTAGTGAAATTGACCCTTCTGACGCCCCTCTGGCCGAGCCAACCCTGGTTCCCAGACCTCCTCAAGATGTCCTGCGAGGATCCAATTCTCCTGCGAACAACTCTACCCTACTCAGGGATCCAGTAGGGAATCCACACCCTATGCTTCTGGATGGATGCCTGTCCTAGGTAGCCTGGACTCTTTCAGGGGAGCATGGTATAGCAACGACTTATCGACAATGACTAGAGATCTACTGTGTGACTCCTGAACCCCTGGAACGCGAAATAGCTACTTATCTGCATTGAGATCTTGGACCAGTTGGTGCGTGGGACGGGACCTGGATCCCTTTACAGCTCCTGTTACTGATATCATGAACTTCCTCTCGTCAATCTTTGAGGAAGGTAAGTCGACGCCATCAGGTCCACTATATCGGCAGCCCATGTACTGTCCTAAGGAAGAGCAGTCAGGCAGGATCCTCTGATCTGTCGACTACTACAAGGCATCAAACTGAGACAACATCCAGCACCTAAATACCAACATCTATGGAATGTGGACATTGCACTCCAGTTCCTGAGAGGGTGGCCCCCTAACGAACTACTATCCTTAACACAATTGACGGCCAAGTTTACCTTCCTATTGTGCCTGGTTTCATTTTGTCCCGTCTCGAACGTTCGATCCGGACGCCTTTACTATCGGCCCGGAAGGAGTCACATTCCATATCTCACGACTAACTAAACAAATCATCGAAATTGCTGGGAGGAATCGATTCCCTTACGGTTTTCCAGGTTGGACTGGATATGTTATTCATTGAATTATGTACTTGTGATGTTGCATTTGTCAAGAGGAAGTAATATGGATATGCTTAGACGTTGCTGTTATGGAGTTAGTAAAGAAAGTTTATGCAAAATACTCGCCTCCTGTCATTATTAAAATTAAAGGAACACTATAGTCACCTAAATTACTTTAGCTAAATAAAGCAGTTTTAGTGTATAGATCATACCCCTGCAATTTCACCGCTCAATTCACTGTCATTTAGGAGTTAAATCAGTTTGTTTCTGTTTATGCAGCCCTAGCCACACCTCTCCTGGCTATGATTGACAGAGCCTGCATGAAAAAAACAACTGGTTTCACTTTCAAACATATGTAATTTACCTTAAATAATTGTATCTCAATCTCTAAATTGAACTTTAATCACAGACAGGAGGCTCTTGCAGGGTCTAGCAAGCTATTAACATAGCAGGGGATAAGAAAATCTTAATTAAACAGAACTTGCAATAAAGAAAGCCTAAATAGGGCTCTCTTTACAGGAAGTGTTTATGGAAGGCTGCGCAAGTCACATGCAGGGAGGTGTGACTAGGGTTCATAAACAAAGGGATTTAACTCCTAAATGGCAGAGGAATTGAGCAGTGAGGCTGCAGGGGCATGTTCTATACACAAAACTGTTTCATTAAGATAAAGTTGTTCAGGTGACTATAGTGTCCCTTTAAGATTATTAGTACACTGCGCTAGCATAATCTTCAATTACTTTCTAGAGATACTGTTAATGCATCTTATAGGAATTCCCTCCTTGACCTGGCTTTTACCTCTTGTATTGGTGTGTTTTCACAAAGTCTGAGATAATTTATTTATCTGAAGATGTTCTGCTCTTTTTTTAAAGATCCCAAAGCAAAACCTATTGCAAAAAATCTATAAAACCCCAAAAAATAGCCATCTGTAGAAAAGACAACAAAGTAAAAACTTTGTTTCTTAAGTGCAAACTTTTTTTCGTAGGCAGGCTAGATTTCAAAATTGATTATAATGTTGTTCAAGGCAGAATCTTGATCATCCTCAAGAAGTAGACTTGTTTAGCTTTGCAAAGTGACAGTGTCAAACAGCTTTCTTCCTTGCATTCTGCAACTGAAAAAGAAAAATATAGAAAAATATACTGGGTTATCTAAAATGGCTTTATGTGCAATTACCTGGGAAGAATGATCTAATCATGCAGGATACAGCTCTTAAAAACAGATTTTGTTCCTTTCCCTATCTGCTGTGTGGTTGAATACCAATCAGATTTTGAAATATACCAGCGAGAAGAAACCCCTATAGTGTAACCACCTCTACTTTGTTTTTATTATAAAAGACAATGTACAGTTTTTATCTACATACAAAATGCAAAAACTGAAAGCTCGTACTTTGTTAAAGTTGCTTTTCTAGGAATAAGGGAATACAATCATGGAGAGATTTTATTGGGGAGGCCGATAAGCATGCTAAAGAAAGACTTGTCTTATATGGGCAAATATGAACAATGAGAGAATGCTGCCTCAGACAGGTCTATCATCAGATAACACAAGTGGAAGGCTTTCTACATCCACTCAACAAAGTATGCCATTATTGGCATTTCATGAGAACATCTTGACAAATAGACACATGCAAGATATTTTTAAAATATCTAATTAAATCCATAGTCCATCAAATAATGGGGTATGTTATTCTAATAAGTAGGAAGTCACAAGAATTTGGGCCTTAGCATAAAATATATTATTTTGTCAGCTTGATAAAGAAACTGTCTTTTCCAATGTGATTTGACACCAACTCTCATAATTCTCTACCATGCGTGAGGAGTCTTAAAAATATTGGAGTCATAATACAAAAACAACTGGAATGGATACAGTTTGAGTTTAGTATAGTGTTTGACTCAATTATCTCCTAAGTAAGGAGAAGGCTTATTGTATTCTATGTGGGAGTGCCTTAGATTCTAACTCTGTTATCACTGGTGTATAAGTTTGTGTCCCTGTCCCCAAAAAGGTCCATGTGGGTGTCACCCTTGCATGGGGACTTGCATAAAAGGCCAGTGTGGCTACCATTAAACCATTCCTGCTTAACCCTCAACACGTAGCCTTGTCTCATGATTGTAGGGAACGGCTATACAGCTATACTATTGTGACGGACTGCTGGCACTCCGACTGAGTACCTCCGCCAATCGATGCTCCTAGTGCTCGCTGAGGACTCCAAGCACTCCAACCGACACCATCAGCATTGCAGACCCCACTTCCAATTTTTCGAGTATCATCTGTATCACCTGTAAAAATCTTTTTTTCTCTGAAGTACTCGCACCAGTGGGCATGGAAAAAAATACTGAAGACTCAATCAGAAGCTTATTTTGGTCTTTGTAGAGAGCAAATATTTTGCATAGATAAAAGATGATGATTGATAATGCATAGGGGTCAAATGGTGGCAAACTACTCACAGTCTGCATGGAAATGAAACTAGAGTAATTTATTTTTATTATAGCTTTAAATGTATTCATTCATTCACTACACATTTGGCTAGCACAATGTACAGCTGAAACTAGCTCTTTCTGTATTTATGTTTACATTTGAAGTGCTTCACATATGTTGATCCTTACAGTGTATTAAGAGTATGAAAGGACACTTCTCATAGTATAGTTGTAAGTGTTATAATACAGGACCTTCACTGTGAAAGACGTGCTGACATTTTATATAAGCATTATAGCAGTGGCATATACTTGCTTTGAATTTTACTAAGATTAGGTCATGTATTTTAACATAAAAAAATATGAATGTCATATAGTTACATAGGCTGAAAAGAGACATGCACCCACCAAGTTCAGCCTTTCGCATATCTGTTTTTGCTGCTGATCCAAAAGAAGGCAAAAAAACAAAAAAAAAAACTAGTTTGAAGTGCTTCCAATTTTGCAACAAACTAGGAAAAAAATAATTTTTGAGTCAGATCTCTCCTTTGATCAAAAAGTATTCATCTAGTTGCTGTTTAACCCCTTCCTTCATTAACGACCTCGGACGTACATGGTACATCTGCGGCAATCTATCCGCGGCACTTACCTGATAGCTGGTGATCACAATGTGGGGCTTGCCTGGCATCCCAGGCAGTCCCCTGTGGCTGATCCGGACTCCCCAGGTCCGGGTGATCATGGGTTCCTCACAATCACATAGCCGGAGTAGTCAGCTTGTGCAGTGCCTGCAGGGGACCTGCCTGAGCTCTTAGGCAGTCCCCTTAGTGCCTGAAAAAATGTTTTTTTAAAGTTAGTCAAATAATGTTAGTTAAATAAAAGTTTATAAAGTAAATAAAAAAGTACTTAGATCTAAGTACTTTTACATGCACATAAACACACGTACACCATTATTAAAAGTGTATTTTAATATTGATATATATATATATATTAAAATAAATGGCGGCCCAAAGGGGAAACATGGAAGCAACCATTCGCACCCCTGTGGACGTTCCAGCATTCACAGAAGCATTTACGGAAGCATTCATGGGCCTACCAGCCATACAGGTGCCAGATTGGATTGCATGTGCCCTGAACGAAAAGAACATAGGCCAGCTGGCTAGCCACAGACTTCTGGTGGAGATCTACAGTGCGACAAAGCCTTGATACAACAAGCTAGGCCAGAGGAATAAGTACAGCAGAAAGAAAACATCAAGAAGGGATGCTTACCACTATAATAGATGACCTGTCGTGCCCCAGCAACCTAAATCAGGGACAATGCACCAGACACTGATTTGTGAGGCACTAGCTTCTTTACCCTCCACACACATAAACAAGCTGCAAAACAATTAAGCCACTCCTCATACATTACAAAGGGTGAAGAGTCTTAAACTGCCTGAACACAAGGCTTGTGAAATGTATATATGCCATACTGTACCAAGGAGGGGCCAGATACAGGGGATTAGGGGGGGATCAAAGAGGCCATGTTATCACTATGGGAACACGAAGAAGTCCGCGGTTTGTGAAATGTATAAATGTCATGTTACACTAAAGGGGGGTCACGAGGGAGGGTTGGGGATTCAAGGATTCTATGTTAGCAATATGGGAACACACAGGAGAGGGGTGAGTGGGGGTGGAGGGTGTGAGGAAAAGCCATTGCTCTTAATAAATTGTGCAGGAGGGGGGGAGGGAAAGGGGAGGGTAATTTTTTTTTTTCCTTTTCTTCTTCTCTTGCAAGAAGTTATTAGTCTCAAAAGTGGTGTTTCGATGTACGACAATGTAAAAGGGGAAGCAACAGGTCAACTGAGGCGTAATATCTCGAATGTTTTCTCTTATGCCAATACTTCTACAATTGTTTACTTCAAAATGCACTGATGGATAATTACAATGTCACTACTCTGTTAGCTGCACTGCCAAATTCCCAAATAAGCCCACCCACAAGTTGTGAAATGTTGTTAAAAGTTGTTAAATTATTAAAAGGTAGAGGGCCTAAAGGGGATGACACAGGATGACAGAACCGGTGACTCAGTACTGTGACGTTAGAGTAGGGGGTCCATACACACACACCTAAATAGCTAGTATTTACCATTGCACTACATCTCAGTGAAACAAGGTCCAGACAGTAACGGATCCCATTCCAAAACCCACGGAATAACCATGAAATTACTTTTTCTTATGCGTAGGCTAGGGCAGCGGGTATGGTACAACACAGTCCTTGGAGACCTACAAACCGCCCAAAGGGCTTACTGCCAAAAATCTGAGGCCCCGAAGGAAGGCGAAGCCATACTAGACTCCAGCTTTGGGAGCAGAGGCAAATTGCTATTGTGACCCCCTACAACCCCTAACCACTAAGGTCAGCCTCCCGTCCTACACCCCGTCCTGATCTCTCTGTCTTCCCTGTTTCCCCCTTCCCACCCCTACCCCTCATTTTTTTTCCTCTCCCTTTCTCCTCTCTCTTGTTTCTCTCTATCTTCCTTCCTCTTCTCTTCCCTTCCCCCTCTTGCTCTCTCCTCATCTCTCTTGCTGCTCCTCTTTCTCCTCTCTTTCACTGTATCGGACTCCAGATGCTGCCGTCTCGTGCTCCCCATTGCCCTCTAGGGGAAGGGACCCAAGGAGAGATGGTGTTATACACCATAAACGCAAAGTGACTCAACTCCCCACAGAAACGAGCAAGAGCGCTTTGGGAACTATGAGCACTGTGGGCATCCATCGCATTCTTCCAAGAAATCCACTTCTTATCCACTCAGGCACCAAAGTTCTCTTGCAAATACTACCAGATGGGCTTTTTTGTCAACAACCCAGTCTCAAACTCCAAGGGGGTGGTGATCTTCTCGGTAGATGTCCCCTTCCAGAAAGAGGCGGAATTTTCAGATTCACAAGGAAAATTTCTCTTCATTAAGGGGAAGATTCAAGAAGCACTGTATACCTTCACAAACGTATACCTCCTAAACAAAGCACAGAAACAATTTTGAGGAATACACTTAATGCCCTAGACTCCTTCAGTGAGGGCACACTGGTGGTGGTATGAGGTTTTAATGCCCCCACGGACCCGAGAATGGGCACATCATCCGGAAAAACAACGCTCCCGGAACATGTTGTAAGAGGCATTAGGACCCTCTTACATGAACACCAGCTGTCGGACTGCTGGCGCACATTATACTATGCAGACAGAGTTTACACCTTTTATTCAACGGCACCAAGTCATAAATTACTTCTTCACTCAACATTGCAATTTGGACAACCTCATCTCAGCAAGCATAGCCCCGATGACGTGGTCAGACCACGCACCAGTGACTGTTCGTCAGACAGCTAGGCCCCACACACAAACAGTGGATATGGCGACTAAATGAGGCTTTGTTGGAAAATCCCTCTTTCAAGGCTGACGTCCTCACGAATCTAGAACAGTTCTTCCTTACCAATGCCACCCTGGATGCCAACCCGGCATCAGTCTGGGAAGCTCACAAATGTACTGTCGGGCCTCCTGATCAAACATGGTTCGCACCAGAAGAAAATGCGTGTACAAGAGGCAGCGGAGCCGATCACACAAATATCATCACTTGAAACTTTACATAAAGCCACGCTAGATGAGGAGATATACAAACAACTGGCATCGACCAGGGTGAAGTTCCACTCATGCTTAATGTCCAAGATCCATTTCCAATTTTGGCTCACCAAGAAATGATGCTATGAGTACAGAAACAAATGCCGCAAACTGCTAACCAGAGCACTGAGAGCCATGCGGCATAAATGCTTTACATAAAAATTTAATCATAAAGGCACATTACACCTGACACCAAAGGACATAGTGAAAGGCTTCAGACAATAATATGCCTCTCTATATAATCTAGACCCAATGCAAGAGGGAGCCAAGATCGCCACCACCGCACTACATGAGAGAAGAATAACATACACCCTGTTCCAAATTATTATGCAAATTCTATTTAAGTATCACAAAGATTAAATATTTTGTTTTTCATTTTAACTCATGGATGGCATTGTGTCTCAGGGCTCTTTTGATCACTGAAAACAATCTTGGACACCTGTGATAATTAGATTGCCAGGTGAGCCCAATTTAAGGAAAAACTACTAAAGGAGGGTGTTCCACATTATTAAGCAGAGCACCATTTTCATGCAATATGGGAAAGAAGAAGGATCTCTCTGCTGCTGAAAAGAGTGAAATAGTTCAATGCCTTGGACGAGGTATGAAAACTTAAGCGTGATCATCTCACTATTAAGATGTTTGTGGCTGATTCAGAGCACAGACGGGTTCATGCAGTTAAAGGCACATTGAGAAAGATTTCTGCCAAATCCATGCATCGGATCAAGAGAGCAGCTGCTAAAATACCATCACATAGCAGCAAACAGATATTTGAAGCTGCTGTTGTCTCTGGAGTCCCACGGACATCAAGGTGTAGAGTCCTCCAGAGTTTTGCAACTGTGCATAAACCTTAACCAATAAACCTGTCACCACTAACCAATGCTCACAAGCAGAAACGGCTGCATTGTGCAGAAAAATACATGAAGACTAATTTTCAAATAGTCATGTTCACTGATGAGTGCTGTGCAACCTTGGATGGTCCAGATGGATGGAGTAGTGGATGGCTGGTGGGCGGCCACCCTGTTCCAACAAGGCTGCGACGTCAGCAAGGCGGTGGTAGAGTCATGTTTTTGGCTGGAATCATGGAAAGAGAGCTGGTTAGCCCCTTTAGGGTCCCTGGACGTGTAAAGATGACCTCTGCAAAGTATGTGGAGTTGCTGGCTGACCACTTTCTTCCCTGGTACAGAAGGAAGAACTATGCTTTCTGTAATAAAATCATCTTCATGCATGACAATGCACCATCTCATGCTGCAAATAATACCTCTGCGTCAATGGCTGCTATGGGGAGAGAAAGTCATGGTGTGGCCTCCATCCTCCCCTGACCTCAATCCTATTGAGATCCTTTGGAGCATCCCCAAGCAAAAGATCTATGAGGGTTGGAGGCAGTTTACATCCAAACAGCAGCTCTGGGAGGCTATTCTGACATGATGCAAACAAATTCAAGCAGAAACTGTCCAAAAACTCACAAGTTCAATGGATGCAAGACTTGTGAAGCTGCTATCAAATAAGGGGTCCTATGTTAAAATGTAACGTGACCTGTTAAAATGGTTAAAAAGTTAAAATGTTGTTATAAGTTTGATTGAAATAGCTTTTGATTTCAGTAAATATGCTGCAAACAAATTAAAGTTTTCAGTTCTTTACAACCTATAAAGTTTTGAAACTTACTGTGCATAATAATTTGGAAAAGTGCATTGTAAGTTTTTTATGTTTAAAAAAAAATACTGTTATCATTAGGAGGTTTGTTCAATAAAATTTGAATTGTACTCTTAATAGTTGATAACATGAGAATTATGCTGACTGTTATTTACATCAATTATTTAGGTAAATGAGAAAAATATAATTTGCATAATAATTTGGAACAGGGTGTACACTACCCGATACGTTACCTCAAAGCTAAGCACCCAGCACCATGGAAGGGCTCGGAGCCAGATGGCTTCACGATACAATACTACAGGACATACGTCAAGATATTAGCATCGCACCTCCTGAAAGTCTTAAACTCAATTAGCAAGGGGGGTTATTGGAACGTAACATACTAATGGCCCACATAATGGTGCTGCCGAAGGAGGGAAAGGACCGATCTCCCTGTTGAACGCTGACCTCAAGCTCTTCATGAAGATACTGGCTCCCCGCATCCAACACTTCCTACTGAGGATCATACACCCAGGTCAGGTGGGATTTGCCAGAGGACGGGAAGCACGTGACAACACGGTCAAGGTAATCAACCCGGTATACGCAGCCAAGACACACTCAAACTCCTCACTACTAATATCCACGGATGTGGAAAAGGCCTTTGACAGGGTGGATTGGCTCCTTCCTCATGGCGGTGCTTTGTCAGGTGGGATTCACATGCTATCATGGATAAAGGCCCTCTACACTACACCGGCAGCAAGGGTGAATGTCAACGGAATCCTGTCCTAACCGTTCGACATCTGAAATGGAATCCACCAAGTATCCCCCTTTTCACCTCTTCTATTTGTCATCAGCCTGGAACCATTCATCGATGTGATAGGAAGCAACACTCGGGAAAGCGCTATTCGAACCAGCGGATTTCCCTGGGCTACCTGATCTCCCTGGGCCTACCATCACAATGCATACTAAAGGATGTGTATTTGGGAGGGAGGATCACACCACTGCAGACCTGCTAGCACCCAACCCATCTAGTTTTTTAACTCAATTTTGATACCAGCAGCTGATGAGGCATGTAAAGTCCATTCCACACCTGGACTTGGTGAACAGACAACTAACCACATACAAAACATTGTGGAATCAGGAGGCTCTACCACCACATGCCATATCACTACTTGAACAGATGATACAATACACCCAAAGAGGGAACCAGTTCCCATACTTCACTAAATACTGGGAGAAGGACTTTGGACACTTAGGACATACTTCACTAAATACTGGGAGAAGGACACCCGCTAACAGACGAACAATGGACCAATGTGTTTGTCTTCACACATAAGTCCTCCATTAGTACTAAATATCAGGAATCAGGCTACAAGATGGTGTCCCATTGGTATAAAACACTGGAGCGGCTATCCACGATGGGCCTCAACTGTGACCCAGAATGCTGGAGGTGCGAGCGCGGATTGGGCATGCTATTCCACATTTGGTGGAGCTGCACAAAAAACTGGCACTTTTGGTAAGGCATACTTAAGGTCACTTCCACTATAACGGATGCAGGCCTAGACCTTACGCTGGAGTCTTATCTACTGCATTTCACTCACATGCCAATCACGAAATACAAGACAGTGGTAGCCCACTTGATCAATGTGGCACGCAGCCTCATACCATGCCACTGGAAACCGAGGATGATATCTTCCATTAGAGAATGGATAGATAGAGTGGAGGAGAAACATGAGAACTCATTCTCATGTCAGCTGGAAAAGGCCAAACATACCATCAAATTTGGTCCAAGGAGATACATAACAGGGCAACAATGATGCCTAGACAACAAAAGCCTTGTTCTGTGACAGACACTAAATACACACAAAGGAGAAGCGGAGGCTGGGCGCTGGACGGGGGAGGGGGGGAGGGCGGCACAGAGCACAGAGACAGCCCGGACGATGGCTCCTACCTGTCAAAACTATAAATATTCACCTTTCCCCTCTTTCCTCCCCCCCCCTTTTTTTTCTCTTCCTCTTTTCTCCTTCCTCCTTGCCTCTTCCCCACCCCTCCTCGGTCCCCTCCCTGTAGCATCCCAGACCCCTACCTTACACTAACAGCCCCCAGGTGCAACGGGAGAGACAGCCAGACATGTCGCCCTCACGGCTTGGCCATGGGAGATCCAGATTGTAGCCATTCTCCGTCAAATCGGATCCTATCTAAAGATGTTATCCTGACAGTGCGATAGTGCACTGATGTAAGGTGCCATTTTAATATATGTACAAGGCTTTCTATTAATCAGCCTTAATGTGCAGCTCCCGAGCTGACAGAGTGTGATGAAAGTAGCCACACTCTGTCAAACCCGATTCCATAGAAGCATGTAATTATCATAGGCGTGCGCAGCCTATTGTATAATGGTGTGCACCCTAAAGCAGAAACACACACGCCGCATATATATATATATATATATATACACATACATACACACACACACATACTTCTGTGTGTGTGAGGGTGCTGTATGAAGGCGCTGTGTGTGTGCGGGCACTGTGTGTGTGGGCGCTCTGTTTGTGTGCAGGCGCTGTGTGTGTGAAGGAGCTGTGTGTGTGTGTGTGTGTGTGTAAGGGCGCTGTGTGTGTGCTATGTGTGTGTTTGTGTAAGGGTGCTGTTAGTTTGTGTGTGTGGGTGCTGTATGTGTAAGGGTGCTCTTAGTGTGTGCTTTTTGTGTGTGTGGGTGAGGGTGCTGTGTGTGTGAGGGTGCTGTTAGTGTGTGCTGTGTGTGTGTGCAAGGGTGCTCTGTGTGTAAGGGTGCTGTTAGTGTGTGTATGTGTAAGGGTGCTGTTAGTGTGTGCTGTGTGTGTGTAAGGGTGCTGTGTGTGTGTGTGTAGGTGCTGTGTGTGAAGGTGCTGTGTGTGTGTGTGTGTGCAGGCACTGTGTGTGTCCGGGCGCTGTGTGTGTGGGCGCTCTGTGTGTGTGCAGGCACTGTGTTTGTGAAGGCGCTGTGTGTGTGTGTGAAGGTGCTGTGTGTGTGTAAGGGCGCTGTGTGTGTAAGGGTGCTGTTAGTGTGTGCTGTGTGTGTTTGTGTAAGGGTGCTGTTAGTTTGTGTGTGTGAGGGTGCTGTATGTGTAAGGGTACTCTTAGTGTGTGCTTTTTGTGTGTGTGGGTGAGGGTGCTGTGTGTGTAAGGGTGCTGTTAGTGTGTGCTGTGTGTGTGTAAGGGTGCTCTGTGTGTAAGGGTGCTTTAGTGTGTGTATGTGTAAGGGTGCTGTGTGTGTAAGAGTGCTGTTAGTGTGTGCTGTGTGTGTGTAAGGATGCTGTTAGTGTGTGTATGTGTAAGGGTGCTGTGTGTGTAAGGGTGCTGTTAGTGTGTGTATGTGTAAGCAGTACGAAAGTGTAGTAATCTGAGGGATTTTTCCCTCGATCAGCACATACAGCTAGATCAGTTCTAAGCTTGCCGATCGCATTGCTTGCCCAGTAACTCTTTGACAGCTTGCGTTGCACTGATCTCTAAGCAACACAGTGGAACGTGGTGCCTAGCAACTTCGGTTAGACACTCAGATCGGTGTTGCCACGTGCACCCTGAACGCCGACCACATCCCACTCGCACATGGAGTAGGTGAGTACTTTTATGTTTAGCTATATAAATATGTAATATGTGTACTTGTGTGTTTTATTGCCATCCTGATGAAAGCCCATGTATTGGGGCTGAAACATCGATATTTTTTAATGTCATAAATTAAAAGTTGTGGGGCTAGAGTTTACCCTCGCGAGATCTGAGTGTTGCTGCGGTAACCGGCTGGCAAGAGCTCCCCGGGTCCTCTCCTGCCTCCCTTACTTCCTGTGGGTCGATGAGGGATATCTTTGATCTCTCTCACCTGCCCATGGAGGGAGGCACATAGCACATGCCGCGGGGATTAGGGTGTGCCTAGGCACACCCGGCACACCCCATGCGCACACCTATGGTAATTCTGGAAGTGCGGCAGTGCATTGATAATGGGTACTGTCTCAACCTATGTAAAGTTTTTTGTTAAGCAGTACGAAAGTGTAGTAATCTGAGGGATTTTTCCCTCGATCAGCACATACAGCTAGATCAGTTCTAAGCTTGCCGATCGCATTGCTTGCCCAGTAACTCTTTGACAGCTTGCGTTGCACTGATCTCTTAGCAACACAGTGGAACGCGGTGCCTAGCAACTTCGGTTAGACACTCAGATCGGTGTTGCCACGTGCACCCTGAACGCCGGCCACGTCCCTCTCACACATGGAGTCGGTGAGTACTTTTATGTTTAGCTATATAAATATGTAATATGTGTACTTGTGTGTTTTATTGCCATCCTGATGAAAGCCCATGTATTGGGGCTGAAACATCGATATTTTTTTAATATCAGAAATTAAAATTTATATTTAATTATTACTTATAATTTTTTTTTTTTACAATTTGGCATAGATTGATGGTAAAAAGATTGCATGAAAAGAGTCAAAATACCCCAAGTTTAATACTTTAGGTTGTCTTCTTTAAAAAATATATACATGTAAAGGGTTATTCAGGGATTCCTGACACATATCAATGTTACAATGTAACTTTTGTTAATTTTGAAAACAAATGGTTTGGAACTAGCAAAGTGCTATTTGTACTTATTGCCCTATAACTTTCTCAAAAAAGAACATGTTAACATTCGGTATTTCTAACTCAGGACAAAATTTAGAAACTATTTAGCATGGGTGTTTTTTAGCGGTTGTAGATGCGTAACAGATTTTGGGGGCCAAAGTTCGAAAAGGTGTGGGTTTTTTTACATTTTTTTCATCATATTTATAATTTTTTTTATAGTAAATTATATGATGAAAATAATGGTATCTTTAGAAAGACCATTTAATGGAGAGAAAATGGTATATAATGTGTGGGTACAGTAAATGAGTAAGAGGAAAATTACAGCTAAACACAAACACTGCAGAAATGTAAAAAGAGCCCTGGACCTTAACGGTAAGAAAATTGAAAAACGGTCTGGTCACTAAGGGGTTAAACATCTGTATAGACTCTGATATAATCCCCTCTTCAGGCGATTCCACATCTTTATTATTCTTACTGTAAAAAAAACCTTTCCTTTGCCTAAATCTACTTTATTCCAATCTAAACAATGGGTAGAAACTAGTGTACTGTTGGCACTATAATTACTAGTAACAGTAGTTAGAGTGCTTGGAATGTTCTTTCAGTGATGCAGGTATTTGACATGTTCCAGAAGAATAGATTTCAAAGGAGCTGCATTTAGGAACTTGTGGTTTGTGAAGTTTAAAAGCTAGACATTGAAATGATAATGATGACAGATGATCAGTTGGTGTTGGGGTCAACTTTTCTTCTCATATAATATTACACTGCTGGGCCCAAAGTTCTTTGAACCTCACTTTTGGACACGAGTGCTCAGGCAGCAGTCTTTCAACGAGAGACACAAACATATTGCTGCAAATCAAACTGCTACTATTTATTCAGGGTGCAACAAGCATATTTATATATTTTAAAAAAAAAGCTTAATTGTGTGACAAGATTACAGTACATAGAACATATGCACAGGATATGTGCTTATCTCAGCAACATGAATACGGATACTCCTCACTTACCGATCGGGTTCCATTCTTACTATCCAGTCGTAAAACAAATTAGTCGGTAAGTGAGGATGCACTACAGAGCATGGGCACCAGTTCAGGTCAATGTTCAGGGAAATTTCCCTGAACATACATTAGAGGGATTCCCTCCTCTGGAGCGTATGTCTATGTGCTAAATTTCCCCAAACATAGATAAGCACAGCAGAGCAGGGAATCCCTTAAATCTATGTTTGGGGAATGTTCCCCGAACATAGATTAGATGGATTCCCTGCTCTGGTGCGTTTTTCTGGGATTAGGGTAAATTTCCCTGAACATAGACAAATGCACCAGAGCAGGAAATCCCTTTAATCTATCTAATTCCCCAAACATAGACCAGCTCTCTAATATGGGGAATTCCTTGAATCCCCATGCTAGAGAGTTGGTCGTAAGTGCGAGCTGTCGTAAAACAGGCTGTATGTAGCGCGAGGCGAACAAGGCATTTCCCTTTGGCGGCACTTTCCAGGGTCGGTAAAAACCGCCACCCCCAAATGCTAATGCCTTGTTAGCCTCGTTTTATGGGGGCCCAAGAGCTGGCCACCTGGCCACCTTTGGGCCCCCTCCGGGCAGGCAGCAAGGGAACGCTTCCCCCCTGAGTTTTTCCTGCTCAGCTCCCTTGCGTAACACACAGTGGTGCCGGGAGCTAGAATATGATGTCAGTCCAGCTCCCTTTGCGGCACGCAAGGGAGCTGAGCAGGAAGATCACAGCACTTATTTGGCCACCCGCCTGCTTGCCTACCTGGAAGCCTGCCAGCCCACATGCCCAGTAGCAGCCCCACTGGACCCAAGGTAAATAATCCACCCAGCTCTCCCAAAAGTAGAGAGGCTGGGTGGATTTAAATTAAAAAATAATAATAATAATTGTGAGTGTTGGGGGAAAATGTGTGTGTGTTTGTTTGTCAGTGAATGTGTTTTTGTTTGTCAGTGAATGTGTGTTTGTGTCTGTCAGTGAGTGTGTGTGTATGTCTGTCAGTGAATGTGTGTGTGTGTGTGTGTCAATGAGTGTGTGTGTCTTTCAATGAGTGTGTGTCTGTCAGTGAGTGTGTGTGTGTGTCTGTCTGTCAGTGAATATGTACGTGTGTGTTTGTTTATCTGTCAGTGTGTCTGTCAGTTAATGTGTGTGTCTGTCTATCAGTGAGAGAGTGTGTGTGTATCTGTCAGTGAAAGTGTGTCTAAATAATTGTGTGTGTGTGTCTGTCAGTTCGTGTGTGCGTCTGTCAGTGCTTGTGTGTATCTGTCAGTGCGTGTATGCGCCTGTCAGTGTGTGTCTGAGTGATTGTATGTGTCGGTCAGAATGTGTCATATCAGTGAGTGTGTATATGTGTGTATGTCAGTGTATTCAAGAGTGTGTGCTTGTCCGTGAGTGTGTCAGTATGTGTCTGCCAGTCAAAATGCTTGTTATGTAGCGGGAAGGGGTTGGTAAAATTAAATTAGGGGGTGCTCAAGTTCGGTCATGCCTAGGGCAGCACCAATCCAAAATACACCACTGACTACAATAGGGATAGGATAAAGTGTTAATTATGACTGATAGGGCCAGCAGAGTGGTGCTTTCTGTGCCCTTTTCCATTAGTTAGCTCACAAATAACCATAGGATGAAGTACAACTTAAAATAAGGTAAAGGGGAAAAGATAAGCGCTATCATTATATACCGGTCTGCACCATGCCCCTAAGAGTAAACTCAGAGGAGGAAAAATCCACTCATCAGCTGTGTTGAAAACCTTCAGTGATCATGGTTCTGTGTGGGGAAACCTGCAGGTGACCATGGTTTCCCAGGCAGGCCACACTTCAATGCATTTAAGGTGGACATGGGGTGTCCATAGTGGAAGCAGTTGTACCATAATTTATAATGGAGTGGTAGGCTTGGGACTGTGGCTGTATTCCAGTATACATGGAGCTATGGAACTTTTTAAGGGAAGGGGTCTGCATTCAGTATGTGGTCAAAGAATTCAAATATATTTCATTCATCTTTACAAGTGGTTTCCAACATTTTTTTGAAAAACAATTGAATCTAGACTGAAGGTAAAGCCATTCTTTACTAAATCCTACACCTGTCCCTGGATCTACTTACACTTCCCCTCTCTCCAGCTATCTCTGCAAAAAAGGAACAAAAATAATGGTTACAAAATACTTTAGCATAGTTTAGAAAAAATAATAAAATAAATATTTTAAAAAGCAGAAGAAACCACAGTATGTGCTCCATAGGTAAGATTCCATAAATTGGATGATTTTAGCAAGATGGCTGACAGCAAGTCAATATCCACATGTTATCAGCACTCTCTTTGCTGCTGGACTTTCACCTCAAAGCACCATGCATTACTCCATGCAGATGGCACAAACACTCCAGGATGATCACTGCAACCTACACAGACAGAAACATCAGTACTACAAAAACTATTTCAAAAAGAATATGTTTTTCATCATTAATTAACAAATTACCAAGGCCAAAAGTCCAATCCAAATCCCAATTTAAACCCCTAGATGGTGTATCATGGATGTCTTCCAGCTTTGTTTGCATTTCATGCAATTTGTCCATTACAACATTTTACATTGTCTCTTATTATCATATAATCTCCATGAGTGATGGCATGCAATGGTTGGTTCTCTCTTGTACAGCCAGGGACGTTTTAGCCGCGAGGCAAACAAGGCATTTGCCTTGGGCGGCATTTTTCAGGGGGCGGCAAAAAAACGCCGCCCCCCAAATGCCCTGGGCAAATGCCTTGTTAGCCTCGCGGCTAACAGACATGCTGGGCTGGGCGGGCGGCTGGCGGCTGGCGAGGGAGCTCTTCCTCTGAGCGGTCTGCTCATCTCCCTCGCGCGCTGCAGAGTGAGGCTGGGAGCCGGAAGATGACGCCCGCCCAGCCCAGCAGCCACTGGACCACAAGGGAGGTAATGAACCCTTCCCCAGCACTCCCAAAGGTAAGGAGGTGGGGGGGGGGTGAATAAAAAAAAATGTGTTAATGTGAGTGAGTGAGTGTGTGTCTGTTAATGTGTGTGTGTTTTGTTAGTGTGTGTGTCTGACTGTGTGAGTGTGTGTGTCTGCTAGTGAGTGAATGTGTGTCTGTTAGTGTGTGTCTGACTGTGTGTGTCTGTTAGTGTGAATGTGTGTGTCAGTGAGTGTGTGTCTGTTAGTGAGTGTGAGTGTGTCTGTTAGTGTGTGTGTGTGTCTGTTAGCGAGTGTATGTGTATCTGTCAGTGAATGTGTGTGTGTGTGTGTATTTAGAAGGCGGGGCGGGGGGAAGGGTCGGGGGGCGCCTGAGTTTTGTCCTGCCTAGGGCAGCACAAAACCAGGATACATCACTGTGTACAGCTCTTGACCTGTTTTGAAACTACTAAGGCTTTTGTTAGTGACATGCAATTTTTTTTCTCTCTTCACAAAAAAAAAAAAATCTCAGTATCTAAACCTTTTAAAGATAGAAGAATTCCACTCTCTTTACTTTTCCTTTCATTTCATACACACAGGACAGAAAACAAAAATACACAGTAGACACAAAGAAGGGATATCCTGCAGAGATGGCGATACAAAATACAAATTCATAGATATGCAAATAAACCACAATATCATAACATAACAATCTTTAAAATAATTTAAGCTTATTATCACATTATTAACTAAAACTCAGACTGTATCCAAAGTATCAGGGAAACCATTAAAAACTACACTACACATCACCATGGAGAAGCTTACTCTATTTCATAATCATTATAGGATGACCAAATAGTGTCAGAGCCTGCATTGTTTATGGATTACTGGTGCAGGACTCCAGTATACTGCTTAAAAAAAAGACTTTGTTACCCCCCTCTCTCCTCTACCCTGTTCAATGTATTTCTATAGGAGCGCTCTCTCCTCTTGAATAGTAGCAGTATCCCTCAAAGACAAAACAACCACGATGCCGCAAGTGGGCCCTAGCCTGGATCGTCTGGAACACCTACCTAGCATCATCTCCAACTTCCACCCGGTCATTTTAAAACTTGTTTTACTTTGTTCTACAAGAACTTAAGAGTGCTATTTGGAGAGGAGGTAGGAAAAGACATAACAATCGCTACCCGAGCGTCAGGGGGAGCCCTGATTTACAAGACCACAGGTGCCCTCATTCAAAGACCAACATTTAGCCAAAACCAGTCTGGAGATGTGACCAATGCCTGGTCAAAACTTTATTAAATAATCCTTCGGGCTTGGTACCGCTGATCCGGTTCATGATGTGTGGGGATTTTTGTAATTAAAAAAACACTATAGGGTCAGGAACACAAACATGTATTCCGGCCCATATAGTGTTAAAAACACAATCTAGCCTCCCTGGCTCCCCTAAATATAGTAAAATCTTACTTTTCTTATAGTCTGCTGCTGCATGCAAATTTTATTCACATTACCATTTAAACTCAAACAGACAATGGTCATTAACACATAACACATCACCAGGGCCGGACTGGGGATACAAAGCAGCCCTGGAAAAAAAATTTGTGCCAGCCCCATAAGTCACTGCGCCATATATTGTCGCGTGTAATATGTAAGGCTATGTCTTGCCAGGACAGATGATTGAGTTATATATATATATATATACATATATATATATATATATATATATATATATATTGCTTTTTCTATTATAAAATATTGGTCCTTTCAGGGTAAAACGTTTAATTATACAGTAAGCATACTCACATGCAGACACAGGCAATTTCACTGACATTTCAATGACACACACAAGCTCATTGATACACAGCCTCATAGACAAACAATCTTACTGATATACATCAGCTCATTGACATAAAAACACAAGCTCACTCACTAGCAGGCACACGCATGCAAGCAAGCTCACTCACTAGCAGACGCACACACACAGCTTAATCAAAGTGACACTGCTAGTGACAGTCACTAAGACGGTCACTAGAGGTGCTTCCTGTGTTAGTGCACCTACATTCAGGGCCCCCAAACTCTGTAGGTGCTGAACGTTCCCCATAGAGATACATTGATTCAATGCATCTCTATGAGGAGATGCTGATTGGAGTGGCGTTTTGCAGCCAATCCTATGGCAAAGCATTGGATTGGCTGAGATCATCAAGCTTGATGATCTCAGCTATAGAGGCAGGGCCAGTCGAGGGGAGACCAGCACGCTGCGTGGGGAAAAAAATAGGTGAGCAAAAACAATATTTTTAAACACACATTTACACCATGACAGACACAGAAACACACATATACCATGACAGACACACACACACACCATGACAGACCATGACACAGACAGACACACACCATGACGGACAGCCGCCCCCCTCCCCTTATGACGGACAGACAGAAACACACACCCCATGACGGACAGACACACACACACCCCATGAATGACAGACAGACACACACACACCCCATGATGGACAGACAGACACACACACACCCCATGAAGGACAGACAGACACACGCACACAACCCATGACGGACAGACAGACAGACACACACACACCCCATGATGGACAGACAGACACACACACACACCCCATGATGGACAGACACACACACACCCCATGACGGACAGACAGACACACATACCCCCCATGACGGACAGAGACACACACACCCCATGACGGACAGACACACACACACACCATGACGGACAGACAGACAGATACACACACACACCATACAGACATACACCATGACACGGACAGACAGACACACACACACACCATACATACAGACAGACACCATGACACAGACAGACAGACACACACACACCAGACAGACAGACACAGACAGACAGACAGACACACACCAGACAGACAGACATGATAACACAGACAGACAGACACATTACTAATACCTGCCAGGGGGAGGTCTTCTGGGGGCCGCTGGGGGACTTTTACCGCCGGGGAGGTCTTCTGGCGGCCGCTGGGGGACTTGTCCTGGCGGCCGCTGGGGGAGCTGCGCCGGCTCTGCTGTCCCGCCCTCGCGCGCTGCTGAATGAGACCGGCGCCGGAATATGACGTCATATTTGGCGCCGGTCTCATTCAGCTACGCGCTGGGAAGCAGAGCCAGCGCAGCTCCCCCAGCGGCCGCCAGGACAAGTCCCCCAGCGGCCGCCAGGACAAGTCCCCCAGCGGCCGCCAGAAGACCTCCCCAGCGGCCGACAGCAGACTCAGGTGTCTGCCCGGCCCCAGGGAGAAATTTCCCGGTATCCCGGTGGGCCAGTCCGGCCCTGCACATCACCAATTCATTAGAAAACATAGCATTCATACTCAAAAATCATTGCAATATGACTCATGTTGTCATTACACAATACAGAAAACAAAAGACGTAGTAAATACACAAAATGCATACCCATCAGAATTGGTAATATAAAAAACACAACAATGATAGTGCAAATAAACAACACCACCACCAAAGAAAAAGTTACTCTCATAACCACAATAAATTTCACACTCAAATTTTAAGTTTCTAGGTTGAAGGCATATTCATGTTTTTCAAAGGGCAGTTAACAAGCTTGCAACTCAAAAACAAAATATTTAATATATCCTGCTCCGATTTTATTCACATTGCACCATGCATGAAGGTGATACCTTACAAATTTAATTTCAAACTAAAATATCCAATTACTTCTTATATTTAGCTTTTCAAACAACTATTTTATTTTTGCACAGCTAACGGCACTTTATCAAAACGAACAAGATACTAGTACTAGCGTCAGATACTGATCTGCTACAATAACTGTAACTAACCATAATAATTAACAATAACATAATAAAACTCAGGAAACTAAGAAAATATGAAGTTTGATATTGCGATGTGTGCTGTGCTGTACTCTGCAGTTAGACCACAAAGCAGAGTCTCTCAGAGCTGTTAGAACTAATCAAACTTACACTTCTCATTGAACAGTTATTTAATAAGTTATTAGGCTGGAATTTCTATCTATTTCAATAGATTGGGACAAACAGATTCAAATATGTTTTAAAACAACATAGTAACTGGAATACTCAGGGCCGGCCCGCCCCGTCTGCTTCTGCTGCTATATATGCAGCAGAGACGGCTCTCTAAATTTTGGGGAAGATTAATCAGTCAGGTCTTCGGTCAGTGTCTGAGGACCGGACATGAGGGTGCCAGGTGCGGGGCCCCTTCATCAGTCTGCCCGGGGAGAGCCTCTGGTCTGCAGTCTCCATTGAGTGCAGAGCTGCAGACCATGTGATGGAGGGCTCGGGAGCTCCCAGAGCATTGCCGCAGGTTACCACTGCAATGCTCTAATAAGAGCTTGCAAGAACGTGGTCTGCAGCTCACACCCGGTGCAGCTGCAGACCTGTAGATCCAGTCCCCTGGACCACCAGAGAATACACTGATAAAAAAAACTTAACAAGTTAAAAACTTAACAAACTGATAATAGACTAAGAACCAGAGAGAATACTAGAAATAAGACCAGACGTATGACTATGCCTTTAACACCCCGTCTCTTTGAACCTGTTGTTCCTGACCTTCCTATACAGTCCGAACCTGAACCTATGCAGTTGGGGGTCACTAGACTGTCAGAGGCCGAGAAACAATATAGGAGAAATGAAGGTCTATGTTTATACTGCGGTAGTAATGGACATAGGAGAAACAATTGTCCCATTCGTCCGAAGAAACTACCGCACCTAAGCACCTTAAGGAGATAGTTCTTAGGTATAATGGAGACTTCCTCTGAAAATAATAAATATAGACTTCTCATTGATATTTCGATTATTCTTGACAAAAATAACTTTTCATGCAAAGCCCTGATGGACTCAGGAGCTGCTGGAAATTTCATTGATGTCCAATTTGTCAAGGATAATACTATACCTATCAAGGAGAGACTATAATCCCTAGCTGTTGAAGCTTTTCATTGGAGATCACTTTCACAACCATTGATTATGCACAAAACCTTACCCATTAATATGTCCATTGGTGCCTTACATAAGGAAGAGATTACATTTCAGGTTATTGCATCTCCTTCTTGTCCTTTCATATTAGGCTTTCCATGGCTTAGCGAACATAACCCTCATATTGACTGGGTAAATGGGGAAATATTAGAATGGGGTAAGGATCGTAATGAAAGATGTATATTGCATGTCACCAAAAGCATAGACACTATTGAATTACTCACTAGTACATCTCAAAATCCTGAAATTCCTATACAATACCGAGACATTATAGACGTATTCAGCAAAACTCAGTCTAATACTTTACCTCCTCACTGACCATATGGCTGTTCCATTAACCTACTACCTAGCGCTATAGCAAGTAAAGATAGAAATGGCGCTTAAGGATAAAGGTAAGTGACTGGTGCAGCTATACCCAAGTATATCACCACTATGTATACTTAGAACAGATACAATAAAACACAAAAAAAGGTAACAGCGCACACACACACACCAGTGGGTGGTTTACCTGACAAATAAATAGCAGGTATCTCCTCCTTATATACAATTAATGTATTGAATATTGAATTACCTATACAAAGGGTATAAACATAAAACAGAACATAGTGAAATCTGTATATTACACACAATTAAAATGAAAGTTCTGAGTTAGAAACACTCACACTTTAATGAGCCGTTTAAAGTAGGCTCGGGACTTATATGGCTTTTATGTCACTTATATGGGACATACGCATATTCTTTACTCATCAAGCAGGTTCTCCTTTGATGTTAGTGGTCTTCTATAATGGAGCAGGAATCAGAAGCCAGGAACCAGGAGTATCAGAATAAAATATTTATTTGAAAATAAAAAATGATAAGAAATATTGCACAACGCGTTTCAACCATCTACCAGTGGTCTTCCTCAGGTGCTGTTCACAGCTCAAATGAATGTACTATTGTTTATATAGGGAACAGTGTTCCAAGCTTAATTGCTTAATTTCTTGCACATAAAAAACTAATTACAATTATTTTACCTTATATGGTCCGGACCGGATGTGTTCTGCCACCTCCAATATGGCTCCACATCCGGTTCGGAAATACAATTAACCAAAGAAATACATATACAAATATAAAATAAAATAAAATCTATCATCCCCACCATAATCTGCCCTCACAGAATATATAGATAGTGGGTAACCATCAAATATAGGGTGTAGTAAGTCAATCCCGATCTGCGTTATGTCACTTACGGTTACGAGTATCATAATGGAATCCGTCCGTCGCGTCACTTCCGGTTTCGCTGAGAATAAATCAGCAGGACGTTCTTCTTCTTTTCCCATATTCTGACAGTGTTCATGCATCCTAAGGCCAAAGTGGCCATCTTGGAGATGGGCAATTAGTCCACATATGTACACCTCGAGCAGACATAATTTAAAAGGGAAAAATCCAAAATAAAAAATAATAAAATGGAAATGAATAATAAACATCAAAAAAAAGATCAAATGTTGATGACTAAAACCTTTTTAAAAAAAGTTGATATTAATAGCTTTATTGAATTAGATAGTTGCCACCACCGTCCGTGGCTTAATAATATACCTAAAGGACAGTTCTTAAGGATACGGAGGAACTGTACCAAGAAAGAGGATTATGCTATTCAAGCAATGTCCCTTAAGAAACAATTGATGGAAAAAGGGTATAAAGAAGATGCCTTACAGGACAATCGAGGGAGGAAGTTTTTTTAGGGAAAAGAATGGGGAGAAATACCCCAGTAAAAGAAACCCCAAGAAAAACGATCAGAAAATCAGAAGAGGAAAGAGAGGAGGGAGAAATTATGCCGGGAAAAAGGAGGTTAAGGGAAATGAGATAAGAATTTTTAATCTGTCCAATAGAGTCCTTTCTCCAGTAGAAAGTGGTATTTTATCTAAAAGTTTTAAATTTGTACCTAGTTGTTCAGCAAATAAGTTTGATATTTTTCTTGATCTTAATCGCTATACTAGGAAACTCTGTCTAAAAAATTTTTTTAATAGACAAAATTCAATATTATCAACTGAAATTACGAACACTGCCCCAATAAGTGAGAAATTGGGAATTATACATTCAGATTTAAAAAATAAATCAGATTTCTTTCCTACATTTCTTAAGACAGATATCATTAAGGTTTTTGAAAAATCATGTCTTGAAGATATTCACAATATCAAGCCCCTTTCTAAATTTGAACAAAATATTTCAATTCAAGAAAGGAAAGCCATAGATTTAATTAAAAAAGATAGATCAATCGTCGTCAAACCAGCAGATAAGGGGGGGGGGGTGTAGTTATCCTTGATAAGAATTGGTATATACAGGAAATAAATAGACAATTGAATGATGCAACTACATATGTGAAACTCAATAAAGACCCTCTAGAAGGGATTAAAAATAATCTTAAAATATTTTTAATATTTTGGATAAAAAAGAGTTTGCTTTCTTATTTCCTAAATATCCTAGACTCCCCGTTATATACATATTGCCTAAAATTCATAAGGATGCCGTTAACCCCCCGGGACGTCCTATTGTCTCTGGGATTAACTCAGTTATTACTTTTGAACTGTGGGGCTGACTACTATCTAGATAATTGAGATATCTGGGTATCTTTATATATTAGAAGATTTCTTCTGATATTTTCCTATTTTTCTTCATTTATTATTTATACTTTTGATCCTAGATTTATCTCACTAGTATAGTCAGCACCTCCCGATATCTACCTCCCGATAGATATCTACTATCTATCCTAACGGGCGTTAGGAGCTTGCCACAAACTCCAGGGAACCACAACCCGTCTATTGGATGTTATTCCCACAATAGCAGTTTGACTATATATCGTGCAGACACTACATTTAACCTAAGATATTCGTGTAATACGTTACATTTAAGACACTCCACTAGGACGTGCTATTCAGGCTTATAACTTTGCCATATACGTAATCTTCTACTGTATCTGCCTTACTGCCTCCTACTTTGGTACTATAGCCCCATAAACCATGGGACATCCCCCTACCCTGGACCCCTTGTGATATATGTAATATATATATATATACTTTTTCTATACGTCTCTTAATAAAGTATTTTTTATTTTTACATTCTATTACTTTTACCCTACTATTTTCTATTTGTGTAAACCTAGGGTTTCCATACTTTTTAATGTGGGCATACCCCTAGGTAAGGATGCTGTGGTAGATGGATCTTCGTTCCTCTCTCCACACACCCTTATCTTTGGGATTCTCTTCATTATCATTTTCGTTGGGTCAGGCCCTTTCTTTTTGCCCATTTAGTCCTTTTTGACTTTAAGACTGGACTGTTTCCAGTTCTATAGTCATCATTTTCTCTTTAATTAACTCAGTATTGTCTGCTTTGTCCCAATATATAGACTACCACCTTCAACCGTTAGTAAAAGCAACCCCGGCCTTTTTACAAGACTCTATGAGTTTACTGAATATTTTAAAAGATTTTAGTTGGCAAGATGATTATTTACTTGCCACATGTGATGTTTCAAGTCTGTACACAATTATACAAAATGAAAAGGGATGCAGAGCCGTTGAATTTTATCTTGAGGCATCTAAAATATATGGAGAATTGCAGAGAAACTTCATTTTAGAAGGAATACGTATGATTTTACAAAATAATTATTTTTGGTTTGAGGAGGAGTTTTTTATGCAAATTAAAGGTACGGCTATGGGGACCAAGTTTGCGCCAAGTTATGCGAATTTATTTATGTCCTTCTGGGAACAGTTGTTTGTGTTTCAGGGACATGAATTTGGCGCAAACTTGGTCCTCTACAAAAGGTATATTGACGACATTTTTATTATTTGGAAGGGGTCAGAAGACACTTTTCTTCAGTTTTTTACATATCTTAATCATAATGATTGGGGAATTACACATACGAAGACTGTTAGCAAATGTAGTGTTGATTTTTTAGATCTTAATGTTTTTATCCAAGATCAAATGTTGATGACTAAAACCTTTTTTTAAAAAGTTGATATTAATAGCTTTATTGAATTAGATAGTTGCCACCACCGTCCGTGGCTTAATAACATACCTAAAGGACAGTTCTTAAGGATACGGAGGAACTGTACCAAGAAAGAGGATTATGCTATTCAAGCAATGTCCCTTAAGAAACAATTGATGGAAAAAGGGTATAAAGAAGATGCCTTACAGGACAAAATAGATCAGGTTGGAGAAATGGATAGGTCCCCCTTATTACAATATAGAAAGAAAGACGATTCAGGACAATTAAATAAACAGATCCCTTTTATCTTTAATTTTTCAAGTAATATTGGTGCAATTAAAAAAATAATTAAGAAAAATTGGCACATTTTACAGCATGAGGAAGACATTCAACAATTCATAGGAAATAAACCTAAGTTTATATTTAGGGGAGCAAAAAATTTAAAACAAATGGTAACATCAAGTTTTATCAAAACAGAGATTCCGAAGAATTTTTTAAGTAATTGGACACAGGATCAGAAGGGCTTTTTTTACTGTGGATCTTGCCGGGCTTGTTGTAATACTCTAAGATTTAAAAAGAAAGTGGAAAATTTCCACTCTTCATTTACCAAGAAGGAATATCACATTAAATCTCTAATTACATGCCACTCTACTTATGTTATTTATCTTTTAGAATGTAGCTGCGGATACCAATACGTTGGGAAGACGTCCCGTCAGCTTAAAATAAGAATTAATGAACACCTTAGAAACATTCAGAAAGGTTTTCCAAACCATAGTGTATCAAGGCACTTCTTACAACACCATGGTTCGGATCCCAAATTTCTAAGTTTTTTTGCGATTGAAAAAGTGGTAGGAAACTGGAGAGGGGGAGATATATCTAGAGCTCTGGGCCTGAAAGAATCCAAATGGATTTTTTAATTACGGTCTCTAACTCCAAGAGGACTAAATATTGATTTTGAAATCAATAAATTGTTATAATAATTATAAATTTAGTTTAATACTTATTTATATTTTTTCTTTTTCTTTTTTAAAGCTTCCTGTTCCTGTGTTTGTCAATGACTATTTTGCTGGACAACTAGTTTTAGTCATATTTTATAACTTATATTTTAAATAGTATTTTATATTTTGATTAGCACTTTATATACACATTATGCCTTATTTGTTAGGCATGATGAATATGTGTATGTTATTCTTATATGTTATATATAACTAATGTTTATTATTCATTTCCATTTTATTATTTTTTATTTTGGATTTTTCCCTTTTAAATTATGTCTGCTCGAGGTGTACATATGTGGACTAATTGCCCATCTCCAAGATGGCCACTTTGGCCTTAGGATGCATGAACACTGTCAGAATATGGGAAAAGAAGAAGAACGTCCTGCTGATTTATTCTCAGCGAAACCGGAAGTGACGCGACGGACGGATTCCATTATGATACTCGTAACCGTAAGTGACATAACGCAGATCGGGATTGACTTACTACACCCTATATTTGATGGTTACCCACTATCTATATATTCTGTGAGGGCAGATTATGGTGGGGATGATAGATTTTATTTTATTTTATATTTGTATATGTATTTCTTTGGTTAATTGTATTTCCGAACCGGATGTGGAGCCATATTGGAGGTGGCAGAACACATCCGGTCCGGACCATATAAGGTAAAATAATTGTAATTAGTTTTTTATGTGCAAGAAATTAAGCAATTAAGCTTGGAACACTGTTCCCTATATAAACAATAGTACATTCATTTGAGCTGTGAACAGCACCTGAGGAAGACCACTGGTAGATGGTTGAAACGCGTTGTGCAATATTTCTTATCATTTTTTATTTTCAAATAAATATTTTATTCTGATACTCCTGGTTCCTGGCTTCTGATTCCTGCTCCATTATAGAAGACCACTAACATCAAAGGAGAACCTGCTTGATGAGTAAAGAATATGCGTATGTCCCATATAAGTGACATAAAAGCCATATAAGTCCCGAGCCTACTTTAAACGGCTCATTAAAGTGTGAGTGTTTCTAACTCAGAACTTTCATTTTAATTGTGTGTAATATACAGATTTCACTATGTTCTGTTTTATGTTTATACCCTTTGTATAGGTAATTCAATATTCAATACATTAATTGTATATAAGGAGGAGATACCTGCTATTTATTTGTCAGGTAAACCACCCACTGGTGTGTGTGTGTGCGCTGTTACCTTTTTTTGTGTTTTATTGTACCTAGCGCTATGCCACCTAAGGGAGCAATCTATGCTCTGTCACCTCAGGAGAGTAGAGTAATGGAGGAATATATTAAGGATTCATTGAATAAAGGCCATATACAAAAATCATCCTTGCCTGCTGGTGCAGGATTCTTTTTTGTATCTAAAAAGGATGGTGAATTGCGCCCATGTATCGATTACAGGACATTGAACAAAATCACCATTAAGAACACCTACCCCATTCGTCTTATTGCTGAATTATTTGACAGACTCCAGGGCGCTAAAGTGTTTACTAAGCTTGACCTTAGAAGCGCTTGCAATTTAGTGAGAATCAAGGAAAACCACGAGTGGAAGACTGCATTCAGAGGCTGATGCTGCATTCAGAAGTTGATGCTTCAGAGACAGGGGTAGGGGCAGTTCTCTCCCAGAGGGAGAGCCAGAAAACTCTGTTACATCCTTGTAGTTACTTTTCTAGAAAGTTGTTTCCTGCTGAGCGCAATTACGATATTGGCAATAGAGAATTGTTGCCCATTATTCTAGCTCTCAAGGAGTGGTGACATTATTATTATTATTATTATTGCCATTTATATAGCGCCAACAGATTCCGTAGCGCTTATCTTTTAGAGGGTTCCAAGGACAGCCCCTTTTGATCATTACTGATCACTAAAACCTGGCTTACATAGGAGATGCCAAGTGAATATCTTCTAGACAAGCTAGGTGGTCTCAATTTCTTTCTTGCTTTAATTTTCTTATCACTTATAGACCTGGTTCTAAAAATGTCAAGGCCGACGCCTTGTCCAGGCAGTTTGATACTGAGGCTATACTAGAGCAAGAAACGTCCTATATAATTTCCCCCGGAATGTATTATTGCGTCCACTGTCCTTTCATTGTCCTCTCCACTGCTTGGCTCCATCATGGAGGCTTAGTCTCAGGCTCCCTGTGGTAAACCTCAGGACAAATTGTTTGTTCCATTGGGGGAAAGGGTTAATATCATGAAGGTGTTTCACGACAATGTGTCTGCTGGTCACCCAGGTATTAATAAATCCACTTCTGCTATCATGAGGTCTTTCTGGTGGGATTCCCTCAGGAAGGATATTAAGAAGTATGTGCAGGCTTGTTCTGTTTGTGCGGTTTCCAAAGTACCCTTGTGGCTTGTTGCAACCTCTTCCTATTCCTGAGGTCCCATAGTCCCACTTGTCCATGGACTTCATTGTTGAACTTCCTAGTTCTAATGGTTATACCACTATCATGGCTGTGGACCATTTTTCTAAATGTTTTTCTAAATGTTTCTCATTTTATTCCACTCAAGAAATTGCCATCATTTCAAGACCTGGTACTACTCTTTATACGAGAAATTGTCCGTCTGCATGGCATTCCTCACAATATAGTATCTGATAGAGGTTCTCAGTTTGTGTCCCGGTTTTTGAGGACCTTCAATAAACAATTAGGGATTACATTTTTCATCCTTTTATCACCCGCAGACCAATGCTACAGCTGAGAGGGCTAACCAGTCCTTGGAATTATATTTGCGTTGTTTCGTTAATAGCCCTCAAGAAAATTGGTCAAATTACTACCATGGGCCAAATTTGCTAGGAACAATGCTGACCATGACTCCTCTGGGCAGAGTCCATTTTTTGTTAATAATGGTCGGCATCCTACTGTCCTACCGGCTGTTTTTTGAAAACGGCTAGTCCTGCTTTGGGTGACCATCTGGCTTCCATCCGTGATACCTGGGTTAAAGTTCAATCTGCTCTGGGTACTGCTGCTGACCGTTTCAAGCATTATGCTGATACACGTCTAGGTGCCAACCCTGTTTACCAAGTGGATGAGAGGGTTTGGTTATCTTCTCGTAACATCAGGCTCAAAGTCCCTAGCGTGAAATTTGCTCCTAGGTTCCTTGGACCTTTTCGTGTCCTTCGTAGGATCAATCCTGTTGCGTACTCTCTGGCCCTTCCGGCCTCCTTGAAAATTCCTAATACCTTTCATGTGTACTTGCTCAAACCTCTTATTTGTAATAAATATACTCTCCTGAGTGTCCCTCCTCCTCCCTTAGTTGTTTCAGGAAGAGAATGAGGTCTCCTCCATAATTGATTCCAGGTTTTCTCGGGGTACTTTACAGTACTTGGTGGATTGGAAAGGTTATATCGTTCTTGGGTTCCGGCATCTGATATGCATGCTGGCCGCAAGATTCGCTATTTTCACATTTTCTCTCAAGCCTGGTCCTGCCCGCCTGGTGGGCGTTCTTCAGGTGGGGGGTAATGTCACATATTCATCTGCACATAAAAATGTGATTAATGGCATTTACTGTTCTGACAGGAAAAGTTGTGCTGAGCAACATTACTGTCCTGACAGGAAAAGTTGTGCCGAGCAGCAATCAAGCCACAGGAAGGTTTGTGCTGAGCAGCAATCATGCACATTGGAACCTGGTAACTGCTTTTGGGGTCAAAGGCTGGTTACAACCAATCAGATCCACAGGTGGGGTATTTAGGCCCAGTTCTCCCCTTACTCAGTGCCCTGTCGTGGTTTCCCTTGTGGTTGTCCGAGAGCGCATTATTGATTCTGGTTATTCTGGTTACTTGACTTTGGCATTGTTTTTGACTTCCCTGTTTTCTGACATCCCTGACCCTTGGCTTTTCCTTATTGTTGTGTCTCTTTCTGTATCCCTTGACCTCGGCTATTCCTGACTATTCTTTGGTACGTTAGTCCGGCCATTCTTAGGTCCGGTATATGTTACCTATCAGTCCTCTGTGTTACACAATTCTACGTGCTGGATCATACTGTAATCCTGATACCTACACACTGTCCCTTTCCTACATACTGCCCCCGCTATACGGTCACCTTCCTACACGCTGCCCCCCTATACTGTCACCTTCCTACACACTGTCCCACCATTCCAGGCAAAGGTAATAGGCAGGAAGGGGGGATAACACCAATTTAATTTAAACTGCTCACCCCCATCAGCATTTATCCAACTCTACACACACATTACTACATACACAAACACTACATCACATGCACTACACAGACAATACTACATACACAGACACTACATCCCACTACACAGACACTGCATCCACTAGGTACGCTGCATCCAGCACACACATCCACTACACTCTATGTCTCTACTACACACAATGCCTCCATTCAATACACACTATATCTATGACACAAATACAGACGCAGGATCCACAACACACAGACACAGCATCGATGACGCATACACACTGCATCCACTACTTTAATCATCTTATTACACTTAATGCAACTTAGTATGTTTTAGAAAGAAAGGGTCCCATTATATAGCACACTCTTTCCATAGATTTTTGTATTCAACTTGTATTTTCAAATGACATATATGCAGGACACTCTGGCTATACAATGTCTATACCCTGTCAATATAGTTTCTTCTCAAATGATATTACAGTTAGCCAAACCTAAACCCTATTCACATTGAGCAAACATTTGAATCAGAGAACACTGAACTGATTTCAGCCACATTCTTCTGGGTTAAGAAAGTCTATAGTGGCTGTCTTCCAGACAATTCACATGACATTTAACTCTGCTAAACAATACTGAATCTCCTCACACTTTGCATGAGAATATCCAGCGTCTTAAAAAAAATCCCCACAGGAAACATTCATTTAATGCTTTCCTTTGGTACACTCTAATGCACTTGTCGTGCATGTGCATTAGGTTCCCCATTGCCATGATGTCGCGGGAGGAGGAGACCGTACTGAAATCAGGAAAGTGAAAGAAAGGGTTTTTAACCCTTTCATAATATGTATAGTCAGACCGAGAAGTTAAGTACAGTAAATAAGAATTCTAAAATAGATATGAGCTGACTTGGCCAATTCATTTGGCTGTGATCCCTGTTTTTTAAATTCTATTACTTGCTTGACTTGGCACTGCTAATATAGTTTCCCAGGAATAAACACCAATCCCCAATCTAAATAAAACACTGCCTTGTGAATCTATGAAAATCTTGCCATAGAATTTATTTAACATAATTTTGCATAATTTAAAATACTTAATTCTTGACAAACAACAATATTGGAGATTAATTAATGTTAGGATTCATTTATTATAGCTTCCTCTAACTTGAGCACCATGATTTTCTTCTTCCTGAAGAGAAAGTTTCATTTTACACTAACCCGTTGGCCTTACTATACCTTTGCCAATGGAAGGCTCTAGCAGTTTAAAAAAAAAAAATGACTGCTGTCATCTTATCTAAATGGATTCTCTCGTGTATGCAAACTATTTCTCCACCAAAAAAGCATTTTATTCCATCTCCAAAATATAGCACCTTATCTTTTTAACTAAAATAGGAGCATACATCAGCATCCTTTGCTTAAGTGAAAACTCATGTGGTGGTTTTGCCAAACAATTTCTGCATCCAGGCATGTAACATTTGCTTCACCCTTCCATTTTCTTGTCATTTGATGAATACTGTGCTTCTCTTACCAACACCTTCTGGTACATCTGTCATACCTCCCATGGCATGTAATGCCTCATTTCCAGTCTGTTACTAAATCATCAACCAAACTAAAGAAAAATAGCAGCAAGGGAGGGAACCTTGTGACACAATAAGCAAAAATTTATATAAATACAAACATATGTTCATAAATTTGGGTACCACAGGATACCTAAAGTAAAATACAAAAAAATACAAACAACACAGCGTGAACCATAAACATATATATATATATGGTGAAGGAACAGGGTTGGAGTATCACTCACATGGCCCAGAGCCGTCCAAGATGGCTCCAGGATCCAATAGTCCCAAGAACCGTATGCAGGATATCTAATGTTTTGAAAAGGATCAATTTTTTAATCAGATATAAAACAACATTAAAATATTCCCCTTTTCCTGATCTCACCTTACTGGGAAGGGTTGGCACATTTAGATCCGTGGTGTTTGAGAAGGCTGCCTATCCATCGGGTACAGGGGAGGTCACAAAATGAGAGGTATCTCTCTTGGAGCTATAGCACTTACACAGACTGCACCCTACACATACACAGACTGATCCATACACACACACACACACACACACACACAGACTGACCCATACACACACACACAGACTGCCCCCCCACACAGAGTGACCCATACACACACAAAGACTGTTCCAGCATATACACAGACTGACCCTTACACACACATAGACTGACCAATACATACACAGACTGACCACCCCAAACACAGACTGACCCGTACATACACAGACTGACCCCCCACAAAAACAGACTAATCCACACACACACACACAGATTGAACCCCCCCCCACACACAGACTGACCAACCCCACACACAGACTGACCCATACACACAGAATGGCCCATACACACAAACACACACACACACAGAGACTGACCTATACACACACAAACTGACCCCCACACACACAGACTGGCCCAACCCACACAGACTGACCCAAACACAAACTGACCCCCACACACACAGACGGAACCCCCACCTCCACACACAGACTGATCCCCCCCACACCTATACACACACAGATTGAGCCACTCCACACAGACTGACCCCACACACACAGACTGAATTCCCACCCACACAGACTGAACCACCACCCCCACACACAGACTGACCCCCACACACAGACTGACCCATACACACACAGAGACTGAGTCCCTCACACACAGACCGACTCATACACACACACACACACACACACGACTGATCCCCCCTCACCCCAACACACATACACAGAGACTGAACCACACACACTAACTCACACTTACCAGCAGCTGCCTGGATGCCTCTGTGTAGAGCTGAGCTTCCTCTCCCAGTCTCTCCCCCTGTGCTGCTCTCTGTGAGTCCTCCCAGCACAGTGCCCCCTCTGACCACTCGTGGGGAAAGGGTGGAACACAGTTCTACAGTAACAGTGCTGCTACAGCTTGTGAAGGGAGACTCAGTGCTGCCAACTTCAATTGGGGGGGCACAAGGGGAGGCACTGCATGACGTAGGGGGGGCCATCTGCCCCCCCCCACCCCTAGCGATGCCACTGCTACCTTAGGTTGTAAGCTCATTTGAGCAAGTTCCTTGTGAATCTACTGTTCCTGTCAAAATTTGACAGTTTGCCTTATTTGTTGTGCATTTAATAATTTTGCAAATAAATAATGAGGTGAGGCGTGTGAATTTAGATTCTTATATGGTCCCTTAATAAAGATACCGTGCCTTATTGACCATGAAGACTAGAGACAAGATTCTCTCCACTGAGTTTTCTCCTTTGATTGTTACACACTTCTTCCATCTGTTAATAATGTCCACTTATAGCCATTCACCCCATCACAGTATCAGAGCTTGTCTCCTCCCGAGGCTTAGTCAGTCTGCATTATACAGGAAGAATAGTTGTTGACATAATGACATGTACAACAGTGTATATTGCATGCTTGATTTACACTGATCTTTTCCTCTGTATGCAAGAATTTTCCTACGGGTGTAGAAATGGTATGGGGTTCTATGCAGCATATTATTTGTCTCAGATCATTAAACCAAATTATGATACTAATTTATTTAATAATTTTAAGTAAAATAATAACAATTACTGCACTGTTTTTTCTCATAGTTCAAATTTTTTTTTTAAATTCTACTTATTTAATTATAATTTCCTGCTGCCATTTGCTTGGATATTATCATTAAACAACCTACTCATCCCAAGTTACATCTGCCATGTAACAGACTATTCTGTAGCCAGCAGAGTTATTGATAATGGCTGGTCTGGTGTGCAAGTGTGCTGCCAGCTGGCGCACAGTTATACACAATCACACCACTGCCATACTTGCATGTCTGCCATTAGGGATCCTGGAACATTATTTATGTTCTATAGACAAAGAAACATTAGATTGAATAGGCGAACAATCGTTATCTATTAATCTATGCATATACATTCATTTAATAGTAGCTACAATTGTCATAACGACCTTGTGTGATGAGGCTTCCAATGTTTCGGATCGTCAAACTGCATGCAATGAATTAGCTCTTTCTTCTCATTACCAACTAGAACTTTATTACCATGCAGAATGGGGGACTATTCACTACAAATTAATTTGAGGTGACTTGGTAACCAACTTTCAAAAATAGGATCAAAATAGATGAACTGAAATGCATCTCCATGTCTTACTTAATTGAAAATATTACAATTTAATAATATTAAATATATAACTTGGCCACCTTGCCCTACACTTTGAAAGCTGATGTTCAAGTAGACTTGTGCATGGCAAAATTTGTGGTTCTTCCAAACTAATACGATTCTGATTTTTGACATTTTATTTTTTGTAGATCTGAAAATTGCTGGGGAAGCCCTAATATGAAGGAAAAAATGTGCCTATAATGTCCCTTTAACACGATAATAATTGGGTTTATTGTCAGGTATGGAGCTTCCAAGGTCAGTTTTGGCTGATGTTGCTTCAGGGTATGAACAAATAGTGCTAAGCATGGCAACTGGGTCAACAGTAAAGTTATTGTTATGTTATCATCAGGTTTACACAGGTTTCAAGTATCTATGATACATTCTAATATGAGAGGACCACTCCACACCCATAAAGCACTTCAGCTTGCACACACACACATGCTTCAGCTTGCTGAAGTACTTTATGGGTGAGTAGTATCCCATAATAATGACAGTTTATAAAAGTGCCGATTTCTTTATAGGTGACATCAAGAAATTGTTAACTATATTATATTGCCTATTGGTCCATATCCAATAATATTAATTTATGGTAGAGATTCAATGTTCATTTTTCAAAGTGTTCATGATAATAAATTCAAACTGACTCTAGAGTGTAACGACAGAATGCAAGAAGCAGCAATCACATTCTCTGCATACAATACAAAAATGTCTGCAACCTTAAAGGGACTCTCCAGTGCCAGGAAAACAATCAATTTTCCTGGCACTGCAGGTCCCCTCTCCCTCCCACCTCACATCCCCAGTTGCTGAAGGGGTGAAAACCCCTTCAGTCACTTAACAGAGGCAGCGACGATGTCCCTCGTCGCTGCTTCTTCCTCCGCCCACTCTCCTCCCCGTTACCACGTCAGCCGGCGGGGGAGACTATTGAAAATGCTTTTCAATGCTTTCTTATGGAGATTTTAGCAACGCTGGAGTTCCTCACACAGCGTGAGGACGTCCAGCGACGCTATAGCACAGAAAACCTGTGCTATAGAGCAGGAAGTGCCCTCTAGTGGCTGTCTAGTAGACAGCCACAAGAGGAGGAGTTAACCCTGATTCAAGGTTCATTTTTCAAAGTGTTCATGATAATAAATTCAAACTGACTCTAGAGTGTAACGACAGAATGCAAGAAGCAGCGATCACATTCTCTGCATACAATACAAAAATGTCTGCAACCTTAAAGGGACTCTCCAGTGCCAGGAAAACAATCAATTTTCCTGGCACTGCAGGTCCCCTCTCCCTCCCACCTCACATCCCCAGTTGCTGAAGGGGTGAAAACCCCTTCAGTCACTTAACAGAGGCAGCGACGATGTCCCTCGTCGCTGCTTCTTCCTCCGCCCACTCTCCTCCCCGTTACCACGTCAGCCGGCGGGGGAGACTATTGAAAATGCTTTTCAATGCTTTCTTATGGAGATTTTAGCAACGCTGGAGTTCCTCACACAGCGTGAGGACGTCCAGCGACGCTATAGCACAGAAAACCTGTGCTATAGAGCAGGAAGTGCCCTCTAGTGGCTGTCTAGTAGACAGCCACAAGAGGAGGAGTTAACCCTGATTCAAGGTTCATTTTTCAAAGTGTTCATGATAATAAATTCAAACTGACTCTAGAGTGTAACGACAGAATGCAAGAAGCAGCGATCACATTCTCTGCATACAATACAAAAATGTCTGCAACCGTAAAGGGACTCTCCAGTGCCAGGAAAACAATCAATTTTCCTGGCACTGCAGGTCCCCTCTCCCTCCCACCTCACATCCCCAGTTGCTGAAGGGGTGAAAACCCCTTCAGTCACTTAACAGAGGCAGCGACGATGTCCCTCGTCGCTGCTTCTTCCTCCGCCCACTCTCCTCCCCGTTACCACGTCAGCCGGCGGGGGAGACTATTGAAAATGCTTTTCAATGCTTTCTTATGGAGATTTTAGCAACGCTGGAGTTCCTCACACAGCGTGAGGACGTCCAGCGAAGCTATAGCACAGAAAACCTGTGCTATAGAGCAGGAAGTGCCCTCTAGTGGCTGTCTAGTAGACAGCCACAAGAGGAGGAGTTAACCCTGCAAGGTAATTATTGCAGTCTATGAAAACTGCAATAATTACAGTTGAAGGGTTAAGGGTAGTGGACGTTGGCACCCAGACCACTCCAATGGGCAGAAGTGGTCTGGGTGCCTGGAGTGTCCCTTTAAAGGGACACTATAGGCACCCAGACCAATTCAGCTAATTGAAGTGGTCTGGGTACAGTGTCCCTATGTCACTTAGTGCTGCATTGTAAAATGTAGTTTTAGAGGAACTGCAATGTTTACATTGCAGCACTAAGACAGCCTCTAGTAGCTGTCTTCCAGTCAGCCACTAGAGACACTTCAGGGATGTTTTTGGTCCAGTAACTAGCGCTGGACATCCTCCGCTCTGCATGAGGACATCCAGCGTCAGCTGTTTCCCCATCGGAAAGAATTTACTCAATGCTTTCCTATGGGCAGGGCCAAATGTGAGCCGCACTCTCCGCGCATGTGTCACACGACCGAACCGGGGTGAACCGGAGCAGTTCTCCTGTTGTTCCTTGCAATATTTGATTCACTGGAAGGGTTATAGTGATAAGACACAGTCCTGGGCTCCCACCTCCGATGTGCATACTGCCCGCCTGATCCGCTCCTTTCATGCCATGTTTCCTGCTAAGCTGGGTCCTGTCCTCCTGCTGGGCAATTTTAAAGGGGGGGGTACTGTCGCATGGCCAAACCGGGGTGAATGCGTGCCCTCGCTCTAACAGCATGGACACATTAAAGATAATACACTTACCGCTTGCCAGGTCTACCTCCGCTCTCCACGCTACACAGTCTGAAGCCATGCTTGCATTCCCACGAATGCTGGCTGCTTCCAAAGACTGCAATTAAAAGGCACAACCTCTAATTTTGACCTGGTGCCATGGACGTGCGTGCGTCATCATGTCATCAATAGCACGTTTTGGCGTCACCAGGTCCCAGTTACCAATAGGAGCCCTTCTTGGGCTATCTAAACTCACTTGTCCATTTGTTTGATGCCCTGTCATGGTTTCCATTTGTTTGGTTAATCTGAGAGCGCGTTTATATTTTTCTATTTCTGGCATTTTGACTTTGTCTTATCTTTGACTATTCTCCCTTCTTATTGTCCTTGACCTTTGGCTTTTCCTAACGTTTATTCTAACTTCTGTATCCCTGACTGTAGGTTGTCTTGTACTATTCTTTTTGCATTTACTCCGGTAATACGTTTTCTGTTCTTTGAGTATTTGCTTCCCTTATCTTTGCCTTATGAATCCTGCCTGTCTGTGACATCAGGACAGGGCCATTATGGATCCTGGAAATATAAGCCAGCAAATGACTACTTATGTGACCAAAGTAGAAGAACTGTTATGACTCAACAACCAAAGGCCTCCTACTATAAAAGTCCTTTTATTAAACCGACGCCTCCTCCTTGATTTAGTGGTGACTCACAATAATGTTGTGGGTTTTTGAACCAGAGAGAGTGTCATTTCTTCGGACCGGGCCAAGATAAGTTATTTCATGAATCCATTGACTGACAAATTTTTGGTATGGGCTAACCCTTTATGGGAAAGCGAGCGATCTATAGCTTATAACTACAAGGAAGTTGTTAATGAGTTTGTTTGTATGTCAACCATGAGTTAAAGCTGAATCTTAAACAAGTGGAAGGTGATGAGAAAAATGTGGAAGCTTTTTGAGTAAATATCTGCTTGGGGCAAAAGAAGGGAAATCAATTATTGGTTGGGATATGTTATAAACCACCTAATGTTACTAAAAATGAGGAACGACAGCTGCTTGAGCAAATTGAGGAAGCTGCAAATCTGGGTAAGACGTTAATTATTGGAGATTTTAATTACCTGGACATAAACTGGGACAGAGGGGCTAATAGTACAGCAAAGGGAATCAGGTTTTTGAACTTGTTAAATTACACCTTCATGTCACAACTTGTACAAGCACCAACTAAAAAGGACACTTATCTGGACCTGGTTCTAACAAACAACGTTGATCTTTTGACCAATGATTAAATAGGTGAGCACTTGGAAAATAGTGATCACAATATAGTCTCCCTTGACCCAAAAGCATATAGGGTATACTAAAACATATGATTTTAAAAAGGCCAATTTCAATAAGTTACAGGGAGCTTTACAATATATTGATTGGCATAAACTCTTAAATGGATTTAAATAGGTGAGCACTTGGAAAATAGTGATCACAATATAGTCTCCCTTGATAATAAACTAAAAAAAAACCCAAAAGCATATAGGGTATACTAAAACATATGATTTTAAAAAGGCCAATTTCAATAAGTTACAGGGAGCTTTACAATATATTGATTGGCATAAACTCTTAAATGGAATTTCTTCCAACAAATATTAGAAAGGTGCATTTCTCAGTATGTACCATTGGGTAATAATTATAAAAGAAACAAATTGAAACCAATATGGCTTAGTGGGAAAGTGAATCAAGAAATAAAAAAAAGAAAAGGGTATTCAAAGCCTTTAAATCAGACAAATCAGAGGCATCCTATAAAATATATAAAAGATATAAGGAAGCCAATAATGTGTGCAAAATGCGATTAGATTTGCTAAACTTCAAAATGAAAAAATGATAGCCAAAGAGAGCAAAACCAACAACAAAGCATTTTTTAAGTACATAAATTCTAAAAAAAAACAACTAAAAATTAAATTGTAGAAGTGCAGGTACATTAAAAACCGGGATGAGGGTGTTAGTTAATGAAGAGCAGGAAAATGCAGAATTTTTAAATAACTATTTCTCCTCTGTATATATTAAGGAAGAACCTATGGCAAAAGATATGCAAATGATTGCTGCAAAAAATGTGCAGACAAATTGTAATTGGCTAACTCAAGACAAGGTGCTGCAGCAACTAAAGTAAGTTACTATAAACAAATCTCCAGGACGGTATTCATCCACGAGTACTTAAGGAACTAAGTATGGAAATAAGTGAACCTCTGTTTTTAATCTTACAAGATTCTTTTCTTTCAGGAAGTGTTCCGGAGGATTGGAGGAAGGCAGATGTGGTTCCTATAATCAAAAAGGGTTCAAAATCCTTGCCTGGAAATTATAGACTGTAAACTTAACTTCTGAGGCTGGGAAAGTATTTGAAAGGTTATTAAGGGATTATATTCAAGAATTTCTTGAGAAGAACGTGGTTATCAGCAAAAATCAGCATGGCTTTATGAAGCACAGGTCATGTCAAACTAACTTGATTGCATTCTACGAAGAAGAAAGTAGAAGTAAAGATCAGGGTGTTCCAGTGGATGTGATCTATTTGGATTTTGCCAAAGCATTTGATATAGTTCCACACAAGAGATCAGAGTTCAAACTCAAAGAAATTGGTTTAGATGAAAATTATTGTTCTTGGGAAGAACATTGGCTTAAAAATAGAGTACACAGAGTTGTCAGTAACGGTACATTTTCAAGCTGGACAGAGGTGGCAAGTGGTGTCCCTCAGGGTTCTGTTCTGGGACTCGTTCTATTTAACATGTTTGTAAGTGATTAACATTAAAGTTATGTTTCAGTGTTTTCAGATGACACAAAACTCTGTAAAGTAATGCAATGTGAGCAATACTTTGCTGCAGAGGGATTTAGATACACTGGGGGACTGGGCACTCAAATGGCAGATTAAATTTAATGTAGAAAAATGCAAAGTTATGCACTTCGGCGTAAAGAATGCACAAGCAACTTATACCCTTAATGGAAGCAAATTAGGGAAAACAGCACACGAGAAGGACTTGTGACTTGTTACAGACAACAAACTATGCAACAATGTGCAATGTTAATCAGCAGTGGCTAAGGCCAGTAAGATATTGTCATGCATGAAAAAGGGCATTAATTCTCGGTAAGACCACAATATTTTGGGCACCTGTTCTAAAGAAGGATATTATAGCACTAGAAAGAGTGCAGAGGCGGGCTACAAAATTAATAAATGGAATGAAACATTCTAGCTATGAAAAAGGTTAACGATTTTAAACCTCTTTAATTTAGAAAAACGTTGCCTCAGAGGGGATATGATAACAATATACAAATATATCCGGGGCAATACACACCATTGTGTGGAAATCTATTTACAAACATGACTTTACATAGGACACAAGGTCATGCATTTAGGCTGGAAGGAAGAAGATTTGGTCTAAGGCAAAGGAAAGTTGTTTTTTTTGACTGTAAGAACAATAAGGATATGGAATTCTCTGTCTGAGGAAATGGTTTTATCAGAGTCCGTACAGATGTTTAAACAGCAACTAGATGCATATTTGCAAAAACAGAATATTCAATGATAATATTTTTCAATGTAGGTTAATAGCTTCTTGATCCAAGGATTAATCTAACTGCCATTCTGGGGGAATTTATTTCCTAGTTTGTTGCAAAATTCGAAGTGCTTCAAACTGGGTTTTTTGCCTTCTTTTGGATCAACAGCAAAAAACAAATGTGAGGAAGGCTGATTTTGATGGACACAAGTCTCTTTCAAGCATATGTAACTATGTAACTAATTTAAGCTATCTTTTGAACCTCTAGGGAAGGAAAAATCTGCTGCTAAAGTTTTGATTGACATAAAGCAGAGTAATTGTCCAGTATCAGATTATGCCACAGATTTCCATACGTTGGCTCACAAAGTTGACTGGACCAATTGTAGCTTGGGTACAGCATTTGTTAAGGGTCTGTCTGAGACCTTATTAGATGAAACAGCCACTGAAGATTTACCTGAGGGGTTGAACGAGTATATCACATACATGATTCACATAGATAATAGGCTCTGGGAAACGGAAAAAGTTGAAAGCATTTGTTTATTTTTTTGTCTCCACATTTTTATCCTTCTCCTGCTACTTTCCAACCTGATCCTGAACACATGGAGTTTGGAGTAACTAAATTATCAGAGGCTGAAAAGCAATACAGGAGAGTTGAGGGATTATGTTTGTATTGCGTCAAACGAGACCATCTACGTTTAGCATGCCCCATCTGCCCGGAAAATGTATGCACCTAAGAACCATTAGCGCCGGTCCCCCCATTTCCCCATTGAGGGAACACAAATAACTAAAATGGGGGGGACATAATGCCCCCTCGCACCCCTACCCGTTACCCGGGGATGGGGGCTATTAATATAAGTGGGTGTCCTAATGTCCCCTCAGGTCCCCACCATGAGCGGTGGGTGGGGACAATAATAAATTAAAGGGGGGACCTAATATCCCCTTTGGTCCCCACCCATGAACGCCGGGTGGGGACCCTAATTGAATAAATGATGGGGGGAACCTAAAGCCCCCCTGGTCCCCACCCATAAGTGGCAGGTGAGGACCCTAATTAATTAAAGGGCGACCTAATGTCCCCTCTGATCCCCCCATTTATATTAATAGCCCCCACAGGTTACGGGTGAGGGCGCAGAAGGGTACTATGTCCCCCGGATGGGGGAACAGGGAGACCTGTGCCAGTTCCCCCTTTTTTGCACTAGTGACTTTCCATTTGTTTGGCTAATCTAATCTGAGAGTGCATTTATATTCTTGTATTTATGGCATTTTGACCGTGGCTTATCTTTGTCTATTTTTCCTTCTGATTGTCCTTTTCCTAATGTTTATTCTGACTTCTGCATCCCTGACCACAGCTTATCTTGTACTATTCTTTTTGCGTTTAATCCAGCCATTCTAAGGTCCAGTAATACACTTTCTGTTCTTTGAGTACTTGCTAGCCTTATTTTTGCCAGTTAGATCCTGTCTGTCCGTTACAGCATGCGTATTAGAGCACCCACATTGAGCGATGTCGGAGGAAACAGAGCCATGACCCAGGACAGAGGCACATGGCACATTGGCATTTGGTTTAGGTAAGTAAATAAAGGGTTTTAAATCCTTAATTCATCACAGCAGGCAGGGGGAGGCAGATGCAGGTATAGAGCCAAAAATAAAGCTTTGTATTCCTGGCCCTATAGTGTCCCTTTAAGGAAGATTTTCAGAGTATTATTTTACATTGCGTGTGTTTTCTGGCTGTTACCCTATTGTTTTAAGGGGCAGTGTAACGAACTGGTAATAAACTGTGTGCTGAACTTCCTACAGACTGTATTGAAGAACTCCACTATTTTGTTCTCATTTTCACTGAATGCCCTACATATACCTTTGGTTCGGTATTTTCATTTAACCGAACACTAACCACACCCCTGGCTCATTAACTTCAAACAAACCACAAATGTAAGTGCTCTTTCTGGGTGGCTGCCATTTGTGTGACCGAACACAAGTTCTCCAGTAAATGGCAGCCATTTTGTATCCCAAATGCAGACAGCGGTACTTGATCACCAACTACCTGGAACTCTATTTCGGACACTATGCCTCGCAAACACTGGGAAAATCATACCGTTGCCTGCTACGTGCCCTGACAAGCCAGGAGATCGCTTTTCGGAGGAAAGACCCTCCCGAACAAGGGGAACATTTGCTACACACAAGCTAGGGGGAACCTTTGTTTATATTCATATAGGAACTCCCGAAAGTGGTCCGACAGCTACTTCTTTTACTCTGGAAATATTTTGGGCAGCAGCCACTTGTGTGGTGGGTCAAGACTTTACCCCGGTGGCGAGTCGGCTATACTACACGGGTCCAAGCACTATTTGGACAACTTGGGCATTCAGATCTGGTCTATCCAGGGATATAATACGTGTGGGCTTTCTGTCGAACTTGCATGTATTTTGGGGTGTTTTCTGTTTTGTATGGTACATCGAGTGCCTGGGAGATAATTTATTTAAGTAAAAGTAAGCTTTTCTCCCAGACACATAGGCGCCTGTGTGGGCTTATCGTTTAACTGAATGGAGACCCCATGCTGGGGATCTGTGTATATAACCAAGTAACTTGGTCCTAATAAAGCAGTTGGATTTACCCTTCAGTCTGATTTGGTGCTTGGGAATAAAAGAGCTATGTTACACTTTCACTCTGCGGGACTAGGGAGACTTGTCAGCAAATATACCCTGGAGTATAGGGGATCTTTTACCGGCAGATAATGGTCCTAAATAGCCTATTGAAGAGTGACGCATTACAGTATGCTGTGTGAACTATAGACACTGTGCATAGCATGTCTAATGGGATTCACACAGTCAAGAGTTAGCAGAAGATTATTTATTCAATTTTGTGACCTTTTTTGTTTTCTTATTCTATCTGGGTGGCTGTTTATAATTGCAGTTCACACTTCCATAGACATATTTCCTGCTTACCCTTTTCCCCCAGGCACTTCCCTTACCCCAACTATATACATATACCCAAAAAGGGAAGTCTGCATTATGTGAAAATAATGACATTATAGATTTCAGGAGCATCATAAGCTTAATGATCTCTCCAGAACACTGTGGAATACAATTCTTACAGCACTCAGCCAAAACAATGAGATACAGACACAATCTCTCATTTACACATACAGACTCTACTATTGATCTATGCTTCACAGCAGGGATCAGGTAAAGTAGGATCAGTCAATGCTTAAGCTTTTTCTTTCTCAATCCAAAATATGAAGAAAAAATAAACTGTAGAAACAAAAACAATGGCATAAAGCATTACATCGATTTATGGTAAGGGTGTGATACTAGAAAATTCACTTGTTTTATCCCGTGGACTGATAAATCCTCATTGCCGGTCCAGTCACTTTATTGTCTGCAGATTTTATTTATGATTTCTTCTGATTATAACAAATTATGACAAATGAGAATTGGGTCATAAATAGCTAAGCAATAAACTGTGAGGTTGCTAAGTAACTGGCTTGGATTATATAGTGAAGAGCAGGAATCTGGAATAAGGATAAAAAGCAAACTATTATAGTGTCACTTCTCTGTCAGACTCTTCAGAGCTGCTAAAAGGTTTTTAATTTGCTATAATTTAAGGTACATTCTTGTATTCATGGCACTTTTGTGTTAGGGGTTTCTTTGTGTGGTTAAGAGAGTTCGCTTGATTACTATTCTTACCTTATCAGAACAATATAGATTGCATGCTTTTGAATAACAAGAACTAGATACTTTGTTGGATCACACATCTGGGACATTTAAACCACATTGTGCCAGAGCACTGTGGCATAGCGATGCCATCTGTTAGCAGTCCTTTGGAACTCAGAGGGCTAACAAGAAATATCTGGCAATACAGCTACTGCAGACAGCAACTCCCAGAATGCTTAGCTAGACAAAGGGTGTCGTGGCACATACAATGTATAGTAGATAGAGCACAAATGGTTACATTTTCTATAACTTTAAATAACTAGTTGTATAATTAGGACACTCCAGATGTTGTTTGACTTCAAACTCCTATCACCCACAGTCAGCCAGACAATAAAGGGAATATAGTTTTCAAGACAATGACAAATGTGGAGTTAAAAGCCTGCAGCCTAATAAACCAAACACTAAAACTACTAAGTTAAATATTAAACTAAAACAGTAGAAAAATATTGCAGGCTTAAATGCATAATTTGGTAAGTCACCAAAATTAATTTTCTGCATTACTGCATGATCTATTTCAGCACAAACATTTGTTGTAGATTTTACATGTGGGACACAAATATCTACTTAGTAATGGAACACTGAACATGCCATCTAAACTATGTAGTATAATTAAGTTTATTTTTTGGAGTCTCATCTGGAATCAAAACTAATCTTAATGACAACAAAATGGAAACTCCAGGTGACTGCACTGAGTTTCTGTAGACTTAGGAACGGCTCTGTCAAGTATGTTGATTCTGTGCTGTCAATCAGAAAGAATTGATGGGAGTTCTAGGGTTAAGAAAAGTAATGTTATAGTGCTTTCCAACAAAACCATTAACCCATTAAGGACCAAGGCTCTTTTGAGATACAACACGTTTGTGACCAAGATCCTTTTGGCACTTTTGCCATGCATTCATTCTACCACAATTTCACCCTTTCTGTTCTAGTGCACCAATACCTTTTATATATATATATATATATTTTTTTTTTTTTTTAAAGAGAGAGAGAAATAGGTCTTTCTTTTGAAACCCTATTTGCATACATAACACGGCATTAAACATTAAAGTAGGGGCGGGACCTGACTTCCAAGATGGCCGGATGTGTTTGTCTGTAGCTCCCTACAATCTGGTCTACAATTACACTTATATTGCTTATATTCTGGATATCAGTAATTTTATGCTCCAAATGCCAACTGCATCTTGCTGAGCCCAAAACAGGGAATCCTGCAAGCTATCAGCCATACTTGTGGCCTACTAAATCTGACATGGCGACGGCTGGGAAAGTGGGCGATCTCCCACTTTGGAACTTGGACACTTGGAACTCGGGATATCCTGGTCCCCACTGGGTCAAATAAGCTCTGTCGGAGTAGGGGGATCAATGGACTTAGAACACTAGCTCCTACAAAGGTCTGTGGGCGACGTTGCGGGGAACTGCTGCCCTGCGGGTTAATGTTCACCTGTCAGCAGAATATACAGCACAGCCTGAAATGTCCTGTGATGAGGAGAGGGAATAATATACCTGTCATGGAGCCAGACTCTCTGCTACTTGTAAAGATTAAAGCTGTCAACATCTCCTTTTTGTTTCTTGTGTGTTACCTACAAAACTTTAGTTAACCCTTTAAGGACTGAGATAAATGTACACATTGTGATCAAAACAAAACACAAAAAACCTTGATTTGCGCTATATGTCTGTTCAGGCCTAATTCACCTCTTTCATATTATGTTCACCCACACTTATTATATATAATTTTATTCAAGGGAAACAGGGCTTTCATTTAACATCAAATATTTAGGTATTAAACATAATTTATAATGAATAAAATAAAAATAAAAAAATTGGAGAAATTAAGAGTTTTTGAAAAAAAAATAGTTCTACTTGACATTTTAACTGTGAATTTTATAATACTGTTTTCTTTTACTGCAATAAAATACACATATTTGTATTCAGCCATGTCTCACGGGTAAAACAGTACCCCCTATGTACAGGCTTTATGGTGTTTTGGGAAGTTACAGGGTCAAATATAGCACATTCCATTTTTCAGTTTTTTCACATTGAAATTTGCCAGATTAGTAATGTTACCTTTGAGACCGTGTGGTAGCCCAGGAATGAGATTTACCCCCATGATGTTAAAATACACTTAGAATGATGTTACATATATATAAAATATATAGATTATATATATAATACATCTATATATATAATACATCTATATATATGTAACGTCATTCTAAGTGTATTTTAACCCTGATGTGGAATCAATCAATTAATTGATTATCTTGTGTATCTGCCCCCGGCCAAATTAAAGAAGTAGTGCGTGCACGCTCCTAAAGTAATTCACACCAGACACAGGTTTCGGGTTAATGAAAAACTTGAGGAACGTTTATTACATCATCAATAATTGGTTAGGTGTTAAGTGGTTCATTTATTGCTCTTCCTACTGGTTGTGATGTCACTGGTATCTTGGAGGTCTCCCCCAGATTCCAGCGCCATCTTGTTAGTGAGGGTGTTAGTCGATGTCAAAGGGAAACTCCCTAGCGGCCATTTTAGGTAAATCACATATAAAGTTGAATAATGCTGATTGTAGGTATGCTAAGCAAATAGGCATTTTACTAACATAAATTGAGTTAATATTTTTTGTCCAAAACAGGCCCCCCTTAAAATGACTATTTACTAAAGAGACAACAACTAACTGACCCTAATAATGTCCCTACTTGGCTGCAGCTCATCTGTCTGAACAGGCCTCGAACGCTTCACAGCGCGGGTATCCCGTAGTGGCTAACCCACTACATCTCCCGCGTCAGACTTCTACCCGTGGAGACAGACGCTGTCCCTATGCTGTCCCTATAAGGAAGAAGTTGTCTTTTTAAGGCGGTGGAACTGAAGAGGTGTGTGTGTGGTGTCACAGTCTATATCGTCAATATCATGATGTAGGAATGTAGGTGTGGTGTGGTCAATGGTCTGACCTACAGTCTTCTGTAAGTATTTCTGCACACAGGGCATCACGCAGCAAACCAGGAAGAGAAAGAGAATTACCACAGTAAGAACCGCCATACCTACTTGAAGGAGAGTTTTCTGCCATCCACTCATCCAACCAAACCATCTGTCCCAAGAATTGGGGACTCCTGAGTTCTTTGTTAATTCATCAGAGAGACTTTCTAATTTCTCTATGGCCTTAGTTACCTTACCATTGGGGCCTGTATTGTCTGGGATGAAGGTACAGCATGTCATAGTATCGGGAAGTATTTTACACACTCCCCCCTTCTCTGCTATTATCATGTCTAAGGCCATTCGATTCTGAAATGTCATTTGGGAGGTAGCTTGTAACTGGTCTGCCAAGCCCTGGAGGGCATCTCTCGTGTAATTGACAAAGCGTTGCTGATTATAGTAAATATAATTGATCCAATTAACATTCTTGTTAGCGGTGATGAGTGGGATCAAGGATTCTAATCCTGCCGCAACCTCATCTCTGGCCTTGAACTCGTTTGGTACCCCCCTTGGTACACCTATGGCATCGATATATATATGTGGGTCGAAACTACCTCGAACAGGGGTTTCTCTTTTTACCCTAAAATATGTGTGTGGTGAATCAAGTGGGCCTTGGTGGTTATCAGAAATTATATGTATGGGCCGGATAGCTTTGATCAGAGTGCATTCTCCCCACCACAGGCCAGTCATTTTAGATCTGAGCTGCATGTCACCACATAGTCAATAAATGTCTCCCACAGACTTAACATGATTTACTAATAGGGCAGTGGGAGGTTCTCTATAGGTAGTACAGTAGCCAGAAGGGAATTTACCCACAAATTTTCCTGTGGCTCCATGTATTTTGTAGCAAGTGTAGTTACCTGGGTACACAGTGATCCCATCAGGTGGCTTGATATTCCCTTGGGTTATTGGGTATACCTTTTTCCATGATTCACACACAGATGAGTTCATTGGTGACTGCGCATAGAGACTTAGGAAACATATTTCAACATCTGAAGGTAGACCGAAGGGCACTGTACCCAGATGGGGTCTGGCCCCTCCACAAACATAACAGTTAGTTTTATTGTGTGAAGTAGCATTATACCTCATCCACTCAAGCCATAGATTAGTATCTGAAAACCCGGTCTCCACAGCCATAGTGTCTTCAAACGTGGGATTAGCAATGGTTACCATGTCTTTAAGGGTTTTAATGTGTGGTTTTAGAGGGTTAATTGTCATGTGCGTAGTCTACCCAGTCAGGTGATGTAAGCATGTCTTGTAAATAGAAGGTCCCCAACTTGTTATATGAGCCAACCCCTTTCCAATACATTCCCATTACGTACTCCCCAGCGTCCCCTGGGCTGGGATGTTCTATGTTTAAGGTGAGTTTCATTGGGGTAGACCCTGCTTGCTTACATAAGGTCATTCTGTGTAACAAGGGATTCCCAAATCTGTCAATCCTATCTAAGGTACTTTGTGGTCTGTAGCCCCACAGTCGGCCTGTGTTCCAACCCGCTGCTTTCCAGGTACCACAGTGGTGTCCCCAATGGCCACCTGTCACACAAATGTAGGGGTCCTTCTTGTTCGATATGTCTTTGTATATTGCTAAGTGTTGTGATTGCGGAAAGGTACAAGGAACAATATCACAGTAATCAAAGGTAAAAGTAGCTACATGTGTGTTTGAAGAGTTATACCAGAATGTGTAAACATGATTATCTTTGGTAATAGCAACTTGTTGGGCCTTTATCAGAATATATTCTTCTGAATTTAGTCTCCTGTGGGCCTTTACCTTCAGTATGGCCACCTCTTCAGGAAGCAGTAAAGCGTCCATCAATTCTTTGAGAGCTGCGCCATGTTTCACAGGGGTACCTGTTGCTGTAAGGTTTTCCAGATTAAGCCAAAATCATGTGCCATGCCCAGAGCATACCTTTTCGTCTGTGTAAATATTAACATGCTTCCCTTCAGACATCTTGCATGCTACTGTGAGGGCTATTAGTTCGGCTTCTTGTGCTGACTTAGACGATGGAAGTGCAGATGCTTGTATTTGGTCTTCTGTGGTGACTGCATATCCGATATGATATTGTCCCTGTTCATCTGCAAATCTAGAACCATCCACAAACAGTGTGTAGTCAGGGTTGGATAGAGCAGCCTCGTGCACTGTTGGGAGATGGGTTGTTTCCATTATCATCTGTTCAAAGCAATCATGAGGGGCATCGGGTCTTGTTCTATAGGAGGGATGTCTTCACATATCTCTGTGTGATATCAAGGGTAACCGACTGTGTTGCAATTTATGGTTCTTTTGGTGACCCCCGTTAATGTGAGCTGTTCTTGGGTTGCAGTACTCCATGTTTTGGCCATTGGGCCAAGTTCTTTCCATGAGAGATCTGGAGACTTGGTGAAGGAGATATGAGGAACAGCCACCTCCCAATGGTGATATAAATCTCCATAGGCAGGTAGAAACCTCCATAGGCAGGTAGACAAGAGAACAATGTTTCCTTTGGAGTCACAAAACAGGTCTGTTAGTGTAATGTGTATTTCTACCAGGCTGAATAGTTCTTCTTCATAGTATGGGTCAGGACCTGGGGTGCTCTTGAACCACAGGGTGCAATGTAAGTAGCTCCCTTGCTGTTCATCATGTGGAACCGCAGGCTTTTTCACCTGAAGTTCCATATGAACATCAGGATTGATGTCCAGACTGTACCAGTATTGCGGTACTCCCCCCTTGGGAAGTGGCAGAAGAGTGGCTGGGTTCAATGAGTAACATCTTTGTAACGTAACATTATCAGGCAAGAGGAGGGAGGTCTGAACGCAGAGATGTCTCTAAGATGAGAGATGTTTTGGCTGGACTTGATTCAGGGTTGCAGCGATATCATGTGGAGCAAGGACTCTTAGTTCATGTCCAAGAACAAAGTCATTAGTTTTGTCCAGCAGGGCACTGACAGCAAAAACAGCATGCAAACAGGAGGGACCACCCCTAGCCACGGGTCTAGCATGCATGAGAAGTAACCAATAGGACGGTGACCGGAACCATGTGATTGTGTAAGGACCCCTGAAGCATGGCCCATCTTTTCTGAAACGAAAAGTTTGAACGGTTGCTGATAGTTAGGTAGGCCTACACCCAAACTTTTTTATCCATTCCCCGCCGCCATGACAAAACGGGTATTCAAAACAAAAAGGGAGGGAGGGTGGAACAACAAAAGGTAAGTGAGGAGTAGTTAAGATGGCCGCTAATTTAAAATGGCCCCTGCATATACTCCCATAACCAAAACCCCTCCACTAATTTCTCCTAAATCCTCCCTGTGGCAAACCTAGCCACTTGGACAATAACTAGAGACTGTGCCTTTAAGGGTTGCCAATAGGTCGGGCGAGATATGCGCTTTACACTCATATAGATGTTAATGTATTTTCCGTATTGCCTGCAATGCTGTTTCCGCCGAATGCAAATGGCGGTTTTGTATGGGGATTCTCTTTCGTTTCACGAACGGCACTTTAGAAAGCCGTTCGTGAACCGAACGCGATACCCCCTAATAGCCCACACACTTAGAGGCGTGTGGCGCTAGTTAACCGATTGCAACATTGTTGCAATCGGTTATTAGAGGCGCTCCTGGGTGGCCGTCGTTCGACTACCGACCATGCGGCGGTCGGCCATCTTGGATCCCTTGTCTTCGGCGGGGCCGTGTCGTCGAACGCATAGCATTACCAACAGTTATTCGACGGCACGAACACCGCTGAGCCTCCAGGACGTTCGGGAGTTTCAGGACCAGGTTCACTAAAAGCAATCGGTTCTTTTCGTGTGTTTTGAAAGAAATGTGTTTTCTGTGCGGCGTTCGGTTATTTTAGCTGGGATCTGAGCGGCAATCTCACGAATGATGCGCCCAGACCCCAGCTATCTACCGAACGTCCATTCGTGTAAATCCACTGTGTATTTTAAAAGTTATGTATTTTTATATGGATTGCCGGTTCTGCTGCACGAGGGGATAATCCCCTTAACGGTGCATTCTGGGAGGATGATCCCTCTCGTGCAGCGGTGCCTGCTGGGAGAAATATGTTATACTGTAAGTCCCCCATGTAGTCCCCTCTGGGAGTGCCCCTGGGGAGGGACTCAGGAAACCCCTTGCATGGGGACTTGTATAAATTGTCCTGCTGATTAAAAGGTTGTCAGTTGACTCCCAAAACTGTGTCTCGTCCGGTTATTGGGAGGTTGGGGATATTGCCTTGGTGTTTTCAGCGCTTGACTGTGGATTCGTTTCTGGACCAGCGGAATTCGTGGATTTAATATTGGCGTTCCGCTACACTCCCAAACATTACACATGCTCCACTCTTTATTGTAATCTCCTAGAAATGTCAAGGCCCATTCCCCTTATCTATGCTGCTCAACTCGCTGCCATTTAGAAGTTAAATCACTTTGTTTATACAGCCCTAGTCACACCTCCCTGTATGTGACTGACACAGCCTTCCTAAATATTTCCTCTATAGTAAGATAATGTTTATACTTCATGTATTGAAAATTCTATTTCATTTATAATTTATGTATTTATTTATTTTTAATTTATCCTCAATACAGTCATCATTGCATTTCACTGCTGTAGCCGGAAGAGCATCTTCAAGTAAATGGGGAGAATTATCAGTGTTTCAATAAAAAATGTGGCGTAAACGTGTAAAAGTATCAGTGACAGTGGAAGCTCTCACAACACTAGAATGAATGCTAGCAATTGTTTGACTAATGGTTATGAGAAAGTAGGTGGTGGTGTTAATATTAATCTCATTGGGTGAGCTACTTTTGGCATTGGTAGGGGATGATGCTCTAGCTGTTTCCATTAAATGAGGCTATTAAACTGCAGATAGAAATTGACTTATACTAATTGGCACAGCAAGTGTATAAAATAGTGGACTGGTGCTTCTTCTCTCCGGACTCTCTTTTGTAATTTGTCATAGTTTAGTTAACTTGGGACAGACTTAAACAAATGTAACAAATGCCCCACCAAGACCAGGCACTGGGGACACTCCTTTTCAGTAAAGGTTGTTCTTGGTGACATAAACAATCTGCTATGTTCTCCCTTAGTTGCTTCATGGAGGGAGAGGGGGTAGAAGAAATAGATGGTAACATAAGCAATAGAAACAAAACCACTGAAAAGGCTGTAAAACAACAACAACTAGCTGTGGTAGAAGGATCTGCAGTGCCTGGGAAGTGGCTGCAGAAGTTATTGTGGAGCTAGTGGTCACAATCTGCAACTACCGATTATTTTCTACTTTAGACATAGAATCACCTATTGAGCCATAAAAAGGCTGAGATAAAGCCCTTTACCTCCTATTTGGTAAAATGGACTTTATGGCCATGCTGTTAATCTCAATATACTAAGGCTAAATGCAACTAATAGTGGTAGTAACAGCAGTGGCCCAAGTGACAGCAGTCCTCATGGCCACATAGCCAAAGAAGAGGTGTTCAGACCATGGCACTTCTTGAGATTAGGATGCAACATTGATGATGGTGGTTTATTATTAAAATACATTTGGGATATAGATGATTGTGTAGGCTAATGCCACTTTATTCAGCAAAAATGTATGTTTGAGTGGAAAACCGAATTGCTGCATGGTGGATTTTGTACTAAACCGTTAGACTTCAAAGTGAACCTGTCATGACAGATATAGGTTTGCAGATTTCTAACCATCTGGCTTGACTCATGCCATACAATTAAGTGTTTCTTCCCTTAATGCTATTAAAAGTTCATATTTTAATTTATTTCAAGTAACTGTCTCTTGCTGGGTGAGTGTTGCACTTGCTGTTAGACACAATTCTTCTGCATGCCCCTTTTTAAATAGGACATCTCCAGCATTTTATGTTGATATATAAATAAAATATGTTCTCTCTCTCTCTCTCTCTCTCTCTCTCTCTCTCTCTCTATATATATATATATATATATATATATATATATATATATATATATCTTGCCATTCTTAGTTTGCCAGTCCAAAGATCCATCAATAAATGATTCTGACTCTTCTCCATGCTGCTGCTGCTGTTCTCACACAGAGCCTGCTTCCTGTCCATCCTTCCCCTTGCAAGCATTCATCCCTTAGGCTGAAATAAGTATGAGAGATGCAAAAAGTAGAGTTTTACTACTAACAGACTTGCAGAGTGCAGACTTTTCATCTTCGTGCCAATTAGCCCAGTCTGAATTGACTAGTAAAGACAAAAAGGAATTGGGGACAAGCCCGGAACATGCATTACGTGGGAATGGTTCTGCCATAGTGACAAAAATGTATACACAATACAAATTAAGGAACAGCGCACATACAAAAATAAATATTTAGATTTTATAAGACTACTTGAAATCACCTATATCAGTTCCACCATATGGTCAAATCGTGTTAAGACTACCACTACTTCACAGTATTCCAATATCAGTCGTTTTGCTAAACTAATTCAACTTGGGAGACAAATTAAATAGTGCTAGTGCTTTATAAGCGAAAGTGTATTTTAATAACCTGTTGTAAAAGCATTGTATACAGTGAGGGAAAAAAAGTATTTGATCCCCTGCTGATTTTGAACATTTGCCCACCGACAAAGAAATGATTAGTCTATAATTTTAATGGTAGTTGTCTTTTATATAGTTTAAGAGCTGAGATTAGGACTGCTCTCTTAAAGTGTTTGTTTGTGTGGAAAACCGAATTGCTGCATGGTGGATTTTGTCCTAATCTCAGCTCGTTACCTGTGTAAAAGATACCTGTCCACAGATGCAATCAATCTATCAGATACCAAACTCTCCACCATGGCCAAGACCAAAGAACTGTCCAAGGATGTTAGGGGCAAGATTGTAGACCTACATAAGGGTGAAATGGGCTACAAGACCATCGCCAAGCAGCTTGGTGAGAAGGTGGCAACAGTTGGTGCGATTATTCGCAAATGGAAGAAACACAAAATAACCATCAGTCTCCCTCGGTCTGGTGCTCCATGCAAGATCTCACCTCGTAGAGTTTCAATGATCATGAGAATGGTGAAGAATCAGCCCAGAACTACACGGGATGATCTTGTTAATGATCTCAAGGCAGCTGGGACCATAGTCACCAAGAAAACAATTGATAACACACTACGCCGTGAAGGACTGAAATCCTGCAGCGCCCCCAAACATGCACAGGCCTGTCTAAAGTTTGCCAACGAACATCTGAATGATTCATAGGAGAACTGGGTGAAAGTGTTGTTGTCAGATGAGACCAAAATCAAGCTCTTTGGCATTGTGATGGGATTTCAGCTAGGCCCAAAATTTAGTAGGCCTAAAATCTCCATGTGGCATATACAAGTACAGGTATCTGTTAGTTAGTTACATGTAGCTAAGATACATTCATCAATGTACTGAGCAATGTACTGAAACCACATTCCATTCTCCTCAAGGGCCATGTTACCTGTCCATATAAGGTAATCCTGTGTATCCTGTTTGCTGATTGGTGTAAGGGTACAGATGGGGGATGCATAGCTTATAAAAAGCCATGTGCTCAGGGCTCAGACCTTTTGAACAGGAGTTCAGCTGAGACCCGATCGGTAATAAAGACCTTTACTTCCTGAAAAGACCTGTGTCCAGAACTCTCTGTGCGTGGCTTCTTCAGTGTTCCCCTGCAACAGCATCAACTCAACTCGCCATGTTTGGAAGAGGAGCAATGCTGCCTATGAGCCCAAGAACACCATTCTCATTGTCAAATATGGAGGTGAAAACATTATGCTTTGGTGGTGTTTTTCTGCTAAGGGGACAGGACAACTGCACTGCATAAAAGGGACAATGGACGGGGCCATGTACTGTCAAATCTTGGGTGAAAACCTCCTTCCCTCAGCCAGGGCATTGAAAATGGGTCATGGATAGGTATCCCAGCATGAAAATGACCCAAAAGACACAACACAGGCAACAAAGGAGTGGCTCAATAAGAAGCACATTAAGGTCCTGGAGTGGCCTAGACCTATATCCCATAGAAAATCTGTGGAGGGAGCTAAAGGTTCAAGTTGCCATATGTCAGCCTCGAAACCTTAATGACTTGGAGAGGATCTGCAAAGAGGAGTGGGACAAAATTCCTCCTCAGATGCTGAGATATGTCAAACCTGGTGGCCAACTACAAGAAACATCTGACCTCTGTGATTGCCAACAAGGGTTTTGCCACAAGATTGAAAGGGTCAAATACTTCTTTCGACATGCGTTTTTCAGTTTTTTTTTTGTTGTTGTTGTTATTCTGTCTCTCACTGTTAAAATACACCTACCATTAAAATTATAGACTGATCATTTCTTTGTCAGTAGGCAAATGTTCAAAATCAGCAGGGGATAAAATACTTTTTTCCCTCACTGTATATCGTGCAAAATTAATGTGATGCATGTAATTTAAAAAAAATGCAATTTAAGTGATAATTTAATAGTATGTGTAACAGATCCCCTGTTATTGCCTGGCCAACAGACTTGGAACATTGTAACCACTGTATTTGTAACTGTAGTTATGCTGAACATACGAATGGGAAAACAAATAACCCTGCTAATCCGTTTGTATCACCGAGCAAACAGCCGAACCAAAGACCACCTAGACCCGGTGTGTGTCGCCAATTAACTCCTTGACTCTGTGTCAAACCGCAAACATTCTAAGTGGTTCACTGGGTGGCCGTCGATTCTTATGCACGAACACGTGGTGGCAGCCATCTTGTTTTGTCGAACGCGTCCAGCAGGGTTTCATCATCGAGTGTCTGGAACTATTTTCGGACACTCAAACTCCCGAACACCGCTGAGACTTCCAGGACCACTTAACTTCGCACAAATTCTTACGAACAAGACGACGTTTTGTAGATATATTACACGAACAAGGCGGCACACGACCACCAAAGGCACGAACAATAAAAAGAATGACTGTTCGGTAATTTTAACATACGAAAAGGGACCGGCCACACCAGCTGAACGCATGGAACCATTTTGGGCAGGAGCCTCGTGCTTGTTCTGAAAATATAAGTTTTATGAGAATTGGATGTATAATTTTGATGTTATGAAAAATGAGTAAAAAGTGTATTTTTCGCTTGGAGATAATTGAGCTGATAAAACAATTAACTCAACTCCCAAGCAGAGGGGAGGAATTTACAGTAATGAATGGGAGTGTTTAACTGTATGACTGTAAATCATTGGTTGTTGATTTGTATTTTTTCGGTGCCCAACACAGTCCACGTGGGTGGTAACCTTGTGGGAAAAGTTGCATAAAAGCCAGCCTGGCACATTAAACCTTCAGTTCTGCTTAACCGTCAATACGTAGCCTTGTCTCGTTATTGTAGGGAACCTGCATCCAGCTAAATCACTAGCTCTTGTAAGAGCTCTGCTACTCTCTCTCTACACTGATCCAGCTGATGGGACATTGAGAATACACTGCAGCACAGCCTCTCGCCAGGGAAAAGGATGTCTCCAACGGCATATACCCCTCTCACAACCTGGGTGGTCGTTACAGTACACAGGTCCTTTGCCCCCTCCTTTAGTCCCACAACTTTCATGTGCTTTCTTTAGACCCTTCCTGTGACCTTACTTTATCCCCCACCTCCTATGCCCTCCTTTGTCCCCTACCCTGTGCCTGTTCAGCCTCATCTCCCTCTATATAGAATGGCCAAGCAGGCCGTGCACATCTGAGGATGGTCTGACAGGAAGCAGTTTGTTGCAGTTACCACTTCCTTTCAGACCAGATAGAGGAAACAGAGTGACCTGCAGGAGACAGGGAAACCATGGACTGAATGCCTCTCCCTAGCCATTTTTTTAATGAGATTCACTCCACACCTTAAAACACACCTGTCCCCCTTTGAAATACTGTTTGGATGTGCACCCAAGATAGGACTCTACTTCCCCAAACCCTCCAGCTGCAACACAGCAACATGACTGCATATGTACAGGCTTTAGACCAAAAATTAGGCAGGGTGCATAAACAAGCATTTGATTCTATTGCAGGTCCTGATAGTGACTCCTCTACCTACAAGCTTCAGCCTGGAGATTGGGTAATGATCAAGAGACACGTGAGGAAAAGTCTGGAGCCCAGATCTGATGGTCCTTTCCAAGTTCTGTTGACTACCGCCACATCCATAAAGCCAGAAGGAAATTCTACTTAGATTCAAGCTAATCACTGTAAATTGGTGTCTGATACTTTTCATATCCTTGTCTGCTATACTGACCTTGACCTTCTGTATTACCCCTGAGACTAAGTTAACAGACCGTTCAAACAAAACTATATTTTTTAGCTAGGACAGAGCTCATTTTAGCAGAACTCTTTGCCAACACTAACATGTCACTTCCCAGCTGCAGACTGGCTAGCATCAGAAAAGCTAATGTACATTAGTATAGTGGGGAATGGGATAGACAAAGACATGGCTACTTTCAATATAATATTGCTCCAAAATGTCTCTGGGTTTCTCAACAGCTCATGCATAAAAGTTCGATTGGGGAGACTGTGATGGAAAGACACTGACTAAGCTATTGTGATGTTTGAAAGACTGACATGTGAAAGTGAGTGCTAGTATGCTGGTGAACATGACTGACCGCTACACCTTTGCATGTACTAGCAATTCAGTTCTACATGATAGGCACATATGGTTTTCACTTGTAACTAATATAGGGATAAAGCCAAGGGTTTCTGCTGACAACCTGGTCCGTCTTCCAGCTACATGTCAGAATGTTTCTACCAGAGCAGGCCTCATCCATGTGAAATATCAAATACTGTTCCCAGAAATTCCTAAATGTAAGCCCCATTCCAGATCAAAGAGAGAATGGTATGATACTCTGTTAGGGGCTACAGGAACAACTACAGGGCTTCTAAATGCTATGGATCTAGGGGTAGTGAGAAATAAAATAGCACGTGCAGGCAGAGATATGGACAGTGCACTCAAGTTACAAGCCCAATGGATGCCCTCCATATTTCTCCCTCAATCCTATACCCTATCCTACAACAACGAGGCTCTTTAGCTATTTAACATGAGTGTGTGTGCAACCCAGCAAATACTATCCAATCTCACCGAAGGAATTAAATATACTGCTTGTAATCTGTAATACATATACATGCTTCAGCAGACAGACACAGCACAAATTAAACTCCTGAATATAAAGGCTTCCACTGCACGCAATATGTTTGGTAAACATATTAACCCTGATATGTGGCTTAGAATTGATACTAACGAACAAAGCTGTAATGATACAATGTGCATAGGCAGCTTTACTTTCTACTGTATTAAACAATATGATATGATGAGTAAATTCCTCATGCTTCCAGTTATGTTTGGTCCACCCCTTTATTCTACCCAGTATTGGACACCTAAGTTTCAGGGGATCTTATTGACACAAAGACTGTAACCCACCATAGTTTCAATTGCATTCAGTCTTCACAAGGGTTAATTTGTGGGCAGACTTCTAAGATAAAATAGCCTGGTATGCTTCAACATTCTGTAAGTGTGTGTGATTGGACAGTGTCTCCTGCTCCAATAGACATGTATATGGAACTCGCCCATTTTTATGTTTGCCTCACATGTTCTCAGCCAGATGCCAACAAACTTCTGGGAGTCCCTACGCCATTTGCAGGATGCTTCCAGAACCTGACAATGCTTAAGTGGTTCAACGACATGATTACCTTCATCCCAGATGCAGAGTTCACCTGGTACCCACAAGCTCTGGATTTGGATACTCTTTCTGTCTCTCTACAATTCTTAATTAATTTTGTTAACAATACTGACTATCTAGCTAAACATTTAGCCATCATTAACCACTCTTTGAGAAAATAATTGTCATAGTTACTAATAAACTACACAGCATAGGTAACAAGATAGTGGCAGATACAAGACATCGCTGGTATGATATTTTTACAGAGTGGTCTTAAACATAGTACTGCACCCACTTATTGTTGTGATATGTCTTTTTTCTTCTTACCTGTTTTAACCTATGGATGTATTGCAAAATGAGACGTGGATTTAATAACACACAGATATCTGGACATGTCTTCCTTGATGGCTCCTTTGGTGTGAGATTGTAAGGGAACCGAGGTAAAGATTTACTTAAAGTCCCACAGGTATAACTAGGATACCTGGATATACCTTGCCTCTAACCTGTGGCACCAAAATAGTGGAATTGTCAAAGATAAAGGTAAATAAAGGGTCAAAGCCTTTGCCTTGGTTAAGTCTTTCCACGTCTGCTGAGGTTAAAAGCTAAGTTGTTTGTGTCAGCAGTTTCTGCAGCTGCTTCTTCTCTTTCTCCTGAAATTTTACTTTTTGTTAACCTTGCATAGCTTAGATAAGATGTTCTCAAGTAGAAAACAATTGTCCCTTGTTTTCATGTGCAGTAGAATAATGACATTTTATATATGTGATGCTCTCCCATTAAAGATTGAAATAGATTTTTGAACTACAACGAAGTAATTCTGTGGTTTTATTATCAGTTCGATCGAACACCTAGTTAAGAGCCCCTAGTTATCTCTTGGATGATTTATCCATTATAAATTTCTATAATACATATTAGGCCGTGTTTGCCTCCCAATTTATTCCCAGAAAGTACCACTGTAAAGCAGCTGTGGATAGACACACAAGGTCAAATTACTCAAGAGTAATGTTATAATTTATGTATCACCTGGTGCAGCCCCTATCTGTGTTACTATGTAAGGTAAATAATAGAGAGAAAATAAGAAAAAGTCATAATGAAACCAATATTCAACATATGACAAGCAGCACTCTCATTTCCTCAGGGAAGCTGCTAGATATACAAAGAATGTACAAAGAGGGGGTAGTAATGAGTTCTTCATTACGAATGTAAAAAAAGATACACCACCACGCCCCTTAAATGACGTGAGCCCTCGCTGACTACTTCATTTCATATTATTCTTCTCCCCCCTTTCTACCTAGATTCTATCTTTTCTTCTTAAAATGTTAATACAAGTTTCTACATGGAGTTTGTTGATTATCTAATTGTTTACTGTGCTTATGACATCATTGGTTCAGAAGACAAGGAGAAAGTCAATAGAGGCACTATTATACTAGTTTCTTATACTGATTGTATAGTACGATATTGAAATCGCAAAAACATTACATTTCTGTATGCTATACTTGAATGACATCTGAGTCAAAAATTCTCAAAAAGATCTCGCTTACAGGTCCACTTGCACTTTGTTAGGGGAGAGGGAGTGTGACGAGAGCAATCTCGCCACATTGCATTGGAGAAGCCTGGTTGCCCGCCTGCTGCTTTTAGACTATGGCCCCATGTTGAAACGCTGGATTTTCCCCTGCAAAGACATGAAAGCTGGGTCATTTGGTGCCTGCCCTGTTTGAGCGGTTATACCCCAGATAGCTATGCCATGGAGCCCATTCGTATAATGAAAGACTATGGGAAAGACTTTGGCTCCATGGCAATTGAACTGTATGCGTGTGATCTGAGCGCCATTCAGTAATAATGTGCGCTCAGATCTGAGCTATCTGGGGATATGTTTTGTGCAATGGCTGCACAGTTATATGTTTTTATGTGTTTTATTGTCTTTTGCTGCCATGTGTTCAATGGAGTTTTGCCTCTGCCTTTGGAGATAATTGGGTTACTTCCCAATTATCTCCAGGATAGAAGACTCTGTGGAACTGGTTTTGGGCAGAAAAGCCATGCTTCCTTTGGTCACAAAGGACTACGATCTATCTTTTGAACCACTGGACCAATTTGTATGATTTTGACATATGTTTGTATTTGGAGTATGCTGATTCTGAAAATGTTAAATTATATGTGAATGTGATGCATACTTTTCAAGTTATGAATAATGAGGAAAAATTGTATTTCTCTGCTTGTTATAATTACATTACCCATTGTGTAAGGTAATTGAATCACAGGCAGAGGGGGGGATTTTGTGTGGGAGTGTCTGAGTGTATTGTATGTGTTTATTGGTTGTGTTCCAAAACCCTGTGGGTGGTACTAATGTGTAAGAATGTGTACATAAGCACAATAAACCCACAGCTCTATCTGTTCACTGCTTGACCCTCAACACGGAGCTTTGTCTCGTTCTTGGGGGGATTTATTGTATGCTGTTCCAGTTCGACTGCTAGGAGTGTAAACCTATTCGGATGTTTTTTCCTATTCGGCTGTTTACGGCATTCATATGGTTTCCCATTCAGCGGATTGGTGTTCTGCAGTAGCTGTGCCTGAGTCTCTGGAAGGGGAAGATCTACTAAACGGCGGTTTAACCCTTGTATGCCTGGGGGTGCCGTTACAGGGAGGTAGGACCTGGGAGGTTCTGTATTCCTCCCACAAGCAGGCCAGAGAGTTTCCGCATGTTACCATGGCAAATTTCGACACTGCACTGAGCTTGCAAGAGAAGTAAATGCAGCCTGCTGTCAGAGGAGCTTTGGCTAAACTTTCCTCATTATCACTGGACCACCAGGGCTTGTAAAGTACCCCTTTTTGTCAAAAGGTAAGAAAAAGGAGGGGGAGGTGGGAGAGGGGGACATATAGCATTGACATACTGTTTTAAAAAATTATTAAATATTCATTTATTTAATATATACACATACACACACCCACAGCACCCCAAACACACACAGTGTGCATTAGGGTGTGCACCCTAAAGCACAAACACACATGCACACATACACTGCAGTGTGTGTGAGGGTGCTGTTAGTGTGCTGTGTGTGTGAGGGTGCTGTGTGTGTTTGTGTGTTTTAGGGTGATGTGTGTGTGTGTGTGAGAGTGCTGTGTGTGTGTGAGGGTGCTGTGTATGTGTGTGATAGTGCTGGCAGTGTGCTGTGAGGATGATGTGTGTGTGTTTGAGGGTGCAGTGTGTGCTATGTAAGGGTGCTGTGTGTGTGAGGGTGAAGGTGCTGTGTGTGTGATGGTGCTACTAGTGTGCTGTGTGTGTGCTGTTAGTGTGCTATAAGTGTGGTGTGTGTGTGGGGGTGCTGTTAAGTGTGCTGTGTGTATGAGGGTGCTGTTAGTGTACTGTGTGTGTGTGAGAAGCTGCTGCTAGTGTGCTGTGTGTGAGGGTGTTGTTAGTGTGCTGTGTGTGTGTGTGTGAGGGTGCTGTGTGTGTAAGGGTGCTGTTATTGCGCGGTGTGTGTGAGGGTGCTGTGTGTGAGGGTGCTGTTAGTGTGCTGTGTGTTATGTGTGTGTGAGGGTGCTGTTAGTGTGCTGTGTGTGTGAGGGTGCTGTGTGTGTGTGAGGGTGCTGTTAGTGTGATGTGTGTGAGGGTGATATGTGTGCTGTGTGTGTGAGGGTGCTGTTAGTGTGCTGTGTGTGTGAAATTGTTTGGAGTGATTGTGTGTGGGGGTACAGATTAGGAAATAGCCTCCCTCCCTTCTTACCTTTTGCCTGGGAGGGGGGATCCTTGCTGCTATCCCTGGTGGTCCTAGTGTGAGTGAACTCTAGCCTGCAGGGCTAGAGTTCACTATTGTGAGATCTGAGCATTGCCGCTGCAACGCTCTGACCTCACGAGAGGAACCAGGCGGAGCTGCTGGCTAGAGCTCCCTGGGCCCTCTCCTGCCTCCCTCCCTGCCTGTGGGCCAGTGAGGGAGATCTTTGATCTCCCCACCGGCCCATGGAGGCACACAGCAGCACCCGTTCTGCATGGACCGACAGGGGAGATCCAGTGATCTCCCAAGCTTACCTCGATCCATGCGCAGGCCGCGGGGATTAGAGTGTGCCCAGGTACACCCGGCACACCCCGTGTGCACTCCTATGCCCCACACACAGCACACACTGCACCCCACACACACACACACCACAGGACCCCCCCCACACACACACTGCACCCCACACACAAACACTGCACCCCCCACATACACACACTGCACCCAGGGCCGGATTAACATAGGGGCTGGTGGAGCTGCAGCTCCAGGCACAGGCCCATGGAATAGGCCCATTGATTTAAAAAAAAAAAAAAAAATTCTTTTACATTTTTCTTTTTTCACACACTACTCTTAGGGATTCCACCTGGCTTTTATTTTATTGGCATAGCCAGTATTTGAGGCTGCCTGGCTGGTGCCAATATTGCAGTGATACTGGCAATATAAATGCTGGTATTTTTCTCAGTATAAATAGAGATTACTCTGCAATACCAGCACTGGCCAGTAGGGATCGCTGTATGTGTGGAGAGAGGCAGGGATAGGAAATGCCAGCATATCCCTCCCTGCCTATCTATACTCACTGATCTGCAGGGGTGCAGCTACAGAGAGTCCAGACAGCAACTCCCACCCTGCAGAGACAGCCTACAGCTCGGGGAAGTAAGGGATGGGGGGAAAGGCTGCAAGGAGACATACACTGGGACACTAAGGGACGCTGGGAGACATTATGACACATGGACACACAGTGTCCCCATGGTGTCTCAGTGCCCCCTAGTCTCCCAGTGACCCCTAGTCTCCCAGTGCCCCCAGTCTGCCAGTGTCTCACTGTCCCCATGTATCCTAGTGCCTCCATGTCTCTTAGTGCCTCAAGTGTCACAATGTCCCCAAGCTAGTGGCCCTGGTGTCTCAGTGTCCCCATGTTTCCCAGTGCCGCCATGTCTCAATGTCCCAATGTCTCAATGGGGCACTGAGACACTGATACATAGGAACACTGAGACCTGGAGTAATCGACACATGGGGGCACTGGGAGACATGGGGGCACTGGGAGGAATCCATCTATACAGCAGATTTAAACTAAGTAGTTTTTTTGGTGATTTTACAGCATTTTCTCTTATGTCACTCCTTGTGATTTACATCACGTGATGTCACCCATACATATTTAATTATGCAAATTAGTAAGGACGGTATGTTTTTCCAAGAAAGGTGGCAACCCTAACTACTTTTCACATACTCTTACTTAAGTATGGAAACTTAAGAGGGATCTATGGGAACAGAACTTGTGTGGACTGGCTGACAATGAATATAGTTAAAAGGGACACTATAGTCACCAGAACAACTACAGCTTATTGAATTTGCTCTGGTGAGTAGAATCATTGCCACCAGGCTTTTTGCTGTAAGCATGGTCTTTTCAGAGAAAATGCTGTGTTTACATTACATCCTAGTGATAACTTCACTGGCCACTCCTCAGATGGCTGTTAGAGATCCTTCCTGGATCATGGTTGCCTAAAATGCATCCAAACATTCAGTGTCTCCTCCCTCTGCATGCAGACACTGAACTTTCCTCATAGAGATTCATTGATTAAATTCATCTCTATGAGGAGATGCTGATTGGCCAGGGCTGTGTTTGACTTGTGCTGGCATTGCCCCTGATCTGCCTCCTTGTCAGTCTCAGCCAATCCTATGGGGAAGCACTGTGATTGGATCAGGCCACCACTTCTAATGATGTCAGCAGACTGCTTGTTTTTATGAGTTTAACAGCATGCAGAGTTACAGCTTCAGGCTTGAATATAGTAGGATTTTGCTATATTTATGGAGGCATGAGGGGCCCAGATGGTGGTGTTAACACTATAGGGTCATGAATTCATGTTTGTGATCCTGACCCTATAGTGATCCTTTAAGGTAATGCTGACTTTGGTCTCTCTAACACTGTGGCATGTTCCCTTTCTTCTACACTCACTACATACAGCTTTTCTCTGTCCCAGACTATATACCAGGAGCTTCTGCCTGCTAGTAAGAAGGTAAGGAGACAAGTGGACCAGCGAGTGCTAGGGGACAGTCCTTAGAAAGCGTTGAGTGAGCGCATCATTAGATGCATTTATGCCAAGCTCAGGGTGCTGTCTGCATAGTATGCCCTTAGTTGGCCAGCTGCATGATTGGCAGGCAGCCTGACATGCATTCATGCCAGGCTGGCCTTCTAATTCTTTGAGCAGACATGTCCTCTTTTTGGGCATGTTCGCCCCTTTTGGCAGGTTACGTGATTTGTGTCAGTGGCACACCCTTTTACCATGCCCATTGACTTCCTGCTTGACTGGACACTGCTGTTAGGGGTTATGGATTTACTTGAAAGATGAAAACATAAATTAGAGAGAGATTAGCCTAGGGTATGTGTTTTCTTATAGCTGCTGTTTTCTTTCTCTCCAGCACCATCTCCATGAGATACATGATGCTTGGGAGGTATGACTGTTTTTGGTCGATATGATTCTGTAATTAGGCCTGTCATAATTGTCAGCACCAGGCCCACTGGGCTCTTAATCTGGCCCTGACTGCACCCCACACACATTGCACCCCACACACACTGCACCCCTCACACACACACACACTGCACCCCTTACACACAAACACACACACACTGCACCCCCACACACACACACGCACTCACTGCACCCCTCACACACACATACACACACACTGTATCTTGGTGCCCCAAGGTGGGAGGTACAGAGAGGAGCCATGTCAAAGGGAGACCGCAAGGGCCCACCGTAGGGTAAACCAAGTGCGGCACTTATGGATTACCTGGATGGAATCCTAATATGGCATACTAAACAGTGTGCGGGAGGAGTGAGGAACTGCAAAATTATACCACATTCCCACACTGGACCCCAGGGAGAGGTAGGGAGACTAGATGGGTATCAAAAAAACAAAATGAATTGTGAGAGTGTGCAAGAATGTGTGAGTGTGTCTGTTAGTGAGTGTGTCTGCAAAAAAACAAGACTGTAATGCACACACTTAGAAAGGGAAAATACTTCCTGCAGTGTGCTCCAGAAAGGGAGGGCCAATCCCTCAAGACATCAAATGTAAGAAAACTATCAATCCAGGCACACCTGATGTATCTTCTAAAAGGCAGTATTTTTTATTTGAAAGGAAGTGGAGACTCAGTTTTTCAGACTTGATAAAGGCTCAGAGAGTAGCCGAAACATTGTCTACACTTTTAGAAAAAAAACCTCAAGTGTGTGTCTGTCAGTGTGTGTGTGTTTGTCTATCAGTGACAGTGTGTCTGTCAGTAAGTGTGCTTCAAATCAGTGAGATTGTGTGTTTGTCATTGCAAGGACAATAAATTGAACATAAATAAGAAATACATTGTAAAATGATTTATATTTTTTAACATAAATTTGATTATTTTCATTTTTAATAGTTCATCATTTAATTTATTGCTTTATTTTGTAAATTTTTACAACTTTCTTTATTCATGTAAAATATACACGTGATAGTGATGTGCAAACTGAAGTGGAAAAAAAGACATATTAACCTTCAAATATCATAAACTGTGAGGTTTTATTTCTTAACAAGATCCTTCCAAGTTTATTAAGGTGACATTAAGTTTCAGGAAACAAGCAAACATGCACATAATGACAGGGCCGGATTAACATAGGGGCTGATGGAGCTGCAGCTCCAGGCCCAGGCCCAGGCCCATGGAATAGGTCCATTGAATAAAAAATAAAAAATTAAATATTAGTTTTTTTTTTACACACTACTTTTCTTAGGGTTGCCAGGTATTTCTCATGTATTTCTTATGGTTGCCAGGTATTTATCAGAAGTATTTCTCAGGTATTTGAGGATGCCTAGCCGGTGCCGGTATTGCAGTAATACGCTGCTTGTGTGGAGAGAGGCAGGGATAAGAAGTTACAGCATCTCCCTCCCTGCCTCTCTCTACTCACTGATCCACGGGGGAGCAGCTCTGCACAGAGAGTCCAGACAGCAGCTCCGAGGCTGCGAGACATGGGGACGGTAAGAGACTTGGGGACGCTGAGACAGTGGGACACTGGGAGACATAGGGACACTGGGGAACATAGGGACCCTGAGACACTAGGGACATAGTGGCCCCTAGTCTCTGTGTCCCCATGTCTCCCATCCAGTGTCCCTAGTGTCTCAGTGTCCCCATGTCTCCAAGTGTCCCTGGTGTCTCTCAGTGTCCTCATGTCTCCCAGTGTCCGTTGTGTCTCTCAGTGTCCCTAGTCTCCCAGAGTCCCCTAGTCTCTCAGTGTCCCTATGTTTCTCAGTGTCCCCATGTCTCACAGTGTCCCAATGTCTCTAAGTGTCCCTTAGTGTCCTAGTGACATCGGGACACTGAGAGACATGGGGCCATAGACTCTAAGGGACACTGGAAGACATGGGGATACAAACACTAGGGGACTCTGGGCGACATGGGGACACTGAGACACTAGGGGACACTGAGAGACATGGAGACACTGGGGGACACCAGGAGACATGGGGATACTGGGCGACTTTTACACCTGGGAGACATGGGGTACTCCCAGTGTCCCCTAGTATAAAATAAAAAATCTCAGGCACTCACTGTGACAGATTTAAGCAGGTTTATTGGACCTGGTCTTTATCAAGTCTCCAGTGTCCCCTATGCATCACAGTGTCTCAGTGCCCCATGTCTCCCAGTGACCCCTCGTGTCTCAAAGTCACCCAGTGTCCCCATGTCTCCCAGTGTCCCCAAGAGTCTCAGTGTCCCCAGGTCTCCCAGTGTTCCCTAGTATCTTAGTGTCCCCATGTCTCCCAGTGTCCCAATGCCCTAGTGACATGGGTACACTGGGAGCAGGGCCAGACTGGGGATACAAAGCAGCCCTGGAAAAAAAATTTGTGCCAGCCCCATAAGTCACTGCGCCATATATTGTCACGTGTAATATGTAAGGCTATGTCTTGCCATGACAGATGATTGAGTAAAGCTATAATATTTTATATTAGAAAAAGCAATATTATTTTATATTAGAAAAAGCAATATATATATATATATATATATATATATATATATATTGCTTTTTCTAATATAAAATATTGGTCCTTTCAGGGTAAAACGTTTAATTATACAGTAAGCATACTCACATGCAGACACAGACAATTTCACTGACATCTCAATGACACACACAAGCTCATTGATACACAGACTCATAGACAAACAATCTCACTGATATACATCAGCTCATTGACATAAAAACACAAGCTCACTCACTAGCAGGCACACGCATGCAAGCAAGCTCACTCACTAGCAGACGCACACACATAGCTTAATGTAGTGGTACTGGTGTCTATAGCATGTCCCTACAGACTTTTCAACGTAAACACTGACTTTTCAGAGAAAAGGCAGTGTATACATTGCTTCAAAGTGACACTGCTAGTGAAAGTCACTCAGACGGTCACTAGAGGTGCTTCCTGTGTCAGTGCACCTACATTCAGGGCCTCCACACTCTGTAGGTGCTGAACGTTCCCCATAGAGATACATTGATTCAATGCATCTCTATGAGGAGATGCTGCTTGGAGTGGCGTTTTGCAGCCAATCCTATGGCAAAGCATTGGATTGGCTGAGATCATCAAGCTTGATGATCTCAGCTATAGAGGCAGGACCAGTCGAGGGGAGACCAGCACGCTGTGTGGGGAAAAAAAGGTGAGCAAAAACACTATTTTTAAACAAACATATACACCATGACAGACACACACACACACCCCATGACAGACAGACACACACACACCCCATGACGGACAGACACACACCCCATGACGGAAAGACAGACACCCCATGACAGACAGACACACACACCATGACACAGACAGACAGACACACACCCCATGACAGACAGACACACACACACCCCATGACAGACAGACACACACACACACACACACACAAGACAGACAGACACACACACACCCCATGATGGACAGACACACCCAATGACCGACAGACACACACCCCATGACAGACAGACACACACACCATGACACAGACAGACGCATACACCATGACACAGACAGACACACACACCATGACGGACAGACAGACACACACACCATGACACAGACAGACACACACACACCCCATGACAGACACACACACACCCCATGACAGACAGACAGACACACACCATGACAGACAGACACACACACACACCCCATGACAGACAGACACACACACACCATGACAGACAGACACACACACACACCCCATGACAGACAGACACACACCCCATGACAGACAGACACACCCAATGACAGACAGACACACACCCCACGACAGACAGACACACACACATCATGACACAGACAGACAGACACACACACACACACCATACAGACAGACACCATGACACAGACAGACAGACACACACACACACACCATACAGACAGACACCGTGACACAGACAGACAGACACACACACACACACCATACAGACAGACACCATGACACAGACAGACAGACACACACTGACACACATTGCTAATACCTGCCAGGGGTGGTCTGCTGGCGGCAGCTGGGGGAGGTCTGATGGCGGCCGCTGGGGGGAGGTCTGATGGCGGCCGCTGGGGGAGCTGCGCTGGCTCTGCTCTCCCGTCCTTGCGCGCTGCTGAATGAGATGGGGGCTGGAATATGACGTCATATTCCGGCCCCGGTCTCATGCAACAGTGCGCAAGGGCAGGAGAGCAGAGCCAGCAGACCTCCCACAGCGGCCGCCAGCAGACCCAGGTGTCTGCCCGGCCCCAGGTGCCGACGGCCCACCGGGAAATTTCCCGGTATCCCGGTGGGCCAGTCCGGCCCTGACTGGGAGATATGGGGACACAGACACTAAGGGACTGGGAAACATGGGGACACAGACATGCCCCCTTTTTGGTATGTTCTGGTTATGTGATTTGTGTCAGTGGCACACCCTTTTACCCAATCCATAGACTACCTTCTTTACTGGACACTGCTGTTAGGGCGTATGGGTTTACTTGAAAGATGAAAGTGTGAGATTAGCATAGGGTATGTGTTTTCTCATAGCTGCATCCTATGAGTTTCCCTCCAGCACCATCTTCATCAGATACATGACGCTTAGGAGGTAGGACTGTTTTAGTGTTTTTGGTCAATAAGATTTTGTAATGAGGCCAATCATAATTGTCAGCACCAGGCCCTCTGGGCTCTTAATCTGGCCCTGATTGTATTCATTGATATGATTGCCATACAATGGACGTTTTTACATGTGAAGGCAGACATCTGAGAAAAACTGCAGCTTCTGAAGCTGAAAGATAACATAAAAGATTGCAAATATCCATTTTCAAATCAGTGCAGTCTGCTACAGCTGTGGCAAATTTTAGGAAGTTAATTATGTCTCTATAGATTAAACCTGAGTATCTGGTGAGGAAAATTAAAAGGAAAAAAACATTCTGACTTCTGAAAAGCAATATGTTTCCTTGAAATCACTCAAGCAAGATTTAGTCAAGTATAGAAATTAGAATTTACCTTACTTACTTACAAGCAGCCATCTCTAATTATATTTGGGCAAGTAAGAATCCCAGAATCTCTCAAAAAATACTTAAGAAATCAGGGAGAAATGGAGGACTGGTATTCCCGGACGTACATGCGTTACATTTGGCCTGTATGCTATACCATTATTTAGCTTGGGACAAAAATAACAACACTTCTAACTTATGGAAAGGAATTGAAGCCCAAGAGTTTAACCCCTTAGTGACCAGACCGCTTTTCAATTTTCTTACTGTTTGGGACCAGGGCTGTTTTTAAATTTCTGCTATGTTTTTGTTTATCTGTAATTATTTACCATTTTTCTTGCCATTAAATAGTCTTTCTAAAGATACCATTTATTTCATCATATCAAACAAATTATAAAATATAATGAAAATAAAATGAAAAACACATTTTTTTTAACTTTGACCCCCAAAATCTGTTACACATCTACAAACGTCAAAAAACACCCGTGGAAAGTTATAGGGATATAAGTATAAGTAGCACTTTTCTATTTCCAAAACATTTTTCTTTTTCAAAATGAATGCAAGTTACATTGTTACATTGATATCAGCCAGGAAACCCTGAATAACTCTACACATGTATATATATATTTTTAAAAGAAGACAACCTAAGGTATTAAGCTTGGGCTATTTTGACTCTTTTAATGCAACCATTTTACCACCAATCTATGCCAAATTAAAAACAAATAATAATTGGTGATTTTATTGACACACACAACATTTAAAGAATACATGTATAGAGAACTTTAAGGGTTACTGCCAAAGAACACCCCAATACGTTTTCAGAAACATCTCCTTAGTACAGTGATACCACACGTGTATAGGTGTGTTAGGTTCTCTGGGGGCTAAAAGACCTTATTTGGAGGGGGCGTATTCGAGTTTTCCAACTTTGAATCTTCACTGCTGCTCATTATGCACCCATGTCCTTTTTGGGACACTTTTGAGGCCAGCCAATGTAATTTACCCCCATCAAACCATATTTTTTTAAAGTAGACAACCCAGGATATTCAATATGGGGTATGTCCAAATTTTTTAGTAGCCACTTAGTCACAAACACTGGCCAAAGTTAGCATTTATATTTGTTTGTGTGCAAAAAAACAATTATGAACGCTAAATTTGGCCAGTGTTTGTGACCAAGTGGCTACTAAAAAAAGACTGAACCCCATTTGCAATACCTTGGGTTGTCTTCTATTGCAAATGGTATGCCATCATGGGGGGAATTCTCATTTCTGGGCTACCATAGGCTCTCGAAGGCAACAAACCAATCTGGCAAATTTAAATGTGAAAAAAACGGCCTTATATTTTACCCTGTAACTTTCAAAACCACTATAAAACCTGTACATGGGGGGGGGGGGAGGGGGAATTATTGTTATACTCAGGAGACTTCACTGAACACAAATATTAGTGTTTCAAAACAGTAAAATGTATCACAACAATGATATCATCAGTGAAAGTGACGTTTGTGTGTGAGAAATTTGAAAAACGTCACTTTCACTGACAATATCATCGATGTGATATGTTTAACCATTTTGAAGCACTTATATTTATGTTCAGCGAAGTCTACCGAGTAAAACAGTACCCCCATGTACAGGTTTTAGGGAGTCTTGTTAAGTTACAGGGTTATATATTTTGCTAGCAAATTAAATTCTCTGGATTTTTGGCCTGTGTTGTCAGGCAAGTCCCCCAAATTGCCATCAATAAAATTACTTAATTATGTAAAAATATTACATAAATATGCATGTAGAATTTTAATATATACATGTTTATATATTTGAAGCCTACGTGTATTTATGAAATTATTTATGTAATTACATAAATGGACATATGTATATTTTATATTATTTTTATTTATTTATATATACATGTATATATATATAAAATGTCATTCTAAGTGTATTTTGATATATATATATATATATATATATTAATATCAAAATCATTAGAATAAAATTACATATATATAATTTTTTTAAATTATTTTTATCTTTACTTTTTTATTTTTTATTGATTATTATTTATTTTTTATAATAATATGTATACAATATATATAGTTATTATATATATATGTATATATATATATATATATATATTATACATTTACACGTGTGTAATTTTACTCTAAGTGTATTTTTATATTAATATATGTATATATTAATAAAAAAACACACTTACTATGACCTAATATATAAGATAGATATATAGATTGATAGATAGATAGATAGATAGATAGATAGATATAGGTATAGATAGATAGATAGATAGATAGATAGATAGATAGAATTGCACAAAAATACCAGCACTCCAGGATTTAGTAGGTAAATCTTTATTCAAGTAGATCCAGGTGGTCAACATTTCAGCCCCTAAACGGAGCTTTCATCAAGACACGTTTAGGGGCTGAAATGTTGACCACTTGGATCTTCTTTAATAAAGAAGATTTACCAACTAAATCCTGGAGTGCCGGTATTTTTTTGCAAGTTTATCTATGATGTGACCAGATCACCAGGTACTATATATTTTGAGTTGGAGTGCAAGAGCCTATAATTTTTTTTCTTAACATTAATATTTTTATATATCGCGATCACTCTGTGTTCTCTGGCGTCCCGGCAGTGAGAGGGGGTATTGCACAATGCCATGACATCCAGGCATCGCTGCAATACCATTAGAGCGGCTGGAAGCAATCATGATCGCTTCCAGCGCTCTAATTAGACTCTGATAGATCAGGTCCGCGGACAGATAAGATCCGCAGTCCTTAAAGATCTTTTTGTCGGACGTACCTGATACGTCCGAGGTCGGCATGGGGTTAAAACTGATTTCCTTTATGATTGCTTTTGGATAGACGAGAGTTGCCCATTAGAAAAAATTACAAAGAACACTATTATTAATGCAACTTTGAGTACGGTTAAAATTATAAGGAAAAAATTTAATCAAGAAGCGGTATTTCACAATCTTCTCCACTAGAACTATTGGAATTTAATGTTAGACATTTGGATTTGAGCAGTTGAAGCAGATGTGTTAGTCATCTCTCGAATATTTTTTCTAAGGGGGTTTTAACTCCCTTCCATCTATTACAGACCATCTATTTCCTTGCCCCAGGGGAATTATTTACATATCTGAGAGTCAAAAGTTACTTATCTACTAAACAAATTCTAGATTATAAAAAAATAAAAATAAATACTACTCCAGTCAGCAAGATTCTAATAACAGGATCAATCTAAAAAACAAAAATATAATACACAGTGCAAACTGTATACACAAGAAGTAAGCCTCTATATAGGATAAGACTTACAGAATGTAGAGCTGTCGCGGGCTCTATATGATGAGCAGGAGGGTGCATAAACAGGCTAAAGTGACATCCTGGATGGAGAGCAGCACAGGAATCAGATATGGTAAAACAAAAATTTATTGGGCATACACATTAAAATAAGGGACAATTAAGCAGTGTAAAATATACAGATAAGTATAACAAGGCAAATAGCCTAAACAAATAACGCTAAATACATTTTAAAAAGTCCCAAAGAGCAAAAAATAAAAGTATGAAACAGCAGATGCGTTTCAACTCCAGCTGGAGTCTTCTTTAGGGTTGAAGTGCTCTCTCCATGGTCGCAATAAATACCATTAGAATCGATCTTGAACTCGACGCAGCTGTAATACTTCCTATTTCCGGCACGGCATGCTTCCGTCATCACTTGCAGTTTCTCGGTCACCAGAGTGAGGGCAGGCCGGAAAAGTCCCATATCTAGTGTGGGCAAAGAGTATTTACAAAATATAGGTACTAGCCTAAGAATACAGTATAGTATAATGAAAGAAAACAATAAATGAAAACCAACATATAAGATATAAATACATACAATGAAGATACACATGAAAAGGACCGGATAAATAAAAACCTCAAGCAAAGAGGTGGAGGACAGTTGTAAAGAGGTAGTAAAAAATATTAAAAAAGAAGTATGTGCAAATCCCAAAAAATAAAAAGGGGAAAAGGAAAACAAATGGAATAAAAAAAAATTAAAAAGGTATAAAAAAAGACTAAATTCAAAATCTAAATTAAGTCCTTTTGGGGCCAAGGAATCTAAAGTAAATATCCACTTGCTTTCAATTTTGCACAGTCATTTAAAATTGTCTTCCCCTCTCCAATTAAAGGTTTTTTTTTAAAAAATAGCCATAAAACTTAACATAGAAGGATCTTTATTATGTTGCTGTTAAAAAAAATGATCTGAAACATACCCTCCCACATCTTATGGACCAATCCATTGGGATTCGGACATGGTCCGACCATGCCCCCATTCTGGTTACCCTAGCAGTGCCATACCCCACAACAGGGAGAGGTAACTGGCGTTTGAATGAATCTCTCCTTGATAACCCTGCTGATGTTCAATATATCTCCACGGTACTAGATAATTACTTTGAGGTTAATTCCACTGAAGACACCACGGTAGAAACTCAATGGCTAGCACACAAAGCAGTTGTCAGGGGTCACTTCATCAGATTGGGTTCCATAGCTAAAAAAAGCTATATTTCTAAAGAGACTGCACTTCGCCATACCCTTAGGAAGTTAGAAGAATCCAATAAACAATCCCCATCTAAATCAATCACCTGTCAAATTACCAAAGTACAACAGGATATTCACCTTCTTCAATCACAAATATACACCAAGCAAGCACGCAAAACCCAACAATTGTATTACTTTTCAGGGAACAAGGCAGGCAAGATTTTGGCTAACCAACTGAAAGCAAAATACCTACAAACTAAAATCCCTTATCTATATTCCAAAGATCACGCACAAATATATAACCCGAATACAATTGTTGAAGAATTGGCCGGTTTTTATGAAGACCTGTACAATCTTCGCAATAACCCCAACACCAAATCCCCCAGTGTTGTAGACATCACAAGATACCTCTCTCGAATCACACTCCCTCAAATACCGACGCACCACATGAATCTTTTAGACGCACCGTTCACGGAAACTGAAGTGAGTAATGTGATTAAATCCTTGCCAAAACATAAAGCGCCGGGACCTGATGGTCTCTCCAATTATTATTATTTGAAATTGGCATCGCGATTAATACCACATCTTACAAAACTATTTAACAAAATAAGAACGACAGGTAAATTCCCACAAGATATGCTAGAAGCTTACATTATCACCTTGCCTAAGTCAAATAAACCACCAACATATTGCAGTAATCTCAGGCCGATTTCATTACTTAATGCCGACGTTAAGTTGTATGCCAAGCTGCTTGCCAACAGAATTCGCCCCCTGTTGTCCTCATTAGTCTCAGAAGAACAAGCGGGCTTTGTCCCTGGCAGGCAGGTTGGGGACAACACCAGATACTGTATGGACTTAATTGATTGGGCCAACTTCAAAAATAAATCAGGTGCTTTGTTGGCGTTAGATGCGGAGAAGGCATTTGATCGCCTAAATTGGGATTATATGTCAGAGACCCTGTCGGCTTTTGGTTTCTCCAATGCTTTCATTACCAGCATTATGGCCTTATATTCCGCCCCATCTGCTAAAGTTTTCAGTTCAGGCTTCACATCACGTAATTTTTGTATAACCAACGGTAGGAGGCAAGGGTGCCCCTTGTCGCCCTTGATCTTCATTTTATGTTTGGAACCTCTAGTTAGAACGATCAAACTTGAGGCGGCGCTACCCGGTATAGATACCCCGGCAGGAGAAAAAAAGTTGGCACTTTTTGCCGATGATGTAATTATCTTTTTAGCTAACCCAACTGAATCCATTCCTCACCTATTACAAACACTGGCCACATACGGAGACATCTCCTATTACAAGAATAATGTTAATAAAACCCAAATACTACCCATAAGACTTAATAAGCAATTGGTGAGTGAACTGAAAAACACATATCAATTTGCGTGGCAAACTAACGCATTTTCGTACCTAGGCATCAAATTAACGCACTCCAAATCCCTAACTATAAAGGAAAATCACATAGCGGTTCTGTCCAATATTACCAAACAAATGGATTCTTGGAGCAATCTCTACACATCATGGTTTGGTAGAATTAATTATATTAAAATGATGGTTATGCCACATATACTCTACCTATTTAGGTCATTGCCCATTGCCTTACCAAATTCGCTCCTTCAACGTTTCCAGAGGGCAATTAACGCCCATATCTGGAAGAAAAAGCCCCCAAGAATATCCTTCCACTCTCTGTGGCGTCCATTCAACAAGGGAGGTCTTAACGTTCCCAACATCATGCTCTACTATAAAGCAACCCTGTTGTCACAAAGCCTCTATGTTATGATGAGTACGCACAAACCGGTATGGGTAGATTTAGAATCCGCTTGTGGGGGGGTCACACTCCCTATACAATGCCCTATGGTCCTCCACCCCCTTAGCATCACCCTCCACACTCCCAACATCACGATATATTACAAAATCATGGTCTATGTGGAACACGGCAATATGGCCAAAGGCAGAACTACTGTACCTTGCACCATTATCAGCCCTCTCCGCCTTATCTCCCGACCTCCAAACATCTAAATGGTCAAGCTTAGGTGTTACACATGTACATAAATTGCTTGGTACAAATGGCATTCACCCTTTCCCAACACTGCAGGAACGGTACAACTTACCCTCGAGAGATATTTTCTTGTACCTGCGTGTAAAACATATATTACTGTCACATTCGATTGAGCACATTGACCCGCTGTCACTTAGCAATATAGGCTCACAATGTTACCATACTAGACTGATACGTCCCTCGTGCAAACTTCTCTCCCTATGCTATAGGACGTTGTCTGATATTCACGGACACTCCAAACTAACTTATATGAAGCAATGGGAGACATCGTTGGGAATAACCCCAACTCTCATGGAATGGGAACAAGCCATCACCTATACCAAAAAATCTTCGAAATGTGTCATACTTTGGGAAGCCTACTTTAAAATGTTAATGAGATGGTACTTGGTCCCGAGCAGGATTCATAAAATTTACCCCAATTCTCCCTCAATATGCTGGCGTTGCAACTCTAGTTTAGGGTCCATAGAACATATATTTTGGCACTGCCCCAATCTGCAAAACTTTTGGAAGGATGTCCAAACAACTATTCGGGCGATCTGTAAGATTACATTCCCGCTATCCCCAGAAATTTACTTGCTCCACATTATCCCTAACCTACGTGATATACCATCTAGAGACGCAGTATTAAATATACTAGTGGCAGCAAAAATTAGCATTGCAGCCCACTGGAAAGACACCAAGCCTCCTTCTTTGAAGGAGACTCTAGGAAGGGTGGAGGTTACATACCACCACGAATGCGAATGGGCAAAAGGAGGTAATAGGTCACACGTTCTGGACAAGTGGAAAAATTGGGAGTCTTTTAAAGATTCTCATGCTACAAAGTAAAGAGCAGATCCCGCAACTAAGAGTGGATAAAGTACTCTATCCAGAACAAGGCCTACCACTACATGACGAGTTACTAGGCTATCCTATCCCACTATACCTAGTAAGACTACTAAGCCACATCCATATCACTAATTTGCTATACCCCGCTATAATAATAAAAGTACTATATCCTAAGACAAGAAGCGCCCTACTGTACCCTTCCCACTCCCTCCTCCTCCCCCTTCAGTTATTACGGTTATCTCATGTATATATATTTGTAACTGTTATTTATATTAAGGTCTTATTATGCTAGCATATGTCACATAAATATTTGCCTGGGAGTAGTAAGAAAGTTTCGAATGATGTGTCCACCATGGATCGAGGAGAACTTAGGTATATCACATAACTTTCGCCCACTACCTATAAACCCTCATAACACTACAACATACGGCAAGTCCACTTGATCTATAAGTTACCCTTACTGACGAAACTACATACCCTTCACAATAGGCCAAGCTACCCTGCATCACCTTTACAGCTGTGTTTTCTCCCTCTCTTAATATCATATCTTCATAACTGCTATCCTGATATCGGATACTTGGCTGTACACCAAGCAGATACTAATGCAGCAGAGGGGAGAGCGGTTTAGATTAGCCGTGTATACAAAATGGCAACAAATATCGAACTTCATGGCTACAATCAATAGTAATGTTTACCTGTATATCCCCATATGTATGTATGTAGGTACCTAATGCGCCAGACAACTCCTTCCTTCACATGGTGTATGTATATAAGCGTGTATAAAGTGAAACGTGATAATAAGGCTACTGTATATGTCATTACCGTAATTATATGTTCTTTTATGCTCTTTTATGTTCTTCCTTTCTGTGATCTTGTATGTGTATCAGAATAAGCTGTATGTATTATGTTACATGAGGGACTTGTCTCCTCTACTGTACCTCTTTATAAAACAATAAAAACATACATTGAAAAAAAAAAAAAAATGATCTGAAACACCCTGTTTGGTGTATCCCCTCTGTAGATTACCCATGGGTTCCGCAACATGGATTTTAAGATTCCTAATGGTCATTCCCACGTATTGCTGCCCACACAGGCACCAGAGGAGATACACCACATTAGACATATGGCAAGTCAGGATATCTTTGATATAAACTTTTTGACCAGTTGAATTAGATTTAAAAAAAGTTCAAGTGTCTTTCGCAAAACTAGACACATTTTACAAGGGTAATAAAACATTTTTTGATTAAAAGAGAAAGTGGTCTTAACCGGTCTAATAAAACTAGTGACCAAGCCCTTTTTAATATTTAGCGCCTCAGTAGATTACGTTAGGTTTATCTCCAATAATATTAGTAAGATCATGATCTGTTTTTAAAACAAGCCAGAACTTATTTGGAATATGTTTAATATGCCTGGATCCACTATTATAATCTAAAACAATTGGGATACCTCTTGAGTTAAAATCATTCTTATTCATATTGTTCTTTTTGGATTTATACTCTAAAACAAGCATGTCAAACTCAAAGTGTGGCACGGGCCACATAAACAAGGTTTACGTTTATGTGGGCCGCACACACACACACACACACACACTCACTCACTGACAGACACATACACATACTCACTGACAGACAGACAGACATACAAACACATACTCACAGACACACACACACACATATTTACAGACACACACACACATACTCACAGACAGACACACACATACAGATACACACATACTTGCTGACAGACACACAGACACACTGACAGGCACACAGACACTGACAGACACACACACATACTCACTGACAGACACACATATACTTGCTGACAGACACTGACACACACACATACAGACACTGACACACACACACACATACTCACAGACAGACACACACACATACACAGACAGGCACACACAGACAGACACGCATACTCACTGAGAGACACACACATACTCACTCTCATACAGATACACACACTGACAGACAGACACACACACACACTGACAGACAGACACACACACACACAAACTCACTGACAGACACACACATACTTGCTGACAGACAGACTGACACACACATACTCACTGACTGACACACACACACACACTCACTGACTGACTGACACACACACATACTTGCTGTCAGACACACACTCACACACTTACACACACATACTTTTATTTATTGCTGCTTACCTTTTGGAGCATCTCCTGCTCCTCACTGCTCCCGAGCGCAGTTTAGTGATACCGGGTGCCAGAATATGAAGTCATATTGCGGCGCACGGATTCACTTCAGTCGGCGCATGCGAGGGAGCAGTGAGGAGCTGGAAGGCTGAGCTCCCTCGCTGCCACTAGAGACCTCTCCTCCCCTGGCCGGGTAAATGATAGCAGAGTAGGCACCTGCAATATGGGGAAAGCAGGTGCCTACTCTGCTTGGAACATTAGGCATGTACTCGGGGCACGCCGGGCCGCGAAGATGGTCCTTGTGGGCCACATGCAGCCCGCGGGCCGCGAGTTTGACATGCTTGCTCTAAAACTTGATTCCAATCTAGGGCGCTAACCTCTTGTTACTGTCTATCTAAAAGTGCAGCATCATAATTTTTAGCTAAAAACTGGTCTTTTAAATAGTTAGCCTGTAAAATAAATTCATCCTTATTACTACAATTTCTAAAAATCCGTACAAATTTACCTTTCAGAATATTTTGTAGCCAAGGTGCATAGTGACAGCTATCCATGTCTATAAAGCTGTTAGCATCTACCTTTTTTTTAAAAAGGTGCAGGTTTTTATATTCCCATCCTGGATATAAAGTTCAAGGTCTAAAAAAAATGCACCTTGTACTTACTGTACTCACATAAGCACAATATTCCTTTGGTTTTGATTTAAAAGTTTTAAAAATAAGTCAAGGGATGGCTGATCGCCATTCCAAATAAAAACCACCTCCATGTACCTGCGATAGTGGACCAGGGTCGCACTCCCAGTACAGTCCCCTGAGAGGAAAGATTCATACCAGTGGGACATAAACAGATTTCATAACTAGGTGTGAACCTGGTCCCCATCGCACTACCGATGAGTTGTAAAAAATAGGATGCCTCGAACCAAAAATAATTATTGCATAAAATAAATCTAATAGCTTCCAAGATCAAATTTAATTGGCATTATGAAAAACCACCAAGTTGAAGAAAATGTGCAACTGTCTTGCAGCCTAACTGATGGGAAATGATCGTATATACGCTACTGACATCACAGGTTACTAAATAGTATTCTTCCCTCCACGGATCTTAGTTAATTCCTTAATGAGCTAGATAGAGTCCTTAAGGTATGTGGGTTGAGACACAGCCAAAGGTTGAAGGAGTCTAACAATATACTGTGATAGGCGACTCGTTAGTCTACCCCAGCCACTATGGGTCTACCGGGGGGATTTTGGGGGTCTTTATGTATCTTAGGAAGAATGTAAAGGACATGGGTCTTAAAAACAGAAATGTTTAACCCCTTAAGGACCAAACTTCTGGAATAAAAGGGAATCATGACATGTCGCACATGTCATGTGTCCTTAAGGGGTTAAAAAATTAAATTCCCCAAGATTTAAAATATTTAAACTTTTTCCCTTTTCTATTAAAACTTTATAACTTTTAAAATAAGGTTTCAATGGGTCCCCTTCCAATTTTTTGTAAGTAATCACCTCTGTTTTGGACAATGACTGCTCCCCCTTTATCGGCCGGCTTTATAACCAAGCTCTCATCATTCCTTATATTCTTAAGAGCCTTGGGGAATTTGGGGAAAATGGGACATCTTCCTATACTAATACGATCTAGAAGTTTAAAAAGGACATTTATCCCTGTTTTCTCAATGACCTAACCCGCGTCCGATTGATTGACGAATGCAGTATGAATGTGGATGGAATGCTGATTGATTTTACTAGAAAATATATCTGGTGCATTGCAACTGTTATTAAAAGTTCTTATTTTGTACTTTATATTCATCAGACTCTAATAAAGATGATATAAATAAAAAAAAAAAAGGAAGTTCCGACTTACTTGTATAGTTACAACTTCTCACTGTTGACCTCTGCTGAAACTGGGTCAGTGTTTTAAAACTATATTGATGCTTACCCACGTCATGAGGCAATGACAGGTGTCCCTCACATGACAAATAATATAAACCATATCCTATACTGGTTCAGATAATTATAACTTGTTAGAAGCAGAAAATCGAGAATTAACTCTGAAGCTACTAAGATATAGACATGTGCTGAATCTAGCAGATATTAAAAGTATTTCCTCCAGCAATATATTAGTGTTACCTCTATCCTTAGCACTGCCATGTGTCTGCATCACAAATACAGCCTTTTACTCTTGGTTTACTCAGCATGCATTATACATACATGGTTTGCTTGCTACTAGAGCATAAACTGTAATATAGTTGCCAAATGTCACATTTTTTGCTAGGAAAGTGCTGCAGTTTTGACTCCTGTTATGTGAAAATGGGTCCGTAATATTCTAAAACTTCACAGGCAGTTTTGTTGTGACAGTGATGTGCAAGGGCAGTAATTACAGTGATGTGTGATTGGTAGGTTTCAGAATGCAGGATATGGCTCCCCAGTGGAAAGCGCAAGACAGATCAGAAGAGCCATGAAGAGAGTGCATCAGAAGTGCTCCTGTCATGGTCTACCCTAAGTAGGGCTGGAGAGAAGCTGTCAGTCAGCCTGGCATGCACAAGCCAGGTTGGTCTGCTCACATTATACATTGACCTACTCTTTCCCCCACTCATTGCTGTCCACCTTCTGGCCTGCCTATCTTTGGTCCCAAGTCAAGAAGACCCAAAGTTGGCAGGTATGCCATAAATACAACCATCAGCACAGTAATTTGCAGGCATAATCATAACTACATAACTTGCTAAATATATGAAAACAGTGACTTTTTTGAATCTTTGACTTCTGAGTATGTGGCTTAAAGAGCCACTCGATAGACATCACAACCACTTCAACTGATTGAAGTGGTTATGGTGCCTGGGGTACCATCCCATTTTTCAGTGGTTAACTGTTTGAGTGGTTTGATGTTGCACAAGGTCCAACAGCAGCCCATAATCTGGCTCCTCTCTGTTTGCTGTACCACATGCAAGCACCATAACTAACAAAAACACTTAACAGTTCTCACTTAAGTGAGATGGAGTGTTGTGGTGCATAGAGAATCCTTTTAAATCACAGGTATTGATTCATCTAGTCATTACAAAAGGTCCTTTATCAAAGAAACAAGGACCTGAAATCTGTTTTATGACTGGAATGGATATACTCAGGCAATGATAAAAACTCAGAACCCAATACATTCATATAGAAAGAAAAACTGAGCATAAGAATGAAAAAAGAGAAAGAAAAGAAGTCAGGGCATATCTGAGAAGGATTAAGAGACAGGAACAGGGCGTGTCCATAAGGCGGCACAGGCAGCCGCCTTAGGGTGCACCAGCTCATGGGCGCAAGACTTCAGCGCTCCCTCCTGCCAGGCCACCTTCTGGACCCCCAGCGCGGCTGTGTTCTAATCAGAGGCAGCGAGGGAGCTCTAACCTCTCTGCTCTGCTCTGTAGCACTTCCTTTCAGCAGTGCTACGTATATTTAAAACAAAATCATGATTGACTAAGCTACTTCTTTGATGATAGCTTATTGCAGAAGCTGAAAAGCTAATGGATTTGTAGCAAATGCAAACACTTCAAATTTGAATATGTGTATCTTTGTTATTTTATTATATATATATTTTTTTACATTTAATGGTTCTTGGATTATCTATATAACAAATTTTAAATAAATGGGTCATCTACACTCTAGAGTTTCCCTTTAGATTTCTGTTTCTAACCCCATTTAATCCAGAACTTTTCCCATCTCCAGATTTATTTGAGAGATTTTTTTTTAAGTATGCCTCAGTTGCCAAGCAACAAGGATATAATTTAAATAGTAATACCCCATGTGACTAAGAAAGCTAATTTTGCCCTAGTTATCCTCTGCATTGACCATGGGATTATTTAACACTTAATATAGCTGGCATTCCATTATTGCATATTTTTAGAACAGGGCAGTTTATTAAATACAAACATACAGCAAAAAGGCCAAAATTGAAGTATTGAATGCTAATTAATTAAATAAAGAAAATAAGCATTCTGACAAGTGATGAAATAAAGACTGCAATAAAAAAAATAATGAAGTGAAATCAGTTGAACAAAAGGCCACCAGACATAATGAAATAAAGCATAACAGAAGTGATGCCTAGTAAAAAAAAGTAAATAAGTGTAGATGCGATTGTATTATTTATATTTGTAAGTAGAGTCAACATTTAGTATAATGTTGTTTTTTTGACATTTTATTTCTTTTCCATTAACAGCAAATGTAGCCTGCAATTCTAATACACATTTCAAAATTCTGTGTGTTTTTGTTGTTGTTCATCTTTTAAAATATTAACTTTAAAATGCCAATATCAAATTTGCAATAAATTAAATAAACATTCTGGATTGTGTTCAGTTATTTGTAATACTGGAGTGCCGGGCCAGACTGGGACAAAAATACAGCCCATGCAGGTAAAGGCAGAGCAGACCACTCAAAGTGACTGGGCCAGAAAAAGGGCATGCTATGTCATTAATAATGCCCCCTCCCCAACATCAGTATACTCCCTGTGGTGTTATATGTGTTTGTGGGCTGCTTGTGTGTTTGTATGTGTGTAGAGGAGACTGTTTGTGATGTAGTATGTGTAAAAGGTTTTGCTTGTAGCTAAGGGCTGTAGTGTTTGTGTGTTTTTCTAGGTTGTTAAGTATGTGCATATTTATAGGGCCTGTGAAACACGTGGGCCTAGGGGGTATTGTGTTAGCATGGAAGGGTTGTACTGTGTGCGTATCTAGGGGCTGCAAGAGGTTGCATTGAGTGTGCATCTAGGAGCTTTAGTGTGTATGCTTATAGGAGTTGTAGTGCACATGTATGTATAGGTGGTAATGAGTGTACAGGGGGTTTATTGTGCATATGTGTACAGATGTTGTAGTGTGTGCATAGGGGTATAGTGTACGTTGTGCCTAAAATCATCAAGGGTGAGATTTATTTAATCTTTAACCTTTATAAAATCTCTGAAGAAATTCCAACCTGATGAAATGCAATCATTTGACTTTACAGTTGCTACTTGTTTTTATTGATTTTTATGTTTGTTGCTTTTATATTGCTTTTTTAACTACTTGCACATCCAATGGCTCAACATCTTCTTCTCACACAGAGATCTTCTCCTTTCATGTGGTCCACTTGCAGTAGAGATATGCCTGTTTCATTTATTCTCCTCTAACCATATTTACCTATCAAATTATGTTTTTGTAATAAAGTATTGTTGTTTTCAATTATCTCAAGGTGGCTGAGCATTGAAGATAAGCGTGAATTCATCCCCTCCCCCTTCTCATAGGTGTCAAACTATATTGCATCATATTTAATTTGTTTTTACATCCTAGATACCTCTATCCAGTAAACATACTATCCAATCTCGTTTTTTATAATCTGTTCCCTAACATTGTTTGCAGATTTTTTTTTTTTTTACTTTTATTGGTACATTTTCAGATCTTTTCACCAATTTATATATGTTCACTTTTGTTTGGTGTTTGTTGTGAGGTAACACTTTAGAGGGTTTTCGATTATTTCGTTTCACTTTATAGTGGTATCCTGTTTACTTTGTATATTTGGTATCATGTTTACTTTGTTTTATTCTCACTATCATCATTATGTAATGAAAACTAAATATTTGTGAAACCAAATATTAATATTTGGTTTCACAAAATGTAATGATGAAATTGAAAAGAAGAAATCTAAACTTTGTTCAATAATCAATCAAATGACATGTCACTTTAAACATAACATTTCTAAAATTAAAGCACTTGTTGAAAAAAAGAGACAAAATGCTGGAAAATAGCTTCACTTGAACAATATTTAGCTTTTGCTTTTTGTTTTGTCAATTATAATGTTTTATTGAGATTTTAAAAAAGTTACATACAAAAACATACAAGAAAAAACATTCAAAATGTTATATTCACTTATACATTGCTTAATCAATATTCCTGCAACTAGATATCTTATATTTAGTTCCCTTTCTCTCTTTCTCTCTTTCTCTCTTTCTCTATTTCTCATTCTGTTTTTGCCCCTTTGATTAACTCTTTCTATATTCTAGGGTTATCTAGTTAAGATTTAAAATCATTCATAAAACATAAAAGGTTTAAATGTTGTGGATGGTTTTGATATATGGACGATTTTGATTGTTATCAGGGTGGCAGGAAGTTAAGGGACATATATCTTATGCATTTAAGTATGTATTAAGCAGATATCTAATATTTCCCTTTCTCTTGACCCTTCTGTTCTTTCCTTTCCTTCCTTTTCCCTTTCTTTTCCCACTTTCCTTTTTTTTTCTCCAAAGAAAAATGTATAGTCCATAGTGCTCTGCATATGAATTAATTATTTGGTCAATTTGACCATATATCTTTATGTACATTAATTTTACCTGTTTTTCTATAAAAACCGTTGCAATATTTGTCCATGTGGGCGAGGATGGGATTTTCCAATTTCTAGCCATAACGGGCTTGGTAGCCAACAATATTTATCTATGAACTTTATCTGAAGGGGATTAAGAATTTTAAAATGGTTTCAAAGGAGTGCTGAATGCTCAAGGAAATATGTACAGAGCCTAATAGATTCCCAAAAAAGATTTAAAATAACTTTGGAGTAAGAGAGTAAGAGATTTATAGAGTAGAGACAAACATTGCAACCTATAGAGAAACTAACACTATACAAAACAAATATAAGGATCTAAATAGATCAATAGATGATAGCATATCAAATGTAAAATCATCCACATTTAAAAGGGACATGGATGACTATAGAATGGTAAAACAGAAAAATCGGATTAAATCTAGTTGATTCAGCAAATAGATTCAGAAGAAAACATAGACCAATACATACTAAAGATCTAGACTCAACACCTTTTTCTCTATTGAAACAACATCACTCACCCACTATTTTGAGATTAAATGAATATGAAATTTTTGTTTTACACAAGGGGCAAAACTAAAAGAAAGACAGAATTAATCTGTCATTTTCAACAAAATACCGATTCCACAGTCTAAGATTTACCTATCAAAAAAATGCAAAGATAAAAGAAAGGATACCAGATATCAGGGAAGTCAAAACAAATCCAATTAACCACTGAAAAATGGGATGGATAACCATAGGCATGAAACCACGACAGGGCAATGAGCAAGAGGAGAATCGGGTTTAAATACCCCTCCTGTGGATACAATTGGCTGTAACCGGCCTTTAAACCCAAAGGCAATTACCAGGTTTCCATGTGTATGATTGCTGCTCAGCACAAACCCTCCTGTGGATTTGATTGGCCATGACCAGACTTTGACCGGCCTTTAAACACAAAAGTAATTACCAACTTTTCCTGTCAGGAAGTTAATATTTCTTGGCACAACTTTTCCTGTCAGGACAGTAAATGCCATTAAATGCCATTAACCACATTTTTATGTGCGGATGAATATGTGACATTACTCCACACCTGAAGACCGCCCACTGGGGTCTTGGAAACTTGGTGTGAAAAGAACAAATTTTATGGCCAGCATGGATATCAGAAGCTGAAACCCAAGAATGGTTAGCAGGCCCATACCCCCTCCAATCAGCCAAATACTGTAAGGAACCACGAGAAAACCTGGAATCAATGGTGGAGGAGACTTCGTACTCCTCCTGTCCAGAAACAACCAAAGGAAGAGGGAGTACAATCGGACTTGTGTACCGATTGCAAACAAGCGGTTTGAGCAAGGCTACATGAAAAGTATTAGGTATACGTAAGGAAGCTGGAAGGGCCAGAGAATAAGAAACAGGGCTGATTCTCCTAACCACACGAAAAGGACCAAGGAACCTCGGCGCAAACTTCATGCTGGGAACCTTCAACCTCATGCGTGAGGATAACACGATCACCCACCTGGTTAACTGGATTGGCACTCCTTCGTTTATCCGCATGAAACTTAAAGCGAGCAGCCACAGTTTCAAGAGCGGAGTGAACCTTAGTCCAGGAATCATGAATAGAGGTAAGGGGATCATCCAGAGTAGGGATAGCTGTATCAGAAAGCACAGCAGGGAGAACAGCAGGATGATGACCCGTATTGACAAAAAACGACAATGCCCAGATGAGTCATTGGTAGCGTTATTCCTTGCAAATTTGGCACAGGGCAATAATTCAGCCCATGAAGCAACATAAATACAGCTCAAGTGATTGGTTAGCTCTTTCAGCCATACCATTAGTTTGGGGATGGTAAGCAGAGGAAAATGACAATTCAATGCCCAACTGTTTATCGAATGCCCTCCTGAACCGTGACACAAATTGGGAACCCCTGTCAGACACAATATTTTGAGGAATACCATGTAGCCTGACAATATCGTGTATAAATATGTGCACCAGGTCCTGAGACGATGGCAATTTTTTAAGTGGAGTTAAGTGTGCTATTTTGGAAAAATGGTCAACTACTATGAGGATGGTAGTATACCCATTGGATCCATTGATAAATGAGACCATGGGATACTGAGTATAGGAAGTGGCTGTAACAATCCACACGGAAGTTTATGAGGAACCTTCAAAACTGCACAGACAGAGCAGGCTTCTACATAATCTTTAATTGTAATGGATCACCTGGCACCCCGACTGGTTACCTCCGTTGAAGGATGCTCCTAGCGCTTCCTGAGGGCTCCAAGCGCTCCGCCAGACACCACAACCACTGCAGACCCCACGAACCTGCCGCAGCTTGGTTGGGGTCTCGCTCTCTCCTACCCACCCTGGACCTACGACAAGGCTCCAAGTTCCAGTGGGTGAACCTCTCCTCCAAGAGAGTGAAGCAGGAACAAGCTCTTAAAAGAGCTTAGTAGTGATTAGCTAAGGGAGTATGCAGAGCATAGCAATCCCTTGTAGTGATATAGCAATTCCCCCAATAAGAGACAGGACTCCAGATTGAGGGTGAAGAAGAACTCTATTTACTTGGCACCAAAGGGCCTTCTTTTATGCAGGTTTAACACATACAGGACCGCCCACAGGGTTTTACAGAACAACCAATAAACACATTGTATACAGTACAAACACTCCTATACATCTCCTCCCCTCTGCTTGGAAGATAATTGAGTTTCTTACTGTATCTACTCAATTATCTCCAAGCTGAAAAATCATACTTTTTATACATTTTTATAACTCCCTAATTTTACATCACATAAGAATAAATATATATTTCTGTGATCAGCATAACTTGGGGAGCAACATATGTAAAAATCACATGAATCTGTCCAGAGGTTAAAAAGTTAGGTTGAGGTCCCTTTATGACCGACGGTCTATTTTTTTCGGTCTATTTTACACTGAGAAAATGACTAAGTCCCATTCGAACGAGAGTTCGAATCTTCGAATGGGACTTAGTCTCCAGGCGCAGTGTCGAAGTAGAGTAGAAGGTATGGGTCAGCGGTGTTCGTGCAATTGGGTAGCCGAAAACAGTTCCATAGATTTGGCTGCACACACCGCTGACCGCGTTCGAATTAGTTAAAATGGCCACCGCCACGTGTTCGTTTGTCGAATGGCGGCCACTTTGACTACTTCGGCACTTCGGCTGTATCCGAAGTGCCAATTTAAAGTTGTAACACTGCTCCAAAGTAGTTAAAATGCCAGGAACAGCAATATAAAAACCCATTATGCCCAAATCAGTTCCTAGAAGGGCAATACATCCCAGGGTCATAGTCGCAGGGTAGGAGGCTGGCAAACAGGCCGCTCCAAAAACCAGTGGCAAGGTTACTTTCGCCACATTAATATCCCTCCTGAGTGACTCCCACCAAAATGACCTGGAAATGGCGGATACAGTTTTATTAATTCACCAATGCCCTGCGGTCACATTTTCATGGAATACCTTCAGCACCTCTTTCCTGTCAGACAATAGAATAAACAATTTAACTTGAGGTTTGTTGCGAGGTGCCTGGGGCTGAGGGGCCATGATAGCACGGAGCAAAAGGGACAATAAAGAAAGGACAGTGGATGCAATAATACACTCAGGAGAAATAATAGGGGATGTCTCTTGTTCTAAATCTGATTTAAGGTCAAATTGCCTTGACAAGGCGTCAGCTTTAATGCTCTAAGAACTGGGTCTGTAGGTGATAATGAAGTTAAAGCGAGACAAAAATAATGACCATCTAGCTTGTCTAGAAGACAGTCGTTTGGCATTCCCAATATATGCCAGGTTCTTGTGATCAGTAATAATCAGAATGGGATCCTTGGAAGATATCATCATTCCTTAAGCACTAGTATGATGGCTAACAGTTCTCTATTACTAATGTCATAGTAACGCTTGCCAGGAGACAACTTTCTGGAGAAGTAACCACAAGGATGCAAAGGGGAATCCTGACTCTCTTTCTCAGAAAAAATAGCCCCCACCCCTGTCTCGGAGGCGTCAACCTCAAGTAGGAAAGATTTACTAGTAAAAAACAGGGAAAACGTTGGTGCTAAAAATTAATAAAATAAGATTAGTAAGCCCGGTGCAGCTACAAAAATCACCAAAGTGTATAATCACTAAATAACACTTACATACAGAAGCTAAACATGGAGATATGGTGATGCACACACATTGGATGATATTCTTATATTAAGTAAATGATCCCTAGGTTCTGTGGGTATAAAAAAAACAACATAGGGTAATATATCTTAACACAAATAAAATAGTAAAAAACTTGTAACATTCACAATATTTAGAGCCTTTATTTGGCTCTAAACTGTAACAGCAGGTTCATCAATCAGATGTAGGAATGTGGGTATATGGTCAGGTTCAGCAAAATCTATCAGAAGTCCTCTGTATGGTAAATCAGGAACCAGTTAACTGAATAAATAAAAGGTAAGTACTTTTATTTAAAGGGACTCTCCAGTGCCAGGAAAACAATCCATTTTCCTGGCACTGCAGGTCCACTCTCCCTCCCTCCCATCCCCGGTTGCTGAAGGGGTGAAAACCCCTTCGGTGACTTACCAGAAGCAGCGACATGTCCCACGTTGCTGCTTCTTCCTCCGCTCACGCTCCTCCCCTTCATCACGTCATCCGGCAGGGGGAAACTTATCACGCCCGCTGGCTGGGGGAGACCTAATGCACATTCGTGGCAATGCCGCGCACGCGTATTAGACCTCTCCATAGGAAAGCATTGAAAATGCTTTTAATGCTTTCCTATGGGGATTTTAGTGACGCTGGAGGTCCTCACACAGCGTGAGTATGTCCAGCGACGCTATAGCACAGAAAACCTGTGCTATAGTCCAGGAAGTGCCCTCTAGTGGCTGTCTGGTAGACAGCCATTAAAGGAGGAGTTAACCCTGCATTGTAATTAATGCAGTTTATAAAAACTGCAATAATTACACTTGCAGGGTTAAGGGTAGTGGGAGTTGGCACCCAGACCACTCCAATGTTCAGAAGTGGTCTGGGTGCCTGGAGTGTCCCATTAACAATATAAAATGAATAAAAAAGGCACAACACGTTTCGACCAAGTACAATAGGTCTTCCTCAGGTGTATATCTTGTAGCATATGAGTAGAAGCTCTTATATATCATACATAATGGGTAAACATAATTACAAATCATTAGCAGGTGGACATCTATTGGACATCCTCCATATATGGAGCTGATTTTCTGGGTGGTTCCGCCTCACCCAACATGGCCGCCGAGCTTTTATCCACTGTAGGGATTTGTCTGACCTTCCTAACATGGCCGTGCATCAGGACCATATTGCGGCTAATCATCAATGTTCGTAACTTCCTGTTACATTCGTAATGTTTCCGGCGGGCGTGGACTTGTATACCTGTGTGTGTCCGTCATCCATTCTTATCAAATAGGGGGCAGAGTAAATATAGTTCCACATAGGAACAATGTTCATTTCAGTCACTATGTTGAAGCAGGGAAAAAATAAGGGCAGGTATGTAAATATAATAAAAAAAACTATGAATAACGTTATTGTTACCAGGAAAAGACAAGCAGCATATATGAAAATACAATAATGATAAAAATAATGATAAAAATAATGGTAAAAATAGGCATTATTTAAAAACATTACAAATTGTAATAGAAAGTGCAAGAGAGAAAAATATTGTTTACAGTATTGGTCCTATTTCAAAATCTATATTTAACCCTGCAGGGCATAGGGTTTGCAGTTCGAATATCCAATTTGCTTCTTTTTTAATTTAAATTGAAGGCATTATTTCTACCTCTCCAATGTGCTTGAACTTTCTGAATTGCTACAAACTCCATTTCTCTAGGGTTTGAGTTGTGTTTCTCTAAAAAGTGATTGGACAAAAAAATGATGATTTATAAAACCGATTTTTATGTTTCTTATATGTTCATAAATTCTTGTTTTCAGAGGTCTAGATGTCTTACCTATATACTGTAAACCACATGTACATTGTAACAAATAAATGACATTTCTAGATTCACACATAATAAAAGAAGTGATGTTAAAATCTCTATTAGTTGTACTAGATGTAAAAATCTCTTTCTTTTTCTTCATAACATGGGTGTTTTTGCAAGCATAGCAATTGCCACAATGGTGAAAAACATTATTCTCTTTTTCTACATAATAAGAGGTTAAAACTTGTATAAAATTTGTTGCCCCGCTAAAAATAAATTTAGATTTATCACCTATGAAATCATACCTTTCTTGTTCTTGCTTTAAAATATGCCAGTTTTTATTAATAATTCTTTTTAATACACCAATATTACTACAGCAATTAAAAATAAGTGGTATTTGTTTTACTTGGTTATTTTGATCCTTCTTTTTATAATTTAGTAGTTGTGATCTATTTAAGTCCTTAATATTGTCAATATCTTTCTGGAGGTTATCTTCTTGATATCCTTTTTGTAAGAACTGGTTTTTTAAAAAATGACACCTGAATAATAAAATCTGTCTGGTCTGAACAGTTACTGTTGACTCGTAAAAATTGACCCTTAGGAATATTATGTAGCCATGGGTCATGATGGCAACTACTTGTTTCAATACAACTGTTCATATCCACTTGTTTAACCCCTTAGGGACACATGACATGTGTGACATGTCATGATTCCCTTTTATTCCAGAAGTTTGATCCTTAAGGGGTTAAAAAAGGTGCGGGTTTTAAACTGTTGCTCGGAAATATAAATGTTAAGATCTAAAAAATCGATAGTGAGCGGGCTAATTTTTTTCATTAATTTGATACCCCAATCATTGGAATTAAGATGGTTAAAAAATAAATTGAAATCCACCTCAGACCCTTTCCAAATAATGAAGATATCATCTATGTATCGCTTGTATAGGGCCAGGTTTGCTCTCCAGTTATATCCCTGATAGATGAATGATCTTTCCCAGTAGGACATAAAAAGATTGGCATAACGGGGGGTAAACCTGGTCCCCATGGCGTTACCTCGAGTCTGGAGGTAAAATCACCATCAAACCAAAAATGGTTATTGGTTAAAATCCTCTTTATTCCTTTAATAATAAAATTGATCTGTACATCTAAAAATTCTTTGGATTGTTTAAGATAAAATGCAACTGTTTCCATTCCTTTAAAATGTGCTAATATAGTGTACAAACTAGTGACATCACATGTGAATAGCAAGTAATCCTCTTCCCATTTATGTTCTTCTAAAAATCAATACATTGTGATAGAGTGGATAAAATAGAGTCAATATAAAAAATTATTGGTCTGCCCGGTGGGTTTTCTAAACGTTTATGTATTTAGTTTAAATGACAGGTATTTTTGGATGTTCAATTTGAAGAAATTAATATTATTTTTTATTTAGCACACCATTCTTTAGACCTTCTTGTAAAAAAATTCTCATATTTAGTTTTTATTTCTATAGTGGGGTTTTTATTTAGCTTTTTTTAACTCATTATATCTTGGAGTTGATGTCTAATTTCATTCAGGTATATTTCTTTGTCTATAATAACTACCCCACCCTCTTTATCAGTGGGTTTTATTATAATCGAAGAATCTCGCTTTAAATCTTTTAATGTTTCTTTTTACTTAAAAATTCATAACAATAACTGACCACACCATGGCGACTTCTCAGACATAACTATGTATATAGAAAAAAGTAAAATTAAAACTAAAACATTTTACAAGCCGATTGATTGCAACACAGCAATCAAAAATACACGTTTACATCACTTATCATGGTTGGCAAATATCCCCAGAGCAAAAATGACACACCTCATAAGAAATTGTTCAGATATGCAAGTATTTGAAGATCAATCAAATATTATTAAGTAAAGATACACAAAGAAGGGTTACGATATAGGTAGAATGGAAATTGATGAATTAATGGTCAAGAATCTTAATAGATCAGATCTTCTTGTGGATAATTAGATCAGAAATCTCACTCATAAAAATAAAATACAGTTTGACTATGCATTCATCACCCAATAAAACATTCATGCAAATAGAATCAAGATAATCTTTAGAAAACATCACAGATAGCATTAAAAGTCAATTGGCACCTTGGCTTTAACCAAAAATAATTAACATCAATTTAATACCAAAGCCCATGGCTTTTACAGATGTGGAAAATGTTCCAAGAAAGGAAAACAATTAATTTGTTTTCTTATACCCAAATGCAATACACCATTACTTATCCCCAATTGCAATATACCATTAAAACGTTTTTGCAATGTTCCACTACGCATACCATTTATTTATTACAATGTAGATGCGGTGCACAATATGTGGGTAGGACCACACGGAAATTGCACATGAGATTTCTGGAACATTTTAATAATATCCGTAAAAATAAAGATCATTGTGTACAATACATTGTAATTTGTGTCTGGATTTTAATTGGAAAAAATTTAAAGTCATAGGGTAAGAGTTGAGATGAATTGGAGAGGTGGTAATAGGTTATAAGAAGTTGCTGTGAAAGATGCACAATGGATTTATAATTTGAAAAGTTTAAATTGAGTATTAAACCTAGCGATTGATTTAATATCTTTTTCTTCCTCTCTCTTCTCTTTTGGTTTTTGGGTTAAAGTCCTGTTATTATTGATTTGACTATGGCTTTATAGCCTTTGGGAGTTCATGGCATTTAATTCTGGTCATTCATATATTTCTATGTATGTGTTAGATTTACTTTTATATTACATAATTTTTTTCACTTTTACTTTTATTACGCATTTAGGGCCCCAAGGGGGAACACAGAATAACGACCACTTATGTTCAGTATTTCCTGGACGCTATGATCAGTTCACATACGTCAGGCGCCGATGACGTACATAACGTATACGCCATGGAGAGATATGTGTAACACGCAGGTGTGATAAAGAAGCATTGACAGACTAGGAGAGCACATTGCGTTCCACAGTGGAACGCACCCTATTGCCTAAGCATCAAGGAAGAGATTCACTTAATTACAGCACCCCATATATTTGGCAATAGTATTCAAAATCAGCATATCACTGATGAAGTCCCGACTGGACAAAATGCATTGGATTATTTGACTTTATAGATGCTACTTGCTTTTATTGATTTTTATTTTGGTTGAGATTATTGTTTTTCACTGCTTACACATCCACTGGTTTGACATCTTCTTCTCACACAGAGATCTTGTCCTTGCATTAGGACCACTTGCATTGGAGATATGTCTGTTTCATTTATGCTCTTGTAAGTGCATTTACCCATTAAATTATATTTTGTAATTCGGTTTTTTACTATCCTGCTGTTTTCTCAATGTGGCTGAGGACTGAAGATACACCTTAGTAGATATCCCTAAAATGGGGAGACAAGCTTGAATTAATTTCTATTTTGTGAGTGCATATCCATCCCCTTCCCACATAAGTCTCAACATCATATGTAGTCTTTTGTATATTATATATCCACATCAAGTTAAGAAACACTCTAGTGTTGTTTTTAGAATCTGTTCCCTAACCCTGTTTGCAGGTTTAAACAAAAGAAGGAAACAGCGCTAAAATAAACTAATACTAAGATAGGTAATGTATGAGGCAGCAACCTAAAAATAGGGTTCCCTCTAAGCCCTATAGACAAAGGTAATACATAAGACTCAATAGAAAAAGGTTGCGCCAAAGCTGGCTATGGTACGACTAAAATAAACAAAGTCCAGAGAATAAGTAGTGCCAAAGCAAAGTGTCAAGTTGGGCCTGATGGGGCACCGACGGCTTTTGTGGAGGAATATTCTTTCTATGGGTCAAATGAAGACGGTTTTCAGGATCCGTATGTGAAGAGAGAAAGAGATAATAGTGCAAATATGTCTGATACAAAGTGTTCAATTGCAGGAAGAAGAGATCTATAGTAATCCTACTCACGTGTAGTAGAGCTAAACTAGCTCTAGTGTGGATGGCATACAGTGGTACAATCCCCGCCAATAGGATACGTAGGGAGGTATTGGTCTTTAAATCCGTATGTGGGGAAAAAAAGACAGATGATAGGGCAATACATCTGGTAAAGGTGGTATATACGACAACAGAGTCTACTATAGTCCTACTCACGTGAAGTATAGCTCAAACCAGATCTAGTGTGAATGGCGTACTGTGATATAATCCCCGCTTGTAGGATACGTTTAGAGGGTTGAGTCTTGTTTCGATATGTAGATCATGAAAGAGAAGAGACAACTAATAGTGCTCGCTGTATAAAAGTGGTATATAAGGAGTATTAATAAAATGTGTATTCACATAGGATTGAGCAGGCAGACTGCTCAATGACTCAGGTGTGAGTGGTATAATCCCCACCTCGGATATCTTTGGAGTAATACTCAGTGGGAGGAATAAGATCAGGATACCAAGCAAAAATAAAAATAATGAATAAAAAGAGTAAAATGGCACAATCAAAGTGAGTTAAAAGTAGCCAAAATACCTTTATTTGGAATACAGAATAAAATATTAAAATATCCACAACGTGTTTCACCTATGAAGGCTTTCTCAAGTGGAGACAAAAAAACATGCTTGGTAGGGTTTATATAGGGGGACTGATTTTGAACTCTGAACAGAGTTTGGCACCCAAATGACATCATCAAAGTGAAGTGCAATTTTTCAAAATACAAAACAAACTATATCATTTAGTAGATAGGTTATCAGGATAGCTTCCCCTAAAATATGGAGTTAAAACGAGGGTTGTAAATGAGGAAAAAATTATATTTTCGTTGGTCACGTGATCGGCATCCATTTTGGAAACCCGGCCGATCGCATGACGTGCCGCTAGGTGTACTGGGATATGTAGTTTGTAGGGAGAACCATATGAAACTGTCAGGCTGATAAGGGGGAGTGTGTGGAAGCAGATGTAATGGGCGTGTTGTTCGGACGGGGCCGTGGTTATGATGCCGTCGGCCGGGGAGTGTATTCAGCTAATATGGCTGTAGGGGAAGGAGGGAAAATGAGTGTATGGGCATGGTTTACGGCCAAACATTATTAGAATCAGCTCAATGGCTATACTGAAGTAGCCTGAATGGGCAGACTAAACCAGGGACTAATAAAGAAATATAGGATGAGATAGGGGAGAAGGGAAGTGGAGAGCATAGACTAGGTAGAAGCTATGCAATTAATAGATGCATGAAATTTACATATAAATAGCAATTGGGTAAAGGGGAGTAAATAAGAGAATATATGAAGAAGTGACAGGTTATTTAAGGTGCATTAATACAGAATATTAAAAAGGCTGGTTATTTCTTTAGCAAAGTAGCATAACATAGAATCTTAAGTACATCGATAAATATGCATAAAGTTAATATTAAAAGTGACAGTACACTACTACATGGTATTATAAAAGGCTGCATGGTTAGATAAGGATAGTAACATAAGATAAATGAATCAGGATAATACATACAATATTATATGAGAGGTGATAAAGACTCATAAAATTATAAGACGTTACGAAAAATTATAAAAAGTTATAAAGGTCAAAGTCGGCAGTAGCGGCAAACAGTAGCTGATGCTGGGAAACTACAAACAATGTCATACAGGCTTATATATAAATGTCCTGGTTACAAGAACCCTAGCCCTAATTTTAAAATAGATTATGCAAAACTTTGTATTGTGAGGAAATAATGGGTTCTGGAAAGATTCATAAAACATATAATATCTCCAGGACCTCTTGATAGCATTATTTCCCCTTAATAAATGCTTTACAGCATACAACTGTATGTGCTTATTTGAATTCAGCATGTGATTATGGTAACATTAAATAAATATACAGTATGTATATAAAACTCATAATATAAAATAGAAATTATATTTTAACATCATGCAACTGGCTATGTCACAACGAGTAACACGCCTAAATAAATAAAGTATTTAACACTGCTGAGTAATTTCCCCAACCCAAAATTTCCTTTAAAAATAATTTATTTCTATTGTAGTCTTTCTAAACTATTGAACTCTATTCATAAGCAGCTTTTCTGTTTTTGTGCTGACTATTTGTATTTCATCTTTCATTTTTTCATTTTCTTATACATTTAGCATCCACCCACATCTACAATCCATACAACTAATTATTGTGCAGGTTTGCAGAAATTGTTTGTCACAGGCTTTTTCTTTGCAGTGACTTTGGAAGCAAAATGTTATTATAAAGCACAAGTCTATAGAAATCCAGAATTAATTAACATAAAAATCTAAATTATTATACAGAAACTGCCTTTCATTTTGTAAAGGCATGTTCCTAAAAGATGACAGACACACAAGACATAGGAATGATAAAGGCATCTGTACTCCCAGTGTGTGTGTGTGTGTGTGTGTGTGTGTGCGCATATATATATATATATATTTATATATATATATATATATACATATACGCAATATTTGCACTTTCCACAAGTTATACAATGCTGTGCTTCACATAAATAAATAAAAAAAATCCTACTCCAACTTGGAGACTTACTAAACAGCGGTATTCCTAACTATCCAACTTGCCAGCTAATCCAATTCCTAGTTTTAAACAATTGAACACCTTCCCGACAGTGGGCGTATGATGTACGTCCGACAAAAACGGTCTCCCTCTGCTCTGTAGGACCCCCAGGGGCCATGTGACTGCTCTATACAGGGAGTGCAGAATTATTAGGCAAGTTGTATTTTTGAGGATTAATTTTATTATTGAACAACAACCATGTTCTCAATGAACCCAAAAAACTCATTAATATCAAAGCTGAATATTTTTGGAAGTAGTTTTTAGTTTGTTTTTAGTTATAGCTATGTTAGGGGGATATCTGTGTGTGCAGGTGACTATTACTGTGCATAATTATTAGGCAACTTAACAAAAAACAAATATATACCCATTTCAATTATTTATTATTACCAGTGAAACCAATATAACATCTCAACATTCACAAATATACATTTCTGACATTCAAAAACAAAACAAAAACAAATCAGTGACCAATATAGCCACCTTTCTTTGCAAGGACACTCAAAAGCCTGCCATCCATGGATTCTGTCAGTGTTTTGATCTGTTCACCATCAACATTGCATGCAGCAGCAACCACAGCCTCCCAGACACTGTTCAGAGAGGTGTACTGTTTTCCCTCCTTGTAAATCTCACATTTGATGATGGACCACAGGTTCTCAATGGGGTTCAGATCAGGTGAACAAGGAGGCCATGTCATTAGATTTTCTTCTTTTATACCCTTTCTTGCCAGCCACGCTGTGGAGTACTTGGACGCGTGTGATGGAGCATTGTCCTGCATGAAAATCATGTTTTTCTTGAAGGATGCAGACTTCTTCCTGTACCACTGCTTGAAGAAGGTGTCTTCCAGGAACTGGCAGTAGGACTGGGAGTTGAGCTTGACTCCATCCTCAACCCGAAAAGGCCCCACAAGCTCATCTTTGATGATACCAGCCCAAACCAGTACTCCACCTCCACCTTGCTGGCGTCTGAGTCGGACTGGAGCTCTCTGCCCTTTACCAATCCAGCCACGGGCCCATCCATCTGGCCCATCAAGACTCACTCTCATTTCATCAGTCCATAAAACCTTAGAAAAATCAGTCTTGAGATATTTCTTGGCCCAGTCTTGACGTTTCAGCTTGTGTGTCTTGTTCAGTGGTGGTCGTCTTTCAGCCTTTCTTACCTTGGCCATGTCTCTGAGTATTGCACACCTTGTGCTTTTGGGCACTCCAGTGATGTTGCAGCTCTGAAATATGGCCAAACTGGTGGCAAGTGGCATCGTGGCAGCTGCACGCTTGACTTTTCTCAGTTCATGGGCAGTTATTTTGCGCCTTGGTTTTTCCACACGCTTCTTGCGACCCTGTTGACTATTTTGAATGAAACGCTTGATTGTTCGATGATCACGCTTCAGAAGCTTTGCAATTTTAAGAGTGCTGCATCCCTCTGCAAGATATCTCACTATTTTTGACTTTTCTGAGCCTGTCAAGTCCTTCTTTTGACCCATTTTGGTAGTAGGCTTTCGAGCCTATACAGCTTGGAGTAAGACAACATGCATAAAGAGGATGATGTGGTCAAAATACTAATTTGCCTAATAATTCTGCACTCCCTGTATATGTATATATATATAAAATAGTTGCCAAAGATAGCACTCCAAGGACTATTAATAAAATATAACTTTTATTACCTCCACTAAAACAGTACAGTCAACGTTTCAGCTTGATCCCCTCAAGCTTTCGTCAGGACATACTGAAAATACATAGAAACCCACATATATAGCATAAGAAATGAAATTCACTCACCCCACCTGAGGTACATCCGACTCCATGGACGCTCGGACCAGGACTGCCGCGGGCTACCCGATGAGCATCTGCAGCCACGTGGCGTCACGCTCACTGACGGGTCACATGTTACTGACTTTGAAACTCATGGCAATCGACCATATACCACCACCACGGAGGGGAGGTGACCGTAGAAAGATGTTACTACAATGTGAACTTTATTGGATCAGAACTTTGAGAACAGTATACCTAGACGGCCTTAATGAGAAATATACTCTCTCTGCATTTTTATAATTATTCATTCATTAGTGTGTAGGAGAAGTGGTAATGCGATGCCCACGCTGGGGGATAGGCATGCAGTCCTATATTTCTCTCACACTATTTATGCTGCTGTGTATTAGTCCTATTTTCTTTCATGCTTTTGATATGGTCACGTATGTGGGGTTGTAATTGGGTGCCCACCCTGGGGGATAGGCAACCCACTTATATACCCACTGTGACCAGGGTCAATATAACATGGGTGTTTTGGGCTGTCCCTGTTGTTTGGTTGTGTATTTATGGAACTGATATATTTGTCCTCCTATATTTAATATACTTAAGTTTGGTTTGGTAGTATTGATAGATGTTGCCCTTGGTTGGTGATAAATGACTCTTAAGTTATGTTCCTCATGAAGTTAAAGATACTCCAGGAATTGTTGATTATAGAGACGTGGATTTCAAGCCTCTGCGTTATTTCTTTGATTCTGCTCATTCCGATGATGAACACTTTTTTGACGGGCTACCCATGTAGCCTTTAAGAGGTTTAGATTTTTTTAGATCTCTTTGCAAGATTATAGGTAATTCTTTGCCAGCTTTATATTATGTTATAATAGTATCAACAAGGCTATGGTAAAAAAAAATTACAAATTGCAAATTACAAATACATTTGGCGTTAACTAGGATGTATAGTATTATGACTATTGCCCGATATACAACAGTCCCCTTTTATTTGTTTCTTTGGTCCAGAACCAGTTATTGTTCTAAGATTGAACTGGCCAATTTAAAAAAAAATTTGGCTTTTCAATAGACATTGTCAGGATGTCGTAATTAGTTTGAGTTTTGGTTATATTAGGTTAGCCTTTTTAGGCTTAGTACCTTTATGGGGGTCATTAGTTTTTTATTATATATTTTTTTCTTATTTTTATTTTAATTTTGAGTATATATATTTTTTTCTATTTTCATTTCCATTTGTATTTTTATTTTTATTTTCATTTTCTTTCTAATTTATATATGTTTATTTTTATTTTTATTTTGTCTATTTTTCTTGTTATTTATTATTTTTATTATTATTATATTTTTCATTCACTATTTATTTATTTTTTAAGTTTGTGGTCTCCTAACTTTAGAACACCAGTCTGCTATTCCTCTTCAATTATTTGTATACAATTAAGTTGATATGTAACATCCACCTATTGCTAGATGATTTGGCAACATTGTTTTTATTTCACACGCGGTATGGCTTGCACGATGTGTAGTTGTATTTTGGTATCCATGGTGACGACCCCTGGCCGCGTCATTAAGCGCGACGACACGTGGCTGCAGACACTCGTCGGGTAGCCCGCGGCAGTCCTGGTCCGAGCGTCCATGGAGTCGGATGTACCTCAGGTGGGGTGAGTGAATTTCATTTCTTATGCTATATATGTGGGTTTATTTGTATTTTCAGTATGTCCTGACTAAAGCTTGAGGGGATCACGCTGAAACGTTGACTGTACTGTTTTAGTGGAGGTATTAAAAGTTATATTTTATTAATAGTCCTTGGAGTGCTATCTTTGGCAACTATTTTGTATTTTTGACTGATAAGCACCGGGCACTTAATTTTGAATTGGTGGAGTGCAAGATTTATTGGTTTTTGTTTTATATATATATATATATATATATATATATATATACATATATATATGCATTTTATATGTATAATAAATTATAAAATGCTTTAATTATATTATATATATATATATATATGCATAAAGGAAATAAAAGTGTCTGTGTGTATATATGCACAATAGTGATGTCCCGAACGGTTCGCTGAACGGTTCGCCAAACGGTTCGCCACAAACGGTTCGCCACGGACTCATCATTGAGTAAACTTTGACCCTGTACCTCACAGTCAGCAGACACATTCCAGCCAATCAGCAGCAGACCCTCCCTCCCAGACCCTCCCACCTCCTGGACAGCTCACTAAGAATGTAACTTCACAATGAATGTAAAATGGATGCTGTCCAGGAAGCCTATATCTCATTTTAGGGTATTATAGCAGTGTGAATGTTCAAATAACCCCACAAAGGGCTTTCATGTGATAAAGCAGACACCCCAGGGTATCTTATATGGTGTATATTGTGCCTTAACTTGTCACCATTTATTCACCAATTTATGTCAATGTTTGTGGTGAGGGGGGAAAATTTGCATTTTTAAATATATATTGCATTTTTGCTGAGTATTTCTTACACTTGATATATACCAAGTGATATATACCACTGTCATAAAAAATCCCCAAATTGTGCTCATTTACATCTTCTGAGTAAAACAACATGCCCAATGTATGACCTAGACACTATTTTGTGAAGTTACAATGCTGTAAAAGAGACGTGACAAGTAGAGTTGAGCAAACGCGAACTGAAAAGTTCGGGTTCATACCGAACATTACGTTTTTTGGACCCCGGACCCGAACACGGACATATCACTGTATGTTCGGGTTGGAGTTCGGTGTTCAGCAATTTAATGACACGTTTTGAAAGGCTGCAGGGCAGCCAATCAACAAGCGTTTGACTAGTGTGCCCTTAGAAGCCATCACAGCCATGCCTACTAATGGCATGGCTGTGATTGGCCGGTGCAGCATGTGACCCAGCTAGTAGGGGCATACCTGTGGCTGCTCACTGTTAAAAAAAAAAAATTCCCCCCTCCTGAGCCCCGCGACACACGAGTGGGGGCTATTATGACACCTAATGTCCTCCCCCCCAGCCCCCACCCATGAGCGGTGGGTGGGGGCCATAAATATAAATTGGGGGGGACCTAATGTCCTCCCCCCGCCCCCACCCCTGAGTGGTGGGTGTGGGCCATAAATAAAAATTGGGGGGACCTAATGTCCTCCCCGCGGCCCCCATCCCTGAGTGGTGGGTGGGGGCCATAAATAAAAATTGGGGGGGACCGTAGTTTAGCTGGTTGGTTAGTGAAACTTCCCCACAAACACATACTATTTATTAAAGAATACACCCTGGGGTAACTCAAAAGGCATATTTTGAACCTTAGCGTGGGATAATTTTTTCTCTAGTTTGTTCCAGGTGCAGTGGTAATGAGCATTTTTAAATGTATTTTTTAACTTTTTTAAACTTTTTTTACTTTTTAAAACTCGTTTTTAAACTTTTTTTACTTTTTAAAACTCGTTTTTAAACTTTTTTTTGCTTATCAATTTTTTTAAACTTTCCTAAACTTTCTTCAAACTTTTTTTTACAGATTTAACATTTATAAACTTGTTTTTACCGTTAACCCCTAGCAGTAAGCAGCACTAACCGTAAATTCCCTAATTTCCCATAACGCCCACCCACCCCAGCTAGCAAAATATATCATTTTAAATTAATTAATTAAATAACTTGAACCCCTGAGGGTTAAAAAATAAATAAAAGTTAACCCTAAAGGGTTAAAAAAATTGTATCACAGTATAATACTGCGATCCATATTTTGATCACTGTAGGTAGTGATCAACTGGCAGGGAGGGGGTTGATTTTTATTAGGACTGGGTAAAGGAGGGTGGGATTTGTTTTACTTTTTTTATTTTAAACATTATTAAAACATTTTTTTAAACTTTTTAAAACTTTTTTTAATGTTAACCTCTAGCTAGCCTTACACCAAATTCCCCAATTCTGTGTCCTCTTTGTATCAGTGCATGTGTTTGTGTATTCCTGCTGGCGGGATTTGGAGATGGGATTTGGGGAAGGCTTAGAGGTGCACCCCCGGGGGCCCAGACCTTGATCAGTATCAGGGGCCCCCAAAATTTCTGATGGCGGCCCTATTCATGGTTACCATGTGTTTGTGGTACACCTGGCTACTGGTAGCTGTTATCTACATCTCCTATTTGGCCTTCTGGTATTTGAACTTCTTTTTGTCCCTTGAGCTCTCTGTTTGTCTCATTGCCTCCTGCCCATCGGTGTGTCTCTTTTGTCCCCACGACCCATCTGTGCACCTCTATGCTCCCCTCAGCTCTCTGTGTATCTCTCCCAGTGCATCAGCCCTCTGTGTGCTTCTTTTTCCCTCCCAGCCCTTCTTTGTGTCTCTTTGCCCCATCCCTTTTGTGTGTCTCTTTGCCCCTCAGCCCTTCTGCGTGCCTCTTCTCCCCTTTCCCTCCCCCCGATAAGCACTCTATGTGCCTAGTCCACAGCCATAGGCCTCTGTGTGCCACTTATCTCCCCTCAGCCCTCTGTGAGCATCCCTAGGCTGTGCACCCTAGGAAGATGCCTAATTCGCCCAGTGGTCAAGACCAGACCTAACTGCAGCAGTGAGACAACACTCTGATCTCCTCCATAAAAAGCCCTTGCACTAGATTATTAAACTACACTAGCGCTTGGTATGATGGCCATGAAAAAATATGTAGCAATTTTAACTCATAGGGGTTACAATTACACTCACTGACAGCGAGTGGGGGAGTGAGAATTTGTATTCCTGCTGGGAGCATATAACTGAAAACAAGTTTGGAAACATTTTTGCATTAGAACAAATCAAGCTTGTAAAATGAACAGCAAGACCGCAATGCTGCTTGTGCATGCGTTAAAAAAAAAAGGAACTTTACATTTGGAAGTATCAATGGTTCCTAGATAAATATCCATTTTTAAAAATTTATACTTTAACATAGAAATTGTAATTTTGTGTCCACTGTTCAATAAATTGCCCAACATATCAAAATCTGAAAACCTTTAGTTTTGATACATGTATTTCATCTAATATATAATGTGCAACTGTGAAACATGAAAATCCTAGGTAAATAAGGCATAGATTAAACCAGAACAGATAAAGCTGTATTTACCTACTTTTCTTTAGCTGAAATGTTTTTTTTTTTGTTTGTTAATTTGTTTTTTTATTTTTCACATTTGATTCTATCCTAAACTAGAGTTGTATATTTGTGAGGATATAAAATGAATGCTAAATCAATGAGAAGAAAATTACTATTGAACAGGGAGGAAAATTTAAAAATGTCTCTTGTCTTCAAGGCACAAAATGCTCATGCCACGAAGGGGTTAACTACTGAGTAAGAATTATAATGATAACCTTTTGTTCAAAAAGGTTTTTGAAAACGTTTTAATTAAACACTGACAAAAATGATATGCAAATATATAATGACAAATGACAGATATAGATATTATTTATAATAGATATATTTTCTGTTATATCTCTGATCTAATAATATTCAGCATCTTCCTGAAACAATAATAACATAGTCATAATCATAATTCAGGAGTATTTATGTCCATTTTCCTAGACAATTAAATATTTTTTCTTTAATTTATACACATGCAGGATTAATCACTAAACTCCAAATTTTATCAAATTAATTCTGAATGGAAAAATTAAACCAAAAATAGACAAACTGTGACTATTGTCGAATTAGAGTATTTTTCCAAGTCAGTTATTTTTTTATAGTGAACAATCTAAAGAATTCTAGATGTTTTTAATGTCCACCACACTTTGTTTCTATCTACTGATTAAATAATGTTTATTGAAATGTAAGCACAACTATTCTTATTTAAGTTCATAGTATTTTCAGTATGTTCTGTTTCAACTCAATGTTAACAGTTAAGAGTTAAACCAACAGAAAAAAGGTGAAAGGACTAATCAGCATGAGTTTTTTCATTACCTTTTATGAAATTTTAAATAGGTCCCAAACTCTACAGTTGCCACCCCCGACATTACACTACAGAGAAAGAGTGAAGCTTTTCCATGTGGGGAACGCATGCGATGAACGCTTTCAGTCTATTCTCCCCAAGAACAGCAGGAGAAATGCCTTAGTTACAAGCCCTGTAATTTCATTTCTGCAATTATACTTGTCACTACTTCCAACGTGCGTGCATATAAATAGCCAGTGTTATACACATGTTTTCCTTTCTTTTCTGCATTTTTATCCTTTCTCTTTATTTTGTGATTTTATGTTTCTTTTGGGGGAAAAAAATATACGCAGCACCGGCTAAAAGTACCACTGCGATTCGCCATAAAAGCTTCTTCGCCAAGAATCATTCTAGCATTAAAACAGTTAAAACTGAGTTCTTCAGAAAAATGAATGCACATTTGAGCTGCATTTAAAACATATTGTTCTTATTTAAATGGAATATTCAAATTTGAGTTGCATTTAAAGTGACCTGTCATGAAAAAAATCAGGAGGTGTAATTTAGTAGGTTATATACAGTAATATTACCAAAAAAAAAAAAGATAGATAGCAAATTAATTAAATGTTTTTTTCTAATATATTTTCATGCCATTGAAACGTTGCAGTTTTATAGGTCAGTAGGTAGATAAAATAACCTTTTCTGAATATCTAGCAATCCTTGCTGTAGTAAGGGGCTAGGTAGGTCAGAAACCCCACCTACATCTTATTTTACATATACATGTAGCCCCCTATAGACCCCACACACTTACACACATAGCTCCCATCACATAGCAGGGGTATTTAAAGAAGGGTAGTGAGTGCTAACTTTGGCACCCGGAATATTTGTGAGCTGCATTTAAAGAATGTTCATCCACTGACATCCAAGAATCCTTAGATATAACATTATTTTAACTATGACCTCAATAATGAGTTTCTTAAACATCTAAAACTTGGCGTTTGCTAAGGCTTTTTCGGAGTGAATTATAAACAGTGAAGCAGAATGGTGAGGGCTAGATTTAAATATTGAGCATGGCAGGAAACAAGTCACTCAGGATTAACCTATGTAAAACAGCAAAAAATATATGCACAGGAAAAAATCTGCCTGGTTGTGAAATGGTAAACAACAACGAACAGATCTTCCCTTTGTATTCCAGTCATCTTGCTAAACTAGGACGTTATTATCAGCATTTTCAGTAAAATAGGACTGCATGTGGGCTGCTTTATAGTATCTAGAGAAGAATGATTGCTCAGAGACATGTTTAACCTGAAGCCCGTAGAATTTCCCTTCCTTTCCTTAAATGTCTCTTTTGAAAAAAAACAACTCTACATCCGCAACCTTTCGCAATCTGTTACTGTGTTCATTTTTAAGAGGAAGTGTATTTTTTATATATCTTTAAGAAATAATTTTGTTTCTATAGCAATGTTCCTTAAGCCTTTTTTTCTTATTAAAATTCCAAACCTCAAAACAAAATTAGTCAGGAACGGATATAAATACAGGTGTTTTTTAGTATGTATTAGGCCAAAAATTCTGTGGTTACCACAAAATGACATTAGTTACGTCCGTCAGCCGGAGAGTTGAATATTGATAAACAAGCACTACTCAGTGTTCTGCCTTCATATAAATCAAATATAAATCAAATTAGGCTGTGGTTCAATAAAATAAGTTTGAAGGGCCAAGTGGGAGTGATTATACATTCAGTCAATTTCGTTTCCAATTTTTTTTTTTTTGTGACTATTAATTTAAAACACTACATTTTGCACTATATTGTACAAAAGATCAATAAAGCAAGTAAGTGTCAAAATGCAAACTTGGCATATAGAAACAAGAGGACATGTACGGAAATCCTATATGTTTACGTAAATAATATGGTTATTGTCTTGCTCAACTATTCTATAGCAAAATTGTGCATTCTGGGTAAAATAATCCTTGATTTTGTGTAACTGTGTTGTGATTGTTCAATAATCTACATAAAAACTGTCCAAAACATCAGATTGTGTATGCCTATTGTAGGAACTCCCAAATAGCATTTAATGCCCAACCTCATCAGTTGAAAAAAATAGTCACAGCATTTTGTTTTTAAGAAAGAGCAACGGTACAAAAATTGTAGCAAAGATCATCAGTATTTTACTCCATTTCATACATGATTTGCACTTGGTAAGAGTTGACAAGGATGATAGTTTACTTGTTTTTGATAGTATTTTTTTATAAATTTAGAGGTACCTGCAGCCGTGCACACTCTAAAGGCCTACTAATTATATTTATATTGACATAATTTCTGCATCAATGCACACTTTCATATTCACTTTTACCTTCAAGACAGATGCATAGTATGATCTAGTTCTCATAAGAGACACGTCTCTCTAGCCCAAATATAATTGTTACTGACTTGCAAATTTTTCTTCTGTTCACTTTCTTTTTTTCCTCGTAGCTGCATAAAGATAGCCATTGTGTTGTTAAAGTGGCACCTTATCTCAAACCTAGTTTACGTAATTTAAATCTAAACACTAATACAAGCAGATTAATCTTAATTTCATCTAACCAAGCTATTGCAAGCTTTGCTGTAATTACCACTTGAGGTTTTGACAGTCTGAGTGGGAGAGTTTATGTTGCAATTGCATCACGGTTCTAGAAAATATTTTTCCATTGTACTAAAAATAGGAGGTTATTTGAACTCACTGATGATGCTTGATGATAAACATGCTCAAGGAAACACAATGGTTTAAAAGGACACTCTAAGCACTAAAACAAGTTTAGCCTACAAAGCTGTATTCCTGGCACTATAGCTCCCTCTGTCTTTCTCCTACCTCGCTCCCCCCCTCTCCTGCAGGTAAATAAAGGGTTAACAACCCTTTATTTACTTTCCTAACTCCAGAACAGATGTCCCTCCATGCTGGATTGACGCTCTGCCTCTCTTTGATGCAACAAGCAGGCACTAATGTGCATTCACGGCAAATGCAGTCCGTGCATTAGACCTCCCGATAGGAAAGCATTGAATCAGTGCTTTCCTATTTAGTAAAAATTTGGACGCTGAATGTCCTCATGTAGAGGGTGAGGATGTCCAGTGTCAGATACCAAAAGCTCAGTTTCAATCCAGGAAGCACTCCCAGTGGCTGTCTGGTAGACAGCCACTGGAGGCAGACTTAGAGCTGCAATGTAAACATTGCAGTTTCTCTGGAACTAGCACTAAGTGCAAAAGGGACACTACACCCAGACCACTTAAAAAAGATGAAGTGGTCTGGGTGCCAACAGTGTCCCATTAATAAATAAGTGACAACCCTGCAGTCTCACTGTTGAATTATTTGGTATTTAAGTCCCTTTATTTATGCAGCTCTAACAACACTTCCCCTGCATGTGAGCTACAGAATCTCCTGACACATTTCCTGTAAAGAGATATCTAATCTGTACACTTCCTTTGTTGGACAGTGTATTTAATTTATCATTTTTATATATTTTCTGTTAATAGCCTGCTGAGCCTATAGGATACTCCTGGGTGTTATTTAAGTTCAATTGAAAGAGGAGTAAATATAAATGTCTAAAGTAAACACACTGTACTGTAAGATCTGATTGAAAATTAAGCCTTTTTTCATATAGGTGTGGCTAGGGCAGCATAAACAGAAACAAAAGTGATTTAACTGTTAAATGGAAGAGAATTAAACAAAGACATAGTAGTGGTATGGTCTATTCACCTGCTTCATCAAGCTAAAGTTGTTTTGGCGCTGAAGTTGTTTTGACACTTTAACAAAACTAGTTTATTCAGTTTTTTTAGTTAAAACAAAACTGCTGAACAAATTTTAAAAATTTAACTAATTGGAATAGGCAATTTTCATAGTCTTATCAATATACAATTTTGAATAAAAGATAAAGATAAAAGCACATGAAAAGAGAAAAATAAAATTGGTAGGTTTCACAGCAGACCCAAAATGGCCTACCCATCATTAATAAGCGCATGCATAATAAACATTTATACAATAAATGTTAGATTATATAAAACATGGTGGGGTCCTATTGACAGCTTACATTCTAAGAGATATGTACATGTCAGACTGGTCCAATATTGATACACCCATTATGAATTGTCCCCCACATCCAATATATACATTATACAACTTAGACAATTATCATAGGTTCTTTATTGTCATATCGCTAGTTTACATTTACATTTGATCTTTTAGAAGCAGCTTAATACTTGGAATGATCAGTGAAAACACAGAGATGGGTTTAAAATATACAGGCCTGTCAGGCAGTGTTTTCAGATGTCAACACAGACTTTGATACTCAATTCTTTTGGGTCTGTTTTTACCATATCCTTTATTCCGTTTGATCACATATATATATATATATATATATATTTTTTTTTTTTATATATATATATATATGTATATATATATATATGTTAATATGCACTCTGGTCACTGCAAATGTCAATATAATGTAAGTCCTTTAAGAATCTGAATGAAGAAAAATGCATTGTGAAATATTAAAGTAGTTGTATTATCTTTTTACTAGTAAAATGAGCAGTAATATGATCTGTGTATCTGCAGCTAAGGCAGTTAAGAATGCTAGCAAATGTTCACCTCACCTTCCTAAATGATGCTGCACAACCAGAAATATATAATGCACTTGTTTCAGGGAATTTGTTTATGTATGAAAAAAACACAATAAAAAGTGTCATAATGAAAAAAAATATAATTATGCTTTCTAGGCGCTAAAGAAAAAAAAAACAAGGGAGAAAAAAAAACTGAAAAATATGTATGTGAAACAATATTCTGTTGCAAGCAAGTTATAACAGAATTGTGACAAGACCAATTTCGCCACATTGCATTGGAGAAGCCTGGTTGCTCGCCTGCTGCCTTTGGACTATGGCCCCCTTTTAAAAGACTTTATTTTTGCCTGCAGAAAAGCTGTATTCGTGCTTTTCTGCCTGGGGTTCGGTAGATTCAATCTACCGAACAACCGTACGAATGACTGGACCACCTGGGAGCTGGAGTGTGCCGGCAATTAACCTCCCTGAAGCTGCGGTTAACCGCAGCTTAATTGATAAATGCTGGGTGGCCGCCATTTGTATCCAGAACACGAGGTCGCTGCCATTTTAACCATATGAATGCACAGCGGTGTTCGCCTCTATTTTCATGGAACTAAAATCGGACACAGTTTTGTGCGAACACCGCTGAAGCCGCCGACCTCCCTTCTTGTTCGGTGGAAGTGCACGAACGGCCCGGTGTTCGGTAGTTTTGTTAGAAAATGTTATACCCCAGATAGGAATCCCATGGAGCCCATTCATATGAAACTGACTGTGTAAAGACTTTAGCTCCATGGCGATTAAACTGTATTTGTGTGGTCTGAGTGCCATTCACCTAATAATGTGCACTCAGACCTGAACTATCTGGGGATATGTTACATGTCTGTGTTTTGTGGAATAAATGTTACTTTATGTATTTTAAAGTATAATACTGGTTTTGTGTCCCCACATGTGTAATGGAGTTTTGCCTTTGTCTTGGGAGATAATTGAGTTACTTCCCAATTATCTCCCAGGGCAGAGGGGAGGAGGCCAGGATGCATTGTGGGAAATACTGTGACTGTGTGTCCTATTTGTCTACTTGTCTGTCCCTTGTCACAATCTCCCATGTGGTCCCCTAGGGGAGTGTCCACCAGGTGGGATACCTGCATAAATACTGGGCAGGTAGCCCACATTAAACAGACCACTGCTTGACCCTCAACACGGAGCCTTGTCTCGTCTTTGGGGGGGATTTACTGTATGCTGCTAAGGACTGATTGCCAGGAGTGTAAGCCGCTTGGGAGCTTTTCCTGTTCGTCTGGTAGCAGCAATTCGTATGGTTCCTGTTCGTGTATTTGGAGTGCTACCTTATTCCCTTGTATGCCGTTCGAGAGTTTGGAGCATTCACTTGTATGCCGTTCGGGAGTTTGGAGCATTCACTTGTATTCAGTTCGTGAGTTTTGGTGATTCTACAGTAGCTGTGCCTGTCTCTGAAAGGGGATTATCGTCTAAGCGGTTTTTTCCCCTTTTGTGCAAAACGGTCCGTTACAAGAATATATACATATATATTTTTCTTCATCTGCAAGGGAAATTTTTGTTTGTTCTTATCACCTGTCTGTCATAAATTTAACCCCTTAAGGACCAAACTTCTGGAATAAAAGGGAATCATGACATGTCACACATGTCATGTGTTCTTAAGGGGTTAAAAAACCAATAGAATACAAGCAAGTGTTTTGAATCCACTCCAAGAGGAAACATAATATCTAATGGCTAGTAATTTTAACACATGACAGGAGGCTTCATATTTGCATAACTTTCCTTACTGAAACTCCCAGCAGCACAGATCATAAGAGAACAACCAATCAAAAAACACTTCAATTTAATACAAAAGGACCAGTCTCATCACTTCCTCTTTCCTTGCTGCTCCAGCACACAGGTCAGAGTATGTTGTCCTTGTACACACGGACACCCGTGAGAAAAAAGTGATAAAACACAAAAACTTAACTGATGGGTACACTGCTTCCCAAGGTTATTTCCCAGCTGATAACCATATAACAAGACTGTATAATTGATAGGATATTTTGGGATAATTGAGTATATAAATGGATTTGTTTACTATGTCAGTGTACTAAATATCACTGTTAATATATGAATTTATTAATTATTATCTTTGCAATATTGTGACAGATATTATGAATGGTCAACTTAGATAGGAAGTTGTTTCACATTCATTATAAGAAAATGTTTAGTCAGTTATTTCTAGAGGACATATCATTATTATTATTTTTAATATGATTTTTAATATGATTCCTAACAGTCCTTTGTTTTAGTTATGTGTGTATAACCACTAGGTACAAGAAAAGTGATGTTTTAGGCTGCCACTATGATGTGGAATGCACGGCCATGTTCTCTCCGATCGTGGAACGCATGACGATCAGGTGATGAATAATGGAACACGTGACGCACGCGTAACGTATGACGTATGCGGAAGTGGCCGAATATTGAACGAACCCGGCATTTTACCCCGGCAAAGCGATCACACCTGGGGAGAAGGAACTCTGGACAAATAGGATCTGAGAGATGAGAAGACACCCACTATTCCACCAATGACTTGAAGGGATTAGCGCTATATAAGATTATTTGTTTGTTAGCATTTTTAGGATGCTGTTTATTTCTGTACTTGTTGATTGATTTTTATTGAAAGAGGTCACTGATGAAGTCCTTTTTCATAAGGACGAAACGCGTAGGACCAGCATTTCTTATTTTCTTTCTTATTTTGTTTTTATGAATTTTTATTTGTATACCTCCTGATTTTATAAGTGAATAAATCGCCTTTGAAGTATTCCTTTGGCTGCAGTTTGTGGATCTCTTTGCTGACCTGGATACCCCACTGGCTATCACTTGAGGAGGGATAATTAAAGGAAAACAACCCCCCATTTACATCGAGGTAGGCACCCATAATACGCTTAACTTTTTGGAATATGTGAGTGCATTTTAATCATCAGATGTTTTATAGTGTTTAGCAATATTTGCACTATGTTTTGTCCTCTATTGTAGGTACACTAGCAGAATCCCAAAATATGTTGTCCTTGTGACTGTTTACTGTTATTGTTTGATTTATTTAGCGATTCTGTATTGTGATTTAAATATTTCCCTTGTTGTTCTGTTAACTTGTCCTCACTATCATTCTGAACTTCTGTTTTTCCACTTTTGGACTAGTACTGCTTGGGGCCTGCTCCCTCTCTCCCTTCTCTCTTGGAGCCTGGGACTGTGTGTGGGTGGCGGGGGAGCTCAGCGTGATTCTCCCGCGATTGGTGGGCCCGCAAAACCACATTTTATTTCATTCTAGATTGGTATTACCACGATCTGGTCTAAATATACCTTAAAGCTGTATCTGGGGCTCCACACTCACCACTGGAGACTGCAGTGCTGATTTCTCATCCACAGTTAAGGTATTTACTACAAGTGATTACAAATACATGCTGGGCTGATGCATGCTGTTTGCTGACAACAGACCGACATACACTGAGGTGTAATTGCAATGTGGGAATATATTGAGCTTAACAGCTATATACACTGTGCCAATGTGAGTGCATGAGTTGCCATATGTGGGTGTCCTCTGGTTCTCATTGCACAGCACCTTGCGTGAGCCCAGGGCTGGCGCATCCTATAGGCAACTTAGGCAGTCGCCTAGAGCGCATGGCCTGGGGGGTGCAAGTTTCCAGTGACCCAGCAGGAGGGAAGTGCGCAGCCGGGTGACGCAGGCCGCGGTACAAGAACTTCCCGTACCCTGCCGAAATAAAAGAAAGTGCTCTCTCACTGAGCACTGCCTGTCAGTCTGGCCGGGTATAGGAAACAGAAGCTCCTGTACCATGGTCTGGGCTGCACAGCCATGCTACACAGAGATAGGAGGCACAACAGGGAAGGGGTGGGAGATGTCACTAAGGGACACTGGGGGGAGGGAGAGGAGGAGAGACCACAAAGGGACACTGGGGGGAGTGAGGGGAGGGAGAGGAGGAGAGACCACTAAGGGACACTGGGAGGGAGGAGAGACCACTAAGGGACACTGGATGGGAGGGAGAGGAGAGACCTCTGAGGGACATACACACACACACACAAAAGCACAAATTGCATTCCTTACACACACACGCACACACACACACTACTTCTCTTAATACATCTCTTACACACACTCAATTCACCCCTTACAGACACACACACTGCATTACACACACACAAACACAGAAACACATAATCCCTTACACAAACTGGTATCACTATACGTTACATACGTTACATTCCAAACACACACACATTACATCCTATACACTAACACATAACACATCCCCTACACACACACACACACACATACACTCCACTCCCTGTGAGCAAACTCATGAGTGGGCTTTGTAGGCATCAGGCTTATGTGCAGGCTTTGTAGGCATACTCACGGTCAGGCCCTGGGGGCCCAGACCGTGATCTGTGTAAGGGGCCCCCAAAAAATGGAGCTGCTTCCGGTTTGTTGTTTTTGTGAGCACTGGCTCCAGAGAGCCTGTTTTAACACCAGACCAGTGGAGCCAGGCTGCAGCCTGAGTCCATCATCATTCTCTTGTCCTCATCTGGTGGTAAGTAGGCAATCAAGTATATTATTAGTGGCACTAATCCCTAATTTACCTCATTTTATAGGGCCACTATGGTCACCAGAACTATCTACAGCTTGATGTAGGGGTTCTGGTGTCTATAGCCTGTCCCTGCAGGCTTTTTAATGTAAACACATTGCTTTTTCAGAGAAAAGACAATGTGTGCAGCACTGGCATTGGCTTATATGGCAGATCATATGAGTGGGGCATTGTGATGGGGGGGGCAAATTTTGGACCGGCCCTGGGTGAGCCCATAGATATCCTCACAGGTGTTTTGCATATTCCCTACAGGGATATCCCACATCCTTTTATGATTGTCTGGTGATACAACATAACACCATGCAGAACTATCCCATATGCTGTGTACACCTGTTTTATTGTTGACCACGGAGGTACAGCTTTGACGTACAACTAGGGTGAGCCCCTCGAAGATACGTCACCTTGGCAACATTTACGAGGTTAACCCCTCAATATCACACCTCTTCATGGCACTATTATTGTAGACGGCTACACTGAGCAACTGACCCCTGGGTGAGCCCTAGTTATACTAGTAGCCTGGCACTTTGCGTACATCTCAGTTTATCCTGCTCCCCCAGACCTCCATGAGTGACATACCTCCACCAACGCAGGACATTCAGGCCATGATTAACGCTGCTGTCGAGGCCTCAGTTGAGAAGGCTACAGGTCTTGCCCCAACCTCAGCAACCGCACTCTGATATCAGACAGGGCCCAAATGTCAATGGAAGGGTTCCAGGTCTCCAACGGGGAGCAAGTCTACAAGCAAATTTCCATCGAAAAAGCCTAAGCGTTTTGATAGAGTGGTTCCTCATCCAATCCAATGACGATCTTGGTCCACCTCAGAATCTTGACGTGGTGGCCGAAGGATCTGCCTCTGATGAGGAGGACTGGCAAGACCTAACCCATACTGACTCAAAGTATGTGATTGAACCCGTGCTAGGCGACGAGTACCAAGAAAAAGGTACCTGCACACCTCCACCCAATATCACTCAAGAAGGGTTTTTTTATGTACAAAATGGTACCCATGTTCGATCCATTCACTATATGGCACCCAAGCTTGTCTGAATGGGCACTTCTGGATCATCTGGCACAATTAATCCACTACTGGCTCCGCAAGCCACTAGACAAGGAAGTGCGGGCACGCCTACAAGCAGAATGCCCATGCCCCCTCCTCCCAGACAAGGTGGCCAATACTCTAAAGTTTGACACCACGGTAATGGTTTTCATGTCCCGCGTTGGCAGGAACCCTAGGAAGGGCATTGAGAAGGGGCTGAAGTCTGCACAAGACAAGGTGTTGGATCTATTAGACCCATTGGAAAAGGTACTATTCCTTCTGGATCTGGCCCTCTCTCAGGGCACGCAGTTGGACTCAAGTGACATCCGTGAATGGGCCCAGCTTCATGACTGTTCAGATAATCGGGTTAATCTCTGTGATAGCTTTCCACGAAACTTACGATGCTGTTGTGCCTCATCTCCTTCAGACGTGTTTCGGATGTTCGAGCCTTCAACAAAGACGGCATTTCCTTTTGTATGACACGTCAGACGAAATCTGATTTTTCTTCTGAATACTGAATACTTCTAAGGTTATATATAGTGTTCTTATTTATATTGCATGGTATTATCATCTTCTAATAGCTAGATAGGCTGTCATAGTTGTTTTCTATCAGATAAGCATGGCTGTTATATATTTAATTTACATCTAACGTATGCAGTAGATAGACAGTTATGGTATGATAGACAGGATGTCACTTCAGATACCTTTCACTTCTTTGTGTTTCCTTTCAGTGTGATCGGTGCTTTCTACATCTATTCTGCAATTTACGGTTGTTATGGACGTTTCCACCGCTACAGTTTGGGTCAATGATCGTTGTTATGTTTGATTACAATTGTTTGATGTTTGGATATTTGGACATTTGAACTTAACCTTTATTAGTTCGCTACAAAGAAAGAGGAAGTGATGTGAGTGACAGGTCCTTTTGTATGACATTGAAGTGCTTTTTGATTGGTTGTTCTCTTTTGATCGGTGCTGCTGGAAGTTTCAGTAAAGAGAGTTATGCAAATATTTGCCTCATGTCATTACTAAAATTAAGATTATAGGTACATTATATTAGTATTGTCTACAATTATCACACATAAAGCTAATGGAGCAATTAGAAATGATGATTGTAATGAAGCAAATATATATATAAAAATATATAAATGTCAGTTTTGGTCACTCATCTTGGCCATCCAAGATTTTGCTAAAGTGGGGCCCATGGTCCAATTATGCACTCCACTTTTTGGTGTATTTAGCTGTAAGGACCTTCAGAACCCAAGAGTTTCTGTGTATGTTGCAAGTTAACTTGGTAGTGTGGAATTTAGGCATAGGCTTATCTTCAGTCCATATGCCTAGAGACCATATCCACCATTTTATTTTGGCTTTTTTGACTGTCACTTGTTTAACTACTTGTGAAGCTGTTTATTTTGACATTATGTTACTAGCACTGTAATTTCCCTTATTGTGTCCCTTCTGTGATTTCTGCACCTTGAGCTCTGTCACAATAAATCTTACAACAGCTGCTCAAAATTTCTGCTCACCTGCTACCTATTGACAAGTGGAAAATCAGTTACAACTGCCTCTCTAATGATCGTTAATGTTGTTTAAAAGGAGCAGGTCAAAAGGAACTCTAAGCACTAAAATAACTTTAGCTTAATTAAGCAGTTTACATTCATATATCATATCAGTTTCACTGCTCAGTTCTGCTAAGTAATCATATTGTTTGTGCAAACTTAAGCCACATCTCCCTGGCTGTTACTCACACAGTCTCCATGAAGAAAGCAGAACTTCTACAGCACAGTGTGTTTATTTTAGAAGTTCATATCTTCTGTGATGATAAATACACTTTAATCACAAACGGGAGGCTGCTGTGGGCTCTAGCAAGCAAATAACGGTACATGAGGTAGGAACTTAAAGAGAATTTAAACAGACTGTGCATAAAAGGTTTAAACTCTTTTTCAGAAAGGCAGTGTGTTAAGAGGCTGTGTGACATGATTTATACATCAGAACCACTTCTTTAAGCTAAAGTAGTTTTGTTACTTTGAGTGTCTCTTTAATAAAAAGTGATGGCTTTGTTCATATCTGAAGCCATCAGGAGTGGAGTGAAAAAATAAACAAATACTTGCAGTAAGTTTCTAACCCTCACCCAATTTATATGTTATTGAGGGAGTACTTCATATGTTGCAATTTACAACCTCCATACCATCCAGGCAGTCTGACTGAGAGCAATTACACATACGTTCCTCTCTTTTTCTCCTTATACAATGTTCACCTAAAATGTTAGCCCATAATATTTTCCTCATTTCCTTGGACTTTGCCGCAATGTCCTCACTATAGGTGTAAAAACTACAAAGATGACTACCAATGACATATAGGATCTCAAAGAATTTTGCGTGGATGACAGCTACACATGAGGTAAGAGGAAATTGTATAGTGTTGAGCAACATTTATTCCTTGCTCGTGGTCTAGTACAGTATTTCCTTGATTTAATGCAGATTAGTATATTTTACTATGACGAGATAGAATACCCCAGTGTCATATGATGAATCATATTAGGCTTGTGAGTCTTGGCAAAAACTAAAGATAACTAAAACATTTAAACTTGAAAAACCTTAAATACATTATGTAAATTATTTAACTTTTATTAAAATATTTATCTCTGGGGGTCAGGGTTTGGTCGCAGAAAGATCGAGCTCCTGACAAAACACCTTAAAAGTGCTTTAAAAGGGGGAAAATACCCCAACACAGGCAACCTGCACATGACAAACCTTCTCCCGCATCACCGGAGCGACCAAACAGGGTACTATAAACCCACCATCTCTACCAACCGGCAGCTGCGCCTAAAACCTAAGGCGGCCTGGTGCTGCCCTGGCGGGAGAAGCGGACGATCTCCACGCCCAGGGTGACACAGGCTTTTACTTTTGTGAATAGTCTGAGCCTCGTACACCCCCCGCCTCCCCCTCTGGGCCGGCGGGGGTTATCCCGGCATCCACTACGAGAGTACTTACCTCTAGAACACTCCTGGGCGACACCAGTGAAAGCAGCCTACACGCGGTCCCCCAAAATGGCCGACGACAACACTACACAAACCTGCCTGAAACTCAGCAACTGGGAAGCAGACTTCCAGCAAAGATTTAACACAATGTGCCAGCGGCATTGGAGCGAATGGGAGAATCAGCGAAAGCCACCTACAATGCCAGCACCCATGGCGCAAACCCCGGAAAGAGCTACGGCTCGATGCCTCACACCTGAGCGAAAGACCCAGAAGGTCCGCAGAACCACCCGCAGTCCACGCTCCAGGCTGCGACACCATCGCCAGAGACTCCGAAACCTCCTCCACGAGATCAGCGAAGGTGGCTCATGGAGGTGAGAAAGTGAGTCCTGACAACACCCGGGGCTGCTACGAGGCGGCATAGCACGCCGACATGGGAGATTAAAAGACCCTATTGCACAATCCTGCACCCAGCCTGACCATCACGGGCATAGGTTGAGAGAACTGTTTTTACTTGGCCAGAGAATACATCCAAGCTAATCATTAACTTTTCACTTTATTATTACTGTTTCGATCTTAACATGAACCCAGCTTTAACTTTAATTTGCATTATATGTGTCCGGAATGCACACCCAATCTTTGCATAGCTTAGTGGCCTCATTCTCTCAGCATATATGTACAAGCCTGTACATATGTGCACAGGGCCCTACATCTAATCCATTTCACGCAACTTGTGCTCAATCCCCAGTTTCACCCTGTCAATCTTCCATAATACAGCAGCAACATTTGGTGAACAGCTAACATAAAATGTGACAGGTCCATTAATCTGAGCCTAAGGAAGAGTATAGCTAGACTGCACACTCACACTAAGTTTTTGTTCAATATGTTCTCATTGTTTATTCCTGTATAATTAAGCAAACCTGACCTCCTAAGCTGAAAGTACCCATACGTGCTTGAAAGCCAACTCTTACACATTCAAGAAGCAATATATGTATAATGTCTTAAGCTTGCGGTCCTTAACGAGACCCACCACATTGGACATACTTATTTAGCCTATATTCAGCTTGCATTACAAACTATATAAAAATGTGCCTTTTCTTTAAACGCCACATAATTGTTTAACTATGTTTGTATTCAAATAGCCTGTAACTGCCATCGTGGCATTACAAGCATGCTTGTTATCTCATGCACAACAAAAAATAAAGAATTTAAAAAAAATAATATTTATCTCTGATTAACTTCTGTATATGATGAAAAATTGTCAATAAAAATACACTAAAATTCTGGCTACTGAATATGGTGCTCACGACTCTGGTGACATCCTACACTGTTTCAAAAATCCAGAAATAACAGAAATAAACGATGCTATCAGTTATTGAAGCTTTATCTTGAATATATATTTTTGATCTTGGTTGTTTTGGAAATGTATACATATTTTTGTGTGCAGCTGAGCATCCCTTCAACGTGGGTGACAAGTTTTCTTTAGAGCCCATAACATTTTTAACTGCAAATATACATAGAGTGCATCATTTGTAGATGTCATTTTTTTCCATCAAACATTGTTCTTGTCTCAGAATAAAGCTGGGTAAATAGGCAATTAAGCAAGAAAAGGCTGTCTAAGCAGTGCAGAAGTTATCAATTAAAAGCCTCCTCTGTTTATTCTTTCAAGGCTGATCTAACCTCTTTATCCCTTTGTGGTTTCCATGCTTTGCTGAGCATGAGAAACAGAGGATCCCAATGCTTTAGATCTGCTACTTTGTATTCTTCAAAGCAAAGATGCTTCCTACTTTTGTAACCTTCAGGGTTATTTAACTGTTCAGGGACAAATAAATGATTATTTTTCCATATTCAAAACACAGCACCTGATTTCCTAACAAGTATTCTAGACATTCTATGTAACCTCCCAAAAAACTGGCTTTTGAATGGCACTACAAACATTAACGGCCCAAATCCTAACGCTCACAGCGTGCCAGGTTCAGAAGTTCTGTGTGTTGAAAGTCTAGAATCATTTTACATATAAAACAACACATACAGGTCCCTGTGAATGTATCATACCTTCCATTTACAATATATTGTTACGGGCAAATGCAAATATTACAAGTTTTAGAATGAAATGTTGTATTTCTTAAACTGTGTACCTTGTCTTTAAGAGATATTGCAAACTGACAAGGTATTAGAAATGGAACATATTGTTTTTCATAACTGTTTCTTTAAGCAATAACCTCAGTACATAATATGTTTGCGCCATTTTGTCCCAGACGAATTACAATAACAATAATGCATAAACAAGCTTCAAGGCTATTCTACGACACTTGCAGTACACAATATACTGTGGTAACCCCAAGTTAATGGAACTTCCCCAAATCCTGGAATCTCCCACGACTGTACACTACGACTTAGTATAAACAACAGATAACCTATTCAGACTTTAAGATGCCATCTTGAACTAAGTCAGGAAAATTTCCATGACGTATGCACCCTTTAGTTATGGCCTTGTATGTTTGCCAAGTTAAGGGAGGACCTAAATTGAATAAAGTAAAAGAAGTGTTACTTTTTCATATTTGAACTACAGTAACCTAAAATGGAGACACCTAAGGTATAAATAGGTGTACTTTTAAATGTTAAGATACAGAGGAGAGACTTGGAGACAGACGCTGCTCCATCTTAAAATGACAGAGAGGCTGACATGATGACATGTTCAGAAGGGTATGTTAACCTATTAATGATATTTGCAAGCATGTAATTTAATCTTATAAACTCTGCTATAATGGATTTTATGTTTTTATATAATAAATATCCAAAAAGACAAAACGTTTGCTTCCAAGACAATCCTTATTTTATATTGTATTCTCAATTATTTATATATGTTAAATAGAGGATCTCTTACTGACTATATAAAATTATGGCTAAGATATCTGTATGGTTAGCCCTACTAAGTTCTATGCTTTAAGACATTATAGTGGTAAATAAGGGAACCACCAGCGGTTACAATATCATCAATACATTATTAATCAACTGCTTGTATAATTAGCACATAGTACTTACAGCAAACCCTCTATAGAGTATTGCTCTATATAAAAGAGCCATGCAAGGTGAGATTACTGTAAATATATGCCTGGAGTTTAGTGGATGAGTAAGGAATGAATAAGAACCCCAAATGCATGTAATATGAATACTAATTAGCAAAGTAATTTTCTAACGTTGAATTGTTATAAGTTCAAAGTGAAATCAAAGTGAATTTCAAATTCCAAATTAGCCTAATTGAAAACGGAATTGAAACTTTCCCAGTTTGGCAATTGTGATCTAAAATTTGAAAATCGTTCACTTTTCATTCCCAGAAATATACACTTTTGCTATCATCCATGTTAATTCTTTTTGTGAAATAATGGAGGGTATTGGTGATACACACTAACAGAGTAGAGTGGACACCTGGATGTTCGGGTCCGGCGGGTTCAGCCGAACTTTGAAAAAAAGTCCGGGTTCGTGCTCGAACTTGACCCCGAACCCCATTGAAGTCAATGAGGACCCGAACTTTTGGCCACAAAAATGGCTCTAAAAAACTCTTGGAAAGGGCTAGAGGGCTGGTAAAGGAAGTAAAATGGGGGTAAGAGTAGGACAAGAGCCCTGCAAACAAATGTGGATAGGGAAATAACTTAAAAATAACATAAAATAAGCAGCCGCTTAGTAGATAACTCCCTAATTCACATGATATTAGGGAGCTATCTATCAAAAGGCTGAAATACCTAAATTGGTCACCTAAATTGGTCTTTCAGCCACATTTACTAATACTAAGTAAGTATTACTTAGTATTAGTAAATTCAGCCTCTACTCGCTATACCGTGAGTAGGGGCGTGTCTAGTAGGCAGTGAGCAGCCAGAGGCTGCTCACTGTAAAAAAAAACAACCTATTGTCCCCCACCCCTGTGCGATGGGTGGGGGCCCTAAATAAGAATGTGGTGGGGGGACCTACTGTCCTTCCCCCAGCCCCCACCCCTGAGCAGTGGGTGGGGGCCGTAAATAAGAATAAGGAGGGGGGCGACCTAATGTCCTCCCTCCCGGCCCATACCCCTACACTCCAGGCTGCGACACCATCGCCCGAGACTCTGAAAACCTCCCCCATGAGGACAGCGAAGGTGCCTCACGGAGGTGAAAAAGTGAGTCCTGACAACACCCGGGGCTGCTATGAGGCGGCATAGCACGCCGACATGGGAGATTAAAAGACCCTGCTGCACAATCCTGCACCCAGCCTGACCATCACGGGCATAGGTTGAGAGAGCTGTTTTTACCTGGCCAGAGAACACATCCAGGCTAATCATTAACTTTTCATTTTATTATTCCTGTTTCGATCTTAACATGAACCCAGCTTTAACTTTAATTTGCATTATATGGGGCCCTTAATAACAATAACGAGGGGTACCTAATGTCATCCCCCTGGCCCCCACCCCTGCACGGTGGGTGGGGGCTCTAAATAACAATAAGGGGGGGACCTAATGTCCACCCCCCTGGCCCCTACCCCTGCGTGGCGGGTGGGGGCCCTAAATAACAATAAGGGGGGGCCTACTGTCCTCCCCCCGGCTCCCACCCCTGAGCAGTGGGTGGGGGCCATAAATAAAAATCCCCCCAGGTGACTAGGGGTCCCCAAACCCCTAGTCACCCCCTCCTCCCAAAAAATTACCCCTACCTATTCCCCTCATCCTAAAAATAATTAGGGGGGACCCTTGTCTAAACACCTGTAAAAAAAATCTTTTTTTCAGCCCCTAAAAAGGCCAAATAAAAATCCAGAATAATCGACGCACTTAAAAAATAAATAAAAAAAACAAGCGCAAAAAAATTATAATCCTTCTTCACCCATGGAGAGCTCCACACAGACTGAGCTCTGCAGGGCGGGGCAAGGCGGCTTATAAAGCCTTGCCCCGCCCTGCATTTAGGCTCAGAGCACTCTGATTGGTGGGTTTAAGACAACCAATCAGAGTGCTCTGATAGGTAAATGAAGAGACTGACAGGTAAGTCTCTATATTTACCGGTCACAGCACTCTGATTGGTTGGCTTGAAATCCACCAATCAGAGTGCTCTGTGTCATTTTACACAGCATGGGAAAGTTATTTGGAATTTTCCCACGCTGTGTAAAATGACACAGAGCACTCTGATTGGTGGATTAAGTAAACAATCAGAGTGCTGTGACAGTTAAATGTAGAGACTTACCTGTTAGTCTCTTCATGTACTTGCCAGAGCACTCTGATTGGACCAATCGGAGTGCTCTGAGCTTAATTGCAGTCTGCCCGGAGCCCTCCATGGGTAAAGAAGGATTTTTTTAAATTTTTTTTTTAAAGTGCGTTGGATATTCTGGATTTATATTTGTCCTTTTTTGGGGCTGAAAAAAGAAGATTATAGAAGATTTTAAGAAGACGGGTTTGGGGACCCCTAGTCACCTGGGGGGATTTTTATTTATTGCCCCCACCCGCCGCGCAGGTGTGAGGGCCGGGGGGGAGGACATTAGGTCCCCCCCTTATTGTGATTTAGGGCCCCCACCCGCCACGCAGGGTTGGGGGCCGGGGGGGAGGACAGTAGGTCCCCCCCCTTATTGTTATTTAGGGCCCCCACCCACCGCTCAGGGGTGGGGGCCGGGGGGGAACAATAGGTCCCCCCTTTAGTTTAAAAGCCCCCACTCCCGCGTTGCGGGTGGGGTCTCAGGAGGGGGTGATTTATTTTTAACACTGTTTAATAGACACGCCCCTACTTGCAGTATAGCGAGTAGGGGCATAATTTACTAATACTAAGTGACCAGCTTCTATAGATGCTGGGTCACTTGCTGCACTGGCCAGTCACAGCCATGACATTAGTAGGCATGGCTGTGATGGCTTCTAAGGGCACACGGGTCAAACGCTTGTTGATTGGCTGTGATATGTCCGTGTTCGGGTCCGGGGTCCAAAAAACGTAATGTTCGGTAAGAACACGAACTTTTCAGTTCGGGTTCGCTCAACTCTACACACTAACAAGATGCAGCTAAATTCACATTACAGCTTACGTTAAACATGCATCTATTAAAACAGCACCAATTCTTAAGCTAACCAAATCTTTACTGCCCACCGACATATTCCCATTGTTTCACTAAGTTGTCGCCTTGTCTCAATGATTTTGTGATTGTCTTTGACTCTTTAACCCCTTAAGGACGGAGTCAATTGAACACGTTCTGATCAAAACAAAATGTAAACAGAACCTAGAATTTGCACTATATGTCTGTTCAGTCGTAATTCATCTCTTTCATATTAAGTGCACCCACATGTTATATATAATTTTGTTCAGACGAAACAGGGCATTTATTTCACATCAACTATTCATATATATATATATATATATATATATATGTATATATATATATATATATATATATATATATATATATATATTACAATTTATTATAAAGAAAAGCCTAAAAAAGTTAAATTTTGCTTGGCATTTTAACTGTGAATGTCATAATACTGTTTGATTTTACTGCAATAAAATACACATATTTGTATTCAGCTATGTCTCCCGAGTACAACAGTACCCCCTATGAATAGGTTTTATAGTGTTTTGGAAAGTTACAGGGTCAAATATAGCACGTTCCATTTTTTCAGTATATACACATTGAAATTTACCAAACTAGTAATGTTGCCCTGGAGACCGTATCGTAGACCAGGAATGAGAATTATATCCATGATGGCACACCATTTGCAAAAGTAGTGAACCCATGGTATTCAACATGGGGTATGTCCAGTCTGTTTTAGTAGCCACTTAGTTACAAACACTGTTCAAATTTAGCGTTCATAGTGGTTTGTGTGAAAAATGCAAAAAACAAATAGGAACGCTAACTTTGGCCAGTGTTTGTGACTAAGTGGCTACTAAAAAAGACTGAGCATATCCCACTTGCAATACCTTGGTTTGTCTACTTTTGAAAATGGTATGCCATCATGGGAATAATTCTCATATTTATACATATTTTACAATATATTTATTTTATTGTGGGCAACATAATTTTTTTTCCCATTTCCCACCATTAGGGGGACTGCCTGACAGTCCAGACAGTCCCCCTGCTGGTAGATTTCCAGGCAGCTATTGGGACCATGTAATAACTCTTTGGGAGCGATCACATGGCCCTGTGGGCCTGACTTGCTGTGGGAGGGCTGTCTGGGCTGTCAGGCAGTTCTCCCAAACCGGGTCACTGGGAAGGTGAGTATCTCGGCGGCTCCACGGCCCAAAGCCGTTAGGGTGTTATGGGCTTGAATATGACTGCTCCTTGGCAGTTGGGTATGAGCAAGTAAAGAAGTACCCTGGTTCGAAGCTAAATCAACACACTTTGGATGTGGTTTAGACCTATATGCAGACTTTCCAAGCTCTTTACAATATACTCCCAATAAAAAAATGCTCAATTAAATGCATGCATGTTTTACCAATCTACTAAACAGTGATTGTTTTGTTTGTTGTATTTGGGCAGTGGAGTGCCCCTTTAATGTTCAGGTAATTGTTCAATATCACTGTCTGCACATTTACCCCTTCACTCAACCATCACCAGATAAATGTCATTGTAATGTATTGAAATAAAACTGGTTGTAATCGCTCAGATTCACTATTAAACAAACTGGGGAATTTCCTTGGGGTTTCTGTGTGCAGTTTAATTTGGATTTAATTGATAATTGAAGTGTTAGTATGTCTAACTACTTGCGGGTGATGCCAATGAAGCAAGGTGCACTTGGATGTGAATGGCCCGTTTGGACTTTTGTGATTACCTTGTATTTTATAATTTCTGCTGTATTTTATAATTCAGACTTTTCTAATTGGAAAGAAGAAAGTGAAGACATTCTGGTACCAATGTCTCATTTTGAGCAATTAGAAGAGCCATTTCCACTGAACAATTAAATGTTTGCAGGTCTAAATGAATTTATTTAAGTGTTAAGGCACGTGCTGTATCTTTAATAGCACTTTCTTTGTATATATATATATAGCAAAGCACTGTGCACTCTTTGATCAGTGTTTTTTAAGAATATGTTTAGAAACAGTTTTACCCCCAAAAAATATAAAGATTTGCAATTATTATTTTTATAAGCATTTACATAATTATATAATGAAAACAAATATATACAAACATTATATTTTAGCAATTACTACTTTTATGGTTTTGTTATAAATGCTGAGAGGAATATTCTGAACTGGAGGATGGATTTATGCTTGTGATGATTATTAGTATAATTGTATTTTTTTTTTTTACATAACTAGGTACTATTTCTGTTTGGGTTATTTGTGGACTTTTTTGTGGATCAAAATCAGTTCTAAGGATGCATGAACAATTGGACCCAGTTTACTTGAGTGTTCTTTTTTAAGCTAAATAACTACATCCAACATTACAATACAACGCCAATATGAAGAGCATTTTTGTGAATTTTGGCATGCATCGCATAATAGCTGTCAAAGCGATGAAAATCCAAATTTATGAACTTTTTCTGCCGGTAATGAGCCAAAAAGTCAGAAACTATGAATATCTTAAAATTGGGATTGAACCATGATTTCATTGTTAATCTCATTATATTGCACCCAAAATGTCAATATTACAAGGTTAATGACAAAGGGAAAAAATTGAGCATTTGCAGGCTTCGTTACAGATACGAAACTATAGACAGTGAAGTGCATTGATGATGCAAGAATATTTCAGGTACTGCACATGTTTTAATTATTTTTTTATTTGCAATATTTTGGTTGCAGTGCTTCTTTACCCTTTAGCTGATGTTAATTAATGAGATAATGTTTATTAATTTACTTGAACACGTCAAGACAGTAGAGGTATTTCATGTGTTTCTCATGTGCGATATTTGGGGTGTTGTTTATTTGTTACCAAAACTCCTGTAAAATTGTAACATTGTGTCAGGTCTCACACAAATATACTTAAGGTCCGACGATTGGTGCACCGAATCGGCCCCTCAAACAGCTATCCTCCTCTACCTCCTCTTCTGGCATATCCAATGCCAAAGACTGTGTTTCTGCCTCCTCTAAATTATGCAGCGCCCAACGGCATAGCACAGTGCCCCTTAATGTTTTCGGGGCATGGCTATAGTAAATCCCATGAATAAATGCCAAAACCAGTGTTCCTTGCACTATTGTGATTCCTTGATCCCATTTGAGCATTACTAGTGTACTTTGACTTGCTTTAGACATGGTTATCTCTTTGACCATTCTGTCCTCTGGTAACCCTGAGCTGGATTAGTTTTCTCAGTGACCTGAGTTCTGGAATGCCTTGATCTTTGCTAGTTTATCTGTTACTCTTTCCTACAAGTACCCCCTCCACCTCTAATGACTGGAAACACAATCTTGTGTCCATCTCACCATGCGTTGGGTTTCATATATACCGTGACACATTTTTGTTACAAAAGGAAATTTTATATAGGTCTACAAAAATAAGTATGTTTAACATTATTAGGTACAGGTTAATATTTACCTCTCACTACAGTTATTAGAGAAACCATTATGTATTGTAACAGAATTATTAGCCTAAATTATACAGAATTAAAAGAAAGCCTTCACCTTTTATAATAACAGAATAGAAGGATGATGTGCTAAAAGCATTAATGGTTTAATTATTTTAATTGTGTTCATGCAAAAAAATATCAAGAGCAAAATTATTCAAAAGAAACTAGGGTTTGTATTTTTTTTAAATATATTGATCAGACTTATATGAATCATCTATAAGTTTCTAATAGCATTTAACAATTTCAAATTTATTTTGATAAAACATTGAGTTGGAGATGTTGCTTATCATTATAAGAGCACTGCAATGTGTTGCACTCATAACAAGGCATTGTGTCATTACAGAGCATGAAAAGTTATTATTATTATTTATATAGCACCAAAAAATTCTTCAGCATTGTACAATGGGTGGACTAACACACACATAATTGTAACTAGACAAGTTGGACACACAGGAACACAGGGGTTGAGGGCCCTGCTCAATGAGCTTACATGCTAGAGGGAGTGGGGTAAAGTAACACAAATGGTTCGGGGTAGAAAAGTAGGTTGGCTGAACAGTTTTCAGACTGTTTCTGTTTTCTTTTGTTGTTTTTTTTTAATGAGAGTTGCAGGAGAGGAATCAGGGCATGAGGGGGGCTATTAACAGTTTAGTTGATTTATTTTTATTATTTTTTAATTGAATGACCACTCCTCTAGGTGCAGGGTATATATACCCAATTTGTGGACAACAGATCTTTGTCTTGATAAAGTCCCTCATAGGGGACGAAACGCGTAGACGATCTGTTTTCCATCTTCTTTGATTTTCTACCCGACTTCATTTACGGTTTGGGAGGGATTTTCGGCAGCTGTTGAATTCAGTCCCACACATCTTGTCTCGTGCTAGGGAGTTGGCGTGCTCCCTTTACCTTACACGAAGGTAGGGTGAATAGGGTAAGTTGCTCTGGTTTAATCCCTAGGTTTTCAACACTAGGAGACTATTCATAGCGGCACCCCTCACCTTTACCTAGTGGTTTGGTGGGTTTATGAGCTCCCTCCCCCATGAATTATATATGTGTTTGAGGTCTGATATTCATTTTTTGTCATTTTTTGATGTTTTATTATTTGATGTGCACAATCTTTTTTCATTTTTATTTTCTCTTTGATACATAATTCATATTAGTGTTGGGGGCCCCACACTATGTATCTTTGAACTTTGGTCTGGACACATCTTTATGACCATTTTCATATTTAGATTTATAAGGATTTTTTCATGGTTCTTATGATTCGATCAATTTTATTGTTTATATATGAATAAATATTTTGTGTATATGTACATTTTTATTTTATTCTACAGCTGCTGCTTTGGAGTGTAATTTTTCTAGTGGTCATATTTTATTTGGAGCGCTCACATACCCTTGTTGATTTATATTTTATTTGGTTGTTCAGTCGCTCCTTTGTATGTGACGCAGCCCTTTTTATTATTTTGCACAGAGTTATTGTATACTCCAATTCAGATTCTTTTGATGTTTATTGTAATAGAAAAGTAGGTTGGCTGAACAGTTTTCAGACTGTTTCTGTTTTCTTTTGTTGTTTTTTTTTAATGAGAGTTGCAGGAGAGGAATCAGGGCATGAGGGGGGCTATTAACAGTTTAGTTGATACACTTTCCTGAATAGAGAACTAACTATTTTGTAAGTATTTAATAAATTCCATCACTCAAAGCCATACTTTGCATCTCAAATGCCAGTACCTCCTAACTAAGACCTACATTATATCCAGAGTTCGTAAACAGATATTATTTCAAAAGCAATCACAATACAAATATCACAAACCATCTTTCTTATGGTAATGCTGCTCAAGTCAGAAATTGTTATCTTCTTAAAAATGGGAAAGAGGCCAAAATGCAAATAGCCCAAGTGTTGTCAGGATCTTACCTGATGTGGAGTCCGACGTGCAGAGTTTTATGCTCACCCTTGCAAATAAACACAGACCAAGGTGACCATGTAAGCAGCCACCTGGGCTGTGAGTCTGTGCATGGGGGCTATGAGTCTGTGCATTGGGGCTGTGCAGGAATATAGCTCTAAATCACAGTACAGGTAGGGACAAGCAGCAGAGTAGTCGTGGAAAGCCGAAGGCAAAGTTCAGAGTTTAGAGTAAACCAACATAAGCCAAGGTCAGGAGCCGTCTGGAGAACACTGGATCAAGACACACAATAACAGTAACCAGAGTCAATGAACTGACACTGCCCTCAGAGAGAGCCTGATTGAGAAAGCCGACCGGTGAAATGCATCTCGGAGTGAGAGGAGAGTCCACTTTACAGATTACTGGGACTGGTATTACTTATTTAAGTTTTATATTTATTTTTTGTATAATGCAATAAAGTGTTATTTTAAACCAACACCAACCCAGTGGACCCTCAACTGTTTCCTTTTCCTGCATGCAAGAACAGTAGTGTCTCCCTTAAAGACACATGTGCCCTGATACTTAGAGCCTAGTATAATTGGCTCTATGTAAGGTGAGCAAGCCCTTGCACTGTCACTTTGGCTATCACTTTATCTTTGCAATCCTGCACTAGGGTATCTTGTCTATTTTTTGTCTCCATATACCTGAGAACCACTGGGTCAAGAATCTGGAGAGGGTCTAGTATGACCTTATACCCCTGTTTTTGAGACTTGAGCCTATCCTAGTAAGGCTCTATACCATGTGAGTTTATCTATATCTCCTGCATATCACATTTTGGTTCTATTGACATACTACACCATTATGTGTTTAACTTTTCTGTTTTAGAAATTATTGTCTTTATATATCCCTACGAGTGGAAGAATACTGTAATCTGACCCCTCTAGTATCTAGTAGGGTAAGCATATTTTATTAGCACTCCACTGAGTGAGTCTTTCTTTGGTGGCATGTTCCACTGGGTTCACTCTTCTAGGCAGTGTTTTATACTTGGCTAATTAGCGATAAGCTTTAGGTGGACCGAGATAGACAAGAGCAGCCACAGGAAAAGTCCATCCCCCACTGCTGGAGAAAAGGCAAGGAAAAACATCAGGCTGAAACAAGAACTGAAGTGTGGTTTAGAGGCAAAACAGCAGGCCCAGGACACAGAAGGATCCAGGTTTATATCCCCTGTTGGGCACTTCTGGGGTGACCACATCTGGCCATCTGCATGTCATGGTGAGAACCGTGACAAGTGTATGGTAGAAATGACAAAGGCTTGAGAAGTGGACATGGAGAGTTAGTGCGAGAGATTGCAAGCAAGGGGAATTGGCACCTCTCAGAACAGATGAACTCCAACTTAAAGGCTAGCTGTGATGTTAAAAACAGAGTCATTAATGGCAGTGTAATGAAACTGCACCAATTTGCAACCAACCTCATTGTTGCTAGGGTTACCAGATGCACCAAGTTTTCAGGGACACATATTGATGGGCAGCATATGAAAATGGTATGTAATTAAGCAATGAGTCTTGCAGAATATGCATTGCACATACCGCACAGCAACCCTTTTCATGTGTTTTCAGAAATATGGCAATATTATATGTGTCCCTAAAAACACGGTGGATCTAGTAACACTTAAAGATGCTTTTTTTTTTCTTGACAATCTTTATTTCAAAGAAAATAACTTGGTTCTTGTAGCTTTAACATACATTTTACTCTCCTAGTGCAATGAAGTTTAATCCACATTCTATTGAAATATTTTCTTGATCTATTCAGAATATCAGGTAGGTTTCAATTAGAATTCATATTATGTCTGTTAAGAGGAATGTACAATCCTTTCGCATTAGTACAGTATGATACTGACTTATTATTTAAGTGTAGCCATGAAGTAATAATACATAAACCTAAAAGGATAAGTCAAGAGAAAAGGTAGAGAGAAAGCTATGTGTGTATACAGCTCGTCCAGCAACACCATCTTCCACCAAGTACCAAACGCAAGTAATTCTATTGGGCTTTGGTTTTAATAATAAAAGTGGCTTCTTAAATATATGATGTGCGCTTATGGTAAAAATATGTTTTGTGTGGAATGCTTATTCTTGGTTTTATTTGTTGATAATTACATCTCTTCTTTATGGTTCAGCTTATTTATGTACATATCTCAGAGAGTCTGCTGGTAGAGATTTACACATATGGCATGATTCTCATAGTACTGCAATCATGACTTACATATCTAGCACAGGCAATGTTGTAGTGATGCCATTTTCAGTATACAGCAAAACTTGGCATATGGCTCCCTTGACGTGGCTTGCAAATTTACATGATTGCTAAGTATAATAATGAGCAATTTATCTTAAGCAAGCTGGAAGATTTCCAACAGAACATGTGTCTGCCAGCCTTTACTGTGTTGATCCCTAACTACATATTCTCGTAATATGGCAATGCTTGGATACTATAGATCTCTCATTTTCCTTCAAAATTCTTAAATTGAAAGTATTTAAACCAGTGTTTGCTAATACCGGGTTGGCTAAATTTTGTATTAACTCTTTCACTTCCAAAACCATAAACACACTTTACTGTGCCATTGTCCCATAATGCTCCATGTTCACTCGAGCATGGTTGGTCATCTGCATAGAAATACCATGAGCACATGTGAACTACAACAAGTGTTTACTTATACAGCGCACTTGATGTTTAATGGATGCATACTCTATAGTTAAGATTAAGTTAACTATGCCAAAAACCTAGATGGGAAATTTCCACATTCAATTCAGAAAGACGTTATTCATTTTGTCCCTAGACATGATTGTAATTGAACTTGGAATGCTAGGACTCTCTTACCTCCTCCTGCACTCTACAAAATTCTTAATTACAAACTTTATTTGTACATTCTAGAAATCAGAGAGGCTCAATGCGCATCAATGACAGAAAGAGAACACAGATTTTTTAATGTATAATATAATATTTTGAATACTCCTGTGTAGTGCAATATCCTAGTGTAGCTGTACTAAGGCATATGGGCATTATACCCACAGGTATTGTTACAGTATGCAAACAGTTTACAAACCTTCATTGGTCAACAAAACTATGAGATTTTTGCAAACACCCATGAACAGAATATTCAACTATTTTTATGTATCTGCTTTTCTCACATGTAATGTATATAACATAAATAGCATTCTTGCATTCATGAGATGCTTGTATTTAATACCCTGGCTGACTCTGATGACATATTGCAATATGGGGATTACTACACAGTCTATAAAATATTTTCTCATGTACTAATTTTATAAAGAATGTACTCATTTTTATTTATTTATTTATTTATAAAATATTTTACCGGGAAAGATTTTTACCTGGGTCCACAAATCATTGCATTGTTACATTAGGTACAACAAAATACAAAAACAATATTAATACACAATATATACAAAATTTAACATAGAACAGGCAGGAAATATATAATCAACCATGACACGTGCATTCTGTTTTGAGGTATGTAGAGAGGGATCTCTTAAATGACTTTAGGCTTAGGGAAGATTTTAAATTGTGCGGGAGGTCGTTCTACAATTGCGGTGCTCTGTTGGAGAAGGAGGATCGGGCCGCTTTCTTTTTGTATTGAGGTAGACTAAGCAAAGTGCTTGTACTGGATCGGAGCTTATAGAAAGTGGGAACAGCTGGGAAAGCATTTTGTTCAGGTAGGGTGGGAGTTTCCCAGAAAAGCTCTTAAAAACAAGGCTGGAAAGATGAAGGGTGCGTCTGGATTCCAGCGATAGCCAGTTTAGTTCCTTTAGCATGTCACAATGATGGGTCCTGTAATTACATTGTAGCACAAATCGGCAGAACGAGTTATACAATGTGTTGAGTTTATTAATGTGGGATTGCGATGCAGACGCATATACTACATCCCCATAATCAATGATTGGCATCAGCATTTGCTGTACAATCTTTTCCTTTACTGTAGGGCTTAGGCAGGCTTTGTTTCTGTACAGGGCACCTAATTTTGGATAAAATAGTGTGTACATAATTTAAATGTTTATGTATGAACAGCAATCTATACAAAAAGTTGCAGTTTTCCGTTGATGTACTTTCCATGCATCTATGTTATAAAAAAAATGAGATGCACTAAGATTTGTTTTTTAAACAAAACATGTTTGATAATAAATAGGTTAATTATAATACTGGTAAAAAAAAAAATTAACATACTTTTGTTTCCACAAAATGTGCTATTGTGGCCTAAATGTTGTAATTCAGTTTTCCATTTTGCCTATTATTGATTAGTAAATAAACCCAACTGTGAAACCCAAACCAGAGAGACATTGTTCATGTTATATTGCAATTTTTTTTAATTACCCCAAATGACAAAATGTCTTCATACCACTGGTCTCAACATTCGTCTTGTGGTGATTTCTTCGTATTACTAAATTTAACTTTGTGCAAAAAAAAGTACATAACCACATTAAACATAGAAACCTTGCAAAAACCTGGCATCTATATTTCACTGGGCCTACATAGGTTTTCGGAAGTACCCTTTACATTTGCCTTTTCTACCTCACTAATTATCCTTAACATTTTGCACTCCCTATTTCAAAGCAAGACATTGGAACATTACTCATATCAATGCAGAACCTTCACAACTGCACTATCTTAAAAAAAACAACAACCAGTCAAACCTACACTTATACAATAATCTGATTCAGCTAAACCATTTTCCCAAAAACAAATAAAAAATTCAGTATGGCTGAATTTCAAGCATATGATGATTGGCCTGGGTCTAATTCTTTAATGAAAAAATATTTGGGAAAATGAATCTGATAAGCAAAAGGTGCGAAAACGGACCAATCAATGTTTTGCAAAATATATCCATGATATGAATATTACTTATGTTGCAGTGACCTATTGGTGTCTACACCCACAATTTGCTTCACAGATGAAGTAACTAATAAAGGAAAATAGAGGAGGGCCAGTATATGACAAATAGAGATATTTTTAGTGCTAACTCACTTTTTTTCACTTTTAACTTAATCTGTGAATGAAATTAACTTTTTGTGACTGTCCCCTAGACATTAATCATCTTTTTTCCCCAATCATCATCTCTGATTTTAATGTCACTTGCACAATAAAACAAACAAGCTTGTCCATTGGTTCATCATTTTTCTTAAGGAATTTGAACGATCACCTGATCAGTTTAAAATTCAGATGAATTGCTGTTTGCACAGCAAAACAAATCTCCAAGTCTAGTAAAACTTTTCATGCACAAAGAGAGAAAGACTTAGCAGATCCTCTATTCAACGAATACCGTTGCTTGAAAATGTAAGATAAACTACTCATTTTAATATCAACATAAATCAACATAAATATGATTTACTTAAGTAAACAAATAAAAAGTGTGATTTAATTTGTCTGTATAATAGAAGCCCGCATTTCTTCAGATTCCTGTTTTTCAGTATTTCAATAGAATGTCTACATGAAATACATTGGTCAGTGTTAAAATCCATTCAGCATAATGACACAGAAGCCAGGTATCCACTATTAATGGCAAGGTCACAAATCTCAAGGTGAAGGGGTTAATAACTGTTAAGTCCCCTGCACCCAAACACCTGCTGGATCTGCGGCTGTTTGATATAATTAGAGTCATTTGAAGCTGCTGATTGCTCCCGCTCCTGAACAATCAGAGCTAACGAGAGGAAGCTGCAGGCTGTATGCACAGCAGAGGACAATATACTGCTACTTGGCAGAGTTTATTCAATCCAAAATGCATGCATCAAGAAGGAGAAACAATTCAGTCAGAGATTACCAATTTATAGCAATCAGTAAATCAGTGGGAGTTTAGAGACTGCGTAAGATGAGGTTAGTTTGGGTTTATAACAAGGCTACAATGTCTTATCTGGAAAATAAACATAAAAGTCCCAGCAAATCTGCTATTTTTGCCTGTCGGCTCAGCATTAAACAGTGAGTTTGATTTCCCAAAATCTTCTGTAATGTTTTGGGAAAACACAATTTCCATTGTAACCAGGGGTGTTGCTAGGTGGCAAAAACCAGAGGTTACAGCCCAAATATATACATGGTAGCCCCTCTTACATGTCAACTAAAGCCTGCCCAATGCGGTGCCCAAACTATACTCAAAGCTCCACCCCAATCTCAGTCGTTAAACATATACACACACTCATGTACACACACTGTTAAACATATACACACACAATATTATACATATACACTTATACACTCACAGATACACAGACATACACTTACAGGAACACTTTAGTGTTAGAAATACAAAACTGTATTCCTAACAATAAGTGTTCCTCTGCCCCCTCTCCCTCACCGAACCTCCCCATGCCTCCTCCTCATACATCAATACCAAAGGGGAACCTAACATGTATGCACAGCGAGTGTCACACGCGCATTGGGTCTTCCCCGTAGGGAAGCATGTAATGAATGCTTTCCTATATGGTTTTGCAAAAAGCTGTAGGTCCTCATGCAAAGCATGAAACAGCAGGATGTGTTGCGAGTAGCTGTCTTGCAAACAGCCACTAGAGGATAATTATTGCTGTTTCTCTAAAATTGCAATGTTTTACATTTCATGCTTAAGGGAATCAGTTATAGTGCACCCAGACCAATTCAGTGAGATGAAGTAGTATATGTGCTTATAGTGTCCCCGAATGCACTCTCAAATGATTCCTCCAGCGCAGATCTCTGCTTCCCCCAGGCGGCATCTGGCTTTTGAAATTTCAGTTTATCATTCAGTAAAATCACCTGTCTTAGCAAACAATATGGCGATTCAGTTACAACATATGGCCATATTATGTTAAGCCCACCACTAGTCGCAATATCAGTGGGTCCTACACATGTTAACTTGGGAGAGTAACGTACTAACTGCAATACTTACTTCTTAAATTGCTTCCAGAGACTCCTTAATTTATACATTCCTGTGATTACCTCAAAGGGGCACCTATAGTGAATGGGTGAGGTACTAATACCAATCAGAATCTGGTCCGGATTCCAAATCCACACATCAAAAAAGGAATTGGGGGCACTGCTTATTGTCTGTTTCCTGCTGGTCCATGAAGGAGCAGTGTTCCCTTTTCCCCAATAGCCCTCGGACGGACCGTGATCCCTTTTTGGGCCAGCACGAGCAGGTGCTACCCAGGGAGATGTGCTGCTTCAAAGTGTGTGATTGGAGAATATAAAAAAAGTAAAAAAAAATTTGGAGGTATCATGAGGGAACCTAGAGGGGTGCCCGATAGGAACCGTAGACCTCCCCAGGGGGCTCCCGGTTCTCCCAACCGACGGCGGACTAAAAACTCTAAAACTGAAACTGCAGCCCACTATACAGCTTTCGGACACCTTCTGCCTCCTGTGCCACATTAGCCTCTTCGGCCAGGGGGGTGGGGACGTGGATCATACAGTTCACTCGCATTCTATCACGTATAGACACATTCTGGTTTGGGACAATACTTTCTGTCTGCACTTCATACATAGGAGATCCACACAACCTCTACTTCTGGTCATGTGCAGGTGCAGTCTAGGTCAGGCTCCCCCTGACAGACAGCTATTCTGAACTGGTGAGGGGGAGTGTGGATATCTCTTCATAGGATGCCCCACACGACGCCCCCGCCACGGGGGTCAAGTCATAGAGGGCCCACTGGTGGGACCCTACTCAAACACTACCTCTGGGGACCTTCTCCACCCCAAAATCTTTCTGCCCCACCCTCCACCCCCCATGCAACTGACCCTTCCCCACAACAGCGGTAGGCTCGGGACCTTCTACCCTTCCCCACTACAGTTGTCCTTACCGCCTCCCTCTCCTCACCGCCAGCTATGGGTTCGGGGTTTGCCCCCATGCCTCTCCGGCTCTGGTCGAACAACGTACGGGGCTTCAACGTACCTGAGCTGAGGCCGCATCTGCTTCGCTCCTTGTGGGCTGAAAGGGTGTCCATCGCATTCCTGCAAGAAACCCACTTTAGAGGGGATACAAGCCCGCCTCTGCAGGACTCGAGGTACCCCCAGGGATTCTTTGCGAACCACCAGACAGCCACAAAGGCGTCGTCCCAGAAGATTGGAAGTTAGCGAATGTTGTGCCCATTCATCAGAAAGTTAGTATGGAGAAGTCAGGCAGCTATAGGCCAGTAAGCCTTACTTCAGTAATGGGGAAAGTAATGAAAACCATGTTAAAGGATAGGATTGTTGAACATCTAAAATCACATGGATTTCAAGATCAAAGACAACATTGGTTTACTTAAGGGAGATCATGCCAAACTAATCTTATTGACTTTTTTGATTGGGTAACTAAAATAATAGACCAGGGTGGTGCAGTAGACATTGTTTACCTAGATTTCAGTAAGGCTTTTGACACTGTTGCACATAGAAGACTTATCAATAAATTGAAATCTTTAAGTTTGGATTCCAATATTGTTGAATGGGTAAGGCAATGGCTGAGTGACAGGCAACAGAGGGTTGTAGTCAATGGAGTATATTCGAAGCATGAGCTTGTCACCAGTGAGGTACCTCAGGGATCTGTACATGGACCCATTCTCTTTAATATTTTTATTAGTGAAATTGCAGAAGGTCTTGATGGTAAGGTATGTCTTTTTGATGATGATACTAAGATATGTAACAGGGTTGATGTTCCAGGAGGGATAACCCAAATGGCAAATGATGTAGGTAAACTAGAAAAATGGTCAACTGACATTTAATGTGGATAAGTGCAAGATAATGCATCTTGAACGTAAAAACCCAAGGGCAGAGTACAGAATATTTGATACCCTACTAACTTCAACATCTGAGGAAAGGGATTTAGGGGTGATTATTTCTGATAGCTTAAAGATAGGCAGACAATGTAATAGAGCAGCAGGAAATGCTGGCAGAATGCTTGGTTGTATAGGGAGAGGTATTAGCAGTAGAAAGAGGGAAGTGCTCATGCCATTGTACAGAACACGGGTGAGACCTCACTTGGAGTATTGTACGCAGTACTGGAGACCGTATCTCCAGAAGGATATTGATACTTTAGAGAGAGTTCAGAAAAGGGCTACTAAACAGGTTCATGGATTACAGGATAAAACTTACAAGGAAAGGTTAAAGGAACTTAACATGTAAAGCTTGGAGGAAAGACAGGACAGGGGCGATATGTTAGAAACATTTAAATACATAAAGGGAATCAACACAGTAAAGGATGAGACTATATTTAAAAGAAGAAAAACTACCACAACAAGAGGACAGTCTTAAACCAGAGGGGCAAAGGTTTGAGTTAGGAGTAGGGTTAGGGGTAGGATTATGGTTAGGGTAGGGTTAGGTTTAGGTTTATTAGTAGGGTTAAGGTAGGGTTAGGCTTAGGGGTAGGTTTGGGTTAGGGGTAGAGGTACCCTAAAGCTACTCATAATCCTAAATCTACAATAACCATAACCCTACTCCTAACCCTAACCCTACCCTAACCCTACTCCTAACCCAACCCTATCCCTAACCCTACCCTAAACCTAACCCTACTCCTTACCCAACCTTAACCCAAAGACTACCCCTAATCCTACTCCTAGCCCTACCCTAACTCTAACCCTACTCCTACCTCAAGATTCTGTCTGACCCTTCCCACCTGACCACCAGGGATAAGATTCCCCCTTCCTGGCCAACAGTAAGCCTCAGGGAGGGTTGGAATACCATTTATATTGTTTTATTTGTTTTTATTTTATCAAAAAGTTTTGGGTTTCTTTCCGGGTTTTTTTCTGGGTTTTTTTAGTAGCCCAAGCCTCCATTATACTGCCCCTGCCACCCCCCTCTACAGCCCCTACTACCACCACGCTGTCCATGTCCCCCTAATGCAGCCCCTGCCCCTCTCTACAGCCCCTGCATTTATAATACTGCCCTTGTCCCCCTTCTACAGCCACTGCCCCTCTCTGCAGCCCCTGTACCCCCTTCTACAGCCCTGCCCCTCTACAGCCCCTGTCCCCCTCTACAGCCCCTGTTCCCCTCTACAGCCCATGCCCTCTACAGCCCATGCCCCCTCTACAGCCCCTGCCTCCCTAATACTGCCCCTGCCCCCCCCTACAGCCTCTGTCCCCCTCTTCAGTCCCCCCTCTGCTGCCCATGTCCCCCCTCTGCTGCCCATGTCCCCCCTCATCAGCCCCTGGCCCCCTCAACAGCCCCCTGTCCCCTACAGCCCCCTGACCGCCATACTGCCCCATCCCTCCTCTACAGCCCCTGCCTCCATTATATTTCCCCTGTCCCCCCATACTGCCCCTGTCCTCCCTCTACAGTCTCTGTCCCTCCCTAAAGCCCCTGCCTCCATTATACTGCCTTTGTCCTCCCTCTACAGCCCCTGCCTCTTTATACTGCCCCCTCCCCTCTACAGCCTCTGTCCCCCCCTCTACAAGCCTTGTCCTTGTTCTACAGCTGGGGTGGGCAAAAACGGGCTGAGAGGAGAGACACACAGAAAAGGGCTGTGGGAAAGAAGAGGGTTGTATGAGACATACAAGGGAGTGTAAAACAGGGGATACAATACACTAAAGGGGGTTAATGAGACATCGGTGAAGATGCATTTTTGGGGGAGAGGGGAATGGGGTGGCAAGATGCATCTTCACCTGTGTAGCCAAAAATCCCTGCACCGGCCCTGCTGGTCAGTATGATGACACAGATAGTGTCAATTAAAAAAAAATAGCTTCTCTAGAACGTTAAAAAGACATGTCTTATACCTGTCAAATAAATATGTGGGATCTTTAAAGTAAGAGGACACACAAGGTCTGAATTCCCCACTAAACATAAATATGTATGAAAAACAATAAAATTAAATTTACCACTAAATTGGGCAGGTCTGTAATTTGATCCTATAAATCAAAATTTTAAAAAATCTGATTAAGGACAATGTAGGTGGTATTATTGCACTTAGGGCCAGTAGCAGTGTACAAATCATTTTTTTACAGTAGTAGGACACATGAAGTCTGTGAATGTCCCCACAAAATTAAAACACGTGAAAAACAATAAAAAGTAGATATAACCATCAGATTTGTCAGAGGTTGGTGATTCTATTACTGCTATTAATGTTAGTTTCAGCAGACCAAATTTCGCAAATTGTTACCTTTAAAACTGTAATTTACTCCTTGCAATATGTGTCTAAGCTGTGTCTAAAAAATTTAAATAAAACCATGGCCATACAAAGCAAACCGACAATCAGATCAAATAAGTGAATGCATTTTTAAAGGGTAATTTTGCACTCATTATGTAGAAAGTATTATAAGAAAAACTATGAAAATTATTTTTTTCATATTTTTATCAGTTGTTACTTTATTTGTATGCTATGCACACATGTAGGGTGTAAGAAGAAAACCCTATCTTATTTGAAATATATAAATAAATAGAATATTTGTGCTTAAAGAGAAAGAGGAAGTGCTAAATTAAGGTGAATGGTTAAATACAATGCAAAAGCAACAAAAAGGCTTCAGAAACACAATTTTGTAAAAAGCTCAATATAAAGTAAATATAAGGTTCTTCATATTGTGTTTCTATACCTCGTCTCAAGATTGCAAATTCACTTGGGTAGCAACTTCTTCATCTTCTGTTCACTTGTTCACTGAAATATCTTTAGTCTGTCTTAAAAATGTAAATTCAAACCATAGACATATGTTTATAATCTATCAATAATAATAATGATAGTATTGGTTAAGCCAGCCAAGAGATTTTAACAAGAAACTTGGATTCAACAGAATAGCAAAATGATAAATATATTTCAATTGAAGATTCCTTAAATTAAATTCTAATGAAATCTATTATCTAACTATAGATGTGAAGTCAAAAATAAATTTGTCTGAAAAATGATGCATACATGAGTGATTTAATATATGATCTGCAATTACTCAATAAAACTAAAACAAATCATATTTTCAATGCAAAATAATCCAATGCTAATTCCAACATTCATGTGATATCTCTTATATCATATAGATTTATTTATGGTCGTAGAATGGATTAATTTACTGTTGTTGATCTCTTGTGAACATCACAAATTTGTCTATGATGATTTTTTATTATTTCAAAGCATTAGCTTTCTGGTATGATTAAAATTACCAATTTGTATTTGAAAATAAAAACAAAAAAAATAGTGCATTGCCATCACAAATGCAATCAATGTTCACAAAATAAGACATTCACTTGTTTATTATTTGACCTTTAAATAATACACCAACTGGGGTGAGCATTATGTTGCCAGAAGGCTTATATTAGAATTCTTATTGTAAATTCTTATATTTAGCATATGTTTGACATAAAAGCTTTTAGACACCATCCTTTAAATGGAAAGAATGTGAGAGAAGCAAAATAAGGACCTGGAATTTTTTTCTGGAAGGTGGCATGTACAGGAAAGGAGTGTGCACATTTTGCAAAATTAGCAGGGTTATAGACTAATAGGTAATAAAAGCTATTACCTTGGTACACATAACAATGCCTTGTATGTCTTATGTGTGTGTCGATACATGTATATGTACGTATCTGTGCCTCTGTGTGCCTGTGCATGCGTGTGCGCATGCGTGGCAGGTCATCAATGTATATTTGTGTACCTGTGTGTCTCTATGCATCTGTGTGTGTCTGTCTGGGCCATCTTTAACATGCACAAACGGGAAAGCTGCCCCAAGCCCAGTTATTTCTGGGGGCCCAAAGCAGCTGGGCCATGGGCCCGCTGCCTGTAACAAGATTGCATCAGTGGAAGAACTACCGCATGTTGAGGGTGTCCATCGGGTGGCGCATGCACTTAGGGCCACCCAATGACAATGTGTTTTCAGGGACCAATTGAGCGGTGAGTCCCTTAAATAGAGTGACTGGGCCCCTTTCATGATGTCAGCCCTGGGAGGAAGTGACAAACTGTATAATGTGTCTGTGTATCTATCTGTGTCTGGGTGTCTGTATGTGTGTCTGTGTATCTGTCTGTCTGTGTATATGTATGTGTATCTGTGTGTCTGTATGAGTGTCTGTGTATCTGCATGTGTGTCAGTATGTGTATCTGATAGTTGGTGTGTGGATCTGGGTGTCTATATGTGTATCTGTGTGTCAGTGTATCTGTGTGTTTGTGTTTCTGCCTTTGTGTTTGTATATCTATCTGTATCTGTGTGTCTGTGTGTGTGTGTGTGTGTGTGTGTATCTATCAGTGTGTCTGTATGTGTATCTGTGTGTCTACATGTGTATCTGTGCACCTGTGTATCTGCATGTCTTTGTATTTTCATGTGTGTCTCTATGTGCATTTTTTGTATCTGCATATGTGTCAGTGTGTGCCCCTGTGTATCTGTGTGTGTCAGTGTTTGCATCAGTATGAGTGTCATTCTGTGTATCTGAATGTGTCATTCTGTATATCTGAGTATCTGCATGTGTGTCTGTGTATCTATCTGTATCTGTGTGTCTGTATATCGGCATGTGTCTGTATGTGTGTCTGTGTATCTGTGTGTCTGTATGTGTATCTATCTGTGTGTCTGTATGTGGATATCTGTGTGTCTCTATGTGGATATCTGTTTGTGTGCCTGTATGTATATCTGTGTGTCTGTACGTGTGTCTATATGTATCTGTATGTCTGAATATATGCATGTGTGTCAGAGTGAGTCCCTATCTATATATATATATATATATATATATATATATGTGTCAGTGTTTGTATCTGCATTAGTGTTATTTTGTGTATCTGAATGTGTCATCCTGTATAACTGTGTATCTGCATGTGTGTCAGTGTGTATCTGTATGTCTGTATATCTGTGTGCCTGTGTATTTTCATGAGTGTCAGTGTGTGTATCAGTGAGTACATAGTGGCATTCAAACGCCAACACTATACACAAATACACCCCTGCATTCAAATGTCAACACTTCATATAGACACACCCCTGATTGCATGCCAAAGAGTGGAGGAGGGCAAGATCCAGGGGCCCAAGAAAATCATTGCCCAGGGTCCAATCAATATTAAAGATGGCCTTGGTGTCTATAAATAACTGTGAGTGTTTTAAGAGGTGTGTTAATTGAAGGAGCAAGGGGTGAGGCTTTAGGAAGTGGTCACCTAATTATTTTTGGGCTCAAGGCTCTGGTATTTTTTTACCACACCCCTAATGATGACAGAATATGAAAATATATGAAAATAATGGCAACATATATTAGGTAATTACTTGGTTAACACCAAAAATATAACTGATACAATCTATGCAGGCTGTAATGTGGTCATTATGTGTTCTCCTCTCCCTTTCTACTGGCTAGAATACAGTTCTATTGACTGACCGACAAGGGCTGCTGTATAGTTTAGGAGGAGATACAGAGTAGATCAATAATGCCCGATACGAGTTCTCTGTAGGTTTAAGCAATTGTTAGGTTATTATAAAATAATTTATGAGCTATATGTCTATTTCTTCTCTTTAAATTGGGTTTGATATTTTTTCTAATGTTTGTCGAATTTCATTACAGTGTTTTGAGTGCATAATAGATGCTTCTTCTGACTGTACACATTTTCTCACTGATATAAGATATGCCATCTGAGAACTACAATTAACAGGAAGTGGAAAGCAGGGAATTTTGTCATTCAGCTCATGCACTTAACCAATTCGGTGTGCATTAACTGAAGTATGAATCATCAACTTAACCTCAGCTGTATTAATGACAGACTGTAATTTGCTATTTATCATATTTTCTAAGCACAACTTCCTAATTTGAATATTAATCCATTTGTGATAGCCACTATACCCAATATGTTTCCAGCATTTATACAGTTTGTGCCAGCCAATGTACTAAGTGCGACAATCATTTAAAGTGCCCCCAAATTTTGGATGTTGCCAATTTAACTGAGATTCAGTGATTGCTCAACTCCTCACTATAGGGCAATGTTGGTGGCTAGTGTAACTCTTGGAACATACTCTCGGAACATGAAGATTTAGGACTTATCGTTGTGATCTCCAGCAAAACGAATCCAATGGAAGAGAATAGTACACTGCAAAAACACATTCAGTACAGGGATGAGTTGAAATTTCAGCAGTGAGATGAAGTAGGTTAACCATCTGTTAAAAAAAATAAATGATTTTCTCACATGTAGAAGAGAAACAGAGAAAAGACAAAAAAAGTAATGTACAAAATATCAAAACAGACAATCAAACTTCTGCTTATCCAGAGGAATGTGACACCAGAGGGAATAACCCCATCCCACAATCTTCTAGGACCATGTAGGCCTTCCATGGCCTTTTCAAATGCAGGCAAGGTGTTATTATGCCTGTGAGACATCTGCTCCCAATTTCTGTGGCTACACAAAATCTCAACTTGGTGCATTAAACTCTGAATATCTTTAGATTTCCATTTCATAGTTAAGTATTTTTTGTCCGGCAAATATAGATGGAATAAAAGTTGCTTTATTGGCTTCTGAATATGTATTGAGAAATACATACTGAAGTCTGGAGAGAAATTAAACCTGACCCAATTGGACACCAATTGATAAACATCCCTTCAAATAATTCCCAGTCTAGGACATATCCAACAAATGTGAAGGTAAGACCCCTACTGCTACAGTCTCTCCAACACCCATCAGCACTTTCCCCTATCAAATGCAGAGTCATCTCTTGTGATCTACCTATTTAGATCCAGATCCCAGCAGTTCTTGTAGAAACATGGTATGGGGACGTGAATTTGTAAGAACGCACAGTAACAGATGGAAATCCTTTTTTTAGCTAGGATATGACAATAAGCAAAGTTAGCCAGTGAAGCAGAAAGACAGCCTGAGTAAGAAAAAAATAGAATTCTGTGGGAGACAGACTGCTAGAAGAGCCTTCAACATGGATGCTGTCCAGGAGGTGGGAGGGTCTGGGAGGGAGGGTCTGCTGGAGATTGGCCGGGATGTGTCAGCTGACCGGAGCTCGCCGCGAACGATTCTCCACGAACTGTGACGAGCCGTTCGCGGGACGTTCGTGAATGGTTCGCGACATCTCTAGTCACAAACCTAGTTTTAGGTAAGGCTGTTTTAAAGTGCCGGTTATACAGTTGCAATTACAAATTCCTGATTAGATAAGGGTGAATTTATATCAGATTCCAAATTCAAATCTGACAACATTTTAAAAGTTTAAGAGGCCATGCAGCACCGAGACCTGAATCCATATTATATTCGAAAGATATACATTAGCCGGTAATGTGTTTACTAAGTAGCCAATGTGCAGCCAACAATTTAGTAAATATTGATTTTTAGTGACCATTCCAACTTTAGATACACTGATGACATTGAGGAGACTACTTGTGACAAGTGCCTTATTATTATTATTATTATTATTATTATTATTGCCATTTATATAGTGCCAACAGATTCCATAGCGCTTTACAATATTATGAGAGGGGGATTTAACTATAAATAGGACAATTACAAAAAACTTACAGGAACAATAAGTTGAAGAGGACCCTGCTCAATCGAGCTTACATTCTATAGAAGGTGGGGTGTAAAACACATTAAGACAGGAATTTGCAGTCAAATAAGGTGGGCTACCCTTTAGGAGAGAGCAAGAGACAGGTACAGTCAGGTCCATAAATATTGGGACATCAACATAATTCTAATCTTTTTGGCTCTATACACCACCACAATGGATTTGAAATGAAATGAACAAGATGTGCTTTAACTGCAGACTTTCAGCTTTAATTCGAGGGTATTTACATCCAAATCAGGTGAACAGTGTAGGAATTACAACAGTTTGTATATGTGCCTCCCACTTTTCAAGGGACCAAAAGTAATGGGACAATTGGCTGCTCAGCTGTTCCATGGCCAGGTGTGTGTTATTCCCTCATTATCCCATTTACACCGGTACGCACCGGTGAGCTCAGCAACACCAAAAGACCCGGAAGACCACAGAAAACAACTGTGGTGGATGACCGAAGAATTATTTCCCTGGTGAAGAAAACACTCTTCACAACAGTTGGCCAGATCAAGAACACTCTCCAGGAGGTAGGTGTATGTGTGTCAAAGTCAACAATCAAGAGAAGACTTCACCAGAGTGAATACAGAGGGTTCACCACAAGATGTAAACCACTGGTGAACCTCAAAAACAGGAAGGCCAGATTAGAGTTTGCCAAGCAACATCTAAAAAAGCCTTCACAGTTCTGGAACAACATCCTATGGACAGATGAGACCAAGATCAACTTGTACCAGAGTGATGGGAAGAGAAGAGTATGGAGAAGGAAAGGAACTGCTCATGATCCAAAGCATACCACCTCATCAGTGAAGCATGATGGTGGTAGTGTCATGGTGTGGGCATGTATGACTGCCAATGGACTGGTTCTCTTGTATTTATTGATGATGTGACTGCTGACAAAAGCAGCAGGATGAATTCTGAAGTGAATCTGGGCAATATTAAATGCTCATATTCAGCCAAATGCTTCAGAACTCATTGGACAGCGCTTCACAGTGCAAATGGACAATAACCTGAAGCATACTGCAAGAGCAACCAAAGAGTTTTTTAAGGGAGAGAAGTGGAATGTTATGCAATGGCCAAGTCAATAACCTGACCTGAATCCAATTGAGCATGCATTTCACTTGATGAAGACAAAACTGAAGGGAAAATGCCCCAAGAACAAGGAGGAACTGAAGACAGTTGCAGTAGAGGCCTGGCAGAGCATCACCAGGGATGAAACCCAGCGTCTGGTGATGTCTATGCATTCCAGACTTCAGGCTGTAATTGCCTGCAAAGGATTTGCAACCATGTATTAAAAAGTGAAAGTTTGATTTATGACTGTTAATCTGTCCCATTACTTTTGGTCCCTTAAAAAGTGGGAGGCACATATAAAAACTGTTGTAATTCCTACACTGTTCACCTGATTTGGATGTAAATACCCTCAAATTAAAGCTGAAAGTCTTCAGTTAAAGCACATCTTGTTTGTTTCATTTCAAACCCATTGTGTTGGTGTATAGAGCCAAAAAGATTAGAATTGTGTCGATGTCCCAATATTTATGGACCTGACTGTATGTGAGGTAGAGGTTAGTCTTAGAGGCCATAAGCTTTCCTAAGGAGATGGGTTTTAAGGCACTTCTTAAAAGATTCCGTTTTGTACACTTCTGACAAGGTAATGTCCTCTTATTCCCAACAGTATTAAAGACGCTTGTTAATTTGTTTCTGAAATTTTGTAAACAGCTGCATGTGCACTTGACACCAACTACTTAAAATTATACACACACACACATCTGCTAATAGACACTGTTCAAAAATAGTTTCCTTTTGAGATAAACCATGTGCACGCATGCAAATTAAGTTTGCCAATGCATTGTTTTCATGAAATATAAAAAGGAATATTTTAAATCATACCATAAAATATATTAACCCTGAAAGTACCTGCATGATTTGATATTACCAGTTTAAAAATGCTCCAGGGGCTGTAAAATGGCAAAACAAAGATCAATTAGCATGAAAAGGGAGAAGGTGGGAATAGCAGGATGATTTGTAGCATTAAATTGGAAAATGAAAATATTGCATGGAGAGAAGGTGCAGTTAAAGGGGGAAATACCTGAAAATAGAAAACTAGAGGAAAAACAGCATGTTTGGGAAAATATGGTAATTATTAGGCAATAGTGATACAAAATGTGTAAAGGAAAAACTATATCAACAATAGAGAGAACAGAAGCATGAAAAGGGTTAATGAAGGGAAAATATCAATTGGAAGGAGACTTGAACTGGAAAATTCATGGGAAGGTATCATGAGAAATGAAAAGGCTTATACTTGGAAAATGAAGAAAATATGATTTGAGGGTAAAAGAGCAATGATAAGGCCAGTGGTGCGTGCAAGGTAGAATGATGAAAGGATGGCAATGATAACGAGAATGGAAGTATGGAATAGGATATTGAGGGAAGGATGCACGGGAAGGAAGAATTTTGTACAATTATCCAACATTCACAAAATTATTTTGGCTATGTCTGCCATCCTATATTCACTTACTTGCATCAAGTCTTATACATACTATAATTCACTTGGTGACTCATGAAAATTGATCTAGTATACAGTTTTGACATATTCCTGGTTTCAGTTGACTTCCAGTCTCCCTAATATAAGGCAGTACATCTCTTATTAAGGACTACCCAGCATCTGAACAGTTTATATATACATTTGATCCTGAGGAAAGTCCGAATGTGGGACTGAAACGTCGATCTATTTTAATGAATATGAAATAAAGCCTTGAAGTTTTAATCGGAGACCATGAGTGCAGCTTTCTCCAAAATATATACACACACACACACACACACACACACACACACCATTTTAGTGGGAACAAGAGACTCACAATGAACATGCAAGCTGTAGTTATCACAACATTTATGTCAATGTAAAATTAACCAAAGAGTAGCAAAAAATCTAATTTTCTGTATTATGTATGCCATTTTCATAGTAATATAACTGGGTCATGTAAATGACCTAAAGCAAATAGAAGAGAATATAGATAGGAGAATGTTAAAACAACACTTCAGCTGTTGTTGAAGGGACTTGAGTCCTTTGGTGCCCTCTTAGCTTATAGGGTTAAACCATCTTTGAATAGTTTAACCCAAAATTCTGTCCTGACTCCCAGGACTGTGCAGTATGGTGGCTGTGAGGGGGAGAGAGGAGGCAGTGTGGACAGATAGTGTTGTAAATTTGTAGTGCTTATGCAGCTTTATGTGTTAATTCAAAGCTTTGAAGTACTCATAGTGCTATTCATTACACATTTCATTTGAAATACATTAATATCGTGACATGTCAGCATGTAGATGACTCATTAGGTGATATTTATAAAGATAATACTGGAACAATTTTGTGACATTCGATTCAATATTCACACTATTTCACAAGCTTGATTAATGAGTGACCCACAGGGTTTCCACATATACCATGTTTACCAGTACATGCTCCACTTCTTCATGTGGATGTATATCCTAAAAAAAAAAAAAAAAAAAACTACTTAATTTTGCGCATCATTGCTCCAGTTTTTCCATGATAAATACTGTTCATTTGGCTGTAATAAAATTACTTAGCAAGGGTTAGAGGTTAAAAATAAGGATTCATTTAGAGCAGTTGAAATATACTAATATATACAGATGCAATCTAGGTATTAATAAATCTCTGTCCTTTTTCTAATCGTCGCTAAAGCTTTTAACACTTTGTGCATTCTAGCCACTAGCACCACAAGGGTTGATGGGAAAAAGTTTAATTCCAGTGATGTAAGCCTGCTGTTTAAACCAGAAAAGGACCCTGACATGTGCTGTCTTCACACCTGAAGAGTCATTAACTGAGGGGTTTTCCTGATTATGAAAAATTTCCAAGGGAAACAAGCTATTGTGAAATCAGTTTGGAGGGGGATGTTTCCATGGTGATTTAGAATGATGGCAACCCTAGTATTGCAGACTCCCCGGAGGAAGGGGGAGGAGAGATGAAGCGACATTAGAAAAAACAATTTCTACTTCGTAACAAAAGCACCTGATCCCAATGCAAAAGTAGAAGACAATGTGTCACGTGGTAATTTAATTATTTTGTAAAAACAAGAGAAGACACTGAAATCTTGGAATAAAATAATAATCCTTTTTTATTATCTATTCTTCCCCTTCAGCTATATAACTAACATAATAATCAAGTGACAAATTAGAATTAAAGGGACAGCAAGGCAAGAATTACTGCCTGTGTACATTTAAAGGGGAAGCATGCAGATCGAGCCTACCAGAATGGCAATAAACAGATAAATTATGCAATATTTAATTTAGTGTAATGTGGTTTGCTGTCTGTCAAAGCCTTCATCCAAGTATGCCTGGATCTTTATACTTTATTACATTTATCTTCTCTATCCATGCTTTGTGTGTTTATTATTCACATGTTGTTAAATTTGCAATGATATCAGATATTACTCTAAGAATCTGGTATTACATGTATTTTTGTGTGTGGACAATTTTGAAATAATAGGACTTGTTCACCTGTCCTGAGCTCACCAGAATATCTGAAAAGAAAAAGACACAGCTTAGAGTTGACAATTTACTTTTGATATATTATGCAGATAATACATGAAAATATATACAAAAACATTCAATTTAGAATAATATAGATAGATAGATAAATAGAAAGATAGACATATATTTAATACTTAGACTGCAAGTTTCTGCAAAACTCCAGTCTTTTCATCTTCTGCAATGAGGTCTCACCAAATCAGGAAGTGAACAATGGACACTTATTTTTCCTTTTTCCCTGCTTCCCAGGAAAAAAGGAAATATAAGGGGAAGCAGGCACTAACCTTGCCTCTGCACTGAACTTCTAGTAGCATATGGTTATACAGCTCCGTTGGTGAAAGCATGGCCAATATAATTAGATGCAATGTACCACCCTATAAGTGCATGAGAACCCAGGGATCTTTTTAATTGGGATACTATTAAATGTGAACCAGGGTTAAGGATGCAGGACAGTATCTGTTCAATTTGGAGCATTTAAAGGTGTGCTCGGGGGTTAGAAAAAATGTTTGTTTTGGATCTATCAAAACACTTCATATTTACATTGGAGTTGGTGCTGTTTGAGAAACATTTGTAGGACTCTTTTACCTACATTTTACAGAAAAAGAGCAGGGATCATGAGACCTGACCATCCTATAAGCAGTACGTGAACAGTATTTAAAGCTGGCACTAAAGAAACCAAGTACGCTAACAGCATCAATATCAGCGGCCATATAAGCAAGACATAGCACACTGATAAAGCAAGTAAAGAAGACAGAAAAAAGCAAGCAACAGAAGCAGATGTGTGAGTTACACAGTAATGAAGCAGAAAATATAGCAGCATCAATAACGCAGAGTAGTGAGAGCCACTGATCT